>CM034153.1:623013589-623745221 GCA_019776745.2 Taxus chinensis | reverse complement strand
CCCTGACCAATCCATACACTGTCCAATCATCCAAATATACTTGAAGGAACTTGTGGATGAAGTCCTTAAATTCTTGTACCACTATGCGCAAAAATACAGCAGGCGCATTCCTCAATCCAAAGGGCATGACCGTGTATGCAAAGCTTCCCCACTTGGTGGCAAAAGTTGTCTTTTCTTGGTCTTCCTTGGCAATCCTTACTTGGTGATATCCTGAGAATCCATCCGTAAAGGAATAGACCTTGCACCCAGCAACTCCTTCCAAAATCTCTTTAGTGAAGGGGCTGGGAAAAGGATCTATGATACAAACAACATTCAACTCCCTGTAATCCAAAAATATCCTAATCCATCCATCCTTCTTTATGTTGATCACCATTGGACTTATCCATTTCGATTCCTTCATAGCCTCAATGATGTCAGATGTTATAATTTTGTCTAGCTCTTCTTTAACCCTTACGCACATGTTGGGATTCATTCTGTAAGGCCTCTTCCAGACCGGGTGCACACCATCTTTCAAATTTATCCTCATTTCCCCTAATGAATGGTGGCCACCTTTCAACTCATGGTATATGCGTAGGAATATATCCTCAAATTCACACAAGAGATCGATGATCTTTAATACTTCCTTATCTAACCAGTAGTCCCCAATGATAGCTTCCTTCGGCTCCTTCTCTGAGCCGATGTTAACTTTCTTGGTTTTGAGTGGTTCATGATACACACGCACATGCATCCACACTGTCAACTACCTCACGCATCCCAATGAAATGATCGACATTCAGGCTCTCCATATTCTCTCCATCAATAATGTATACCATCTTTCCTTTCTCCTTTTCAGCACACGCGCACTCGAATTGTATGTCTTTTGGTTCCTCCTCTTCAAACCACACTTCTAAGCTAGTTCCACCAAGTAAGCTAGTTCCAATTTCTTAGTACTTTGATACTCGAATGTGTGGACCAGGTCTACCGTTAATTCCTGCTAATTTCCCATCTAGCGGCGAGTTTTAGAATGGGTGTACCAAGCGCGTGCACATCCTTAGAGTGTCAAATATAGCTTGCGCACCCAAAGGGAGGGTGGTAAATCTTCCGCGCCTTCTCCCCAGACCCTTTCACATGTCTGGATGTGGGAAGAGGTGGGTTCATTGCCATCGTAATCCTTGATAGCAGTGGGTATGTTACTCCTTAAGAATCAGACAGTGAGCTCAATTCTAACTTCATGCCACTCCAACAAGTTTTCACTAGGCACAGCCAACCACCTCGCTATTGTGCCTATCAAGACATAACCCAACATACCTCATCGCTCGTCCTCCTTCCATTGAGCTTCCATTTATCTTAGAAATACCTCAAGGTATGCATCCCTAGAATACTTGGTTATTGCCTTTCCTCCCAGGTGCCAAACTATATGCCACCGTGGTTACCCCTAGTCACCGATCCTTTCAAATGTCACCCCCAATCAATTCATAAGTCCCATGTGTCCAATTATTGCATTTTATACTGGTAGTATCTCTGAAAGATTGAGCATCATCAAACTAGATGACTCCTTATGTAGGGTGGATGGTCTCTAGATATCTTATGGAGTGCACAATATATTCTTTCCAGGACCTCCTCTCCAAGGGGTTTAGTATAGGGTGTGGAATTTCCATCAGCAAGTGGTATAATCACCCTCTCTTCCTTGTTTTCAAAACTTATGTACCCCCTTGTTAAACGGGAGACCTGCATTATTCTTATAGCACCACGGGAACCCAAGTTAACACTGGGAAATTATCTGCCTTGGCAAGCGCCAAGACTTCAAAATCCCCAGTGAACTTACTCCCTTGAATGGTAATGGTCACATCCTTCAAGACACCTATGGCAATTGCCTTTGTCTTATTTGCCATATACAGCACATTTGAAGATGGTTGTAATATAGGTCTTCCCATTTGATGCCAAGCATCCAGAGTGAGAACATTAACCTCCACGCCTGTGTCAATGAGGATGTTGCTAAGCAGCCCATCCATCCACTACTGCATTCAAGGTGATCTCTTTATCATAATCAAGGTTGTGAGGTTGGGAGGTTTGCATGTAGGATCTGTCTTTCATGTTCTCTCCCCAGCGTGTGGTACCTTTTCTCTCAACCATGCTCCCTAGCAAGGGAATAACATTCTCGTACCTCAGTAGTTTACACACCTCCTTAACCTCATCCAAGTCATCCTTTGGTGCTTCTACTGGTATTCTTTTCTCATCTTTTCTAGTTTTCTCTTTTAAGCATTGGATCTCCCCTTGTAAACTTTGAATTACATCCATGGTTTCTTGATAGACTTCTTTCTAGTGAGCCTAGGTTTGGATACTTCCCATGTACTACTTCTTCCCTTGAAATATGAGGTCTCTTCCTAGGTGCTTCCCTTACGCATGTGGACTCTGCCCTTGTTGTTACCATAACAGGCTCTAGTTCTGATTCACATATTACTCATCGGGAGCCATTACGCGTCAGCCTTCTTAATACTCACCATGGTAGCGCCCTTATCCTTTCGGTGCTGCTGACTCATAAGTTCATATAACTTAAGGCATTCTTCATATTTATGGTTTTTTCCACACCAAGAGCATTGTAGAAGATCTGGACATCCGCACTTATAATGGTTTGTGGCTCCACAATTAAAGCATGTCCCACGTGGGAACTCACTTCTTCCACTATGGTTGCCACAGCAATGAAATCCTCCATGAAAATCCTCCTCCCACACATACCCCCATCTCCACGTTCTTCATATCTGACACTCATCTCCCTTGGAACTACTGGCAATGCCAGTCTGGCGCACACCAAGATCAATTACCTCATGAATCTGGTCAATCAATATATAAATCATTGGTGTCATGTGTGGTTGAGGTACATATCTTGCAATAACAAGATACATTTTTGTGGATCTCGTGTTGTAAAAGGGGGCACCTACTTGCATCATGATCCCTGTGACATATGTTGCAATTTACTACTACGACATGTACCGCCTTCCGAGTACATATCCCTGCCATTATCCTTTGTATGCCCTTCTACATTACAATTTGTGCACCACATCCCCACCGCGAGTCTCTGGAACTATGTTGGTAGATAATTTCTCCAACTTCTTAGCCATGGCAGTGATCTAAGCCTCTAGAAATGGGCTAACACCAGTGTCAACACTACCAACTGCCTCAGCACAACAAAGTAGCTTCCAACGCTTTGCGTAGGGTCCATGAATGTTTTATGAGACAAATCCCTCCTAAAGGGTGTGATCAACCTTCTGAAAAACCACTAAGCATGGTGTGAAGGGTGGATATCATAGGATAGTTTAGAAAAAAAGAGTTTTAAAGCGTGCATCATATTCTTGCACACTCTCTGCCATTCCCTACTATATTTCCTTTAGAGAGTTGATGCTCTTCTATTCAAACTCATGTATGTGGAATTCCACCAAGAAGACATTTTTTGTGTGGTATAATCCACAACAGTCTGATGGGGGTCATATTTCCTATACTAGATGTGCACGTGCCCTTGCAAGGTTGTTGCAAATTGACTGGCCTTACACTCTAGGGTTGTGATTCCCTTTGCATGCCATAACAACTTACACTTATGCACGTGCTCTGCAGCATCCTCTATCCCTCTATAATCTGGTAAGTGTAAAGACATTTCAAAGAAAACTTGAGGAGGTGGTTGAGGCCCTTGTCCTCCCGATCTAGTCCCTTGGTTTCCTCCATTGTTTCCTCCTCCGCCAAACCCACTGGATCCTAAGCCACCAGCTCCACCACTTCCACCTCTAGATCCTCCTGTGTTAGGTACAGGGCCTGTGCTTACTATGTAGAATTCTCCCATTGTCCCACTGAATTGCGCACCGATAGTTTGTGAACTAGTGCCACTCCCAGTCATATTTCCTCCACCACTTTTTGACATAATCCCAAAACCACATGTATATATGCCTTTCCCAAACATTCCACCAAATACTGGAATAGTGTGTGAAGCCATAGAAGTCCCAAATGAGAAGTTGTATCTTCTGGGCACTAATCAGTTACTTCCACTAATATCAAATGGATCAACTATACTTTTCCCTCATTCAAAAAAACCAAGCACCAAGGTTCGGTCACTAGGTGGGGTTAGATGCGCACTAACGACTCTCCTTTCTCTATGCGACAGACTCTCATTAGAATCCGCAAGTTTTTCTCTCCCATGTTTACCTAGATGGGGTGGCATAGACTGTTCAAGTTCCACATCCTCCACATGAACCTCAACTCCTTTCCACCATGTCTGGCTCCATAACCCACTTGTAATCCCTCGATGTCTATCAATCTCCCTTTCATGCACTTTTTTATACTTGAGTTGTCTCTCCTCCCTTTCCTTTTCAGTCGTTATATCAACCATCCTTCCCCAACCTGGCTTCTTTGCCAAACACTCAAAGTGATTTAGCCAGCTATTGGGAATGCCTCTAAACTCATGTTCACCATCAGGATTTTCATTACCAAGGGGATAGCCCCGCAAAAATGATCCTCTGGGCTCCCGTAAAAATTCAAACTCAGCAACTTCTAGACAAGAATACGTGGAAATTGTGTATTCCAGAGTGTAGCTAGTCAAAACTCCCTTCCAACAATGATCTATAGCACGGGTCCACATTAGATCAGCATCTTGCAAGTTTTGGTATGTTTCTTAGGTCCAAGGATGTGATTTATAATACCACCCTTACCTAGATGCATATGTTGAGAGCCACTCAAATAAATTTACTAGAAAACAACAGAAGAAGGTTTTGTACAACTCATGATAGAGAGTGTCTTCCACCCATCTTTGCGTATCAAACTTAGGTCCAGTACTAAATCTCTGAGTGAACTCGTCCTCCATGCTTCTAAACCAATTTTTAACACCTTCAAGTGTTAAGTGCTTCGTCATCACTTTTTACATAGACTACGATGTATGCCATGTTCCACTACAACTTTGAAAAGAGGTCCCAGCAACGGAACCAATATGTAGTCATTTTTACACCCACCAAGAAAAAGAGAACCTCGTGCACACCGGCCTATCACCCAGTGGGCATTAGGCACTCACAGCGAAGGTGCACGAGAGGGAGCCAAGTCTATCTTTTATGTGATTTTAGTGGAAGGCATCATTCATGATCTTGAATTAGTGATTTAAAGGACATGAAAAAGCTATAGAGCTCAGAACAGCTTCTATACCCTTTCAGTAATATCAAAAAGTGAAAGTGCTTAACATAATTAACAGAACTAGGAAGTTATAAATCCACAAATAGACTTAACATTCTAATAAGATTCATGATTATACAAGAACAAAAGCATAATAGAAATATGTAGATATTACAAAGAGAATATCTTAATACAAATCTCATGGTAACCTTATCATATTCATTCATAGCATTACTTATAGAATATCACAGAAGGGGAGACCGTAGTCATGTGCCATATCTAGATCCATACATGAAGGCTTTCAAAAAAAAATTTCACTCCCCATTCCATCATTACATCCTTTCTATAATCATCTACCCTTTTTATCCCATAGTTCTCATAGTAATTCTGTAGATCTCTGTTTACTTCCTCGGCTTCACTTTTTTCTTTGCTAAGGGCACATGTATAAATAGGCATCTGAGATCTAACAAACTCCTCTGCAACCTCAGATCTGGCCCCAAGTGTCAAGGTGTGGATCACCTCAAGGCGCACGCCTCTCCATGCCATGATTAGATTTTTGGATCTTCTTATCGCAAGGTATATTCCTTCCAGGACACCTTGTTACTAGGCTGGAACCTTATCCAAATAGAACACGGTCTTCATGTGTTCTGTCCAAAAGGTTGAAAATGGCTAAGTCCTGAATTGTGCTTTGTGGGTGCTCGTCCTTGGTTCTCCAAGAACCATTTTTGAATCCTACCTTATGCACCTTAACTTGTGTGCTTCCTCTGGCCATTTGCACCTATGAGCCTTTATGATTTGGAAGCTACAATAGGGTCCCAACATCATGCTTCTTCAAAGGGAAGCTCATGAAAGCAATAGGTGCTTCCAACCCTTCATCATTCTTTTGAACTAGGACAACAGAAAGAGTGTGCTCCTAGGCATAATAGTACATGATGAATTCCTTGTTGAAATCTAGAGATATCAGCGTTTGAGATTTGGAAATGGCCTTCTTGATTTCTTAAAATGCTGATTTTCCTTCACTACTCCATTTGAAACTTGTTTGAGGCTTCATCATGGAGGTGATATGCTTTGTTAGTTCAGAAAATTTGGGGACAAAGTGGGTGAAGAAAATTTACCTTCCCAAAGAATGAGTGCACTCCTTTCTTGCTGGTGGGAAGAGATATTGCTTGAATAGAACTTACCCTCTTAGGGTCAATATGTGCTCCATGCTTATTCATGATGTGTACCAACAGCTTTCCTTTTGTGACTCCAAAGATATATTTCTTGGGATTTAGAGAAATGCCATGTTTTCTACATCTTGCCAGAATCTGCTCCAAGTGGAATATATTCTCACTTCTCTTCTTTGAAAACATGGTTAAGTCATTAAGGTATATGACAATGCAATGCTTGAGATCTTTGAAAGCCAGGTCCATGGCTCTTTGGAATGTGGCTCCCACATTGATCAGGCCAAAAGGCATCATGCTGTAAGCAAAAGTGCCCCAAGGAGTTATGAAGGTTGTCTTTCTACAATCTTCTTCGGCCACTTTAATTTGATTATACCTTGATAATCCATCAAGCAAAGAGAGCATCTCTGATCTAGTAACTTCTTGTATGATATGATCCATGATCAAAAGAGGGTAATTTTACTTGAGAGATGCCTGATTCAGATTTCTAAAATCTACACATATTCTGATCTCTCCATTTTTCTTTCTGACTGGTACAATGTTTTCCACCCATGTTGAGTGGTGAATGGGGAAAATGATTCTCGCATTCAGCATCTTGTTCACTTCTTCCTTGATAACATCAGCAATATTTTGATTATACGGTCTTTGTTTCTGCCTGGAGAGATTAGCATCCTACTTTAGAGGAATGGAATGATGCATTTCCTTCGGTTGAAAATATTTGAGCTCATCATAAGAGTAGGCCAGAAAATTAGATTACTTTTTAAGCAAAGCAACAAACTTCCTTTTCTCTTTAGGTGAGAAAATTTTTCCAATGTTAACCATCCTTGGATCTTCAAAAGTCCCAATGTTTTTCTTGTCAAAATCAGATGGACATCGAGAAGATAGTTTTCCTTTTTCATGAATAAATATGTCATGTTTATCAAACAAGTCCTCCAGAGAGACTAGACTTTTGGGGATTTTGTTACCTTTCAATCTGATCATGCCTTCATCATCCACTCTTTCAATTTCATCTGATGCATCTTTAGCTATAGCTTCTCTATGTGGATTAACACTTCCCTCAAAGAAGGGATTATTGAAGTTGTCTCTTTTCTCCAAGAAGGCTAAAATTTGATTTTCATCATTGAAAACTTGCCAGTAATCTATGTTATCAGGAACACTTGGTCTGAAAACCATCTTAATGGTTATTTTTTCCTTTCCAAAAGAAGGATGAGGAATCAGTAGGGATGCTGATACTGCAAGAGAATCAGCTCTTTCATTTTGTTGTCTTGGATTGCTTTAATAGATAATGCATCAAAGAATTCAAGGCAATCCCACACTCTATTCCTGTAATGCCTAAGCCTTGGGTTCTTCACCTGGTATTGCTAGTGGATTTACTTCACTATCACTTATGCATCACCAAAGCATCTCAGATTTTTGATTCCCATGTCTTCTGCTTCACTTATGCCCAAGAGGAGAGCTTCATATTCTACTGTATTGTTGGTTTTGTCAAACTGTAGTTTGTATGCAAAATGATGAATCACATTAGAAGGAAAGTACAACACAACACCAGCCCCTGAGCCTGCTTTTGAATGGCTTCCATCAAACTCCATAGTCCAGACCTAATATTTCTCTAATTCTGAAGAAAAGAGGCAAGTCTTCTTCTCGTTGTGAAGTAAGGAAAGAGTTTCCTAATCCACAATCTTGAAAGAGGATATTAGCTCTTGGGTCACTAGGAACTTCTTACTGTAAACTTTATGTTTCTTACCAGAAGCAACCTCTTCATCTCACCCTTTACTGGAATAGTTACAGAGGTCCAATCCATCTTTATCTCTCCACCAAGGTCTCTAAAAAAAATTATACTCAAGAGCATGCTAAAAGATGTTGGAATGTCTGCCACTAAGATGGTTAGAAGTACTTTCTTATCCGGGTATTCATCCAAAGCCACTTGTGCATATTTTATCCTTCCTACTAGTGGCACTTGCTTAGATTCCATTGAGTAGAAAGCTCTATTAACTTTGGTTAGTGTCAAGCCAAGAGCATTGGTAACTTTGAGTGGCATTACGTTATCCGAAGATCCAAATTCAATGATGCAATTGTTGAGCTCAAAACCATTCATGAGAAGAGACAAGTAGAAGGGTTCCACCTTATCTATTTTGGAAGCACTTAGGGCCAACATGTTTTGATCAGGTGGTGTAGATGGTGTCGGGAAAAAACCTTTATAATTCAAACTTGAAGGTATAGAACCATTGCTCCAAACAACATTGATTAGTCTATCAAACTAAGCAAGGTGTATTTGCAAGTATTCAATCTCTGAGAGCTGCACTTTGGTCTTACTTGAATGTTCCACAAAATCAAATGGGACAATGTTACATGGTAAGGGTCTTTAGGGAACTTTGACTGACTTAGGATAGACTTCATTGGAAGGAGGAGTGTTTTTAATAACTTGTGAGCTAGAAGAAGGAAAAGGTGACTTACTAGATATAGCAACTTGATCTCTAGCAGCCATTTGGCCTAGTTTCATTTTGTCTTAATCTGTTGAGGGTGGAAATGGTGAGCCTCTACTAATGATATTCTTTTATGTGTCTGCTGGAGTGGGATCTTCTTTAGTTTTCTTTTCCTTTTGAACCACAGAGGGTAGAGCATGTTTCTTGGATTGAGCTCAAGTGAAGACAACACATGAGAAGCTTGGGGCTTCCTCTTCTTCTTCCCCATCTTCAACAAACTCGAACAAGCCATTGTGCATATCAACTTCTTCAATTTTGAGGTAGCCTTCGTAATCTTCTGCTATTTCTCCTTCAAGCTCATCAATTTTAGTGTCTTCTCTTGATTCTCTAGTGTCACAGATAGCATTGACAAGAGGTGATTCAAGGGCAAGTTGGCGAGGAGGTGGTGAAATTATTTTTCTATCAAGGAAGTTTGGCCTCCTTGGAGCATTTCTCATTGTCATTTGGGATAGCTGTTTCTTCAAGGAAACCAGATCTTTTGCCATTTTCTAGAACATAGGATCTGTAGATACTGAAGCCAAAATCTGAACCTTCTACTTCCCATTTGGGCATTTCACCTTTCCAAAGACGATTAAGTCATCATCAGTTTTAATGGAAAAGTTTTGAGCTTCCCTCAATGTGTTTGGTTGGGCTCTTCTAAGGAAGAAACCAACTTCTGATGGCAAGGCACTGATGAAGAATCTTCTCAGGTGGTTCTCGGGAGGTAGCACATCTTCAGGGACTCATCTTATTAGTATGTCAAACCTTGCTACAAATTACCTCGTGGATTTAGATCTTTATTTCTTTATTTGGACTAATTACACCAGCAGCTCTTGACCATCTTCAATGTTCATGAATATGTTTTCAAATTCTTTTCTAATATCTTGCCAACCAGTAATAGATATTGTAGGAATCATGTAAAACCATTTAGAATCTTTCTCTTGGAGTGACTCCATAAATAGTCTAACTAACACATCTTCATCTTCAACACCTAACACACCATAATCAGTGATGAAGGTTGCTACATGTTCTTCATGGAGTTGGGAGCCATCTCCTTTGAATTTGGGAAAATTCTTTCTCGAACCTCTTGGCATATCATGGAGTATTCATGAGAGAGCAAGTGGGCCAGTATTTCTTCCCCATGGTACATTGGGTGTATGTTCTTCATGTTCATTATCAGCCATTCTATTTATGTTTCGAGCTTCTTCAGCAACTAGGGCTTCTTCTCTTTCCTCTACTATAGCTTGGGGTCTCTAAATTTATTCAAGTTGAGCTCTAATATCCTCCTCTCTATCAAACCGAGCTATAACCTCTTCTTCTTTTCTCTCCAACTCCTCAAAAGTAGAGTCAATCACTCCTCCTTGCCTCAGCTGGTGAGTATACCTTCTATCAGCCAACTTGAAGGCTTATTGTCTTCTCTAAAGTGCTAGAAACTATTTTTTCTCTTCCAACCCAAAAACATGTTCTTCTTTTTAGTCCAAAATCTGTGTAGTAACAAAGTAATGTTTTACACTCTGCTACTATGTCGAATAGCCTCCTTCGGGTCTACAATGATATATTCTTTGATATGAAAGAATGAAAAAGGTATCTAGGAGGATTTTCAAGAATAGTCATACTCGTATTCATGTGGATCACATGGAACTTCATACTTCAAAAACATAAAAAGTACTTTAAAACCTTGTGGTCATTTTAGGGTACATATGCTGCAAACTCTGCCCCATGGTGGGCGCCAAAAAATTTTAGCTAGAAAATTTGTCTCATGGAAAAATGTGTGGATTTCAGGCCAACGCTATGGGAATCTAAGTCCCTCTACATTTTAATGGTGCAGCTCCCATATTATGCATGAAAAACAAGTGGATTCGATGGTGGTTCTTCAACCAGAGATCCACATGAACACTCCACTATCCCTATGGCAATAATAGCAACTCCATACTATAGCAGAAATCGATCTAAGAAAGGGGAGGGAGTGAGAATAAAGGAGGGAAAAATCAATGTTGTGGGTAGAGTGTCAGATGCCCACACACATCAACTAGAATTTTCATTACATGCATTCATTAACAGAAGAAAGACAAATTTGTAACTTCTTAGCACAAGATAGAAGAAAACATGCTAATCACAAAGCACCAATTGATTTTTCCATCGAGGGGACATAAAATTCCTTCCTTTTTTATTGATCTCAGAGTTGAAACTTGTACAACGAGTGGGAATAGAAGAAACAATGAAGATAAGGAGAATAGAAGAAGAATGACTGTCATTTTTGTCCTCTGTTTGCAAAAATGTGTTTCCAGTTTTCAAATTTGATTGTCAGCCCCACGAATGACATTGAAGGGTCCATATATTCCCCAAATTAAAATGGTTACAAACCTGTAAATTATCCATGCCTCTTCGAATTCCATCCTTGCGAAGAAAAACACCCATGTCATGTCAAAAACCAGACCCTACAAGCCAACATTACACCCGATTTGCCAGTTTAAATATAAGACATTAAATTTGCTCCATGTGTTTGGATCTTGGGCTGTTGCAAAAAAAATTGATCATTTCCCCTCTTCTAGATTCCTCTGAAACAAAACCAATGCTTCTGACGAGCCTAAAATGAGCTACTATTTGCAAAAATGTGTTTCATATTTCAATTTTCTAATTTTCATATGAACTGTTTGATCCTTTTCCCAAATTTCTTTGAAATCAAGCCATCCACGTGGTAGGAAAACATTGGAGTAGAGTTGGGGGAAACATTTTTGCATTTTTTACATGTAAAAGACATTTTCTCCATTTTCTCCCACAAAAATCCATAAAAATTTAAAATTGAAGTGTTCATCGTGTATATAATTTTAATAGCTTTCCATTGATATCAAAAATGCAAAAAACCGAGCTCTGGTTCAAAAGATATGGCCCTCTAAATATTTAGGGAAAAACTAACAAAATACAAAGTCAAAATTAAGGTTGGTGGGGTCAAACTTTAAATTTTTCACTTTTGGAAAAAAAATTGCAAAAAACTCTGTGGGTCTGTAGTTTCGATCTGGCAAGGACACGTGGTACACTTTGACTAGATATGGGGTCACCATGTAATTCTGAACATTCTAACCAATTTTGGAAAATGGCTCGAAATCTTGATTTCTTCCGTGGGCCCGCATCTCCAATCTGGAAAGGACACGTGGCACTTTGTGATTCATCCATAGGCCAAAGACCATTTATTTTCCTTTATTTTTTACAGGCTTGCAGGAGAGAATTTTCCTTTGTGTCTTTTTGACCAAATTCCAAAACATTCAACTTTCCTCCAACTCTACTCCAATGTTTGATCCACAAGCCTTAAGAAATTTTCTCCATTCTCCTCCACAGGTAAGTTTGTGACTTTTCACCTTTTAACCAAAAGGGAAAAGTGTTGAATATCTCTTTGCACCTCCGCTCCGCCTTGACACATGGCGTGATTTGATTGACTGCGGGCCTGCCTAGGGAAAATTTCCCCTCCAAACTCCGTCGAACCATAACTTGCAAAATACAAGGAGTTAGGATGATTTCCATACCTTTCTGGAAAGGGGAAATAATTCTCTATCTAATGGAGGTGTTTTTACAAATCCTTAATCCCTTGGGAAGTGCTATATTTCAAAAAACTTAGACTAGACTGTTTTCAAAGGGTGACAACTCAAAAAATTCTAAGTCCAGACTTGGGAAAAAGAAGGAAAATTTTGAGGGTACAACAAGTTGTCTACCTCGGCTAGCACCAAGAATTAAAAATTCGTATTGAACTTTACCCCTTGGATAGTGATAACAACGTCCTTCAAGACACCAATGGGCATTTCCTTTGTCTTGTTTTCCATATACATCATATTTGATGATGGATGTAATGGGGCCTTCCCATCTGATGCCATGCATCTAGAATGAGGACATTGACCTCCATGCCTATATCAATTGAAATATTTCTCAGAATCCACCCATCCCCAACACCATTCAAGGTAATCTCCTTATCATAGTCAAGGTTGTGGAGAGGAAGGTTAGCATGCAGAACCTACATTTCACACTTTTCTCCAGCGCATGGTACCTTTTACCTTAGTCATTCCCCTAGAAAATAAATGATATTCTCTTGCCTCAACATCTTACATACTTACTGACCTCATCTAGATCCTTTTGCAGAGCCTCAGCACTCTTCCTTTGCTCTAACTTCCTTGATTTCTACTTTATGCACTAGAATCTCTCCTTATAGGATTCGAATTACATCCATGGTCTCTTGATACACCTCCTTCTGATGAGTAGGGTCCAGATACTTTCCATGCACCAATTCTTCTCTAATAACCAGCGGTCTCTACCTTGGTACTTCCCTTAAGCATGTAGCCTTAGGTCACTTCATAACTAGTGCATGCTCTAGTTCCAACTTGTATGCCACCCTAGGCATCCATTGTGAATCTTCCTTCTTTACGATTACCATTCTGGTGCCTTTTTCCTTCCAGTGTTGTTGGCTCATATGTTCAAATAGCTCTAGGAACTTCTCATACTTGTGATTTTTTCCACACCAAGAGCATTATAATAGATCTGGGCATTCGCACTTATAGTGCTCTATAGACCCATAATTGTAATAGGTTCCACATGGGAACTCACTTATTCCCCCTTTGTGGTTACCGAGACCATGAAATCCTCCTCTAAAACCTCTTCCACATTCCCCTCCATCTGTGCACCCTCGATAGTGATGACCATAATCCTTGGAATTGTTTTTGAAGTTGGTTTGGTGCAAACTAATATCAATGGCATCATGTATCTAGTCAATCAACCTATAATCCTTGGTGTCATGAGTAGTTGAAGTGCAAATATTACAATATCAAGACACATTTTTTACGAATCATGTGTTGGAGTTGTGGGAACCTATTTACATCATGATATTTGTGGAAAATCTCACAATCCACCATCATGGCGTGCACCAATTTCTGAGGAAAATTGTCCTTTGTATGCCCCTCTACCTCACAATTTGTGCACCATAGGAGACTGCGAGTCTCATGCACTGAGTTTGCACAAATTTTCTCCAGTTGCTTCACCATTACATCAATCTGAGCTTCATGAAAAGGGATAGCACCAGTATCTATGCTTTCAATAGCCTTAGTGCATAGGGCAGCCTCCAAGGCCTCACACGGGCCTGTGGAAGTCTTGTGTGAAAGTTCTCTCCTAAAAGGTGTTATCAACCCTCCAAGAAACCACTAAGCATGTTGGGAAGGATGAATAACATCAGAAAACTTTGGCAAGAGATTCTTAAAACATGCATCATATTCTTGCACACTCTCTATCATACCTTGTCGAATCTCATTCAGTGTGCTAATGCTTTTTTGTTCAAACTCAGGTATATGAAATTCAGCTAAGAATTCATTTTGTATTGTGGTGTAATCTACCACTTTCTACTGGGGGTCATACTTCTAGTACCAACTATGCGCATGTCATTGCAACATTGTTACAAACTGACTTACATTCCTCTCTGGGGTAGTGATCCTCTTTGCGTGCCATAGTAGATCACACTTGTGTACATGATCTACAGCATCTTTAACACCTTTGTAGTTTGGTAGATGCAAATACATCTCAAAAAATACAATCTGAGGTGTTTAAGGCCCTTGCCTTCCTGATCCAGAACCTTTATTTCCTCCACTATTACCTCCACCACCAGATCCACTAAATCCACCAAGTCCTTTCCCTCATAACCCTCTAAATTCTCTAGATCCACCAAGTCTCTCAGCTCTTACTCCACCAAATCCACCTCTTATAGCTGATAATGAGCTCAAAGTGGTCACGCCTAGTGTCCCCAATGTCCCACTGAACTGCATGCCAATAGCTTGTGATATTACACCGTTACCAGATGTGTGTCTCGCACCGCTTCCACATGTGATACCCAAACTTTGCGTAATTATACTTTTCCCAAATTTTGTTTCAAATAGTATTCCTCCAAACATATGGAATTATTGTGTAGCCATAGATGTACCAAATGAAAAATTATATCTCCTAGGTGCAAGTCAATCACTCCCACCAATACCAACTGGGTTAGTAATACTTATTTCTTGATTTGGAAGACTAAGCTCTAGGGGTTGGTCACCATGCATATTTAGATGCACGTTGACCCACTCTCCTTTCTCTAAGTGACAAACTCTCATTAGAAGCTGAAGGGGTCTCTCTCCTTGCGCTTGTCAAGATGTGGTAGCACATATTTCTCAGGATCCATATCCTATGCATGAACCTCAATTCCTTCCCATAACATCTGCCTCCATAGATCCATCACTCCTGTAACTTTTCATTGTCTAGTCAACTCCCTTTCTTGTGCTTCACTATACTTGAGTCATCTCTCTTTCCTCTCCTTTTCAATGCAAAGGTCCGCCATCTTCCTCCACCCTAGCTTCCTCACCCAGTGCTCAGAAGAAGCTTAGTTGTCCATAGGAAACACTTCCAAACTTAGAGTAATGATCAGGATATTTATGGCTAAGGGGATCGCATGTAAAAATGATCCTCTAGGATCCCTTAAGATACATCAAACTCAATAACCTCTGGACAAGAATACTTAGAAATAGCGTATTCCAGGGTATAACTATTCAACACTCTTCTCCACCAATGATCAACATCATGTTTCCAATTCAAATCACCATCTTGTAGAATCTGATATTCATCTTGGGTCCACACATGAGATATATAGTACCAGCTTGATCTAGATGCATACGTTGGAATCCATTCATACAAATCCACTGGAAAATAGACAAAATAATGTCTCATATAACTCATGATACAAATTTTCCTCTACCCATCTATTTGCATCAAACTCAATTCCATTACTAAATCTTAGAGAAAACTCATCCTCTATGCTTTTAAACCATGCTTTGACACTATCCAAGGTCAAGCGCTCTGTCATCACACATCATTCTCACAACAGATTCAAGAATAGGTCTCGGTAACGGAACCAATATGTAGTCATTTTTATGTACCCTTAGTATAAGTTTCTAACCCCATGTGTGTCAACCTATCACCCAGCGGATGCTAGGCGCTCACCTGAGGCACGCATGGGTGGTGAGCCCCTCCTTTATGTGAGAATTATGAGAAGGTTTTCCATTGATAGGGGATTGGGTGGCAAGCCCTTCCTTTATGTGAGAATTAACAAAAGTGGAAGGGCAACTTACAAATCCACATAGTAACGTATTAAATGAGCTAAACATCTATGTAATAAGCATGATGAATCATAGATGAGTCATGATAAGTCACCCAACAAGAGGGTTTACACCCTTAAACATGATATAAAAAACAAACCCTTAGATATATATTCATTTAGAATGATTTTGGTAACCACATTACAATCAAAAGAGGTCATCACAGACCATACATATCAAGATACTAGGATTCATCCCTTACAGATATTCTCTGGTATGGTATTCTAGTTAGGTGCTCCCAATTCATCCCTTATTACATACCCTAATTCCCATGCAAATGGTTGTTACATCCTTTAAAACCCCGAGCACTAAAATCTCTAAACCCTATCATGATTGTAGTATCATACTCTCTATGTATCCCCTTTTGTCTATCTCTTATCTCCTTCAGCGTCCCCTTCCTTACTCTCAAGCATCCTATATATAGGACCAACATCCACCGCCATGCCTTCTCTCCTGAACATATTACATGCCAAGTGTTAAATTGGTCCTCCAATGGTGGATTATTATCCCCTTATGAACCCCCCACTCTCTGTAATGATGTCTTTCGGGAATATTCCCTATGTGTAATATCCTTTTCTTGACCTCCAAGGTTCTAGGCTGGCACCTTATCCACCTAGCACACCTAGTAAGGTCACATTTTTCCTCAAGTGCCTTCAGAATGCCAAATATGGCTAAGTCCTTGAACCCCATGTCCTATCTTCTGCGCATGACTTGGTTTCTCCAAAACCCTTCTTAAACCTTTGTAATATGTGCTTCTCCCTTGCACGTGCCCTTCTCTATATCATTCCCACATGCACACGTGTGCACCTTTCAGGTACTTAGCCAATATTTAAGGTCCCAATAAATACTAGATGCAATTGTCTCTAGCAGATTTCTTTAAGGAATAATGTGAAATCTATCATGGAGCTTGGATTGAGGACTAGAGATTGAAAATATTTCAAATCAAATTTTAGAATTGTTAGGTATTTACTGTTAGGAATTAGAAAAAAAAAATGCAGAAAAAATTCCTCAAACCATAGCAGTAGGAAACTATGTAGTAGAATTATACTTGCAGAAATATAACAACATAAATGAATAATGCACAAAAGAAGACAAGACAAGATTTAATGTGGTTCACCCAATGTGGGCTACATCCACCAAGAACTTGCTCAGATTTTATTATCAACAAGAGTAAAACAACTCTCACAGTCTTCTCTCAGTTATGAACTCACAACAAAATTCCAAAGATGCTAAACCACATCTAAACCACAATTGACACCCAATTGCATAACCTTGATCACTCTTGATCACCTCTTGATCATTAAGACTCAAGACCTCTTGAACACTCAAGATATCTTCAAGATACCCTAACACCTCTATTTATAGGATTAAAATCCTTCTAAGAAGTCCTAAAAGCCGACCCTAGAAGTTTGAAAGTCATGATCTTTCAACTTCCACGGCTGGAAAAATAGTCCTGACGTTGACATCCAATTAACAACAATGTTAATAGCAACGGCACAGGACACATACTGCACAACAATGTCATAGAAAACGACTGTAGAATGCTCTTGAAGTCTCCAAACTTAACCATTTGAGCTCCATCACTTCAACATTGATTCAAGAAGACCAAAAACAGGCTCCACACCCCAACAATCTCCCACTTGGAGACTGTTTCCACTGAGCAAAGTTCTTAACCCTTCATTATCAACCATGAAGGCCAATCAAAGTTGAACACAACTTCAACTTCTCCCTTGTGACCACCTTGGTCATCATATCCACAGGATTCTGACTGGTATGAATCTTTTCCAGCTTCAACTTATCTTCTTCCAAAGTTGTCCTGATGAAATGATATCTCAGCTGAATGTGCTTCATCGTAGAGTGGAAAGCGGAGTTCTTCACCAAATGAATAGTGCTCTGACTATCACTGTGTAGTCTCCCAACTTCCTGCTTATGACCCAACTCATCAAGCAACTGTTGTAGCCAAATCATCTCCTTGCTTACCTCTGTGGCAGCAACATACTCAGCCTCTGTGGTTGACAAAGCCACAACCTTTTGTAACCATGAAATCCAACTCACCGTTGTATCACCAACCGTAAATACATAACCTTTCGTGCTCCTCCTACTGTCCAAATCTCCTTCCATGTCTAAATCTACATATCCACGTAATGTAGTGTCTGATCCACCAAAACACAATGCTGCTCCCATGGTCCCTCTCAAATACCGAAGGATCCACTTTACTGCCTGCCAGTGCTCTCTACCTGGATCACTCATAAACCTGCTCACTGCTCCCACTGCATGGGAAATGTCAGACCTAGTGCATACCATAGCATACATCAAGCTACCAACTGCTGATGAGTATGGTACCCTAGACATCTGGATTCTATCCTCCTCAGTCTTGGGACTCTGCTCCTTTGATAATTTAAAGTGACCTGCCAAAGGAGTACCAACCGGTTTAGCATCCTGCATACTAAACCTCTCCAAGACCTTCTTTATGTACTCTTCTTGAGATAATACCAGCTTCCTCTCCTTCCTGTTCTGATTTATTCTCATACCAAGGATTTGTTTTGCTGCCCCCAAATCCTTCATAGCAAAGGAGTCACCTAGTTGCTTCTTGAGTACCTTTATTTCCTACATGTTCTTCCCTGCAACAAGCATATCATCTACATACAGGCACAAAACAATATAACTACCATCAAGAAACTTCTTGATGTACACACAATTGGTTTGAGTGACACCTGGAGTAACCCTAAGTCCTGCATAAAACTATCAAACTTCATGTACCACTGCCATGGAGCTTGTTTCAGGCCATACAAGCTCTTCTTCAATTTGCACACTAACCTCTCCTTCCCTTTGACCTCATAACCCTGTGGCTGCTGCATATAAAATTCCTCCTCCAACTCACCATGAAGGAATGTAGTCTTCACATCCAACTATTCTAAGTGTAGGTCTTCTACTGTAACTAAACCAAGAACAGTCCTAATAGAAGTCATTTTAACAACCGGAGAAAAAATTTCATCAAATTCTATACCTTTCTTATGTGAAAATCCTTTGACCACCAACCGGGCCTTGTATCATTTCCTGCCTCCATCTTCCTCTTTGATTCTATACACCCACTTGTTCTGCAATGCTCTCTTGCCCTCGGGTAGCTCCACCAGATCCCAAGTCTGGTTTTCCATAAGAGATCTATGCTCTTCATCCATGGCCTGCTCCCACTTCTTCCTAGAATCCACCTGCACTGCTTCCTCAAAGCACTCTGGCTCTCCACTGTCAATGAGCAATAAATAATTCAAAGATGGAGTAAATCATTCAGGTTCCCTTCTTACCCTAGAATACCTTCTCACCTCAGGAGTTTGGGGTTCCTGATGAGTAGGTACCTGAACTAGCTATGCCGAACATGCTGTACACTTGAACCAGACCCTTGGACACCTTAAAAGCTGCAATGTCCTCTAACACTGTGTATTCTTTCTTTGATTCCTCTTTTTGTTCCTGCAGTTGATCTTTATACATGATTTTTTCATTAAAGACAATATCTCTAGACTGAAATATTTTCTTGTCTTTAAGACTCCAAACACAGAAACCAAAATCATCTTCACCATATCCAACAAAGGTGCATTTCTCAGACTTAGCCTCTAACTTGGTCCTATCATCTTTATCAATGTGAACAAATACCTCACATCCAAATACTCTAAGAAATGAGTAATCAATTTTCTTACCATAACCAAGCCTCCTTAGGTATACCTCCATCCAAGGCCATAGAGGGTCCTCTGTTAATTAGATAAACAACTGTGCTTACCGCTTCCACCCAAAACATGAGTGGCAGCCCTACATGTAACCTCATGCACCTAGCATGCTCCATGATTGTCCTGTTCATTCTCTCTAACACTCCAATTTCCTGTGGGGTATTTAGAACCGTTCTTTGCCTATGGATCCCATTTACCAAACAGTAATCAATAAATTCATTGCTGTAATATTCCCCTCCATTATCCAACCTGAGACATTTCAACTTGAGACCTGTTTCATTCTCAACCAAGGCTTTCCAATCTTTTGAACTTTTCAAACACATCAGATTTCTTTCTAATGCAATATACCCAAACTTTTCTAGTTGCATCATCAATGAAAGTGACGTAATAACATGAACCACCAATAGAGTTTACCTTAGCTAAGCCCCCATACATCTGTATGCACTAACATCTAACTTACTACTTCCTGGTAGGTCCAACCTTGAGGAATCTCACCCACTTCTATTTCCCATAAACACAGTCCTCACAGAAGTCAAAATCTAACTCCTTTAATCCAGGAAACCTGAATCTTTATAATTTGCATGCCAAAATAAAATGACTATTCTTATGACTCATATGACCAAGTCTCTGGTGCCACAAAGTTGCATCTCCATCTGCAGTAACTAAATTACAATAATCAACACCACTGGTTAAATAAAAAGTACCAGTTTTTCTTATCTCTTGTAACCACAAGAGCTCCCTTGGTAACCTTCCAAGAATCCACTATAAAACTGACCGTACAACCATCACTACCCAGCTATCCCATTGATATCAAGTTCCACCTCAACTTAGGCACATGCCTGACATCCTTAAGTAGCCATGTGTTCCCATTCTACATTTTCACCCGAACACAACCTTTCCCTACTATGTTGCATGGTTCATCATCACTAAGATATACATGTCCAAAATCACCTTGAACAAAATCAGTAAAGTAATGTCTATGTGGGGTGGCATGGAAAGAAGCCCCTAAATCTAACACCCAAGATTCAGCAATATTATCTAAAGAAAGAATTAAGGCATCTTGACAAACATCACCTGCTACCAAATTTACCTCTTTAGTTTCATCCTTCTTGTTCCTCTTATCTCGAAGAGCCCAGAACTCACAACAGGTCCAAAGATGCTAAACAAAATCTTCCCACAATTGATGCCCAATTGCTAACCTCTCAGACTTTGAATCACCTCATTGATCATTAAGATTCAAGACCTTTGAACACTCAAGATATTCTACAAGATCCCTAACACCTCTATTAACATGGAGATTACTTGAGAAGAAGCCCTAAAAGAGTGAAAGGATAACATTTGCCAAAATGATCTTTCAACTATCCTACATCTGGAAAAATAGTCCTTGAGTTATTAGACACCAATTACTTACAGCATGTTAACAGCAAATCATCCAGCAATCTGGCAAGTGACTACACAACAACGTCATCCGAAAATGGCTGGAAAAGAATGCATAAAGTCTCCAAACTTGTACCAATTCTGAGCTCCAACTTCAACACTGATTCATAGAAATGACCAAAAACAAGCTCCACACCCCAACAATCTCCCACTTGGAGACTTGTTTCCACTGAGAAAATTATTAACCCTTCATTATCAACCATGAAGGCCAATCAAAGTTGAACACAACTTCAACTTCTCCCTTGTGACCACCTTGGTCATCATATCCACAGGATTCTGACTAAGTATGAATCTTTTCCAGACTTCAACTTATCTTCTTCCAAAGCTTGTCCTGATGAAATGATATCTTAGCTGAATGTGCTTCGATCCTAGAGTGGAAAGTGGAGTTCTTCACCAAATGAATATCACTCTGACTATCACTGTGTAGTCTCCCAACTTCTCTGCTTATGACCCAACTCATCAAGCAACTGTTGTAGCCAAATCATATCCTTGCTTACCTCTATGGCATGCAACATACTCAGCCTCTTGGTTGACAAAGCCACAACCTTTTGTAACCATGTGAAATCCAACTCACCGTTGTATCACCATGCATCGTAAATACATAACCTTTCATACTCCTCCTACTCCAAATCTCATCTACCATTAGTCCCGAAATCTACATATCCACATAATGTAGTGTCTGATCCACCAAAACACTGTTGCTCCCCATGGTCCCTCTCAAATACCGAAGGATCCACTTTCACTGCCTATGAGTGCTCTCTACCTGGATCACTCATAAACCTGCTCACTGCTCCCACTATGGGAAATGTTAGGCCTAGTGCATACCATAGCATACATCAAGTTACCAACTACTGATAAGTATGGTACCTTAACATCTGATTCTATCCTCCTCAGTCTTGGGACTCTGCTCCTTTGATAATTTAAAGTGACCTGCCAAAGGAGTACCAACCAGTTTAGCATCCTGCATACTAAACCTCTCCAAGACCTTCTTTATGTACTCTTCTTGAGATAATACTCAGCTTCCCCTCCTTCCTGTTCCAGTTATTCTCATACCAAGGATTTGTTAAAGTTGTCCCCAAATCCTTCATAGCAAAGGAGTCACATAGTTGTTTCTTGGTACCTTTATTTCCTGCATGTTCTTCCCTGCAACAAGCATTCATCTACATACAAATGGCACAAAACAATATAACTTACCATCAAGAAACTTCTTGATGTACACAAATGGTTTGAGTGACACCTGGAGTAACCCTACTCCTGCATAAAACTGTCAAACTTCATGTACCACTGCCGTGGAGCTTGTTTCAAACCATACAAGCTCTTCTTCAATTTGCACACTAACATCTCCTTCCCTTTGACCTCATAACCCTGTGGCTGCTGCATGTACAATTCCTCCTCCAACTCACCATGAAGGAATGTAGTCTTCACATCCAACTGTTCTAAGTGTAGGTCTTCTACTGTAACTAAACCAAGAACAGTCCTAATAGAAGTCATTTTAACAACCGGAGAAAAAATATCATCAAAGTCTATACCTTTCTTCTGTGCAAATCCTTTGACCACCAACTGGGCCTTGTATCATTTCTTGCCTCCATCTTCCTCTTTGATTCTATACACCCACTTGTTCTGCAATGCTCTCTTGCCCTCGGGTAGCTCCACCAGATCCCAAGTCTGGTTTTCCATAAGAGATCTATGCTCTTCATCCATGGCCTGCTCCCACTTCTTCCTGGCATCCACCTGCACTGCTTCCTCAAAGCACTCTAGCTCTCCACTGTCAAGTGAGCAATAAATAATTCAAAGATGGAGTAAATCATGGATAGGTTCCCTTCTTACCCTAGAATACCTTCTCACCTCAGGAGTTTGGGGTTCCTGATGAGTAGGTACCTGAACTGGCTGTGCGGAACATGATGTACCTGAACTGGCCCCTTGGACACCTTGTTATCTGCAATGTCCTCTAACACTGTGTATTCTTTCTTTGATTCCTCTTTCTGTTCCTAAGTTGATCTTTATACATGATTTTTTCATTAAAGACAATATCTCTAGACCAAAATATTTTCTTTTCTTTAAGACTCCAAACACAGAAACCAAAATCATCTTCACCATATCCAACAAAGGTGCATTTCTCAGACTTAGCCTCTAACTTGGTCCTATCATCTTTATCAATGTGAACAAATACCTCACATCCAAATACTCTAAGAAATGAGTAATCAATTTTCTTACCATACCAAGCCTCCTTAGGTATAACTCCATCCAAGGCCATAGAGGGTCCTCTGTTAATTAGATAAATAAATGTGCTTACCGCTTCCACCCAAAACATGAGTGGCAGCCCTACATGTAACCTCATGCACCTAGCACACTCCATGATTGTCCTGTTCATTCTCTCTGACACTCCATTTTCCTGTGGAGTATTTGGAACCATTCTTTTCCTGTGGATCCCATTTACCGAACAGTAATCAAGAAATTCATTGCTGTAATATTCCCCTCCATTATCCAACCTGAGACATTTCAACTTGAGACCTGTTTCATTCTCAACCAAGGCTTTCCATCTTTTGAAAGTTTCAAACACATCAGATTTCTTTCTAATGCAATATACCCAAACTTTTCTAGTTGCATCATCAATGAAAGTGACATAATAACATGAACCACCAATAGAGTTTACCTTAGCTAGCCCCCATACATCTGTATGCACTAACACCAACTTACCCTCCTTCCTGGTAGGTCCAACCTTGAGGAATCTCACCCACTTCTGTTTCCCATAAACACAGTCCTCACAGAAGTCCAAATCTAACTCCTTTAATCCAGGAAACCTATCCTTTATAATCTGCATGCCCTTATGACTCATATGACTGAGTCTCTGGTGCCACAAAGTTGCATCTCCATCTGTAGCAACTAAATTACAATAATCAGCACCACTGGTTAAATACAAAGTACCAGTTTTCTTACCTCTTGCAACCACAAGAGCTCCCTTGGTAACCTTCCAAGAATCTACTGTAAAACTGACCGTACAAGCCATCACTACCTAGCTATCCCACTGATATCAAGTTCCACCTCAACTTAGGCACATGCCTGACATCCTTAAGTAGCCATGTGTTCCCATTCTACATTTTCACCTGAACACAACCTTTCCCTACTATGTTGCATGGTTCATCATCACCAAGATATACATGTCCAAAATCACCTTGAACAAAATCAGTAAAGTAATGTCTATGTGGGGTGGCATGGAAAGAAGCCCCTGAATCTAACACCCAAGATTTAACAATATTATCTAAAGAAAGAATTAAGGCATCTTGACAAACATCACCTGCTGCCAAATTTACCTCTTTAGTTTCCTCCTTGTTCTTCTTATCCCGAAGAGCCCAAAATCTTTCTTAGCATGACCAACCTTCCCATAGTTCCAACATTCTAACTTACTCTTGGACTTTGACCTTCTGTGATCATTCAACTTCCCACAGGTTACCTTTCCCTCTATTCTTTTGTCTCCCTCTGCTCTCCACCATCAAAGAATTTCTAAAAGTAGAAGAATCTCCAGTGCTCTTCCTTCACATTTCCTCACTTAGGATCACACCTATTACATCCTCAAACTTCATCTTTGAGTTATTAGAGACTGAATTACTTACAGCCATAACCAAGTTGTCCCAGCTATCTGGTAAGGAGCACAAAATCAACAAATCCCTGACCTCATCATCAAAGTCAATTTTTACTGAGTTTAACATACTCACAACCGTATTAAATTCATTCAAATGATCAGCAATAGAACCATTCTCAGACATCTTCATATTAAATAAATTTTTCATCAAAAATATTTTATTAGAGGTAGAGGGTTTTTCATATAACTTCCCCAATGCACTCATGAGACCTTCCATGGTCTTCTCCTGTGATATGTTGAAAGCAACCGAAGATGCAAGGCATAAATGAATTTCCCTGAGTGCCTTTCTATCCAGCAACTCCCAATCCTCATCTGACATGGCTATAGGTTTCTTTGCTTTTCCAGCCAAAGGAACATGGAGGTCCTTCTGATATAAGTAATCCTCCATTTGCATCTTCCACAAACCAAAGTTCTGCCCATTGAACTTCTCAACCCTCTGATCTTCCCTCATCTTCCATAGCTCCCACTCAAGCTAAACTTTCCCTGTGATTTACAACTTCAGAAAAAAAACCACCAAAGCTCTGATACCAATTGTTAGGAATTAGAGAACAAATATGTGGAAACAATTCCTCAAACCACAACAGTAGGAAACTATATAGCAGAATTATACTTGCAGAAATATAACAACATAAATGAATAATGCACAAAAGAAGACAAGACAAGATTTAACGTGGTTCACCCAATGTGGGCTACGTCCACCAAGAACTTGCTCAGATTTTATTATCAACAAGAGTAAAACAACTCTCACAGTCTTCTCTCAGTTATGAACTCACAACAAAATTCCAAAGATGCTAAACCACATCTAAACCACAATTGACACCCAATTGCATAACCTTGATCACTCTTGATCACCTCTTGATCATTAAGACTCAAGACCTCTTGAACACTCAAGATATCTTCAAGATACCCTAACACCTCTATTTATAGGATTACAATCCTTCTAAGAAGCCCTAAATCTAACCCTAGAAGTTTGAAAGTCGCAATCTTTCAACTTCCCACGGCTGGAAAAATAGTCCCGATGTTGACAACCAATTAACATCATGTTAACAGCAACGTCACAGCAATGGCACAACGACTATACAGCAATGTCACAACAAATGACTACAAAATTCTCCTGAAGTCTCCAAACTTAACCATTTGAGCTCCAGCACTTCAACATTGATTAAAGAAGACCAAAAATAGGCTCCACACCTCAACATTTATGGAAAAATTGGTACGAACTAAGGAAATACCATACTCTTTTTTCATTGGCAAGTAAATTTGAAGTAAAACAAAGACATTAAAGATGAAAACTATGTCGTCTGTGTTTTCAATTACGTCTTGAATCACTAGTGATCTAGATAAAATCACAGACACAGACTTAATGAGTGTCAACTTAAAATAGTTACTTCTAATATTGAATCACTCTAACAAGAGAGAATTCATGAAAGAAATTCAAGATATCCATATTGTTTTAGCTAGTGTTATTCCACCTTCAGTACATTTCCCAGAATTAGTATGGCTTTGTGCTATCAATTATGACCCAGAAAAGAGAGAAGTACTAGATGGAAGTGGTGATGCAGTGTTGACTTTATATCAGAATAATGCTCAAATCACCTATAATAATAATTCCAATAACCTTTGGTATTGGTTTAGCCTTATGAGATTATGAGACCAAGAAAAAGGACTATTCCATATTCATAAATACTAAATGGATCTTATCATATAAAAAGGCAACCACTCAAATCCCTAAAAGATTGGTTAGGGCATAAATTATTGAAGGAGAGGATGTTTTTGCATTGTTAAGTTGAATGGTTGGGTTGGAGACCACGAATGAGTTCAAGGAATGGATGTGCACTTACATGTGGATAGTTTTGGAGAAGAAAGGGAGCATTTTTTGGGTAACCTTTATTGTAGAAGAACTTCATGACCATATGGTTACACTGGAAAAAAAAAATAGAGATGGGTGATATTGTAGAATTGGAATTTTACATGATGACTTTTTTTATTTATAATATTGCAGGACATGGTCATTTTCCTTTCCTCTTATCACGTGATAACTTTAAATAATGCCAAATATATGATATTTTCCCCCAATTACAATTGGTTAATTGGAATGGAAATGTAAGATTGGTTAACGATGCCTTCTTTGAACCAATCATATGTTTATTCAGACCAAAATGGGAGCAGTACAAGATCTCTTAGGACGTTAGAAAAGTAATCATGGAATATAGATGTTATTTCATTCAGTATAATAATTTTTACATATATCAGGGTTAGTGGATTTAAATGTCAACCATGTAAATTTCCTAGGTACTTAGATGATAAAATGGCCTTTTTTGAATTGGCAAGGCAACTGACACCGGTTAACAAATTAATTTTTAGGAAACACAAGACAAACATTAAGTTTCCCATCAAGGTTGGAAGGTAATTCTTCCCTTCAATTATAAAATCCTGGTTATTTTTCCTCAATATGAATTAACTTGAGCCCTATGTTTTTTAGAAAAATACAGCGGACCCTACTAGATCCCAGGACATCCCCATGTCCATCAATGACTCAAGAGTCATTCTGGGACTGTTCATGATCTTTTCTAGATCATTTTTTTCCGATAAGAAGACACCCAGTCTAGGATCCAAACCACGTGTGAAGAATAATGTCTTCCCTTTTCCCTTGTGAAGGGTAAACTTACTAGGAATAGACTGAGAAGGAATGTCTGGAGTAATTATAAAAGCAAGAACTACACCTTGGGGGTCGGGCAGAACAAGAGATCTTGAGCTAGATTCATCTTTCCATATCCTTGTCAAGGGTGGGTGTTCTCTTGGAGAAGTAACTGGCCAAGGTCCTAAGAATTCATGCTTTGAAAAAGGAACACAAGCACTAAATTAGTGGAAGACTGAAAAACAAACCTTCCCCTGTTGTCTCTGGCAGAAGAAATTACCACTCTAGAGCAGTGAGAAAATAAAGACATTTCCTCTTCTCCATCAGAAATGATGATTGGGGGTTCAGAACTTGATTGATCCCTTCTTTTACCCAAATACAGTACTGGTATTATGAGTGGTTGTGATTACACATGTCCTACCTAACCTTTATCAAGAGAAATAATCCTCCATTCCAGTTCATCTATTTTATGAAAAATGGTTGGCACCGTATCAATAGAAGACTTGTCATACAACACATAAGATTCCTTGGGGATCTCCTTCAACACAAATTCTTCATTAAATAAAAACGGAAAGTAAAAAAATCAGTTTTCCTGGACACTTGAGGCATCCTTTCAATCCAGAATCTCTTCAAGTCTTCAGGAGCATTCTCATGTTCCCATCGAAAAAGATGAAAATACATTGATTGAAAGTTTGAGAAGAAAGGATTGATTTTAATTAACATCAGGAGGATTTCAAGCCAAACTTGTTTGATAAGTAAAAGGCCCTTTAATATCCCCTGGGTGTGCTATATCAAACAAATATCTAACAAAAGATTCATCCGGACCATGTACGTTGAAGATTTGGTTTAAATCTTCTGAAGAAATGTCTTTCATATTGTTTTCCACAAGAACCTTCACCTTTATGCTAATAATAATTATGAAAAATTTATTTACCTTCATAATAGGGAAAGAAATGCATAGTGGTTGAAGGGTAGAGTTGAGTTTATAGTAAGAATGGTGCATATTGATTTAGTTGACAGAAATATTTCCCATTAGATGAAATAAGAGTTTTCTCAGCTCACATGAAGAAAAATTAAGATTTGAAAGGAATTAGGAATGAGAAAAACTTATCAATCAATATGATTGGACAACAACCATGAGTGATGATTAATCTAGAAATACATGAAAATAAGTGCACAGTACCCATGATGGATTCTTGGAAAGTAGATAAGAGTATCTGTCATATCAGAATCACATGGAAGTGCTCAAAGTTCATCAAAATTTATTATCCACACACTAAGGTAAAAGAATTATTAAATAATCCTCCAAAAGTGGTGGCCTAGTATCCCAGTCACATACAAACAGAGAAAATTGAAAAAGGCTCGTAATTCTTACATATGACAAAAACTAAACAAAGAATTTTCAAAAAAAATTAGTTTGGTTTAAAATATATGTTGTAAAGGGGAATATTCATGATTTTGGAGGGAGATTTTGGAGGGAAATTTAGGAATTTAATCAGTGGGTAGAATGTTTAAAAAGGAAAAGAAAATAATCATGATAAAGGGGGTTATAATCATGATAAAGGGGGTTATAATTTTCTGAGAATTGTTCAAAGAAAAAGAGAGAGTTGAAAGAAAAACCATTTTTCCCAAGAACTCATCAGAGAAAACCTGATACTTTCTTTGAGCCTTAAAATTTAGTCATGTCAAGATGGTTCCAAGTGTACATCCATTGAAAAGAATTGAGACTGTAGATCTACTTTCCCTTGCTGATAATTTTGATGATCCTTGAACTAATTGTGTTAATCATGAGCATTGTTGTATCTGCCATCAAGATGACAGACTGTAAAATAATTATTCATGCTTCCATTGCAATCTTATTTTAGAGATCCGGTAAGTCCACACAAAAATTTATCATTCTGGTAGCATTTTGGAAATTTCAATTACATTGTTGAGAAGAGCTTTCATTTCATTTGTGTGCTAAAAAATTTTAAAATCACTATGTAACCACTTTATTAAATGTTGCTTGTAAGTCTTTGAGTGTATATAAGGCATGATAAATTGTGAATCTATGATATTTTATTAATTCTTCAACATGATTTTTTGTGTTTGAATATTTAAAGATTGTTTGAAACCATGCATTATTTGGTTTCCATGAATGTACATCTTCTGGTTGAAGGATCATTGTGATATATTTGACATTTTTTTCTCTTGCACTTGGTAGATCTCCCAAAATTTGTTGAAGTTTCTATGAAATATGGTATAATCAACTTTATCCTATTTAATTCCCCAAATCAGATGTATCCAAAACAATCTATTCCTACCAGAATTACCCATGCTTGCCTCATTAAAGCCAAAAAAATGCTAAAGCAAGCTGGTTCTTTACTATGTTTAGTAGTCTGATCTTTATTTAGAAGACATATGTACTGTCTAGAAGTGATAAATTGTGAGATTTATCCTTTGTTGAATTGACCATGTCTTCCCAAAGAATTTTTCAATTAATCTTCAAAGGAGTGTCAAATATTGTTGATACATCCACCCCTCTCACAATTACAAACTACATAATCGCGTCCTCTCATCCTGGCTAAAGGCAGAGCATAAAGTAGGAGTGTAGGTCATACCTTCAACATGGTGTTATTTGACTCCTCCGAGCTTGAGTGACCAAGAGATGATGAGATCCTTCCCTAGCTATAAAATGACATAGATCTAGATCTATCATCCTGTAAGCATCCTTCTCATATAGTTAATGCTTCTTAGTTACGAAGGGAGGAGTAATTTGGGTACCAACAAGCCCGACATGAAACACTTAATATTTTTTCAAACTGGTCCGATGGAGCACCCTTGTTTGATATTTTGGATGTTATTGTGGACATGGCCAAGGAAAGATTAAAACACATAGAAGTGGGGATGTTTTATATATTAAGACCTAATATCAACTTTGTAAGAGAGTGGTGCAAGCAGAAATGATACTGCAAGATGAATGTGAGGGAACTAGTAGGGGATGGATTCCTTTTTTATTTTCAAGAACAAAGGCATATGCAAAGGATTATTGTGGATTCACCATGGTTTTATGGGAAATATTCTCATAGCCTTACTCACTTGTACCCTGGGTTGGACTGCGATTTTACCTTAATGGAAATTCGTATTTGGATTTTTCTCCCTACTCTCTCCTTGGAATCCTAGGATCCGAAGTTTTATTGGGGATTTCTTGTTCGATGGGGGTGTTGAATTTTGTCAACCCCAAAAAACATTCTTGGTCCAGATTATTCTTTGATTTGTTATGTGTCAATATATTAGTGGGATCCAAAGTTCCCAATAGTATTGTTCTGAATATGCCCTACGGTATATGGGGACAAAATATAGATTTTGAGGCCTCATCGATTATTTGAAACAAATGTAGGAATAATGGTTATGAGAAAAATTCTTTATGATGCATGGAGCCATCTCAGGAGGAGGAATATAAGTAGTATCCCCCACACACCTATTTCATAGGTCGATGATTGGTTTGACAATGACGATGTCTGAAAAATGGCACGATATGTTCCAGATGGGGTGCATATTGTTGACGAGGACACTTTTACATATGGGTGTGCTAGTTGTGATAGGATGTGTAGAAATGGTGTTGGTGGTGGATTGGTAGGGAACGGATGTTGGGGGATCCTCCCCTTTCAATAGTCCCTTAGGGAGTGAGAATCCCTTTTAAAATTAAAACTCAAACATTAATGATATTTCCAATGTTGTGGAGAGTACTATGGATGTGGAAGTAGTTTCAAAAAATTTCACCGAAAACACCTTGAATGATGGGAAAAATGATAGTTTTAGCCTCATGAAGAACTAACATGTGGGTATTGTTTCTTCAAAGTCTGGTTTTCTAGAAGTTAACCTTCCATTTGATGGTGAATCCTTGTGGGGGTTGGTGTATCTTGTGTTGGATGGGGCTGGATGGGCAATGGTCCTCCATAAAAATTTGGTGTGATCCATGCATATGACGTGGAATTGTTCAATAAGAGCTATTGACGTTGGGACCTAAACGTTGTCGTGTTAAATTTTTGTAACACGAATTTGTCTTCCTCATGTGTGGCTTGGGTTTTGTTTTCTCTTATTCATCAACTCTTGTTTTCCATTTAGGCTACTAGTAGAGGCTTGGTCTTAATACCTTCATTGTTATATATTTCCTCTTGTTTTTACTATTGGGTTTCGTGTCCCCCTCAATACCATACAATTACCTAATCTAAAAAAATAGATATTTCTTTGATCTACTTTAATTTTTTTTAACATTTATCTTTTCATTTTATCTTCCTACGGAATGCCTTATGAAAATATTTTACCTATAGATGATTTACTAAAATTATAATTCTAGTGTTATCTAATGTTATAGAAGCAGTAAAATAATAGGAATAATGTAATAAACAAATACTAAAATGAGTACCCAAGCAACCTAAGCAATAAGATGTAAAATTGTAATGTGTAAAGAGGGTTATGAATTCCTTATATGATTTGTAAGTGTGGCGGGACTATGTCGTAGTAGAGACCAGATGAACATGAGAAGAAAACCTTCACACTAAATCCTGAAAAAGTATAGATATGATTGTCTAAGTAGACTGGGGTGCCTAGAATAGGGATATGGGCGTTTAGGGTGCCTTGGTCTACAATCTGAGCACCCTGGTTTGCAGAAATGAAAATATAACCTCCTCTAGAGTGTCACTTAATTATTTCTTGTGTTATTCATTAGTTGTGTGTATGTTTTTTTATGATCGCCAATGTTGTTGTAAGATCTGCATTAAAGAATCACCTGTAAAACCCTAGACAAAGCATAAAAACCCTAAAAAAGAAATATGCATATGAAGGAGTCAGAATGTCTTCATATTCCAAATGGATGTACTTATCACTGAGTGCTACACTACATCTAAAAACCAACATAGTTCTAGGTGCGTGTGTGTAGAGTTGTTCCCTAGGTGCTCTTGTGTCAGTCGCAGTTTGTGAGTAGTGAGAAATAAATAGATGTAGAATGTAAATAGATGATACATGGTTAGAATAAAACTTCCCTCCTATGGAGTGTGATTCATAAAACCATCCTTTGAACCTTATGATGGAGTTATATAGATGCATATGGACCTATAGCTATTTTTGATGGATGCACTCTAGGTGGTGATAGTAGATGTTTAGTGTTTGTTCCTTCATTATGGTCACATAACTTAATATTTATATGTTTCTCTTGCTTTAATTTCATAATTAACCCTGAAAAGTATTACCACCAAAAATATAAGAATCTCAAATAGTAAGAAAGTGCCCAAAAAGTGAGAGGAAAGTGCAAAGAGGATTGGGGCGTCGAGAGGGGACCATAGCACCCTAGTCAGAAATAGGAAAAATGTAGTATAGAAGTACAAAATGGGAAAGTATAGGTGTAAGATAGAAAATAGGAATAGAAAGAAATGTAAAATGGCCAAAGACATGGGTTAATTATTACTCTATTCACTTGAGAACCATATAAATAGTAGTATGAAACCGGGACTAAATAATGACTCAAAGTGAGTGATTTTGTGTCTACATTTTCCCCCACTTTATGTTGGTGAGAAAAATGCTTGGTAATATACAGTACATAGAGATTCATACCTAATATCTATGTAGAGTGATGTAGAATGCATGCTAAAGGACTAGAAAAAAAAATGGAGTGATAAAAATATGGAGCGTAGAAACTAAAGATGAAAAAGTGTAAAAATTGATGAGAGTGAACCTAGGGTGGAGACATGTTTGTAGACACCAATGTGTGTGATGTACCTACATGGTTAGTATCATGTGTGTGGTGTACCCACTATGTGTGTGTTGTTGACTACTCGCTTCCCATACAGATGGACCTACAAAATAGAAGATGATCAAGTAGTCAAATACACATGTATATGTGTAATGTTTAAAAATGCATGTATATATGTAAAAATCATGTAAAGAAAATATGAAAAATGAAAAAGGAACATGTGCACCTGATCCATGATGAGAAAAAGGGTGTAGAAAGGATCGTGTTGATGTCGTCCGATATTATTGGGTGATCTCACGCCAATGGTCAAAGAATTGTAGGGAGGAAAGTCTAATTTATCCTCCAACCTGTAACTACTTCTAGAGAGTAAAGAGATATTTGTATTGTCTATTTTTTATGGTGATTTGATGTCATGACAGTGTAGAGAGAAAGGTCTTATTTATCCTCTAATCTTTAATTACTCTTGAATGTGTTGAGGAAACCCTGTCTTGTAAAATATGTTGTGTATGGAGTTCGTTGACTAGTCTAAACCCACTCACTTTATAACCCACTATGTCATGAAAAAAACTGAATTGTACTAGTAATGTGTGTAAACCCAAATGAAACCTCCTTTTTGGGGGTGCATACAACATCACGATTAGGAGAATGTGGCCCCAAAAGAGGACTGACCAAGGATATGTAAATTGTACCTTTCAGGAGGAAGGGAATGTGCTTAGTAAAGACCAATAAACACACAAACAAGTGGCTAGAAAATAATTACTAGTACGAACATACATGTAGAAAATGATTGTAAGCCAAACAAATAATGTGTAAGCTAGATCATAATCAAATGATATAAACACCCAAGAAGATAATTTAGGCCGCACAAAGTGGGTTACAAACATGGGACACCATTCACAATTTTGTAATAAAATCAAGGCCCTAGTGGCCCCAAAAAAACCATTATGGGCACAAGACAAAGGGAAAATCTCACAAACAATAGTAAAAAATAGCAGAAAAAATGAGAAATAAGTATGGAAACACATATTCCTACATAACAAATGTTCCACATGAAGCACCCATTAGCATGTTAGAAATATAAAACATATGTCAAAGCATGTATAAACCAAAGTGGTGTTCTAAGAACAAAAATTAAACAATAGCACCTGTAGCGTATGAATTTGGATGCCCCCAGAAGGTAGTGTGTCAAGCATCAGTGCTTTATGTAGAAGCTTTGTATCTGGGATCACAATTTCAAAGGGATGTGAATGCATATGTGTGTATGGTAAAGATAATGACCTACAAGAAATCTATCTAGCATTTGTAGTAAAGAGTACATGTAAAACAAAGTGCAAGCAAGAGTAAATACAACCATAAAATGCAATATGGTGTGAATGGATGGAATAGAATACAAAGTGAATGATACAATTTGCATGCCCCCCTGAGAAAATGGATTTGTATATAGTGATGTTCATTTTGTGTTCCCCCTCAATGGTCAAGAATGAACCGTAAACAAGAGTTAATCATTAGGAAATTCTTGAACTATGTGTTGTATATAGCATGTTGTGGTGATTATTTATGTAAGGTGATGATATGCGACCAAAATATGATGTATGCATGACTTTGTATCCTAAGCATATATCACAGCAAGATGAATAGAAAAGTGTGGTGATTTATCCTGAAGTGTATACCACTAAACAATGTAATTGAATGTGATTATGTAGCCTATTACAAGGTGATACTAGAAGAAGTGACCCTATAGCCTAAAGCATATATCACTAATCCTAGGAATGTCACATGAGAATAAGAAGATTTAATGATAAATGTGTGTGTGTGTGATGTGGTCCATTTGTGATGTATACCTTCAACATTCTAGTACAGAATGTGAGACTAGAGTGTGCCATCAAGTAGTGAGTGCAACGCATAGAAGAGAATGTGCAAAATTAGTTATGTGCATAGTACGTTGTATAATATGTAATGCAAGATGCATAAATTACCTAAGATGTGTAGATGCATAGTAGATGTAAGATGCAATATATAATATGTAATGTGTAGGATGTAGAATGTAAGATGGATTGTATGATGTGTGAAAAATGTGCAATATGTAATGGTTGTGTAGTATGAGTATAATGTGTATGATGTATATAGGACAAGTTGTAGGATGCAAAGTGTAGTGTATGAAGACCTACAATATCTATAGCCTCTAGTGTGTCATGTGTAGATGATGTTGGATGGTGTGATGATGTGTAGTACCTAATGTGTATTGACTACTATGTAGTGTGTGGGGTTCATGTGTATAGAATTCCCTCAACAATCAAGTGTGAATCAAAGCACATGAGTGTGTCATCGGGTAATGACTATGCGAGTGTATGTCAAAGTATGAGTGTAATGAGCAGAAATTGGATTGTTATGTGATGAATATGTAATACACATGTTTTTTGTTCACAAGAGGGAGAGGGATGATAAGCATCATGCACCCCAAGTATGTTAGTGATAGATATTTAGTCAAAATACACTAAGTGGATCAATGTAGGGAGTAGTTTCTTTGACAAAATTGATCGGATGTTGAGGCGAAGATTTGATAGGTTCCTTAAATTGTGAGAATCAAAAATTTCAGCTAGAGTGTGTTTGCCTTATGTAACGAGTGGTTGTTTGAGAAAGTGCACAAAGATGGGGGACCAAAAAGTGGACAATGTGCTCATGTTATGGCCTGAGTGAGTTATAAGGTGGAAGGGAAAAATCGAGGTCACGTTATAATACGATCGTATTACAGATCAGATTTACCATGCCAAAACGTGCTCACATTATAATGTGTTTGTGTTATATCATGCTCGTGTTCCTATTTTGAACATATTTCACATTGCAATTAGGACCGCGAGTAAGTTATAACACACTCACATTATAATGCACTCATGTTTCATCTTCTTTGAGTTTGAAAATCCCATTCCATAGGCTTGGATTTTCCTTAGATATCCAAACCTAAGGTTTGGACTATGTAATCTGTGAATTAATCTGTGTGTGACATAAAAAAATCAAAATAACACATGTACACTCTAATATCTCATGCATTATAACATAATATTCAAAAAAAATTATACTAAAATTTCAAGCTCGGTTTTACCTTGGTGACGATATAATTATTTCTAAAATCCGATTAGTTTAAGGCTTTCATCCATAATTTTTTAACTAGTGCCTTCTTTTCTTGTGAAAACCTATGCATACATTTTGGTGCACAATTGATGATTCTCTCATCCATATTTTAAAAAAAGTGTTTTTTTCGAAACTCCATTCTACACACACTAAAAAAACAAACAAACAACTTTTTTCCTCAAAGTTATGGGGGGTATACACACAAATATTTCATTTTTTAGGATATGTGTAATTTGAAAATTAATTAAAAATTATATATTCATCCAAAAATTATGAAAAATTAGTGGAACCTCCCACATGGCCTTAGATAAATATCTACCAAAGGGATTTGAAAAATAATTTATATAACTCAAAAAATGGGGGGGGGGGGGGGGGGGGACGAACACACAGTAGGTTCTTATCTTTTTGACACAAAAATAGACATACTTTTTATGCACACCACATTTGACCCTCTTAATATCCACAATTTTCAGAAAAAATTAGTAGTTTAGACACTAGATTATGAGATCTATAATACTCATTCTTATCACTTTGTCAAATTTTGAACATATGCATGCCAAATTATTGGATGAAGTTCAAGTTTTTCTTATTTAAGGAAAAATTTGTCCACTTTTGACCCTCGTTTGGTCCCCATTTCCATGCATTTCCCTGTTTTTTGACCGTAGATGACTTGAGTGGAGGCCAAGTTGAACTGATCTTTAGAGGAGGTTGTTTAGATTGGCTCTGTAGTATTACATGTGACTTAATAGGAGGAAGTGTTGGACTATTTTGGAGAGGTGGTTTCTTGACTTGAGTAGATTTCGTAGGTGGTGCTTGAGTGACGGAAGAAGGAACACTACAAGTGATGGTGTGATGCTCATTAGAAATAGATGAATCAGATTTAGGAACCCATTGAGATGTAGTATTTGTAGATGGGCATGCAAAAAAATGTTGTGCAGAGAATGAGATAAAGCACTGACACTCAAGATGTTTAATTCTTCATTGTAAAGTATAGAAATCATTTTCATTATGTCTATTACTTCGATGGTAATTGAAATATGGACGACCTTGATATTTTGCTATGTGATAAGGAGGATAGTAATGAGTAGGTGTTAAAGTGATCAATTGAATACATAGGAGCTTAGTAATAATGTCATGTTTCTTAGTATTGTGATCAAGGATGGGAGACTCTAGTAATGGTATAACTTGAGGCTCATTGATATGAGTACATGTAGTAGACATAGACTTAAGATAAGATGTAGAAGGAGAACCAACATGATTCTGAGAAGCATCCTTAAGATGTTGGATTTCATATTTGAGAGATGTAATCGTGGATTCGATATCCCTAAACTTGTCTTTCAAAAAATAATGTAAAGCATGAATTGAGGTTAACATAAATTGATTAGATGGAGGATCATGAGGACTAGGATTTTCAAATAAGTGATTAAAAATAGGGATTATTTGGTGTGACAGGATATCTTTAGAGAGATACATAGTGTCTAGGGATTTTTGCAGAACATCCTTGAAAATGAGATGCATCTTTAGTAGATCAGACAAAGAATTTTGACCCATGATACAGAAAAAATGAGGATCCTAACTGTGAATATTGAGTTTGGGTTCACCAAAATGGTTTACTAAAATTATAAATTCTAGTGTATTCTAATACTATAAAAGCAATAAAATAAAAGGAATAATACAGTAAACAAATATTGAAATGAATACCCAAACAACCTAAGCAATAAGATGTAAAATCCTAATGTGCAAAGAGGGTTAAAAAGTCCTTAGCTGATTTGTAAGTGTGGAAAGACTATGTCACAATGGAGACAAAATGAACAGGAGGAGGAAACATTCATAGTGGAGCCTGAAAAAGAACAAATCTAGATTGTCTGAGTATAGTGGGGTGTGTGGACTAGGGATAAGGGTGTCTGGGGTGCCCTGATCTGCAATCTAGGTGCCATGGTCTACGGAAATGATCAGGGAACCTCCTATGGAGTATATTTGAATGTTCACATGTGTTTTTCTTTAGTCACGTGTATGTTGATGTATGATTGCCAATGTCACTATAATACCTATAATAAAGAATCAATTGCAAAACCTCAGACAGAGAATCAAAACCCTAAATTAACAAAAATGCATCTAAAGGGGTATAACTTTCCTCAACTTCCAAATGGATGAACTTATCACTAAGTGTTGTACTACATCTTAGACAAAATGTAGTTATAAGTGCGTGTGTGTGGAATAGTTCCCTAGGTGTTCTTGTGTCACTCACACTTTATGAGTAACGAGAAATAACTAGATGTAGAATGTAAATATATGGTGCATGGAATATATTAAAACTCCCCTCCTATGAAGTGTGATTCATAAAACCATCCTTTTCCCTTTGTGATGGAGCTAGATGGATGTATATGGAGCTATAGATGCACCCTAGGTGGTGAAAGTAGATGCGTTGTGTTTGGTCCCTCATTATGGTCACATAAATTTATGTTTATATGGTTATCTTTCTTTAATTACATAATTAACCTCAAAAATGTTGACCACCAAAAATATAAAAAGCGCAAACGGTCGGAAAGTGTCCAAAACGTTAGAGGAAAGTGCAAAGAGGAATAGGGTACCTAGAGGGGACAAAACCGCCTAGGGTGTCCTAGTCCTGGCTGGGTGCCCCATTCAGAAATAGGAAAAACACAATATGAAAGTACAGACTAATAAAGTGTGGGTGTAATATCGAAAATAATGACATAAATCAATGTAAAATGGCCAAAAACATGGGCTAATTATTACACTTTTCACTTAATAACCATATGAATAGTAGTATAAGACTGAGACTAAATAATGTCTTAAAGTGCATGATTTTGTGTCTATAATAGAATTTTATATAAGAAATTCAATAAATCACTTTATAACAAGTGAAGCATATTAAAATTTGAAGATCTATATCAAGTCAAAGGTTGAGGTTTGAAGGATTCAATTCAACTATATATAGAAATTAGATCATGACCATATAATAGTTATAGCTTATATAGTATTATCTCTTCTCGGTTACAAGATTGGTAGTGGTACCAAATAATTTGTAGTATTTGATGTGTGTGTTTATATATGTTGCACATTTGGATCATTCCTTCTCTTTCCCCTATATATATGTTTCACTCTGCGCTTTTATATTTTCAATAATTTACTTCATGTTTATTAAATGTTATAAGTTTGAACACATAATTATAATTATGAATTTTTTATTTGGAGGGTAATTGATCGAAAGTTAATATTTGTTTACAATGGAAGCATGTATTTTGGTCTATGACAAATTGCATAATTTTATCACAATGTTATCTAACCTGTCAATGTTTATTCATTTATGAAACTATGTGGAGCTTTTTGATTCATTCTATATTCAAAAATTGACAAGACAAGTACTTTGTGAATCTTGCAAGCCATGACTTCTCATTATAAAGGACACTATGCGAAATCCATTTGTGTGCTATTACATTTTCAAAGAACTTACTGAAAAAATTATAATCGTGGAGGTTTCTTGTTGGTTTGCACTTTGGGGTGACTAATAGAGGATATGTGGATTTTGACACTATAAAATCCATATGTACGTGGTGTTTTGTTATTGGATCACACTTCACAAGGAAACATACATGACATAAGGATCATTTAATAGAAAATAGTCTATTAAAATTGTACATACATTGAGCCTTCTTACTAGCTCACATTTCACACTTTAACAAGCTTTTTACAAAGGAAAACAAAATGTGAAAGAATGTGGAGATGGCTTATTGGCTTGCTTATGAATATTTTTGAAAAATTCTTAGCAGATATTGGTTACGCAAAAAGAAAAGTAGCATGAAATATTTTCATTGGTTAATAACTGACAAGGTTATCAAAGGACTGATATTATGAATTGCAAAGTAACTTGCAACTTTTCTATTGGCTCGCACTTTACAATGACGGAAAATACCTACCAAGTTGGGAAGAAATTGAATTATGACATTGTGAAAATATCATAAATGTGAAGCTTTCTTATTGGTTTGCACTATGAGGTGACTAATAGAGGATATCTAGAGTTTGATACTATGAAATTTGTATGTAAGTGGTGTTTTATTATGGGTCCACACTTTGCAATGAGACATACATGATTGAAGTATCATGTAATATAAAACAGTCTGATAAAACCATACATATGTGGAGCCATTGTACTGGCTATCCTTTCACACTCTGACATGGTTATTACAATTAAAAATAACATCTGAAGCTATCAAATCTCACCATTTGGAATTAACATGATTTAATTTTAAAGGTGAAAAGAGTGTAAAAATATGTAGGGATACAAGATTCAAATAAGGTGACACTTCTTCATACTAAAGCACCTGATATTTGAGCTATTTCATGTATTTTGGATTCCAAAATAAATAAATTTTGAAGAAAAATATATTATTGTTATTTTATGCGATTAATAAGTGAAAAAATTTACATATCTACAATTCTCAAGTTTTTTCAAGTTTATATCGTTGATCAAGTGTAAATAAGGAAAAATATATTATCATAACAATGTACTGATTATTTGAATATATGAAATAAACATCTATATCACATATCAACTAATGGAAGATGAAATTTTTTCATACTCAATAAATTGATATTTGAGCTATTAAAAATATTTTGGATTCCAAATTTTAGCAATTATGACGAAAACTAAGTATTTTTATGTTTAGAGATTAAGAATTTAAGAACTTTACATATCTACAATTGCTCTTGTTGTTTGAATTTTATCATCATTGATCAAGTATAAATAAGGAAAAAGATATTATCAGACAATTTAATAATTATCTAAATATATTATATGAATATTTGTATCACATATCTAAGAATGGAATCTTCCAATGTATGCATATTCCAATATATTATATGAATATTTGTATCATTTACTTGACTAGTTCTCTGACTTAGATTAAACTGAACCGGTGTAATCAATCCATCCCCATATCATATATGGCCTTCTGTTATATTTTTTGAAATTTTATCGTCCCCTCTCCTTTCATTAATCAAATTCCATATTTCCAAATCCCTATCATAGGGAAATTTATCCACTTCATACCATGATGTGTAAATTCTCAAAAAAAAAAATTAATTTTTTATCAAGATTGTTTCCCAATTTTGACTTTATAAAGGTGAAGGCACTGAAAATTCTCACATCTTTAGCTAAAACAAAAGTCAATTATATATAGCTCAATCAATGATAAAAAAAAAATCATACTTGGTTTATTGCAAAACAATACTGAACACTTTTTTTTTTCGATAACCGAGTTATTTCTCCACACTCTAAGGTATTATCCAAATATTTGAAAGGATAATTCATGGGATTGATCCAAAAAAAAAATACTTTCATAAAATACCAGGAATATTTGTTCCATTGATATTAACATACTTACAAAAATGTTGAATCAATGTAGTCAATCTCTTTTAGTAGCCTTCCTACAAAAATATTTCTTTTTGGACAATATTCCAATAGGTTAAATTTAATAAATCCATTTCTTCGAGTAATGTATCCCTATTAAAACATTCCATTATTTCTTGTAGAAAGGAAACTACAATTTCTCTTAACCTTACCATTTTTGATGATATAATGTTATCAAAGAGTGTCGCAATGACATGTACCTTCTAAAACTTACCGGCTACCATTTGAAATGGGTGCATTAGTATCTCATATCCACATACAGAAGCACATAATTCTCCAAACAAGTTAAACCTCTGAAAACTACTTGTATTTCCAATATTTATCAAATTATTCCAACCATCAAACTTTGGACCTGAAAAAACAATCTCATTGACAGATAAATATTCTATTGGCACAAAAAACACATTTCCTAAAACTAGAAAAATCAGCAATATATATAGTTCTTTCTTGGGCTTGTTTAATTAAACGATGCATTTCATCTAACATAGGAATAATACCACACACCATCAGCAATGTCTCTATATTAATCAAATGATGTATCAAATCCTAATCCTTGTCCACTTCAATGCGATTAGGTCACAGTACTCTCTATAAGGATTGATACTCATCGTACACCCTATGAACTGGTTGATACAATGAGATCCATCTAGTGTCAACATATTTTAATAATTTATGGCTATTTTTTAGTCATTATTCAAGTATGTGGAATTCCATGAACCTTTTAGGACTACTATAGAAATAATCATGCACCTCTCAAACAAATTCTTCAAATTTCTTGATAGGTTTAAATTTGTTGACTATTTTGTATACTAGATTCATTCTATGAGTCATACAATGAATGGAAATCATATACGAGAAATGAGATGTTTGGAGTCTTACACGTAGACCATTAAAATGACATTGTATTACAAATGCCCCATCTTCCCCATCACATACCATCTTTGTTGCAATTGTAGAATCATCCATGCCACTGGTCTCCTTCAAACTTCTTATATCCAATTCACAAAGGTTTTCAACACTGGATTTCTCTCTCATTTTGTGAATAAAAATTAAGTGAGGTTGTCTCAAATTATTCTCAATAGTATAAACATGCACACATACCAAGGAAGTATTATCTATTGTTGTGAACTTATTAATAGATAAAGACACGTATCGTGCAGACTTATTTTTTTCTTTCAAGTCTTCTTTATCAACCATAGTTATGCATTTTACCCAATCCCAACAACTAATTTTAGACTAGTGAGAATGAGGAAAGTGTGGAACACCAAGAAAACAAAGAATATTATTTTTTAAAGAAAATTTGTTATAGGACCTCTTTTCATAATCTGAAAAATAGTAGATAGTTGAATTGTTTTACCTGAAAGATTGTTTTGAATTAACCTTTTTGAATTGAGAGTTAATTTCCCCTCCATTATCTACAACTATTACTTTAGTTCTCTTGTACTCCTCAAATTATTTTTCATACCTAATATGTAATAAATCCTCCACAAATTTCCATCTTGAAACATTCTTCACAACGTCATCTAAAGTTTTATTTTCATATATCTTTCCTATGTGCTTCTCAATATTATCCAATTTAAGTCTCATTGTCTTGTCACTGCCCAATTTCCAACTATATATTGTACATTTGAATTCTTTGGGAGGTTTAATTTTATTTTCATTTTCAACAAATTCAATAAATGGATACTTAAAAATCCACTCTAACTAGAAAATCCTTACCAATTCCCATGTTATTTCCTTTCTCTTTATTTTAGAAATAGGTGTCCCCTGAGTATTTTCCATGGTGGAATTTACTCAGGTGTTGAATTCCATAAATTTCACCTCTAAAATTTAATTGGGTAGGTGATGATGTCTTAGCGCTAGAGTGGAAATGTAAATCATCCAGTGATGTAGTTTCAATTTCATTCAATGGGATGTCTTCAAGGGGAGGCACTTCCTTTTCATCTTCATTGATAGCATCAATCATTAAATTTTCAAATCATTCTAAGATTTCATTTCAAATGCAATCATATCCCTTAATTGTGTTGGTCTTGCAAGATAAGGATGAGATTTCTTAGATGGTTTTTCAAAATAAGATGCTATTTTTTGAATTTCAATACAAGGAGGTATTGGAATTGTTTTTTCCTAAGGTTCCCTTTTTAGTTGCCATTTTCCTAAATTGTGTAAGGAAACTTTTTTAGCTGGCAACAATGGGATGAAAATAGACTAAGGAATTGCAACATCATGACACTCATGATACCGTAAAATTAAAAAAATGACCTAAATAACTTGCAAAAGTAGATAAAGGAAAGTGACATGATAAAAAATAGGTTTTAAATAGACTTACCTCCACTAGGTTCTTATAGGATGTAAATTGCAACACCATAGCTGAAAAGGCCTTGATTTTGTTTTATTTTTGAAGGAAAGTTGCAATATGCTAATTCCTTGAATCATTTCTTATAACTTCAAAAAAAATTAAATGGGAAAATATTAAAAAAACCTTTGAGATTTACTTAGTGATTCTACAATATAGATCTCTCTCTCTCTCTCTCTCTCTCTCTCTCTCTCTCTCTGTGTGTGTGTGTGTGTGTGTGTGTGTGTGTGTGTGTGTGTGTTTATATACATATGAAAGTAATAAAATTTATTTTTAAAAATACCCAAAATGTTAGTGAGTGAGACTAAATGACCCAGAAGGTTCCATAGATTTGTTAACGATCCAAGAATGTTTTTCTAATCCCATATCATTGATCACTTTTGGATTCGAGATCCATTGGCTATTTAGATGGGACAAATTATTGTTTGTGAAATTTTTGGGAGAAATTTTATCATTGTCATGGTTGTAAAAATAGGAAAATTCATATTCTATAATTCCTATTATTCGTAAATTTACAAATATTATGCACTAAAATTTTCCATTGGGCCTAAAATTGATGTGTTCTCACATAGCTCAAGATCCATCTTCATCACCTCTCTTCATCTTTCCCTTTTCTACCTTCACTCCTTCCACTCTAGCTTATTCAATATTTCCCTTAGGTTGGCCCCATATTTCTTTTCCTTGTTTACCTGCATCTATGAGTGGCTTCCCCCATCATAAAACAACAAATTTTTGGAATTTGGGTCTTATCATTCCCATTGGGGACTTGATCCAGCACCTCCTACCAAGCTTATAATTTTTTATGTTGTGAATTTATATGGCATGACCCTTTGCATAAGATTTAAATCATGTGTGAAATTATCTCCTTTGGATTTTCCGATTGTGTTTATTGTTACTTCATAACATCCCCCTAATTTTACAAGTGAAAACATAGAATCCCTAGGCCTTTCTTAAGTTCATTCAAAATAGCACTTAAAATTATCTTCTATCTTTCATGTAGTTCTTGATCTTTTCTCACTAACATGTTATTGTTGTGTGTTCTTGTAAAAAAAATTCCATTTCTCTTCCCACTGCACTCACAAACACATCCCCTAACTCCTCCAATGTTTCCTTTTAGTTTTTATTCTCTGCAAACATTGTGCAATCTTCCACAACAAATAAGTCTTGTGAAACATATTTCATTTAGCTTATTATCCAAACAAAATAAAATAGGTTTCATGTGGCATGCTCCTTCATTTTTTGGCCCACATAAAACATTTTGCATTGTCCTATGGCATTTCCACAAGTTTTGGAACTATCCTTTTGACCTCACAACATTTCATTACTCCTTGAGGCACCTAATTTATTCTTTTAAATCCCATGCTTTCTTGTGGGAAACATCATCAATGGTTCATAGTAACAAAAATTTCACAAGCTGACATGGTAACATTCATTTATACCATGGCACACCAAGCCTTGTTAATATTCATTGTAGGTATAAATGGCATGGTGTATCACCTGATTCATATCTAATATCTAACACTTATCTTCTCAAAGATTTGTGTGCATAAATTTTATACACACATTCAAGATATCACTATGAACTATGTATTTAAAAACAAAGTGTTGAAAAATATTCTAAACAAGGTATCATGCTCCCCGCAAGATGCACTTAAGATCCAATGGGATGGGTTCAAAAAGATTAGATAGCTACTGTTTTTTTGTTGTTGGTTTGATGTTCTTGTATGTTTTTTTTCTCTCTACCACTCATAGAGGCAACCTCATTTGATCCTGTTATTCAAAATTCACCCCTCAAGGTAATTTTGATAACATACATCAAATTATTCAGTCCCGGGAAAGTAGATTGATTTAAGGCCCGAAATCATGTTTTTGGGGCCCCCCTCGGCTTCTCTCTAACTCTCTCATCCAAGAAGAAATCCCAACGAGTTGAGAAAATTGAAAAAATGAAAAAAATAAGGTTGCAGGACTGTTTTAAATCATTTTGGGTCTAAAGGGTTCAGGTCGTACTGAGGTTCGTCGTACCAAGCTTGGGGCCGAAAAAACAAAGAAAATCAGCTAAGTCAGACATTTTTGTCCCAGGAAGTCGGCGGGACAGTTGGGACGTCGGGACGCGTGGGACGCGAAAAGCTGAAATGGCCGGAAGCAAGGGAAATCATCAAAGTTTTTTTTTCGCGCAGTTTGGGACATCCGAGACAAAAGTATGCGGGGGACGCGAATCGACCGATTCGCCAACAGATAGTCCATTTTGGGTAGTTTGGAGATATTTGTCCTAGGAATTCCGTGGAACAGTTAGGACAAAAGTACGTGAGGGATGCAAAAAGTTGAATCAGCCGAAGCAGGAGAATTTCGTCTGGGACAGCCGGGACAAAGGTACGCGTAGTACGCGTGGGACGCGAAAGGTGAAAAGGCCGCAAACAGGAACAAGGAAGCCCGAATCGGCCCAAGTAGGAGATTTTCATCCAGGAAAGTTGGGAAAAAATTACGTGAGGGACGCGAAAATCCTAAGCGGCCGAAGGCAAAGAAGAAAAGTCAAAGTTTGACCCGTGAACTTCAAATGGCCATAACTTTTGACTCCGAGCTCCGATTTTCACAAAATTGGACTTTCTGGAACGAGCACGACGTCCTCTATGCCACAAAAACTAGATTTCTTATTTTTAATGAGGGTAGATATATTTAAATAAAATAAACATATTCGGCTGCAATCAGTTAATGCTCATTCCCGTCAAATGACAGAAAACGCCTGCCAGACCCAAAATAGCTGCCTGCACTCAGAAGGCCATAACTTTTGCATTTCTCAACGAAATCACACAAAATTGGTACCATTGGAATCGTGGCTCCAAGAACAACACAAAAAAATCAATAAATTATGTATTTGGTGAGAGATCAAAGGATATTTTTTATAAAACGTGTCCGGGTTCATAACAGTGTTTTATTTGGTAGTTGGGAGTGTAATTAAGAGGCATGGTCATCATTCTTTCTCTGCTGCAGCACATGGGATAGTATGGGGAGCCTTTTGCAAGTAATATATAATCATTTTACTCCATTTAATACCTCTTACAAGTGGTTGAAGGATAGATTTCAGGATTTTCATTTTTTTCCCTCTCTCTCTCTTCTCATCTTTTCTATAAATTGGAGTGTTGGGCTCATTGTAAGAGGCGGTAGTTTTTTGTAGCAAAGATTTTCTAAAATTGCTTTGTGAAGCTAATGTGTTACAAGCCCTTTTTGTGGACTCCTTGCATGGTGACCCAGGCCCTTATCTTGTAATAGATTGAACTGTGCATCTCATGAAGCAATAAAATATAAGTTTGTGGATATATCTTCCCCTGCTGTGTTTTCTTGCATTATTCTTGCCCCTTCAACCTTGATTACAAGAATATTGTGTCTATTATTATGTTCATGCAGAGATCCATTATCATTGTGTATGTTTTAAATATTTTTGTGAATGCGTTTTGCTAGATTATGGAGAACTGTCATCACCTCTTCTAGTGTGCACTTTGCTTCTGTATTTCACGCATTTGAAGACTAATCTCACACCCTCCTTTTCTGGTGTATCACCACTTTAGTGTAGGATTTCATTTTATGCATTCTCTCTCCCTATTCCCTTGGAAATTTAGATTAGAATAGTTATTTTCCCCTGCATTAGAGTAGATTGTGGTAGGTAGTTTAGGAGCAAGAACCAACTTTCTCTGGAGGTCTATCTCAAGTAGCAAGTCCCACAACTTGGAGATAGTACCCATGTTATCCAATCACACCATGAGTTCAAATATATGCACTTGTATAAACCATAGAAGGGTGTTGTGATTTGGTGATAACAGATCCTCAATGTCATATCTTTTTATCCACCTTTTACAAGGTAGCGTACCCTTAACCCTCCTTTACCTATAATCCCAAAAAAAATGGAAATCAATTAGATCATGTTCATTCGCACCACATGAAACTAAAAGCAATTGAACATGCAAGTTTTATCATTCACAAAATAAAGAGAAAGAATTTTCACATCTAATATAGTACACACATTATAAATTTGAATAGAACTAACTAATCATGTCATGATAATAAAAAAAGTCTTTTAATAGGGAAAGAGAAAATATGGCTGAGAGTGAGGTTTTTAATTTGAGCAAGTAGGAAATTGATGGCAAGGAATTCTTGCTGAGACCTGGGGATCAGGCTACAACTGTTGAAGAAGGGGAGATCCAGGGTCAAGATGTATCCTTGATAAGGGACCCAAACAATATTGTGGACTCTTGGATGAATCGAGTAAAAAATGGAAGTGCCTCGAAGAACAAAAAAAAATTCCTCTAGAAAATCAAGGAAGCATCAGGAAGTGTTTTGGAAATCCCAGATTCCCTTCTAAAAAGCACTACTACAAATCTAAACAAATCTTTTGTGGGGAAACTTGTGGTTGAGAGACCAAATATCGATGTTGTTAGAAGGTGGGCCAATCTGAAGTGAAACCCAAAAGGTCACCTAGAGATAAGTGTTATGTCAAATGGTTTCTTCCTTTTTAAATTAATTATTCAAGAAGATATGCATAAGGTTTTAGAAGAAGGACCTTGGTTCTGGGGAAAATCTAGATGGTATCTCAAGAAATGGGAACCAACTTTTAACCTAGAAAAATAAAATCTAAATTAGTTCCATGTGTGGATTCATCTTAATAATCTACCATTGGAATTTTAGCATTAAGATATTTTCAAATGAATAGGAAATTATTTAGTTTCTATGGTTATAATAGAAAATGTAACCTTGCATATGACTAGACTAGTTTGTGCAAGATTTGGCATCTATACGATTATTGATAGGGATATCCCTAAAATCATCAAGCTCAATTCTATCCTAGGGATATGGGAGCAGAAGATAGAAATGGAGAGTTACCCAAAAAAATGTACCAAATTCAATGGTTGGGGTCAGTCGACTCAGAACTGTAATTTCAATATCTCCAAGAGGTATATCGCAGTGACAGGGAATGAAGGGAAAGAAGAGAAAGGAAAAGGAATCATGTAAAGTGTAGTAGATCCCATGAAATATTTTATGAATAACCATACTAAAGGATTCAATCCCTTGAGAATCCAAGAAAAACAAAAATGTGAGAGAACCCCAACCAAAATCCTGGAAATAGATGAGGAGGGATTTACCCTGGTGGTTAATAGAAGGAGATCCAAAAATCAGTCATGGTCTGAATCAAAGGTAAGGAAAAAAGGAAGGATCAATCAACCAAGGAATCTCCAAAGGACCTAAATATGGAGCTATTCGCTTCAAATAAAGAGAAAAGGAGTAAAACTAGTGGTCAGGTAAATTATGTGCAAAAATCTAAAGAGGGTATATTGTTGATTTCCACTACCCTGGAGGAAAAGGTGAAGGACCAACCCTTAGTTCAGAAGGACCAGGAGACGAATGAAAGTTTGGATAGTCCAAAGGGAGAAAGGATGAAATTTGGAAATTTAATTAATCTTTCCATGAATGAAATAATGAATGTTCATTTCTCTATTAATCAAGATATGGAAATCAAAGAAGAGGAGCTAACTCCTGGTAAGAAGGGGGCTCCAATGGAAAGAACTACTTCAGGGAAGAGAAAAGGAGCTCAAACTGCTAAAAAGGGAGAATCCTTAATGTCCCCTATGGGCAAAGGAGAATTGATGGAAGGAGATAATCCTATTAATGTGGAAAGTTCTATCAGTAAACAAGGTAAACCTAACAAATTTGAATTAAGGAAGAAATATACCTAAAAGGAAATAGACTCAGGGAAACAACTATGTTTAGACCAGAAGGTGTTTGAAAAAAACAAACCCAATCTTAGAAAATGAACTGCATCTCATGGAATGGAAGAGGGCTCAATATCCCTGTGAAGTGGAGGGTTCTTAAAGACTTGATTGAAGGACAAAAAATTGATGTGATGGATTTGCAAGAAAGTAAAATGAAAGAAGACATTTTCCTAAATTCCTCTAAATCCTTATAGAATAACTCAAAAGATTTTGCTATTAATTCCAAAGGGGCCTCTGGAGGGTTAGTTGTGGTATGGAATCCAGCACTTTATGAGGTAACTCTTCTAGTAAAAAGAGACCACCATATGGTTGTTATGATGAGAAACCTGGAAAAAAGAAAAATTTGGATCTTATCCAACATCTATGCTCCTACACATTACAAAGAAAGGAAAAAATTATGGCAACATCTCCAAACTTTCAAATACCACATCACTAGAACTGAGTGGATAGTGATGGGTGATTTTAATACCCCTTTGTCTCTAGGGAAAAAAAGGTGGTTCCAAGAATTTTACCATTGGTATGGAGGATTTTAATGGCTTCATTTATAATTCTCTCCTCCATGACATCGATCTTAAAGGTAGTAAATACACCTGGTCCAATAGAAGAGTTGGTGTTCATCATATTCAAGTGATATTGGACCGTGTCTTGGTTTTGGAAGAATGGTTAAGCCAAGATATTACTCTTTTCTCTCTTCCCAAGATAGGGTCAGATCATAACTCAATTCTGCTGATGATAAATAATCCCTCTAGAAGAATAAATCCTTTCCATTTTGAGAAGATGTGGCTCCATAGTGAAGATCTGAAAGATCTTATCAGCGAATAGTGGAAGTAGAAGGTGCAGCAAACTGTGATGTTTAGACTTACTAAAAAACTTCAAAATGTTAAAATGAATCTCAAAATATGGAACAAGAAAATCTTTGGCGGTATTTTCCATAAGAAAATTTCTATCAAATATGACCTATTGAATTTCCAAATGCAAATTGAGGGGGGGGATAGTGACCTAGAATCAGAATACTATGAGAAGGAAATATCTCTTCTGTCGGAATACCACAACATCCTTAGTAAAGAGGAAATTTTGTGGAGATAGAAATGTCAAGTCACTTGTCTCAAGGAAGGGGACAAAAATACTAGGTTTTTCCACCTGTCTACCCTGAAGAGTAGAAGATCAAGAAGAAATCAATAAAGAAGTTATTTCTTTCTTTAAAAACTTGCTCATGAATCACTATGTTCCTAATCTGGCCAAATAGAAAGATTTTTTGAACTACATCCCATCCTTGGTTTCAGAGGAAGATAATTCTCTACTTTTTGTGATCCGTTCTTAGAGGAGGTGGAATTCACGGTAAAAAAATATCAGCCCTAATAAGGCCCCTGGTCCGGACGGGTTTCAAGATTTCTTCTTTCAGCATTTCTAGGATATAATAAAAAAGAATATTTATAATGTTGTGAAAGAATTTTTCAATCAGAAAAATATGCTAAAAGATATGAATTCTACCTTCTTGGCCCTCGTTTTGAAATGTGGCAATGTAATATAATTGAAGGACTTTAGACCTATAATCATGTGCAATACTACATATAAAATCTGCATGAAACTCTTGGCTCTTCATCTTCAACTGATCCTCCCAGTTATCATTTCCTGATAACAAGGTGGTTTTGTCCTTGGCTGCCAAATACAAGATGGGATCAATACTATCAAAGAGACAATTCATTCAAAAAAACTCAACAAGAAGGTTGTTATGATACTAAAATTAGATATGGCTAAAGCGTATGATAAGGTCTCATGGAGTTTTCTTGACAAAATTATTGATCGGTTTGGCTTTAATGATTCCTTTAGAAGTCTAGTAAAATCTTGTATTTATAATGTCTGGTTCTCTATTCTTATGAATGGGACCCTATGTGGTTTCTTTCCTAGTTCCCAAGGACTAAGGGAAGGGGACCCCCTTTCCCCTTTTCTCTTCATTATTTTGGTAGAAGCTCTCAGCAGAAGACTTAACGTTGAAACTTGCAATGGCTTCATCAAAGGGATATCTCACCAGCATTTTGTTGATTACACTATAATGGTGGGTGAAGCATCTAATCCTGAAGAAAAAAAATTTAAATCCCTCTTGGATGATTACATGGAGGTTTCGGGTCAGTTCGTGAACTATAGCAAAAGTTATCTTTTTTCCCTCAACTCTTTGGAGAGCAGATGTAGGGAGATTGCTTGGATTTTGGGTTGTGTCTATAAACCCTTCCCAACCTTCTATTTAGGTATCCCCCTTGGGAATAAAATATCTTTTGTGCAGAATGGAACTTTCTTATAGAAATATTTGATAAGAAGCTTGCGGGGTGGAAATCTAATCTGTTATCTCAGGCCGTGAAAATCACCCTTCTCAAGAGTTCTCTCCAAATTCTTTTCATGTATGTTATGTCTCTTTATCAACTTCCTGAGATAATAGCAGAAAAAATTGAAATGATGCAAAAAAATATTTCTATGAAGTGATATAGAAAGTAAAGAAATAATTCCGTTGGTGGCTTAGAATAGAGTCTGTAAACTAAAAAAAAGAGGGGGACTTGGCCTTAGAGAGTGAGCTAAAATGAACAAATATATTTTGGTCAAAATTGGTTAGAGACTAATAAATAAAATGGGGTATGGACGAGAATTCTCAGGAAAAAATATTAGATGGATGCTAATGACAATCGGTGGATCTTCAAACCAGCATCTTTCAATGGGTCAAGTGTTTGGAAAGCTATTAATTGGACAAAGGACCTCGATGCTAAGGGAGGAAAGTAGAAAATAGGGAAAGGAAATGAAATATGTTTCTAGATGTATAAATGGGATGGAAACTTTATCCTCAAAGACAAATTCCCCCAAATATTGAAACTGTTAGAAGACAAATATGGAGGAAAAATAAACAATTATATGGAACCTCGAGAAATCTTTCAGGTCTGGAAACACATAGAATTGGATAGGTGGGAATTTAAAACACATATGGTTAATCTCAATGTTTTTCTATAAAAAATTGTGTCTTCTAACAGTAAGGAACAAGATCAGATTGTGTGGCAAAGAGAACATAATGGAAACTTCTCAGTTAAATCTGCCTATACATCATTCTTCGAAGAGGAAACTAGAGAGGAAGATATTATTGCAGAAATGGTACGGAATAATAATATAACTCCCAAAGTCAATGTTTTTAGCTAGCTAGCGGTGATAAATAGGATTCTTACTGTGGATAGCCTTACTAAATGAGGCTTCCATATAGTGAACAGATGCGGTCTATGTGAACAGAACTTGGAAATGGTGAATCATATGTTTCTCAAATGTCCCTTTGCTTTTCATATTATATCTCATATTCTGGGTATGTTTTCGGTCAAGTGGGTTATTCCAAAGGATCTCCAATCTACCTAGAATCAATGGAAATTTCCCTTCAACAGTCAAGGGTTGAAAAACCTATGGATTATGAGCCTTGGCCACTCTTGGTTGGAAATATGGAAAGAGAGAAACCGGAGGATTTTCAATAACAAGAAACTCCCTAATAGATTGATTATAAAAAAGTGTTTACAAACTGTTAGAAATAATTTTTCTATCCTTAATAATAAAGAATTAGAATTATGGACTGTGAACAATTTATCATCAAGAAATGGAACTTAACCTACGCTCCTCTACCTAGGAAGAGAAATCCTAGAGATGGGGTTAAGTAGATACCTCCTCAGGAAGGAGTTATCAAACTAAACTTCGATGGTGCTGCTAAAGGGAATCAAGGAAAGGTAGGAGGAGGAGGAATGTTTCGTGATCACAATGGTAGGTTTCTGATTCGGCCATAAATTGGCCACAAATTACCATTATTTTGTCCTTCCAAGTTAACTTTGAAAGTGGATTTAAATGTAATCTAGGAACTTATAGTTTGCTTAAGATAGAATATAGGATATATATCTTCTTTATTCTTTAGAAATATTTTTTATCTATTTTTTTGACTAATCCTATTCATTATTTGGGAAAAGATGCAAAGTCTTGTGTATGCAGGCCATAAAGGAAAGATAATTCTAGTATTGGGAAAAATGGAATTGATCACAGATGATATATATAAAATCAAAACTTATTTCATATTTAGATTCCTCTCAAAAAATTATGCAAGTTCAAAAAAATAATCATCTCAATCCGAGATCACATGAAAAAGTTATAGTTGTTTTAAGTTAGCTCTGGAACTTGTAGATTTAATTCTGGAACTCGCAGGTTTGGTTTTGGAACTCACAGATTTAGTTCCGGAACTCACAGATTTAGCTCCGAAACTCAAAGATTTAGTTCTGAAATTTGTATATTTAGTTCCAAAACTCAAATGTTTAGTTCTGGAACTTGTATCAATCGAATAACATTTAGTTCCAGAACTTGCAATTCTTATATTTATATTTTCAAGCAATTAAAATAGTGGACAAAGCTACAATGTATAGAATGACAGTTAATTCTAGAACTTGTAATTCATGGAAAAGGTAGATTTATTTTTGGAACTTGCAGATTTAGTTCCATAACTTTCATAAAATGAATAACAACTTTAGTTCCGGAACTTGCATAAAAGGAATGACAACTTTAGTTCTGGAACTTACATAAAAGGAATGACAGCATTAGCTCTAGAACCTACATCAACGAAATCACAGTTTTTGAGGAATTGTAAAAAATCAGATAATCCAATGGAGAATATGAGAGAGGATTTTGTTCATAGAAATATTTTTAACATAAACCTCATTCAAATTTGCTACAGGTTTTAACAATGAAGATAAATATAACTTTTAGTGAGTTGCAGTCCGAGGAATAAATGTATCAGACTAGCACTAAAAGTTCCATAAACAGAAATAGAAAAATTCAAATAGAAAATATAAGAGATTTTTTCTTCATAGAAATGTGTTTTTCAAAAACCTCATTCAGATTTACTATAGGTTTTACCAATGAAGAGAAATCTAACTTTTAGTGAGGTGCAATTCAAGAAAAAATGTATCAGACGAGCACTAAAATTTCCATAAATAGAAACATAAAAGTCAAAAAAATGAGAGATGTTTTTGTTCATAGCAATTTTTTTAACAAAAAACTCATTCACATTTTCAACAGGTTTTACCAATGAAGATAAATATAACTTTTAGTGAACTACAATCAGAGGAAAAAGCTTATCAGACAAGCATCAAAAGTTTCACAATCAAAAACAGAAAAGTCAAATGGAAAATCTGGGAAAGGTATTTGGTCAAAATCATCTTTTGAGTAAAAACCTCCTTTCAATAATGTAGGAGAATAAAATCATTATTATTCTTGTTACCAAAAATCAAGGAGAAAATTTGGGAGCAAATCTTCCTAAAATAAGCAAGATAAGATTTGACTCCAATAATATATCTCTCTCCATATTTTGTGGAGATGGAGATCTTAGTTGTTAGGATTGGAATAAAGATAAGATCATATTGTATTTCCTAAAATAAGGATTTGGTTGGATGTATGAATTATAAATGCAACCTTCCATATTGAGATATGTAATTTTTTTCTCCCAAGAAATAAAGATCTGTTCTTTCTTTCCAATATTTTAAAGTAAAGTTGTTCTGCAAGTTTTGATTAAAATTATGAATTAATTCATCTTCCAAGGAATGAGTTGGACACTCATTCCAAGGAATATGGATCAATGTGTTAATGTTTATTTCTTTATTTCTGCATTTTTCCTTTTGTTGTAAATTTCTATTTTTTTATGTTCTGTAATTTCTTTTGTGAACATGTGGGTGACTTTTCCTCTTTCCTTTATTTTCAATTCAAAAATTTCCTTTATGAAAGTGTGTTTACATTTATACAAGTGTGTCTTTATATTCCTGCAAGTTTGATTTCCTTTATGCAAGTGTGTTTACATTTCTGCACATGTGCCTTTAAATTTCTGCATGTGTGTTTTATTTTATTCAAGTTTGGATTGTGTTTAAAGGAGCTTCTTTCCAAGATATTCTTATCTTAATGAATAAATCCTTCAGAAACCAACTCAGATTGACATTAATTAATGGTGAGGATTGACGACTCTTATCAATTTCTCCTTGTTTATTTCTTTTTTCTGGGAATTCAATTGAACCATGTCATTGAGGCTACAACGATGTTCTGGGGGGTTAAGTTAGTTGAAGAGAAAGGGTTCAAATTCCTTCTTGTGGAAGGTGACTCCTTGAATATAATTTTTTGTATGAGACGGGGGAAAATTTCTATCTATATTAGTATAGAAGACTTTATCAACAACACTAAGAATAAACTAGCCTCCTTTGTTGATATCTCTTTATGTCATGTTTTCCAGGAAGAAAACAAATTGGATGATGTTTTGGAAAATAAGGGGGTGGAAGCTAAGGCTTTTAAGGTGGTAGAGGATCTAAATTTTTTGGAAGCCAAATTCATAGATATCTTAGATTGGGAAAGTGCCCCTAATATCATTTCTTCCAATGAGGATTGCAATAGGTAATAATACCCTCTGGGTGATGCACTTTGATTTTCTAAATCTTGAACTCATGTAATCCTTTATCTGCTATCATTTCAAAGTCAAGGTGGTTCTCCTTGTTATGTTGAATCATCTCTTAAAGTGTGTTAAAAGGAACCATATCAAGCACAAATTTCTTTGCAGGAATAATAATTACTCAAGCACAATGGGCGGCAATCTCATGAGGACTGAACAGAGTAAGGTCCTGGCTATGTCCAAAGAGGTAGAGGAGTTGCTCGACAGGGATGGCTTGTTAAAAATTTTGAACATTTTCGATGGGTTTGATGAAACTTTGAGTGAAGTTGTCATGAATACATGGAAGGATGGCCATGTTCGAGTTCAAAATTTTTCCTTCACTATCTCTCCGAAGCTCATTGCTAAAATCACGGGTCTGCCCCAAGAGGGAAAATTTTTGTTCAAGCCCAGGTCGGACTACAGCCAGGAGATAGATTGTTTCATGCTAGATAAGGGGATCCCTAAAACTCTCCACAATGATTATGCAAGACAAGATCTTCCCCATCCTTATAATGAAATTTCTTAGCTTCCTATGGCTTATATTACCCTTGAAAGGAGATATAAATTTATTTATGGGTATCATTTTCCCATCTTAAATCACATTCAGAATAACAGACCCTATAATTTCCCTAATTTTCTATTCCTTTCTCTGGCTAAGTCGGTCACTCAGGTCGAGAAAGGAACTTTCTCCCTACCCTTGCATCAAGGCCTAATCAAAGCCATGATAAAGTTGGGTACCCCCCTCATTGGTAAAAATGAAAGAATTGGGGCTTCTGTTAAATGGACTTCTGCTAGTTTTGGGGGAAAGACTATGATTGTGGATGTCGATGAGGATGTTGTTAACAGGAAGGATGTGGGGAAGTTTGTGGCTAAAATAACTAGATCTCATTTGGCTAAGACTAGCTTTTAAAAGCATCAATGGGAGAAAGGAACTTCTGAACCTTATGAGAAATTGGAGGTTAGCTTGGACTCAGGGGAGCAGTAGTCTGAGGACTTGGGTTAGACAAAGATAGAGGATAATCAGGAAGAGGATGCCATCCACGCTGACAGTAGTGAGAAGAATAATATCGGTCATGATCATGATTCCTCTGAGGGTAAAAGATCAAAAATACTCAGGAAGCCATTAAAAGTCTGCATACACTTAAAACTACCCAGAAGAATTTGTTTAATGCTCAAGATAATGCAGTTAAATCCAATGTTTTCATGAGGGAGTTTGAGAACTTCAAGCTTGACACAGATATCAATAGATACAAGATAAGCATGGTGATAATTGGTTTCAGGGAGTTGCAAGAAAAAGTGGAGAAGCTTGCCACTATTGTTCTTAGTAAACAACTGAAAAATGTAAATGAAAGATGCATGTATATGGAGAATGAAATGTTGAAGATGAAGGGTATTATCCTTCTGATAAGGGATCTTCAAATCCTAAATTTCAAAAGTACAATCCACCATCTCAAACTCCTTGTTGAGATGATCCAATCCATGGAAATAGTGAAGAACAAGGAAAAAAAGGGGTCTGTTCCTAAAGTGGAGATACCGAAACTAGGCTATGAATATTGGAAATCCACTATTGCTAGGTTGGTTAAGTAATGGAATGGATGCATGCACACAGTGGGTGAATTGATCAATGAATGAAGGTGGCTTCCTCTTTAGTGGTTCTTTCTTTTGTTTTTTCGTTGTTATTTTTTATGCCTTTATTGTTAGTTATTATGTTATTGGCCTTTTTGGCTTAGGTTTCTAGTGGTGGCTCTTTTTATGAATCTGTTGCTCTGAGAGGGTTTCAATGGCCATCCCCTAGACTCTTCTCTGTTGGGGATAGGGTCCCCTCAACCCTTTTTTACCTATAATAAAAAAAATCACAATGTCCTTTATATATTACAGGAAAGTGAAAGAAGTATGTGGAAGATCCTATGGCCACATATTCATGCCAATGAACCACTCTAAAAAAGAGGATCCACACGAGGAATAATCAATCCCATTACACAAAACAAGAGCACAAAATCATCATACAAAATTAGGAATCCTATGCACTACATAGTAAGGTACATAAAAGGATAGAGAAATCTTGTGCCACTAGAAAACAAGAGATATCCATGCAAATTCAACATATTCACTATTTTTGACATGTCAGAGCTAACGAAAGACAAAAATGTAAATATTGTCCACTTTGTCAACATTAGAGGATGGAAGGATCTCATTGGACACTTAATTTTTGGAAATGGAAGGTGATGAATTTAATGGAATATATACTTATGCCTACAAATATCCCCAAAAATGTTTATTTTAATGCAATTGGATATTGAATACCTCAAAACAAGAGATTGACCCGATCCATGTTTATTTTAAGTTTCCCTTATCATCATTTAATAAAGATATTTTTGGACTATTGAGGATGATTTGGGCATGTTGAACACTCCATATCACCCATTGGGAATTCAATATCAATTGAAAATGTAACCACCACTCATTCAATTTGGCATATCATTATAATAGGAGTACACACCCCTTTGTTTTTTGTACATTCCTCTTTAATGCAATTGGATATTGAATACCTTGAAACCAAAGATTGACCCAATCCACGTTTATTTTAAGTTTCCCTTAGCATCATTGAATAAAGATATTTTTTGACTATTGAGGATGATTTAGGCATGTAAAAAAATCCATATCACCCATTGGGAATTCAATATCAATTGAAAACATAACCGCTACTCATTCAATTTGGCATATCATTATAATAGGAGTACACACACATTTGTTGTTTGTAACACATTATGAGGCTATGGTTTTCCTAAAAATTCATAGTCGAAAGACATTGTAAATGTTTGTGAATATTGAATAGAGAATATTATGATACTTTTTAAAAAAAATTCTTTATCTCATGTATCTATCTAAGTTCTACCTAAGTTTCATCCTTGTAAATGCATATTTTATCCGCATAGGGGAAAGGAGCCAATGACTATGCTTGGGCCAATAACCGTGATTGCATAAGCACCATTAGTTTATTCAAATTATGTGAACATATATCACTTTCAAAATTAAAAATTAAATATAAACTAGCCAATAAAGCAAGTCACATCAAGTTACACCAATAAAGTAACTAATGAAATGGTGACACGTAGGTAGTCCATAAATGGTGACTTTATTTCTAAGTAATGGCTCACCTTAAATTTATTTGAATTTAAAAATACTTCATTGAAATCCCTTAAAAATATGTTTTTAACATAATTTTAATGTTAAACAGGAAATCTATATATAGAAAAAATCATAATCTATTGAAGGGTATTTTTTTAAATGATAATTAATTGTCTCTAGTAACCCATTAAGTTAGGGATCCTGTTTTATAGTTATTTCTTGTGACATATTTAATTTCAATACTTTTAGAAGTAAAAGTGCACTTCTTGTGAGTCCAATGGTGTTGTTTTCCTTTTAGGTTAATAGTTGATTTCCTTATACTCTTTCACCTACCTATGTCCTTATTGATTACATATTGGTATAAGCACATACATGGTTATTGGATCTTGGCATTCAAAACAATTTAAATATTTCATTATAAGATTCTAATAAAATCATCTTCCATTACACAATATGTACTAATAGATCCAAAACAAAAATGAGTGTATCATTGAAGAGCATCATTACAAGACTATGATGAAATTTTTTTAGTAATAATCAATCATTCGAATAGGAGGCCATAGCTAAACGATAATGCTCAAGATGCAAGCATGGATTTCTAGTGTCAATGCAACATGAAAATGTAGGCATGATAAAATCCTTAGGAAATGTTGAGTTTTGATTTTTTTTTGGAATATGATTTCCATAGAAAGAGTTATTATCAATAAAAGCATATTAGGATTTACTTTCAAAAGTAAGAGATTAAACTTGAGATTGAAACTGGCCAACAACATGCATGAATGATAAAATATCATGTGAAGGAATCATAGAATATGTGAGATCCACATTGAGAGGTTGCAATATTTCATTATGAGTGATCATGGGCACATTAGAAGAATAAGCGGGAGATGAAGATGTTATGGAAATGCTAGATGTAGAGACAAAAGAAATTAGAGGAGGTCTACTAGTAGGAATAGAAGAAGTGACATGAATATCATCATAAATGTGAGAAGTAGAAGAAATCATAAGAGCTGAACTTGTAGGAGTGGTAGAATCATCATGAATGCCATTGGAAACAACCTCAGAAGTAGAAGAAAGTAGAGTAGAATATTCACATTCAGCAGCATTAAGAGAATAAACATCCTCACTAACATGTTCAAGATCAGAAATACAATCAGCAACATTATCAGAGAAATTTTCACATGCAAGTGAATCATCAGCATACAAAGAATTAAGAGGATAACTATTAGAAGGTACATATTTGCAAGAAGTCACATTGATTTCAGAAGTAGCATAAAAATGAGATTCAACTTTACATTCATTCTGACTAGTATGGGAAGCATCATCATGTGCGTGTATATTTCCACCTTGGAAATTACATTATGTTTATTTATAGTAACACAATCAAGACCGTGCATATAATCTATAATAGCATCGTCAAGTGCTACATCAGAAACAAAAGAAGGTAAATTAGTCCTAGTAACTATGGAATAACAAGGATTACATCCATAAAAAATTTGGTCCTTAGAAACAATGATTACAATAGATTTGGAAAAACTAGTAGGAAAAAAAAATTCGTTAGCCTCAAGAATTCTTTGAACATTTTCATCAAAGTGAGCATTGCAATAAAGATCAATAATTTCAGCCTCAACGGCATCATCAAGGATAGGATTGACAATATTGATTAACTAAAAATGGGGTTTTTTAACTATTTGTATGAGCTAATCTAAATAGAAACTAAGTGCTATATAGAAGTGCTAGAACTAGATATTTTACTTTTGTATTTGAATCGATTGAAATAATAGAAATGAGAGGGATATGTTACTAATCTATAAATAATGTACCTTATTATGCACTGGACTGTAGCAGATTGGTATTACGGACTTGGCAGGATATGACCAAATGACTTCAGGAAGGGCAAGAACTGATTTTCTGTCTGTACTGAGGCACATGGGAGTATACTGGGGCACCTCAGGGTGCCTTATTCTAGATTTTTGGTACTGGGAACTAAGAAAATACTCATGATATATGTTTGGCAGTGTCACAAGGAGTTCTAAAACCCTGCATGTTTGTCACACTGGATTTTTCGGATGAACTGAATAGTGACCTACAAAACAAAAGGTTAGTGGGGTCAGACTTTCCTCAACTACCAAACTCGTGGAATTATTGTTAAGCGGTGCACTACATTATAGACCCTGATGTAGTTCTAGTGCATTTGTGAGTACTTTTTTTCCTAGGGTGCCCTAGCGCCGATGACGCAGTAATAAGGGGAAATAGCTAGATATAAAATGCAATAAAATGGATAGAATGGAAAGAATACAACCCTTTCCCTTTGTGCTTGTGTGATGTAGATGTGATGTAGACATAGAAGAATCCCAAATACAGTTCCTTACCTTAGTAGATAGTTTCCCTTGATGTGTGTGATTTCTTCCCATAATGGAGTGAGTATGCTTTGTTTATATAGGGATCTCTTACTTGAATTTTGACACTAGTGACCCGAAACAACCAACTATGACCTAGGGGAATACATGGGGTGACCATTGGACCGACCTCAGATAAAAAAATTAAGACCAAAAATCACGATGACACAAGCACCTAAAATCATAAACTAGGGTACCCCAGGGTAGCCTAGTGTAACCCTAGGTGCCCCAATGTAGACTAAAAGATGAAAACTTTACTGACTACGACATCTGAGACACTATAAGAGACAACTAATAACTAAACTAGACAAATAACCAAGATGACTGATTCACTGACCACAAAAACCCTAAAATAGGTCACTAGTGAATACTTTTATTACGCAAGATCCATATATAAATTAACATACTTGACAGTATAAATGTAATAGTAAATGTGTTTTTTTGTGACCCCCACTTTATGTTGGTGAGTGGAAATCTCAGAAACATAAAGTAGATAGAGATGCGTGCCTGATAAAAATTTGGAAAATCCCAAGTTGTAGAAGAATGTGCAGATGTGTAGTAGAAGCATGTCGAACCATGGATCGGTGAGTCGATCCATGCAATGTACAAGTGTAAATGTCGCGATGAATTGTGGAAGATGAAAATGATGATTAGATGATTTTGGATGTGGTTAAATATTGAATAGGTGGGTAGGGAGTGATCAGTTCCCAACCTGAACTCTTGTAAATGAAATGGAATGATGGGAGGATTTTGGTGTCCTAACACCAGAGGAAGAGTGTAGGGAGAAAAAATTGTTATTCTCCAAGTTTTAACTACATCCCCAAGATCTATCCGTTGCAAACAAAATCAGATCAAAAAGGTGGTGATTTTGGATTCAGATGAATTTGGTTTACACAATTGACCCATATAGGAGTGATAAGGGAAAGGAACTCTTGCCCCCACTTCACGAGTGTCACCATAATGTAAAGGCTTCCAAGTTAGGTCATGAGGAAGTGACCACGATAGAGAATGATATGGCTTCCAAGTTAGGTCATCTGGAAATGAACGCGATAGAAAATGAGATGACTTCCAAGTTAGGTCATGAAGAAGTGGACTCGATAGAGAATGAGATGGCTTCCAAGTTAGGTCATCTGGAAGTGAATGTGATAGAAAATGAGATTTCATCCAAGTTAGGTCATCTAGAAGCAAACATGGAGTATATAATAAAATCTCAAGTTATGTCTTCTAGGAATGGAAAGGTGAATATAGCTCCCAAGTTAGGTCATATGGGATACTGCTCATGAATTTGAAAGGTCTGATTTGAACATGTTGGCTTTTGATTGGTTGATTGGTTGGTTGGTCACTCGTGGAGAGGTTTTTTTGCTAATTGCTCCCAGGTTAGGTCATTAGGGGAAGGTTGTTAGGGGTTGGTAATATGTCGCATAATATGGTTTTTATTTTCTTGTTTCCCCCAAGTTAGGTCATTATGTGGAATTGATAAGTTATGATGTGCGAAGGTGTTTTTAGAAAATGTTACACGATTTTTGCCCCCTGAGTAGGTCATTGGCAGAGATTGATGGTGCAGTGTCATGGTATAATATGCGAGGTGTTGGATTCATTATTTTGGGATGTGTGGTGACATAAGGGGGATTATAGGGGGACCCTCAATTATATGGCCCCCCTTTTAGTGAAAGAGGGAGTGGTGAGCGGAACAAACTCTAAGCTGAAAGTAAGGGCAAGAGGTTAAAACTTGGTAGTAATGAATAGAAAAGATTGGGACATTATATAACGTGTGTGAAACGCATTTATCATAGTGGTAGGTGGAATTCTAAAAATAATTCCGTAAATGGGGTGCAAATCAGAGTAAAAACACTCAAGATATGGCCAAAATGGTGTTACGTGTATTAGTGGTGATGATAAGCACAAAATGTAGGAGATAGTAAAGGTGGCATTGGTAATGGGCTTATAAATAGGAAAGTGAAAAGGTAACTTATCACTTCATTTTTTTTCATCGTGAGTGTAAGAGTGTATGCGAAGAGAGTGAGGATGACTCAAGTGAGACCACTTCGTCTGACCTGGTTTGAGAGAGTAGAGACCATGGTTGCATCACATATGACTGTAGAGTTGGTAAGTGTGTTATTTTTACTAAAATGTAGGCTGACACAGGCTGTTGAGTTAAATTTTTGCATTTTTTAGATTTTTAGTTTTCTTGGAATTTGGGACCTAGATAAAAGCAGTGAGGGTGCTAGTGACCCTTAGGACTAGAGTGCCCAGATCCAGACGTTAGTGTCCTACTCTGGGGTGCCCTAGTCTAGATGATGGGCACCTTGGTCCAGGAATTTTTGGTTTTTTGGGTACTGCTACGAAATGTGTTTCTAATATGTTGAGTAGTTATTTTTTATCATAGAAAGGGTTCTAATCATTGTGTTTGTTGTTTTTTTCTATTGTGTAGAGGGATATCCACTTGAGAGATTTCCGCTATAGTCGGAATCTAAGTACACTACTGGGATTGGGTTTTTCGGATGATGAGTGGGATGTGATGGACCGGGCCGGTCTGTGGCATATAGCACGGATGGGGTATGTGCCCCATAATATGCATATGTTGACTACATTGTGTGGGAGATGGTGTGCAGACACATGAATATTTTGGGTTCCTACGAGAGAGATGACAGTGACATTAGAGGATGTATATCACATATTGTGGTTTTCAGTGGTTGGGGAGAGAGTACAAGTGATGGTGGTAGTGGATATGGAGCAGCAGATGTGCTCGGCTAGGTGATATTTTACTGGGACCAAGCGCCCATAGAGGCCCATATCAGTATGTATGTGATATTGAAGTTGAGCATTCCATGTTTATGTAAGTTTATCACAGTGGTGATAGCATCTTGCATAGCAATGTAGGGAGGGGGTGTTGGAATCTTGTATAAGATGCACAACATATGTCAGTGGATAGAGTAGGATGGGACAAGATATGCATGGGCACAGTGTGTGTTGGACCACATGTATAGGGACTTGTATTGGTTTACGTGTGATGAGAATGGTGGAGGTATAGGGCCACCACATTTCTACATGTGTGGGCATATGAGCACATATCCATTGTGAGGCCAGTTAGAGGGCCGTTAGGAGAGTGGATGCGGCCTGAGATATTTTCATGGCGTTGGGTGGATATTTGCGGTAGGAAGATGGACATGGATAGCTTCAGAGCATTGATAGACAAGATGGTTCCTGAGTCAGTGACATGGAGGTTGTATCATGAGTACGGGGGATGGCCCGAGGATGTGATAGATCTGTGATGTATTCAAAGAACCATGTGGTTAGAGGACTGCTTTCTAGGTATAGCGGATTTGTTTCAGGTGGAATGATTTTTGTGACAATTTGGGATGGCACAGGATGTGCCCCCAAAGCCATATATATGGCTATGATCCATGAGAGCTCCTAAGAGGATCAGTGCTAGGCAAGGGCCCACACAAGAGCAGTTGGTACCACCGGGGTTAGATGTGGTAGACCCATCGATAGCAGTTATGGATGGTAATGACATTGGGAGAATGGAGAATTATCGAGCATTGTGGGTAGCACATTGATTGGTGTTGTTATACCTAATATTTACGGTGCTATGGAGTTACTAGTAGGAGGAGAAGGTGAGGGAGGCATCCTTGACCCTGTAGCAATGGTGATAGAAGATCATAAATATTTGTGTATGCTAATGTAGTTAATGAATTTTTATGTTGTTTTTTTTATGCGGTTGAGTAATATGAGGTTGTATGTTGTGTATGTAGGGGATGCCTATTGTTCTTTGATAGTAGACACATTGATCTACATGCTGACATGGAATGTGCCTAGTGATGTGCTATGCGGAGGGATACTAGAGTACGTGGACCACATCGTGGGCGAGTATGACCATTTGTTTGAGCCAGTAGCCATAGCAACGGTGACATGTGCAGTGTTCCTTAGAAAGAGGGATGAGGAATGGGAGGAGACTCATCGCACCTGAGAGGTGGTAGGTGGTGGTCCCTTGGCTCAAGATGTGTTTTCCTAATATGTAGATTTTCAGCGTCAGTTCTCAGAACATAACATAGAGATTGTGATGTTGGGCAGATGGGTGGAGAAGTTTCGGGGCCGAGAAATTCAGCATCACGTCGGTGGCAAGGCATTGAGTTCTAGGGCTCTCATGATACATGAGATTCATAGTGATGATGAGTTGTGATAGTGATGATCGAATATGATGTAGGGGTCATGCCCCCCAATGATGAAACATGTTTTTGTGATGATGATCATATTAACGCTATATGTACGGACACCTATTTTGGATATGTATGTAATCAATAATTGAGATGTTTTGTTATTTGTGATGTAATGGAAATTACATTGTTGTATGGTTATTGTTTTAGTATGTGTATTGTAGTATATGTGATGAATATAAAGTTGTATGATGATCTGAGAAATGGTAGATAGGATATGATGATGTAGATAACAAATGTAAAGTGATTGATGAGATGAATAAAGTATGTAGTGCATAGGCAATGTAATGGTGATAATAGAAATGTGAAAATAGATAAATGTATCGTCATAAAGATATGAAAATGTAAGATAACGGTAATATGATAAAATGATGAAAGTAGGAGGGGGGATTAATGATGCCCCCTAGTGTATAGATAAACAGGCTCATGGAGTAAGACCCCTCAGCAGTCAAGGATAAACCACATAAGTAAGAGTGCGTCATGAGGAAATGATTGAGGTGTGCTAGATGAACAATGGAGCATGTGATGAAAGGTTCTTAAAACTAATCTCTCAATAGTCATGTAAGAACCGCAAGAACACAAGTGCATGATCGGGGGGTAAGGTGATAATGATCACCTACCAATGACCAAGATGACGAGTGAAGGTGGATGTATATGGAATAAATGGATTATGAGTGTATGGACCAAAGTGTGTGTCATATGGAGTGACCATGGGATATGCAGTGATCGGTGGAAACCCATGGGATGGATGTGATGGATAGTTTTATTGAGATGGATGTAATGAATATGGAGGTGGAAGTAATGGATGTTGTGGATAGCGAGCATGTGATAGTGGTGATTAATGAAAAAACTAAGCACCAAGAATAGGAGACCTAAGGGGAGTATGCCTACACTTTCATGGTGAATGATACAATGATTACTCATGAGAGAAAAAAGATATGACAACAGTGCCCTCTAAATGTTATAACTATTCACATAAATTAAGACAATCATTATCACGATGGCCACTAATATGATGGTAATTATAGTAATATAAATCATGTTGTCATTGTAACCGGTGTGGAGGGTGGTGGTTATTGGATGGAATCTGAATTAATATCTCAATAAGTAATATACATAAAACATCATGAGGTCGAGCATTAGGGGAAAAGCAAAAATGCTCGTGGTACAGAGGTGAAGTATCAATAGTGGTAAGTGATCGCAGAGGTGGAGAGACATGTGTAGGAGATGGGGGAGGAGACTGAGGTTGTTTCCTATGTACTTTGGGTTGAGCTAAGGGTTGCTTTGGATTTTTGTGAGGGGGTGGAGTAGGAGTAGTATGGTGTGTTTGAGTTGTAGCTAAAGGTGGAGGTTGTTGGTGCTATATAATTGAAGGTGTAGGTGGAAGAGTAGAGGGCCTAGTAAGCAGAGAAATGAGGGAAGGATATACTAGAGAAGAAGCAAGAAGGTCTTATTCTAGATCAATAACCTTGTAACACAAAAGGATAAAGGAATCACAAGTATCATATTGTAATTTTTACTTTATAGGAGGATTTAGACCACGAAATAAGAGGAACTTATTTTCCAAGTCACTAGGACGGAAGATAAGTTGATGTATGCATGCATTAAAGTGTAAGATGTAATCATGAATAGGTTCTGAAGAGCCCTGATATAGACTACGAAGGTGATTGTATGTGACCCTAGGACCAGCATTGATAATAAACCTACAAAGTAAGCCATCCTCTATGTCGTAAAAAGTGCTAATAGAACCAAAATGGAGATGAGTGTACCATTGAAGTGCATCATCAACTAGAATAAACCGAAAGGCCTTAAGTAATAGTCGATCAGTGGCATAAGAGGCCATAAGAGTGTGATAATGTACAATATGAGAATGAGGATCACTGGTACTGTCAAAGCAAGTAAATTTGGGCATGGATAAATCCTTAGGAAAGGTTGAGCTATGAATTTTCTTGGGAATAGGATTACCATGCAAGGAATTGTTATCTATAGACGCATAGTAAGCCCTACTTTATAAGGTGAGATAGTGAACCTAAGATTGAATTTGTCCTACGAAATGCATGAGGGATAGGATTTCATGTGATGGAATAGAAGAAGATGGAAACAAGTTATTAAGATGTTGGAGCTTGCCATTGTGTGTGAACATAGGTATATCAAGAGGGGAGATAGTAGGCTCCGAAGCTAAAGATATGTGAGGAGTGTGAGTTAAAGGAGCCACATGAGAGGATGAAGGGGAAATATTACAAGAAGTAACATGTTTTGTGGGTGAAGCTTCTGGGAATAGAGTTGCTTCTATCCTTTCATTCCTTTTAGAAACAGATGAGGTTAGGGTTAGGAGGAATACCTGTTGAATGTCGAGATGGTGTGCGCGTACCGTAGAGAAAGATCAGGCTGACTGCGAAGAACTCCTTTTTGTCTTGGAAGGACTACCTGCAAATAAGAACACAAGACCACAAGATTTTGATTAAACAATAAATGAGGAAACTGCCTTGGGCCCAGGAAATATAAAACTTCCTTTCGAAGGTGGTCAGTTCCCCTGCTAATATGAATTAACACAAAAGACTGCAAAATATCAATTAAATTGTCTCGTTGAACTGGGTAGGGGAAAGGCTGGTTTTCTGGTTTTGATCAGAGGAACCGATGCCGGTTACTGATAACCGATGCCGGTTACTGATAACCGATACCGGTGGGTTCTAGGATCTTCTTGGTAGCTATGGTGTTTGTAATGGCTGGTTTATGGATGATATTAGGAAATGGGATGATTAGAAGCAAAAGAATGACAGTTAGATGCAATGGCACGTTGGGTAGTGGATTCAGAAACGGATTTAGGAGGACTGAGATTCAAGAAGCATAAGAAATGTTATAACAGAGGACATGCAAGATGTGACTTACTGGTTTTGACCAAGATGCAAGTTGATCTCCTTGGTTGTAAACACTTCTGGTTTCTTTACTCGTCTCTGCTCTGTCAAGTGAAGATCTGGACTCTGTTCCTCGCTCGCAATGCTCTCTGTTGATCCAGAAATCCTTTGACTGATCTCCAAAATGAAATTCCGATCCGTTGTTTTGGTTTGGGGAGCCCATTTACAGGGAACCGATGGCGGTTGCGTAACCGACGGCGGTCGAGTAGGAACCGGCATCGGTAAGGAAAAAGTAGGCTATTTTTAGTAAAATAGCCCACCTTCCCTGCTTTTCTCCCGAGAGATCAGTTGCGGGCTTGGTCAAGTGGCTAGAAGGTCGGCTTTGGGTGCGAGTAAGGAGGCATTAGTTATGGATGTGAGTCTAGACCAAGTCATGGGTCTTAATTAGGTTAGTTTAGGGTTAGGGCTAGGTCATGATGAGGTGGCAAAGTGAGGTGGCGGGTAAGGTGATGTGGATTTATCAATTATAAGGTAATTAATAAATAATTGTGTAAGGTTTAGGTGATGAGGTTAGATTGCGAGATGGAGATGCGGGTCACAAGGGGTCGTAAGACACAAATTTGGTGTCTACATTAGCCCCTTATTGTCGTGTAGCTTGTTCTGTAAAGCTGCGCGGACAATAATATGAAGTGGTTTCTCGTGTTAAAGATATAGGTAATCCCCCTCAAATCTATCGCCGATTGAGTGAACGGGAAATCAGGGATAGGGTTGATAAAGGGTACATGTTGTAGAGAGGATGGTAAGGTGGTGGGGTAGGTCCAAGGAAGCAGACGCATGTTGAAATGCAATAGTACGACGAGGGTACATGATTTGACAAGCAAACCAGCAATGTGTAGGCAAAGGTCGATAGTTTATCCAAACAAGGGTGATATAATCCTGGTATCCAAGGCATAGGAAGTAGCTCCAGGGTATATAACAGGTGAGGTACAGGAACGTTTAGGCATGTTCGGCAGTACCAAATGGTTGGTTTGGTTGAGATAAACGTCACGGTCTAGGTCTAGGCAAAGTTGGTCGACAGATCAAGTCAAGGACCCTAATCATGCTAAAACACGAACAGGTGAGCTCGATTGAACAAAAGGTACATGATGGATGGATAAAATAAAACGTTGATTGTGGGTATGGTATTGAAGTGATACGGCCTTGGGTCAGGCCAAGTGGTTGGGCGGTGGCCCTGGGTCAGGTCAGATGGGTAGGTTGAGGCCTTGGGTCAGGTCAAATTGTTAGGGCGAGGCCTTGGGTCAGGGCCGGATGGGTAGGTTGAGGCCTTGGGTCGGGCCGGATAGGTAGGTTGAGGCCTTGGGTCGGGCCTAATGGTTAGGGCGAGGCCTTGGGTCGGGCCTTGGGTTGGGCCAATAGGTAGGTTGAGGCCTTGGGTCGGGCCGGGGTGATTGGGTAGGGCGAGGCCTTGGGTCGGGCCGAATAGGTAGGTTGAGGCCTTGGGTCGGGCCAAATAGGTAGGGCGAGGCCTTGGGTCGGGCCGAATAGGTAGGGCGAGGCCTTGGGTCGGGCCAAATAGGTAGGTTGAGGCCTTGGGTCGGGCCGAATAGGTAGGTTGAGGCCTTGGGTCGGGCCAAATAGGTAGGGCGAGGCCTTGGGTCGGGCCGAATAGGTAGGTTGAGGCCTTAGGTCGGGCCAAATAGGTTAGGGCGAGGCCTTGGGTCGGGCCAATTGGTAGGTTGAGGCCTTAGGTCGGGCCGAATGGTAGGTTGAGGCCTTAGGTCAGGCTGGACAAGTGAACAAATGTTGTGCAGCAAAGGTGGATAGAGGCGATATTGGTGAAAAAGAGGCAAGGAGTAAATAAGGGCAAAGAATGGGGTGAAAGTTGGGTAGCGAACCGATGTCGATTCTGCATGACCGATATCGGTTAAGGGACCGATACCGGTTCCTTAGGGCAAAATGAAACCGATATCGGTGAAAGGCGAAAAACCTATAAAAAGAAAAATACGGCTTGTCATTGTCACTTTTGTTATTTGCAATCCAAATCGACTTGTCTGACGTGGAGACTTGGGATTAGAGGCTTGATTGAGTGAGGTGGAGCTATTGTATTGGCGGAGAGAGTTGATAGTGGGCCCGATTAAGGAGGAGGCAGCAGTTGATTGGCCGGGGACCCAGCGGATCAGGATTGGAGCCATGGCACAGGCAGGAGGAGCTGGAGGGGCTGGACCAGCTGGACCGCCACCACCCATCCCACCACGACGACGTGTCGTCGTTCGGGTAGATTCGAAACTCTTTAATTTGGTGATTTGGTTATATTATGCTAAATCGGGGGTTTGGGTAGGAATTAACCTTTTTTAGGAAATAATGAGAAAATGGAAATGATTTGAAAAAGGGAGAGGGTAGATAGGTTAGATAGGCTAAGGTGGGTAGGTGGGTAAGTTTTTAGGGTTTTTGGGTGGGTAGATGGGTAGAAATAGGTAAAAAATGGGTTTTGGGGGCCGCGCGGGGGTTCGGCTCCGGGAGAGGACAGTGACCGATGTCGGTCACTAAGCGACCGGCATCGGTCGCACAATTTTAGGGAAAGGGAGGGTTGTTGGTGACCGGCGTCGGTCATGTATCGGCCGGCGTCGGTTGTGGGTAGGTGTGGGTTTGTGTAGGGGTTGGGTTGGGTTGTGGGTTTGGGTTGGGTTGGGTTGGGTTTGGGTTGGGTGGGTTGGGTTGGGTTTGGGTGGGGGTTGGGGGTGTGGGTTGGGGGTGGAGAAGGGTTGGTTGGTGTGGGGTTAGGTTTTGGGTTTAGGTTGGGGTTGGGTTTTGGTGTGGGGTTAGGTTTTGGGTTTAGGTTGGGTTTTGGGTGGTGGGTTGTGGGTGTTGAAGGGTTGGGGGTGTTTAGGTTTTGGGTTTAGGTTTTGGGTTTTGGGTGGTGGGTTTTGGGTTTTGTGGGGTGGTGGGTTTTGGGTGGGTGGGTGTTGAGAAGGGTTTGGTGTGGGTTGGGTTGGGTTTGTGTGTTGTGTTGGGGTTTTGTTTTTGTTGGTTTTGGGTGGGATGGTTTTGGGTTTTTAGGGTGGTAGGTTGCTAGAGGGGGGTGGGAGAGAGTCGGGGTATGGTCGGGGGGATAAAAAAAGGTATTTAGATGATAAAGTAGATGTTGTAATAAAGAGTAGGTCTAAGGATGTGGGTTGGTTTTGCAGGCACGTCAGCAGTTGACGATGCGGGATAGGATGCCCCCGCTGTTGGTGCGGATGAGGCCACACGTATCTGCGGCTCATTGGGCCATCATGCGTGAGGTGGGACTCGGTGGAGTCCAGAGGTACAGAGCGATAGAGAGAGATCACAGCCTGATGGTCGCCCTCATCGAGAGATGGGATCCGGCGACCAATGTGTTCCATCTCCCGACTGGGGAGATGACCGTCACATTGGAGGATGTGTATCGCATCCTTCGGTTACCTATCGAGGGAGAGGCAGTCTTCCAGGTAGATTCAGAGACTGCCATGGACAGCATACTGCAGGTTTTTGGGGATGCAGCCGCGCTACTGACCTACCATAGCGCGAGTATCGGGTACGGTGACATGTACCGTGCGCATCGACACGAGACACGACTGGCTGTGTTGATGATGGTTGGGATCACCTGCTTCGCCCTCCCGGACTCAGAGGGAGGCCGCTTCCCACGAGCATTGATGGGGGTGCTGCTGGAGATGGTGGAGGAGCACACCTGTTACGCCTGGGCACCAGTATATCTGGTGCAATTATACAGGGAGCTATGGGGCTATCGCCGGAGGAGGCGATTTGGTATTTGTTCTACATTTTTGTTGCATTGTTGGGCATACGAGCACATCGTATGCATCAGGCCAGTAGGGTTACCCCAGCAGCCAGGGCCACAGGTCATATACCGATATGGCTTTCAGAGGTGGTTGGGGGTCGTGGGCCAGCCACGAGCAGTTATGGCAGGTCGGGATGTGGCATACTATAGACATTTGCTAGAGGGCCTTACAGCAGTAGACATTGTATGGAGACCCTACAGAGGTCACCATCCTGGCAGAGGAGCCCGCTTACAGTTGCGCCTAATCCAGTACACATTCTGGATAGCAGGACGGAGGCCAGGAGAGTACGAGCGGATACCCCTGGAGAGGGTACGCAGGCAGATGGGGCTGCGACAGGACGAGCCACCTCCCGTTCCTCAGTACAGGAGAGATGATGTAGAGGCCCCACTGCCTGCACCACAGCCTTTGGATCCAGATTGGGTAGCAGAGAGGCCAGCAGGTGAGGGTATAGATGATGCTGGGTGCACGGGAGCATACAGGGTGTGGTGGGCTGGGCAGAGAGCAGCCAGGATAGTACCGCCTGCACAGCCAGACTTGGCTGCAGTGATAGGAGAGAGAGATCAGCTCAGGGGTCAGGTGCAGCTCTTACAGGGGCAGCTAGCTGCAGCACAGGCACAGATAGGTGTCTTACAGGGGCAGCTAGCCCAGGCTCAGGCACAGGCACAGGCAGCACCACCACCAGCACCACAGCCACAGGTGCAGGTACAGGTACAGGCAGCAGCACAGGTACCAGCACCACCACCAGCAGCGGTACAGCCACAGCCCCAGGCACAGGTACAGGTACAGGTACCACAGCCACAGGCACCACCAGCGGCACCAGCACAGGCACAGGGGGCACTGGTAGTAGGTGTCAGGGGACCAGCCCCAGTACCTACGGTGGCTCGAGAGCGTTACATGGAGGCTAGAGCGGAGGCCCGATACTATCAGGATATTCTTGATGGTACCGGGGCTGATTATCAGCCCTATGCGGCACATAGAGCAGAGACCTCTCGGAGCCAGAGGTCTCAGGGAGGTGCAGCCACAGCTGGTGGGTCCGTCACAGGCAGGAGGCGAGAGGCACCACAGGGACCAGCGGGGAGAGGTGCCGAGGGCGGTGGGGAGAGCTGAGGGATCCCAGACATGGCTTTTGTATTTAGAGATGGGCACCGGTCTGCGAACCGGGTGTATTGATAGAGGCCTGCGTGCCTATGTATTATTCATGTATTCATTTATTCATTTATTGTATACCGGCCTGCGAGCCGAGTAGGGGTTGTATAGTGGATACCGGCCTGCGAGCCGAGTATATATCTATTTTTGATACGAGGGACCGGCCTGCGAGCCGAGTCGAGATTTTTTGACAGTTATTGCGGCCTGCGTGCCGGCTTTGGTGGATTATGAGATCACAGAGGCCCCGATGTAGGGCACATTGTATTTTTGAAAATTTGTATATATATAGAGACGATGTTTTGATCCACGTGCAGTGTTCAAAATGTGTTTAAATATTTTGTTAATGGTTGGTAATATGTAATGTATGATAAGTTTTAGTTGACATGTTGATAGATGGATGATGTTGATGTTTTTGTTTTTGCACGTATATATGAATGTCAGGTTATGTGATGAATTGGTGGTTTTGTGACATTGTGATATATGTAACTGATGAGTTGGATCCAAATGATGTATAGATTGATAGTTTCTTGATATCCGTAGTTGATGGTTTGTGTATTTGTATAAAATAAATGATGTTAATGAAATTGTAATGCTATGTGTGGTGGATGAACAAATGTGGTAAATTGTGTTGTTTATGCAGGAAAAGAGGCGGGCGCGACAAAAATTTAGGTGAGAAATGAAGAAAAGAACGCTGTTGAGAAAAGATAGGTGTGTAACCGATATCGGTTAAGGAACCGATATCGGTAGCTGATAGACCGATATCGGTTAAGTAACCGATACCGGTTATTTAGGTATGAGCTTTTCTAAAAATAGAAAAGCTAGGGTGGCAACTTAAGTTTTAATTTTAGAGCCATGCAAGAGGTTAAATACGCGAACGCGACGCTTTTTGACGACTGAGACAGGTATTTGCATGAGAGATTTGAGTGATAAGGAGAAGAGAGACAGGAATTTGTATGAGAGATTTGGGTGATAAGAAAAGAGACTGGGAAGGTGAATGCGATCGGAGATTCAGAAAGTAGAAAGGTGAATTTAAAAAGAGTGGTGATAATGGCAGGACGAGGAGAAACATCCAGCAGGCAGGGACAAGAGGGAAGACAAGGGCCACCTCAAGCTACTGCAACCCCAGAGGTAAACGTTTTGGTTGTGATTTGATTTTTGCATGTGTTATGAATAAGAGATTAAGTGGGTAGATATGAAGAAGAAAACATGATAGCAAGGGTTATAAGTGAGGTAAGTGTTACGTGGTAGGTAATCACGGGTTTCGGGTATGTCTGTGTATACAGAGAGGAATAAACGAGCAATTTATTGTCGTAGGTGGTTGTTTTAGGCAAGATGTATGTAATTGACAGTGACCGGTAGCGGTTAGGGAGAACCGGTATCGGTTACTCAACCGATATCGGTTATGTATAACCGATACCGGTTACTGGAGGAATTTCCAGAATGTTTGAAAAACCCTGACGGATTGAATGGTTGTTTGTTGTTTTGGTGTATGCAGGCAGAGGCAGGATTGAGGATGAATGATAGTGTGCCAGCGCTGTTGTCACGAATCCGAGCGGATGTAACACCAGCTGAATGGACATTGATAAATCGTTTGGGGTTAAGTGGAATCCGCTATTATTCACGAATTACACGGAACCATGCTATGTTGCAGGCATTGATTGAGAGATGGAATCCCGAGACAAATACCTTTTATCTGCCAACAGGGGAGATGACAGTAACATTGGAAGATGTGTTTCAGATTTTGAGACTCCCTATTACAGGAGAACCAGTATATCAGGCACTACCTAGCGCGGCACGGGGAGCGATAACAGCAGTATTTGGTCCATACGCACGAGATTTGACACAGCGAGGTTTATCCTTTACATATGGGGTAATGTATGCAGCACACCCTGAGGAGACAAGGTTAGCAGTGATATTAATGATAGCGGTAGGGTATTATGCGTTACCGAGGGCGGAAGGGGGAAGATTTCCAAAGGCATTGATGTGTGTTATTTGGGAGATGATAGAAAGGAACGTGACTTTTGCATGGGCACCTGCATATTTGGCGGAGCTATACAGGGGTTTATGGGCTTGTAGGTGAAATCACAGGACGACACTGGATAGTTCATACTTATTACACTGTTGGGCCTATGAGCACATTGTTTGTGTGCGACCAATAGGCCGACCCATCCAGTCGGGAGAAACCGGAGTGCAGAGGTTGGGATTCAGACGATGGGTCCAGACAGAACAAGAGGCCAGATCCCAGGCCGTGACGGGTGATATTGAGTATTACAGGCAGGTATGGGAGAGAGTGACGGTTGCGGATATCTGTTGGAGGCCATACGGAAACTATATGGTAACAGAGAACATAGCTGAGGAGTTGAGGGGTGTAGAGCGATTGAGGTGGATCGCAGGGCACAGGCCGGGTGAGTATGAGAGGATTCCTATAGATCGCGTGCGGCGACAATTTGGATTTGTGCAGGATATACCCCTGGCTTATAGACCATATATGAGGATCGACGCCGAGGCAGCATTCTCACCTCCCCGGCCAACACCTCCAGAAGGGCCTGAAGAGGTAGCAGCCGATCGCAGGGTAATGGATGCGGGAACGACAGAGGCCTATAGATTATGGTGGGTAGCAGAACTGCGAGGTGTACGTGAGCGCCCTGACATAGCGGTGATTACAGCAGAGAGGGATCGTCTGCAGCGTTTGGTTCAGCAGCTCCAAACGCAGGTGAATGAGACAAGAGGATTGTTAGCAGTTGCGGAGTCACGGGCGGGGAGACTAGAGGCTGGAGTCCTCCATGCGAGAGGGCGTATTCATATGTTACAGGAGAGATTGGCAGATCAGTGGGCGGTACCAATAGCCGTGGTACCTTTGAGGACAGAGAGGCCCGGCGAGAGGGGTCGACGATCACGATCATCACCTAGTTCGGGATGAGGCGTGAGGGTCTGAGTAAATGTTAGCAAGGTATAAGAATAAATAAGGATGCCGACCTGCGTGTCGATGATAGAGAAGATGTATTTGTTTAACATCTAAATAAAACTGAATATGTATGTTGATTTGAGTTACGATAATAATAAGATTGTTTGTGTTTTGATTTTCGGTGTTTTGAAAAAGGATAAAGAGGACTGTGATTAAATAGAAATACACAAAAATATTTATATTTACCACACATGATAGGTTATGGTAGGGGATGGTCGAGCTAACCTTGGGAGACCCCATGTCTCCGAAGTGCTGCCTACATAGCCCATTGCACAAAGCAAGGAGGGGCCTCAGACCGATGTAGTTCTCCCTTAGGATCAGGGAGAGGCGAATTCAGGCAATTGGGTACGGTTTAGGCAATTGGTTGGTTGGTAAAAATATTAAGATTAGTAAAGGTAAGGTGGATGGTGTTGGTAATGAATTGGTGATGTTGTAAAAGGTATAAGGGAAGTGAAAGTTAGCCTACCCAAGTAGAAGGGAATCATGTCCTGATTAAGATCAACACACAATCCTAGATGCGAGGCAAAGCGGAAAGAGTGCTCCGTAGATGAAGAGAGCTAAACAAACCACACCACGTAGAACGAGCTTGGAGCCCTAGGTACCGTGCATAGACGAGAAGTCAATAGGTGAAAAGAGTTGTGTGATCACAATATATCGAGCGTACATTACGTCCCTTGAGTTGAAACAAATGGTGAGGTGAGGTGGATGATATAGCTGAGGTACGGAGAACTTATTACAAAGTGAGTGTTCTGACGGAAGAGAACCTACCCTAAATAGACAAGTCCATGACTCAAAAGTTCTTTTGAATGAGGCTTTTATTTTATTGAATGTAGACTGATCGATGCGGGAAGTCTACAAGGGATATTGATTGTATTATTCTTGAGGTCTTCACGAAGCTGATCAATGCGAGAAGCTTCTGATAAAGGCTGACTGTGTATAGCTGTCCTTCGAGGGAGCAGTCTATTTATAGTAGCAGATATGATTTTAATGCATAGCTGTCCTTCGGGGGAGCAGTCTATATATAATAGCAGCAATAGTTCGGCATATAGCTGTCCTTCGAGGGAGCAGTCTATATTTAATTTAGATGACTAGATGTTCTTTTGGCGTGAAGCATCTAGTTTAGTAGGAAGTTTGACTCAAGAAAATCCCATAAGAATACGGCTTATTTTAATACTTTGAAGTCATGGACTAGACTAAAAAGGGGAAGGCATCATCAAGGGGAGGTGAGAATCAAACTATGTGAGCTTGATTGTTATTATGAGGTGTAGGAAACAGAGTGTATGTAGTGGTAAGTGAGCTCAAGGGACGAGCGGCAGGTAGATAAGAAGTGATATAACACTAATTTCAATAGTAGAATGGTCGAAGATGCAAGGCATTAAGGGGTTCAGGCTCAGGTTTACCATTAAGCGAAGCTAAACGATAAGTACCAGATCCATAGGTATGAGTGATTATATAAGGCCCAATCCAATTGGGAGCAAATTTTCCACGTTTGCTCTTTTCTAGTTTGGTTACATGTTGATTCTCTTTGAGGACAAGATCACCAACCTTAAAGGTACGCTCATGAAGTCGCTTATCATAAGCACGTTTAATGCGTTTTTGATAGATTTGAAGGTGATCAAGAGCTGTAAGACGGCGTTCGTCAAGAAGCTCCAATTGGGCTAACCGCTCTTGGCGGAAATCATCGTTGGTGAGAATATCCTGAAGAGATATTCTAAGGGAGGGTATTTGTATTTCGAGAGGCAAAACAGCCTCGGTACCGTATACCAAAGAAAAAGGTGTGGCATTAGTAGAGGTACGAATGCTAGTACGATAAGCCCAAAGGGCAAAGGGAATGTGATCGTGCCAATTTCTTCCGGATTCATTGACAACTTTCATGAGGATTTTGGTTAGTGTTTTATTAGAGGACTCGGCTTGCCCATTGGCTTGTGGATAGTAGGGTGATGAGAAACTAAGTTTGATACCAAAGTTGTCACAAAGGTCTTGCAACAACTTGTTTTTGAAAGATTTTCCATTATCTGTTATCAGGCGATGAGGAACACCAAAACGACAGATAATGTGGTGGTTAATGAACTCGACAATTTTTTCTTTTTTGATTGAAATGAGTGGAATAGCCTCCACCCATTTTGTGTAATATTCGGTCGCTGTGATTATCCAACGGTGACGTTGTGAAGAGGTCGGGTGAATCTCACCAATAAGGTCTAAACCCCATTGTGAGAAGGGCCAAAGATCTCGAGCGACCTGGAGCGGGTGGCTAGGAGTATGTTGAAGGTTGGCATGTTGCTGACACATAACACAACGCTTAACATATTCGTAGCAGTCGTTATTGAGAGTAGGCCAATAATAACCAAGGCGAAGGATTCGTTTGGCCACGGCAAGGCCGCTAAAATGTCCACCACAAATACCGTCATGGACCTGTTGGATGGTATGAGTGGCCTCCGCGCCAGTTAGACAGCGAAGGAGGATGCCATCAAAGCCACGTTTATAGAGGAGTCCCCCCATGACAACATAACGTGAAACACTTTTAAGAAAAGCACGTTTGCCGTTACTAGTAAGGTCAGGTGGGAGGACAGAGATTGTAAGGTAGTCGTGAAATTGGTGGTACCAGGTATCCTGTGAATTAGTAGACACAGTATTTATCATACAAACTACCGGGGTTGAATAGGATGGGGCAAAAAGTTGTTGGACCACGACGAATAATTCAGAGTCAGTTGGCGCGGCGGGAATTTGCGAGGCTAAGCAAGCCATAGTATCCGCAAATTTGTTAGTGGAGCGGGGAATGGTTTGTATAGAATAGTGGGTAAATAAGGCTAGAAGTGAATCCACGTAGTGTTTGTATTTTTGAAGTTCCTCGTTTTTGCATTGGTAGACGCCCATAACTTGATTGACTACCAATTGAGAGTCGCCAAAAATGTTGATAGATTTGATGCCTAAGTGTAACGCAACTTGGAGACCCAGAACAAGGGCCTCGTATTCCGCTGTATTATTAGTGCAAGGGAAATCGAGTCGGAATGAAAGAGGCATAGGTTCAGCGTCGAGAGGAATGAGAACAACGCCGGCTCCTCCGCCGCGCTGGCATTTAGATCCATCGAAGAAGAGGGTCATTGGGTACGACTCTTCCCGGAGTGAAAGAGTGGCGATGAGTTCGTCGGGGAAGGTAAAATTGGTAAATTGTTCCCCAGGTAAAGGAGCTTCCGCAAGTTGGTCTGCGATGGTTTGTCCTTTGATTGATTTCTGGTGGACAAACTCAAGGTCGAGGTCGGCGAGAAGCATGAGCCATCTAGCAATGCGTTGGTTCAGATGAGGTTTGGCATACATGTAATGGATGGGGTCTGTATTGGTGATGACGAAAGTCTTGTGATTTAGAAGGTAGTGTCGGAGTTTGGTGGCCACGAATGATAGGGCAAGGCACAATTTTTCTACATGTGTGTACCTAGTCTCATAGTCCACCAAAGTACGACTTATATAATAAACGGCTTGTTCGCGATTCTCAGAGTCACGATGTGCAAGCATGGCTCCTACAGCGTGGTCGGTGGCGGAAAGGTAAAGGTAGAAAGGGCGGTCGTCTTGGGGTGGGATAAGCACGGGTGGCTGCAAGAGATAGGATTTGAGAGCTTCGAAGGCTTGGTGACATTCTTCGCTCCATTGGAATGCAATATCCTTTTTAAGGAGGTGATGGAAAGGTTGACACCGATCCGAGAGTTGGGAGATGAAACGTCGGATAGATTGAAGCTTACCTTGTAAACTACGCAATTGTTTGAGATTTTTGGGTGGGGGCATTTCTAGGATAGCTTTGACTTTAGATGGATCGACCTCAATGCCACGCAAAGAGACGATAAAGCCAAGAAGTTTTCCCGAAAGAACACCAAAGACACATTTCTTCGGTTGAAGGCGGACAGAATATTGTAACAGGCGATCAAAAATAATGGTTAAAACATCGAGATGTTCACTACGATGTTTAGACTTGCCGAGAAGATCGTCGACATAATCTTCAAGGATAGTGTGCATAATGTCATGAAAAATGTAGGTCATAGCCCGCTGATAGGTAGCACCAGCATTCTTAAGGCCAAATGGCATGACACGATAACAGAAGGTTCCCCAAGGAGTTATGAAGGCAGTTTTGTGTTGATCGGCAGGGGCAACCAAAATTTGGTTGTATCCTGAAAAGCCATCCATGAGAGAGAGCATCTCATGACCTGCAGTTAGATCAACAAGTTGGTCAATGCTAGGTAAGGGGAAGTCATCCTTAGGGCAAGCGAGGTTAAGATCCCAGAAATCTGTGCATATCCGAAGTCCCCCTGTCGCTTTAGTGACAGGTACGATGTTAGAAATCCATTGAGGATAGTCAATAGGCAAGATGAAGGAAACAGAAAGGAGTCGTTGGAGCTCCTCTTTGACCAAGAGAGCAATGCGTGGATGCATTTTTCTCAATTTCTGTTTGACTGGTTTGGAATCGGGGTTTAGGGTGATGTTATGGACGGCAATGGTAGGATCAATTCCTGGCATGTCAGCGTAAGACCATGCGAAAGCTTGGTTGCGAGCACGGAGAAAGGTAGTAAAGGCGGCTTGTTCTGATGTGTTAAGGGATTGTCCAATCTTCACAATGTGAGGATCCTTCTCCGTGTGGATGTTGATTTCTATGGTAGATTCGTTCAGCATAGTTTGGGTTTCAGATGGTAAGGCTCGTTGAATATAAGAATCATCCGCGCCAAGGTAAGTGAGGATGGAGTCGTCATCCTGGCATTCAACAACATTAATCAAAGGTGAATCCTCTTCGATCATGTCTGGATAAAGAAGGGGCAAAGAAGATGGGTCGTCATTATCGCGTTGATAAGTGAGAGGACCTATGAAGATAGCATTTATGAAAAAAAAAAGTTAGGAGGGATGGATTCAGGGTCTATAGATTCTGCGGGTGATGATGGCAAAGTGGGTGATGATGGTTTGGTAGGGGCGACGTCTTCTTCTTCCAGGATACAGCTGACAGGAGGTGTCTCCTGTGTAGGTGTTTCGGGAAAACCGAGACCACTGCGATCATTGTGTTTACGGGTAGTCACGGGAATGAGTGTATGTCGGCCTTGTTCGTAAAGGCCAAAACCAAAGCCTTTCCACGCACAGCGAGTCAAGAAGGTGAGGGCGAAACGACGATTTGTCAAGTATTGAAAATCGGATTGGAAAGGAACCACACCAAGAGGAGGTTCAGGGGTAATGGAGGATGCGTCAACACCCCCATACGTTAGGTTAGTGCGGCAATGGGGTGGTCCGTAAGAGATTATCTCCCCCACGCGACGGTCGTAGGTGGGATGTGCATGTAATTGTCCATACTCCTGCGGGGTAGGGAAAGAACTAACGTTATATAGGCGGTACTCCCCCAGCGTAAGGCGCTGAAAAACATCTACTAAGGGGTCGGAGGTTGGAATGTTAGCTGCGGGAAGGGAAGTGGTTTTTGTGATGGTGGTTTCATCAATTGAAGGCATAGGCGCGGTTGAGGTGGATGGTTGAGGTACATTTGAGGAGGATGGTTGGGTTGAATGTATGGGTGTCTTGATTGGTATAAGCACATCGTTAGGGCGGTATAACATATTGCAGGTTTTAAAGGGGGGAGGGTCAGCTTTTACGGTGTAAGACTTCCCCTCGTACTCAAATTTTATGCATCTATGTAATGTTGAGGGAACGCATCCCATGGCTCGGATCCAAGGACGACCCAGCAATATATTATATTGGAACTCTCCCTCCAAGACATAGAAGAGTTCGGGTAAAGTACGTGGTCCTACGCGAATGTTGAGGATCACGGTGCCTAAGGTAGAAGTAATAGCGTCATTGAATGACCGCAACATGATGGGGTTGGCACACATGCAACTAGAAGGGATATTCATCTGTTGGAAGGCTTTTGAAGAGATGATGTTTAGGCTAGTGCCCCCGTCAATCATAACCCGACGTACTCGAATGTCCCGGACGTAAGCGGAGATGAAAAGGGCAGGGTCAGGGTCTTCTGTACCAAAGTCGACAATTTCATCTTCCGAGAAACTAACTGCAGCGGCTTGTTGTACCGAGACAGAAGTGGTGGGGGAGATGGATTGTTTGGTGAGAGAAGCAACGTGATTGGGTGTTAGAATGGAGGCGACAGGCAGGGTTTCATTAGGTAAAACCTCTATCCCTTGAAGGATCTCAACGAGAGCTTGTCGATGAGATTCAGAAGTCTGAATGAGATCATACAATGTCATTTTTACGGGTGATTGGTGAAGCTGTTTAATCATATTTCGGTGGGCAATGCCATTAGAGACGGGATAGGCGGGTCCGCGAATGACCACTTTAGGTGGTGGTGCAATCGGGATGTTTGACGGAGAAAGAGATGCCGCAGGTGTGTTTTCTTTTGCTTTCCCATTGTTTTTCTGCCCTCGAGTAGCGACACTAATCATATTAATCTCGTAGACCTGAGATGAGGAAGATGGTTGGGATAACTCATGGTCTTCAAGAGGTGGGGTTGTAATAATGATAGATCTTGGTGAGGCGGGGGACAGATGGTATAGGAGAGGGAATGGAAACTAAAGGTCTCTCCCTTTGTAAGTTGTCTTTCTTAATCTTTCTATCCGGGAGAGGTGACTGACGAAGGATGGTTTTTAGAGCTTTGCATCCCTCCACATCATGTCCTGGTGTGCGGTGATAAGCGCAGATTTTAGACTCATCGTAACCCATAGGTCGGGGTTTAGACGGGTCATAAGGTCTAAGTGGAGGTAGGGAAATGGTCGCATTCTCCACCAACATAGCAAGGATTTTGGCGTAAGATCCTTTGAGTGGGTCAAAATCGGAAGAGGATGATGGTATTGGTTGTGCAGGTTTTGGTAATGTTTGGGCATGATTGGTTCGCACGGGTGGTGGTTTAGCCCAGGGGTGCTGATACATGGTTTTTACTAAATGTGATTTCTTTGGCGCAGAAGCTATGTGGGATGATGAGGCCGCAGATGATGGGGTATCAGAAAACAACCACGGGGAAATAGGAGTGACCGAAAACAAATCTTTTGATGATGGAATTTGTTTAGGGTTGATAGGTGGACAGGATACGCGGAGTGACAGTGTTGCTATACCCTGGAATTTCTGTATAGGTGCGGAAGGTGTAGGTTGTTTTGAAGAAAACGCAGGAGGTATGATATATGGATGTAAGGTAGAGGGATGGGGTCCCAATATGGAAGGTAGGTATGACGATGATGGTTTTGATTGTGATAGGGGCACGGATTCAGTTTGTCTCCAAGGTGGTGGAGCGGATTTATTTTTGGATAGATCGAGTCACTTAGGCGGGTGCATTAGACTGGGCATTGGTGAGGTCCCAAGCGTAGGGGAAGATCTGGTCAAGTTGATAGAAGTGGACGGGGCATTTGGTAGAGGTGAGGGGGGTGAAGGTGAGAATAGGGGCATTTTAAGCTTCTGTAAGCACTTCAGGTATGTTGGTTGGATATTTTGTCAAACCAAAATATGAGGTTCAACCACAATACATGGGATTAAATCCCTCCTCAAAGACAGGTGAGGCTGCCTGTTTATTGCTAATCTAAAACACAGTAAATAATATATACAATATTCACACTAATCTAACCATTGGGGGTTGGGATGAAATCCCGAAATCCACATTCACACGATTCAAGGATATTGCTTTCGTAAGTGAAATAGGTTAGAAACTGTTACAGTGAAAGAAGCACGGTAGAAAAGAAATGGGAGAAACGTATTTTCTTTCGAGTAAACACAGAGCACGAAATAATCATACGAGTTTTAGATCACAGATATAGCGTCCGAGATAATTAGAAACACTGAGATTCTATGCAAAGAATAGCTTTAAGATCATGAACATAAGAACACTATCTTAAATAAGATATATTTCACAACACAAAGTCTACAAAACAATATCAGCTTCTATTCTTCAAAATGATTGAAAGTAAACACAAAGTTTTTCTCCTTTCCAATAGCCTCTTAATGCTTCAAAAATTCTCGACCCTTTGGAATGCACAAGCATCCCTTATTTATAACAAAAGAAGCTAGAGATAAAACAGGACAGATCCTAAAAATTAGCATGCTAACTAGAGTTCAATTTTTGCATGATTCTCACGCAGGAGATCAAGTCAAAGTATGAATTAAAAATAATGACAAAATGGAAATAGAAGATATGTCATTCTAAAAATAGAAATGACATGGGACGTTGGAACTCAATCGGAGTCATCATCTTTTGATTCTTCTTCTTTCTCTTCCTCCAGCTGAGACTGTTTGTTCCGGAACTCCTGGAACTTCCGAATAATGCCTTGCATTTCATTTTCCTTAGGTGCAGTGGAATGATCATTCCACATTTCACAGGTCTCATGGATATCACTGGCACTGCCGAGAAGCTTTTTCAACCTTTTGCTGAGCTTTCTTAAGGCCTCTAACGTATGTTCAATCCTCACAAACTGACCAATGACTTCAAGGTCGAATCCATCTACAGGTTCATGCTGAACAGTCTCTTGAACTTTTTTGAAGAGATCATCTGCTGATAGGGCACTTGAGTTCCCAACTGACACCTTTGGACAAATCTTTAGCAATTCTTCTTCCAGATCACTTTTCCCATTGATCAATTTATCCCTTGATTCTCTCAACTTGCTGCAGGCTTCGTTGAGGATCTTTACTCTAAACTTGATGGCCTTGATCAGCTGAAAGTGTTTATCTGTATGTGGAAGAACGCCTTCTTCTACCAAGAGATGTGTTGGTATTTGCTTTAGCACTTGGAGAGCTTCACAAGTCAAATCAAGCTGTCCAATTTCTTCAGTAAATTCCTCATCCATCTTCTCTCCTTCCTTCTGAATCTCTGCCAAGGACTGATGAACTTTCACCACGTCTTGAATTACTTCCTTCCCTTATTGGAGAAAATTTTGGATCCATTCGTCAACCACTCTTCCTTTTTTGGCAATCTTCTCAATCGTAGGCACTGATGAGAAATCAATTCCGGCAGAAGCAGAAGCAGAAGAAGGTGGTATGGATTCAAGGGGTTTTGAGAGTTTGATCAAAACCTCTGTCAACTATTCCACTTTTTCCTTAAACTCATCTCGGCTGACCTTTGTTTCTTTCAACTTTTGGCACAGCACGTCTATGGAAGCCCGTGCATCTTGTTGTGCTCCTTCTGCTGTCACTTTCCCTAGAGCCACCTTGGTTATCTGATAATCAGCTGCAGTTATATCATCTCTAGTTTTGTCAGCTGAGGGAGTGGCAATTTCTGCGAACTTATCTCCTGAAGCATCCACCAAAACCCTTGAAACTGTTTTGGGTTTCTTGGCTGATCTCGCAGTAGAAGCCTTGAGTGAGCTGAAATCAAAGGCTGGTAGGGGTACAATCACTTTCCTCTTCCTCGGAGTTTGCTCGAGTAGCCATTATGGAGTATCAGAGAAAATTTCCAATGTTGTAGTAACTGGTATTCTACTCTCAAGGGGAGCAGATTCTACTATTGGAGGGGGAACAGTAGTCAACGTGGTAGTAGGTGCAATGAATAGAGGCACATGTTGTGGGGGAGTGCTGGTGATCACTTGGGTTCCAGCAGAGAGGGGTGAGAGCCCGGAGAAAATATTGGCCATACTTGAAGAAGTGGATGGGGAATGAGGAGGTTGGAGTGGTTGTTGAGGGGGAGGCATAGATTCAGACTCCAAAGCCTTGAATGCAAGAGATAATGTCTCTCCTGTTGAGCAATCAGCAAATGGTGAAGACAGAGGCTAGCTTCCTCCTTCTTCCAAATTAATTTCTCCTATTTCTGGTGGTGTTGGTGATTTTGACACAACCACCGTTTCAGCTGGAGAAACAATTGAAGAAATTTGTCTTTCTTTCCTCTTCTTGGGAATCTTGATTTTTATAGACCCCCCAGTAGATTCCTTGTCCTTCTTCTTTTTGGAGGGCCCCGCCTCAGAAGCAGCCAATTTTGGAAACTTGTCATCCTTAAAATTCATCCCCCAAGAGGAGAGCCATTTCTTTGTACGAGCCAGAATTAGGGCTAACCTATCGGCGATAGAGGCTTTTTCGCTGGCCGACCAATCAATAGGTGGAAAAATGTATCGATCTTCGTTAAGCCCATCATATGACATATCCAACACACTTTCATTATCAGTCGTGCCATCTGGCAAATCAGAAAGCTCCAGCGTCTGGATCTCATCAATAGTTAGCCTACTGTTATCTTTTCTGGGAACTGCAACTTCGTTACGCAGATCCACCCAGATATCCTCAATGTCGGGCCTGTGCAGATGTAGGGCTCCATAGGTTCTCAGCACTCCTCGGATGTCAAAATCAGCTCGAGACTTCATATGCTTCTTTAATTTCTCCTGGAGTTCACATTCCACATTTCTTGCCTTGGCCACTGTCGAGCAAGTATATCTCCCAATGGAAATTGGGAAGGATACTGCTGCCTTATGCTTGCTTTGTTGGAATTTGTGAAAATCCAATAGCTGTCTGACCAATTCTATTAGTATCAATCTATCCCCTGGATAGCGAGGCAGACGGAAAGGCTCTCCTGAGTACATGACCGTTCAAAGGTAGGTAAACTTCTTGAACTGTAAGAAGATACATCCCCATTTAGATACCTCAGTCCAAGCTTCATCTGATACCCTTGTCTTTCTTAGCCCTGGGTTCAGCTGGCAGATGTTCTCGTAGAAAAAGGTGTCATTTACCCTCCTAAAATGATCCTTGGACCCCTTCTTTGTTATTTGAGGATAATACTTATAGACTGGGTTTGTCGTTCTACTTCCTTTTGTATCCAGTCTGGGATAGCTCCTCATTCCAGCTGCTGCATAGGCCACATATGAGAACATATAAAAATTTCCGGTCGACAGGACCGTCGTCATCTAGGAATCAATTTCATCACTGATAAGGGTCCCCCAGTCAATCCCTTACTTGTTCTTCTTGATGGTGACCATAAATTGGTACATCCATCCATGAAATAAATTTGATTCCAGCAAGCCAAAAACCCGGCTCAGCAAGGTGATAATATCCTTGATTTCTTGTATGAAATCTTATCTAGGGATAGTTCTTGGAAATCTAGATAATACTGGTTTTTCCTTGACCAAGAACTTCTTATTGACATCCCTAATGCAATTTTCCTGGTTACTGTCCCAGGCCTTCTGAGCCGACTTGATGTCTAGGGCCCCATACTCTTCAAAATTTGGTAGTTTCAGGAGATCATCAAAATAAGCCCCATCTAGTTTGATAACTACTTCACCAGCCTGATTCCTTATGGAACGAGAAGCTGAGTCATAGCTGGATGCACACGCCAAAACAAACTCTGGACATTGGGCAGACATGGGGAAGCCTGCTGCAAGGGGCAAGCCACTGTTAGCTAAAGCCACCATCCATGGGGTTTGATAAGAACTCTTCACCCTATTCCAAAAGTCGTCCATATCTATGTTGCCCATTTCAGTATCCCTGATATCATAATTACAGTCGATATATGACGGGGATTCTGGTTTCTTAAATTTGTATTTCATCCTGCTAGATTTTTCGGCCTTCTCCTGTGATGAACCAGGATCCAACATGAAGAATATTGGAAGGAGAAAGGCTCGAAACTCCAGAGATGCTATGCACACTGAAAAACCTGATTGACTGAATACGTTGAAGAAGAGGTCGGAAAATTTTGAGAACCCGACAGGTCTGATATGTCAGAATCTTGGCGAAACCCGACACTTGCTTTCAATGGCGGAAACAGGAGAAAACCCGGCACCCACTTTCAATGACGGAACTTAGGAGATGCCCGGCACTTAGTGTTGAGGTCAGAATGTTGAGAAACCCCGTCACTTCGAGCTTCCAATGTTCTTCGGACTTTTGAATCTGCAACACAACCTTCAAAATCCAGGAAACAAAAACAGAGTCTTTCCTTTGAATTTCTACATACACAACTTCCTTTCTTTTTGTTATTCATATTCCATACATCATGCAAGTAATTGGAATTTGGAAGGAACAACACCAATTGATAGTCTCAAGAAGAAAATAAACCCTAAAAACCCAAAACCCTTTCCAAAACGACACAGAAGGAAGAAGGAAGAAAAACCCTCAACAACTGGCAAGAAATTGGAAAGAAAATACACGCAATCGTTTCATAAAAATCAAGAATAAAGAAGGAATGAAAAATACCTTCAATTCGAGACAGGTAAAATCGTAAACGAATGATCCAGTCTGGTAACGCGAGTTTGCGGGTTTTGGGAGTGGAAGAGCATGCGAAAAATCCACGAATTAAAAATATGAGCGGTAAAAATGACGTGGAAATCTGGGTATTTATAAGAAAATCAGTAATAAATACACTTCAGCTCGGCACGTGCCAACTCACCAACCATTCAGCATGAATGCCATGTCAGCATGTTGGAGGAGTCCGAAAACCCGACACGAGGAGATTTAGTGCATTTCGGGTTTCGGGCTTCGGAAAACATGGAGCACAAAACATGTTTTGAATCATGAATGTTCCGATGCATTGAACTTCCGAAAACCCGATTACAAAGGATTGAACGGACTTCGGGAATCGGAGAACATGGCGCATAAAACATGTTTTGGAACATGAATGTCCCGATGCTTTAGAGTTCCGAAAACCCGAATACAAAGGATTGTTTCAACACAAGGTGGGTCTCGGATTTCGGGAATCACGCGACACAAAGCATGTTTTAACTCAAGTATGTTCCGATGCGTTAAATTTCCGAAAACCCGATTTCAAAGGATTTTCTTAATACAAGGCGGGTTTCGGGTTTCGGAGGTCATAAGACATAAAGCATGTTAAAACTTATGTCAAGCTGTTAATAACACCCGAAAACCCGATTTTCTTTAAAAGAGGCCATAATGCAAAATCACTTCAAAAATTTTGTAGGGGTTATCCGATCGTTTTGTCGTGAACTCAAAACGGGGATAACAGCTGGCTCCAGTTGGGGACTTCCTTTGTAATATCAAAGGAAGAGAACTCAGAATCTCTGGTCTTATTCATTGGGCTACGGATTCAAGGAGAAAACCAAAACAAAACAAAACGAAGAAAGAAAGAAAGAAAACCAAAAGCAAACACACAACAAAAGCAAAATATGTACAATGCAAGAGAGCATCTTGCATTAATGGTGGAACAACTTTAGATGTTGTCCACTGAAAGGCAAAGGGAGTAACCCTCCATCCAGATATGATAGAAGGAAACTATTTTCACCATTCAACTCATGGATTTTGAAAGGTCCTTTCCATAAAGAATCAAACTTTCCATGCATTCCTTTCTGTTCTCTTCTTTTATCCCAAAGCAACACCAGGTCTCCAATCTGGAAGTCACGTTGCTTTGATTTTTTATCAAAAATCTTCTTCACCCTACTCTGATGATCTGCTATACGATCAACCACCTTAATTCACTCTTCTTCTAGCCTGGTTAGGTACATAACCCTCTTTTCGATAGAATTCTGAAAAGCTACATCTTCAACCGCTTTTGCCAACTGCAAGGCTGGCAATTCTATTGAGATAGGAATTTCAGCATCAATCCCATATAGAAACTGAAAAGGGGACATCCCTATGGCTCACTTTGGAGTGATCCGATCAGCCCACAATGCATCATACAATGCTTTGTGCCAATTCCTCTGATTTTCGTCTACTAATTTCCTGATTATAGTAACCAGATTCTTATTACTGGACTCAGCTTGTCCATTGCCCTGGGGATAATAGTCAGATGACTGAGCCAAAGTAATGCCGAATCCATAGCAGAATTCTGTCAACTCATGTGACGAGAAGTTAGACGCATTATCCGCTACAATCTTATGAGGAATACCGAATCTGACGATTATGTTTTCTTTCAGGAACTTGCAAACAGCTTCAGAAGTTGCTTGCTTGATTGGTACAGCCTCTACCCACTTGGTAAAATAATCTGTAGTAGTTAGCACATAGTTGTGTCCAGCACTGGAAGCAGGATTCAATGTTCCAATAAAATCAATCCCCCATTGGCGAAAAGGTTCTTCAATCACCACGGGCTTCAGAGGAAGAGCTGCTAACTTGGGACGACCAACAAAATGTTAACAAGCTTCACATTTAGACACCCATTCTACTGAGTCCCGGAAAAGAGTAGGCCAATAATACCTAGCCCGTAATATCTTATACGCTGTTACAGAAGACGAAAAATGTCCTCTGCATGCTAGGCTATGAAAGGATTCTAATAACTTTTCCTGTTGTGATTTATCAACACAACGCAAGAAGACACCATCGATACCTTTCTTGTATATTGCATTATTCCACAAAAGGTACTTCACTGATCTCAACTTGACGGTCCTCTTCTCTTTTTGATTTAAATGCGGAGGGCATTCACCATAAGTTAAGAAGAAAGCAATGTCCGTATACCATTCATCGGTCGTACTCACAAAAAGCACCATAGGCAGCTCGGAAGAAGTATCTTGATTCTTCTCACACTCTGCTTCAGCATGATTCTCTGCAATCAATTGACACAGGCCTCTTCCTCGTACCAACTTGGTAGGTTTGATGTCCAAGTCATACTCCTGAACCTTAGCAATCCAAGTACCTCGTTGGCTTCCTAGCTCTTGTTGAGTTAGAATGGATTTAACAGCAGTATCAGGAACGAGAACACGAGTATGAGAATTCAGCACATAGTACCTGAAATGCTTCACCGCTCGCACCACCGCATAAGCATGTTTTTCAATCTGCGACATCTTCAATTCATGCTCTTTCAATGGATAGCTCATGAATGCGATAGGAGATTCAATGCCTTCTCCATTTTCCTGCATCAGGATCGCTGAAACTGTGTGGGCAGAAGCATAGCTATACATGATGAAATCTTTCTTGAAGTCTGGACATACTAAGGTAGGAGCGCCAGCAACTGCCCTTTTGATTTCTTCAAATGAAAGTTTCCCTTCTGCACTCCATCTGAATGGGATTTTTCCTTTCATCATCCCAAGGATATCCTTGGTTTTGTCAGCAAAGTCAGGTACAAATCTTCTCAAGAAATTAACCTTTCCGAAGAAAGAATGAACTCCTGTTTTACTTGTGGGCAAGGTAAGGCTCTGAATAGCCTTTACCCTCTCTGGGTCAATTTTAGTTCCTTCTCTAGTCACAATATGACCCAGCAGCTTTCCTTCTGTTACCCTGAACATAGACTTCTTAGGATTCAATGAAATTCCGTGACGTCTGCATCTCTGAAGTACCTGTTCTAAATGATCATAATGATCACTTCGGTTTTTAGAAAAGATAGTCAAGTCATCCAAATACACGACTATGACCTTACCCATTAGATCTCTGAATGCCAGGTCCATAGCTCTTTGAAAAGTAGCTCCGGCGTTGATCAAGCCGAATGGCATCCTCCTGTAAGCAAAGGTACCCCATGGGGTCGTAAAAGCTATCTTGTGTTGATCTTCTGTGGCTACCTCGACTTGGTTGTATCCTGAAAACCCGTCGAGCATGGATAACATTTCTGATCCAGTAACAGTTTGCAATACCTGATCCATGATCGGTAAGGGATAGTTATCCTTCAGCGAGGACTGATTCAAGTTCCGAAAGTCAACACAAATCCGGATCTCGCCATTCTTCTTTCTGACAGGAACAATGTTTGCAATCCAAGTGGAGTGATGGATTGGGAAAATAATTCTAGCATCTAACATCTTCTAAATTTTTGCCAGGATGGTCCCTGAAATCTTCGGATTGTAATGCCTTTGCTTTTGTCTATATGGCTTCACATCAGGCTTCAGAGGAATACTGTGCTGAACATCATTGGGCTTGAAAGATTTCAAATCTGCATAGGACCAGGCCAACACATCGATGTATTTCTTCAAAAGTGAAGTGAATCTTTCCTTCTCTTCAGGAGAACAACATTTACCGATATTCACCATCCGAGGTTGATCAGATGAACCTAGATTGATTTGATCTACTTCAGAGGAAGATGCTCCTTCGACTTGCCTTTTGTTTTGGATAAAGCGATCATGCTTATCAAACAAGCCCTCCAAAGAAACCAAACCTTTGGGTATCTTGTTACCTTTCAGCTGGATATATTCACCATCAACCTCTTGATATGGATCTGAAATAGTTTCATGAAAGGCTGATTCCGAACCTTCAAAATATAGCTCACTGAAATTGTCAGCCTTTTCCAGGAAAGCCAACACTTGTTGATCATCATTGAACACCTACCAGTGAGTTGCATTATCTGGGACGCTAGGGCGGTACACAATCTCGATAGAGTATGTGTCTTGCTTGAACTGAGGATGAGGAAGAAGAAGAGATGCAGATACGGCCAAAGAATCAGCCTTGTCATTATAATCTCTTAAAACTGCCTTAATAGAAAATGCATCAAAGCATTCTATACTATCCCAAACTTTGTTCCTGTAATGCCTCAACCGATCGTTTTTTACCTGATATATACCCCTGACCTGATTAACAATCAGCTCCGCATCCCCCTGCACCTTGAGATTCCTGATTCCCTTCTGTCTAGCCAATTCTAATCCTAATAACAGGGCTTCATATTCGGCCGTGTTGTTAGTATTATCAAATTGCAACTTGTAGGCTGATGGGAAAATCTCGGAGCTAGGAGATATGAGAACAACACCAGCGCCTGAGCCAGAGGTTGAGCAGCTACCATCAAATTCGAGCGTCCAAATAGCATTGGGATCTTCCTCTTCAACATCTACAATTGGTATCTCGGAAGTCATGAAATAATTCCCGAAGTTAGCATCTTTGAAAAGAATCTGAGCCTTAGGATCATCTGATTTGGTCACCAAATACTTTGCCTGCGGTTCAGGATGAAGAACCTGTTGAACCCCTTATACTGGGATCTTGGATTTGGTCCAATCCATACTAATCTCTCCTCCGACATCTTTACAGAATCCTCTACCCAAGAGAATGACGTAAGCTGCTGGAATGTCTGCAACCAGAATAGTCATTTTCACTCTTTTCTCAGGAAAAGCAACAAATGCGAACTGTGCGTCTTTGATTTGACCAATCAGAGGGACTTGTTTAGTTTCCATGGAATAGCACCATCCATATGACCTAGTCAAAGTAAGCCCAAGGGCATGGGCCACTTTTGCGGGCATAACATTATCAAAGGCCCCTGAATCAATGATGCAATTGCTGAGTTTAAACCCATTTATTAGTAGAGACAAATAAAATGGTTCAATCTTTCCTGAGGGAGAAGCAGAGGTCAGATTATTCTGAGGCGTGGGTTGAGTAGGATTTGGAAGAAGACCTTTTGAAGGTGATGGAACGGCTGCTTTACTCCTAATGAACTTGGCCAGCTTTTCAAATTGTTCGGGATTCGACTGAAGGTATTCTGCTTCTGACATTTGAATTTTAGTTCTTTTTGCATGATCAATAATGTCAAAAGCAGTATAAGAAGGAATGATAGTAGGCTCAGTTCTAATTATATGAGCTTGTGCTGGGGCACTGACCTTAGGAGAAGGAGAATAAGGAGCAGCTGTCTTTTTAGTAACCTCTCTTTCAGTTTGCGCCGAAATAGGGGTACCCCTTTTGACTATGGATACAGGAGGTTCCTTATTCTTCTCCTTAGTATTTTCCAGAGGCTTTCTGGGAACCTGAGATTGGGACCGAGTGAAAACAGCAAATGATTGACCATCTGGCTCACATTCATCTTCATCATATTCCAAATATCCAATACTGGAGTCGCCAGCTGACTCATCATAAGACTCATCAGCATATCCTGAAGCTTCAAAATCCTCACGAGACTCTTGTTCTTCTGGTTCATCATCTTCTTCAATTAGTTCTACTGTTGCATTAACTGGCGGAGCTTCAATTGCTAATCTCGGTTGAGCAGGAGCTAACCGTGGCCTATCTCTGGCAGGTACACCATTGTTATTAAAATTCCGCCTAGGAATATCCCGGTACGGAACATTGCTCACCTGCTGAGACACTTGCTTCTTTAAAGCAATCAAATCATTAGCCATTTTTTGAAACATAGGGTCAGTATTACCTTGAGAAGAACCTTGATTTTTGATTTTGGGTATATATTTCTTAATCCTTCCAGCTAAGATGAGATCATCCTCAATTTCAGTAGCCGTTGACTAAGCAGTAGCCAAATCTGGTATAACCGACCTTCTCAACAAAAAGCTTATATCAGGAGGTTGAGCATTGATGAAGAAGCATTTTTGGTTTTCCGGAGTAGGTACAGCTATTTCTGGAATCTTTCGGATCAGCTTGTTGAACTTAGCCACGAATTCTCACATAGGTTCATGCGATTCCTTCTTCATATGAGTAAGCTGAGCTAACAATGCATGAGAATCTTCGGCTGGTTTGAAACGTGCCTCAAACTTGGTCTGCATGGTAGCCTAATCTGGAATGCATGCATTCGGGACGTGATAAAACCATTCAGCTGCTACTCCCTGCAATGTTTCAACGAAGAGTCGAACAGAGACATCTTCGTGGGCTACTCCGAGGACACCGCATGCAACAAAGAAAGATGCAATATGCTCATCAGGATGTTGCTTCCCATCCCCATTGAACTTGGGAATGTTTTTACGTGATCCACGTGGTAACTCATGCAATGGAGGAGTCAAAGTAAGAGGACCAATGACTGCACCCCAAGGCACAGGTTGAACCGCCATCCTTCTGAAAAGAGTGCGTACAGGGATCCGGGTATCAGAAAAAAGTAGTGCACGGAAAGTTGCAGATGCTTCCCATTCTTCAGGGATCTGATTTCTCCGAATAGGTGAAGAACTTCTAGCTCAGTTAGAGACAACGCTGTTGGGAGAAAGGCTGAAATTGTGTTGTTGCAGTAACTCGAAGAGTGGATCAATTTCACCTTGAGCTCGGTGAGACCGAGTGAAGATCTTCCTGGCCAGCTTGAACTGAAAGGAGATCTTAACAAAAATAAGGAAAATATGGAGTCGCCAGACACCGAGAGGATAAGCTGTATACTATAGATCCGTAATTCCCCAGCGGAGTCGCCAAAAACTGTTGGTTGGATATTTTGTCAAACCAAAATATGAGGTTCAACCACAGTACATGGGATTAAATCCCTCCTCAAAGACAGGTGAGGCTTCCTGTTTATTGCTAATCTAAAACACAGTAAATAATATATACAATATTCACACTAATCTAACCATTGGAAGTTGGGATGAAATCCCGAAATCCACATTCACACGATTCAAGGATATTGCTTTCGTAAGTGAAATAGGTTAGAAACTGTTACAGTGAAAGAAGCACGGTAGAAAAGAAATGGGAGAAACGTATTTTATTTCGAGTAAACACAGAGCACGAAATAATCATACGAGTTTTAGATCACAGATATAGCGTCCGAGATAATTAGAAACACTGAGATTCTATGCAAAGAATAGCTTTAAGATCATGAACATAAGAACATTGTCTTAAATAAGATATATTTCACAACACAAAGTCTGCAATACAATATCAACTTCTATTCTTCAAAATGATTGAAAGTAAACACAAAGTTTTTCTCCTTTCCAATAGCCTCTTAATGCTTCAAAAATTCTCGACCCTTTGGAATGCACAAGCATCCCTTATTTATAACAAAAGAAGCTAGAGATAAAACAGGACAGATCCTGAAAAGTAGCATGCTAACTAGAGTTCAATTTTTGCATGATTCTCACGCAGGAGATCAAGTCAAAGTATGAATTAAAAATAATGACAAAATGGAAATAGAAGATATGTCATTCTAAAAATAGAAATGACATGGGACGTTGGAACTCAATCGGAGTCATCATCTTTTGATTCTTCTTCTTTCTCTTCCTCCAGCTGAGACTGTTTGTTCCGGAACTCCTGGAACTTCCGAATAATGCCTTGCATTTCATTTTCCTCAGGTGCAGTGGAATGATCATTCCACATTTCGCAGGTCTCATGGATATCACTGGCACTTCCGGGAAGCTTTTTCAACCTTTTGCTGAGCTTTCTTAAGGCCTCTAACATATGTTCAATCCTCACAAACTGACCAATGACTTCAAGGTCAAATCCATCTACAGGTTCATGCTGAACAGTCTCTAATACTTTTTTGAAGAGATCATCTGCTGATAGGGCACTTGAGTTCCCAACTGACACCTTTGGACAAATCTTTAGCAATTCTTGTTCTAGATCACTTTTCCCATCGATCAATTTATCCCTTGATTCTCTCAACTTGCTGCAGGCTTCGTTGAGGATCTTTACTCTAAACTTGATGGCCTTGATCAGCTGAAAGTGTTTATCTGTATGTGGAAGAACACCTTCTTCTACCAAGAGATGCGCTGGTATTTGCTTTAGCACTTGGAGAGCTTCACAAGTCAAATCAAGCTGTCCAATTTCTTCAGTAAATTCCTCATCCATCTTCTCTCCTTCCTTCTGAATCTCTGCCAAGGACTGATGAACTTTCACCACGTCTTGAATTACTTCCTTCCCTTGTTGGAGCAACTTTTGGATCCATTCGTCAACCACTCTTCCTTTTTCGGCAATCTTCTCAATCGTAGGCACCGATGAGAAATCAAATCCAGCAGAAGAAGAAGCAGAAGAAGGTGGTATGGATTCAAGGGGTTTTGAGAGTTTGATCAAAACCTCTGTCAACTGTTCCACTTTTTCCTTAAACTCATCTCGGCTGACCTTTGTTTCTTTCAACTTTTGGCACAGCACGTCTATGGAAGCCCGTGCATCTTGTTGCGCTCCTTCTGCTGTCACTTTCCCTAGAGCCACCTTGGTTATCTGATAATCAGCTGCGGTTATATCATCTCTAGTTTTTTCAGCTGAGGGAGTGGCAATTTCTGCGAACTTATCTCCTGAAGCATCCACCAAAACCCTTGAAACTATTTTGGGTTTCTTGGCTGATCTCGCAGTAGAAGCCTTGAGTGAGCTGAAATCAAAGGCTGGTAGAGGTACAATCACTTTCCTCTTCCTCGGAGTTTGCTCGAGTAGCCATTGTGGAGTATCAGAGGAAATTTCCAATGTTGTAGTAACTGGTATTCTACTCTCAAGGGGAGTAGATTCTACTATTGGAGGGGGAACAGTAGTCAACGTGGTAGTAGGTGCAATGAATAGAGGCACAGGTTGTGGGGGAGCGCTGGTGATCACTTGGGTTCCAGCAGAGAGGGGTGAGAGCCCGGAGAAAATATTGGCCATACTTGAAGAAGTGGATGGGGAATGAGGAGGTTGGAGTGGTTGTTGAGGGGGAGGCAAAGATTCAGACTCCAAAGCCTTGAATGCAAGAGATAAGGTCTCTCCTGTTGAGCAATCAGCAAATGGTGAAGACAGAGGCGGGCTTCCTCCTTCCAAATTAATTTCTCCTATTTCTGGTGGTGTTGGTGATTCTGACACAACCACCGTTTCAGCTGGAGAAACAATTGAAGAAATTTGTCTTTCTTTCCTCTTCTTGGGAATCTTGATTTTTATAGACCCCCCAGTAGATTCCTTGTCCTTCTTCTTTTTGGAGGGCCCCGCCTCAGAAGCAGCCAATTTTGGAAACTTTTCATCCTTAAAATTCATCCCCCAAGAGGAGATCCATTTCTTTGTACGAGCCAGAATTAGGGCTGACCTATCGGTGATAGAGGCTTTTTCGCTGGCCGACCAATCAATAGGTGGAAAAATGTATCGATCTTCGTTAAGCCCATCATAGGACATATCCAACACACTTTCATTATTAGTCGTGCCATCTGGCAAATCAGAAAGCTCCAGCGTCTGGATCTCATCAATAGTTAGCCTACTGTTATCTTTTCTGCGAACTGCAACTTCGTTACGCAGATCCACCCAGATATCCTCAATGTCAGGCCTGTGCAGATGTAGGGCTCCATAGGTTCTCAGCACTCCTCGGATGTCAAAATCAGCTCGAGACTTCATATGCTTCTTTAATTTCTCCTGGAGTTCACATTCCACATTTCTTGCCTTGGCCACTGTCGAGCAAGTATATCTCCCAATGGAAATTGGGAAGGATACTGCTGCCTTATGCTTGCTCTGTTGGAATTTGTGAAAATCCAATAGCTGTCTGACCAATTCTATTAGTATCAATCTATCCCCTAGATAGCGAGGCAGATGGAAAGGCTCTCCTGAGTACATGACCGTTCGAAGTTAGGTAAACTTCTTGAACTGTAAGAAGATACATCCCCATTTAGATACCTCATTCCAAGCTTCGTCTGATACGCTTGTCTTTCTTAGCCCTGGGTTCAGCTGGCAGATGTTCTCGTAGAAAAAGGCGTCATTTACCCTCCTAAAATGATCCTTGGACCCCTTCTTTGTTATTTAAGGATAATACTTATAGACTAGGTTTGTCGTTCTGCTTCCTTTTGTATCCAGTCTGGGATAGCTCCTCATTCCAGCTGCTGCATAGGCCACATATGAGAACATATAAAACTTTCCGGTCGACAGGACCGTCGTCATCTAGGAATCAATTTCATCACTGATAAGGGTCCCCCAGTCAATCCCTTGCTTGTTCTTCTTGATGATGACCATAAATTGGTACATCCATCCATGAAATAAATTTGATTCCGGCAAGCCAAAAACCCGGCTCAGCAAGGTGATAATATCGTTGATTTCTTGTATGAAATCCGATCTAGGGATAGTTCTTGGAAATCTAGATATTACTGGTTTTGCCTTGACCAAGAACTTCTTATTGACATCCCTAATGCAATTTTCCTGGTTACTGTCCCAGGCCTTCTGAGCCGACTTGATGTCTAGGGCCCCATACTCTTCAAAATTTGGTAGTTTCAGGAGATCATCAAAATAAGCCCCATCTAGTTTGATAACTACTTCACCAGCCTGATTCCTTACGGAACGAGAAGCTGAGTCATAGCTGGATGCACACGCCAAAACAAACTCTGGACATTGGGCAGACATGGGGAAGCCTGCTGCAAGGGGCAAACCACTGTTAGCTAAAGCCACCATCCATAGGGTTTGAGAAGAACTCTTCACCCTATTCCAAAAGTCGTCCATATCTATGTTGCCCATTTCAGTATCCCTGATATCATAATTACAGTCGTTATATGACGGGGATTCTGGTTTCTTAAATTTGTATTTCATCCTGCTAGATTTTTCAGCCTTCTCCTATGATGAACCAGGATCCGACATGAAGAATATTGGAAGGAGAAAGGCTCGGAACTCCGGAGATGTTGTGCACACTGAAAAACCTGATTGACTGAATACGCTGAATAAGAGGTCGGAAAATTTTGAGAACCCGACAGGTCTGATATGTCGGAATCTTGGCGGAACCTGACACTTTCTTTCAATGGCGGAAACAGGAGAAAACCCGGCACCCACTTTCGATGACGGAACTTAGGAGATGCCCGGCACTTAGTGTTGAGGTCAGAATGTTGAGAAACCCCATCACTTCGAGCTTCCAATGTTCTTCGGACTTTTGAATCTGCAACACAACCTTCAAAATCCGGGAAACAAAAATAGAGTCTTTCCTTTGAATTTCTACATACACAACTTCCTTTCTTTTTTTTATTCATATTCCATACATCATGCAAGTAATTGGAATTTGGAAGGAACAGCACCAATTTATAGTCTCAAGAAGAAAATAAACCCTAAAAACCCAAAACCCTTTCCAAAACGACACAGAAGGAAGAAGGAAGAAAAACCCTCAACAACTGGCAAGAAATTGGAAAGAAAATACATGCAATCGTTTCATAAAAATCAAGAATAAAGAAGGAACGAAAAATACCTTCAATTCGAGACAGGTAAAATCGAAAACGAATGATCCAGTCTGGTAACGTGAGTTTGCGGGTTTTGAGAGCGGAAGAGCATGCGAAAAATCCACGAATTAAAAATATGAGCGGAAAAATGACGTGGAAATCCAGGTATTTATAAGAAAATCAGTAATAAATACACTTCAGCTCGGCACGTGCCAACTCACCAACCATTCGGCATGAATGCCATGTCAGCATGTTGGAGGAGTCCAAAAACCTGACACGAGGAGATTTAGTGCATTTCGGGTTTCGGGCTTCGGAAAACATAGAGCACAAAACATGTTTTGAATCATGAATGTTCCGATGCATTGAACTTCCGAAAACCCGATTACAAAGGATTGAACGGACTTCGGGAATCAGAGAACATGGCGCATAAAACATGTTTTGGAACATGAATGTCCCGATGCTTTAGAGTTCCGAAAACCCGAATACAAAGGATTGTTTCAACACAAGGCGGGTCTCGGATTTCGGGAATCACGCGACACAAAGCATGTTTTAACTCAAGTATGTTCCGATGCGTTAAATTTCCGAAAACCTGATTTCAAAGGATTTTCTTAATACAAGGCGGGTTTCAGGTTTCGGAGGTCATAAGACATAAAGCATGTTAAAACTTATGTCAAGCTGTTAGTAACACCCGAAAACCCGATTTTCTTTAAAAGAGGCCATAATGCAAAATCACTTCAAAAATTTTGTAGGGGTTATCCGATCGTTTTTTCGTGAACTCAAAACGGGGATAACAGGGTATATGGTGGAGACATCAGGATCAGTCATTTGCATTTGAGTAGAAAAAGGGGTACTCAAACGTTCCCATAGGGCCTGTCTATCTTCTGTGGAATGACAGTCTCCAGGTGTGATTTGTAATTTTTGTACGGAAGAAAGGTGGGTTGTAATTCCAGTCCACTGCGGGTGTGACACAGGAGGTAGATGAGGCACTGTATCAATAGATGTTAAGAGTTCAACCGGTCATTGAAAAGATTTAGGCGATGAGGGACTAATAGGTAGGAGGGCGTGTTTGAGGGGATCTGTCACGTTTAAAGAATGTGGTGATGTTAGTGTAAGAGATTTCTCGTCTAAGGATGTCAAAAGGAGTGGCGAGCCTTCCTCTTGTGTAGCAAGAGCGGTAGAAGGGGACGTTTGGGAAATAGATAAATTAGATAGCATCCGCTCACAGTCTTGTAGGGATGTGGTGTAAGAAGATTCGTCGATGAGAAGAGAAGTCCAGGCAGTTAACTCCTCTATGGGTAAAGGAATGATTTCACTTTGGCTTGATGGTGGTGAAGGAAGTTCAAACTTTTGTGTTGGTGGAGAGGCTTGATTTAAAAAAATTTCAATAGAGGCTTTTGGCTGAGAATCGAAGACCGCATGGATCTCATGCACACTCTCCTCGGCTAAGATATCTTGGTTCACGTTACTGTTGGACGAGTGATTCGGGAATGGCTTGTTGAAAATTTTTAGATTTCGGTTAGCAGGGGCGTTAGGATTATTGAGGGTTATATCCCCTGCGTCAACCATTTCCTGCACTATGTTTTTCAACATCTTGCAGTTTTCATGACTATGTCCTTTTACGCGGTGAAAGTTACAAAAGTCATTTTCTTTGTACCAGGAAGGTATTGCGCGGGTGGAGTCAAACCCAGAGTGAGGTTTAACAGGGGGCAAGGTGATAGCCCCAGCTTTGAGCAATTTCTCCAGGATGACGCCATAAGTTTCTCCCAAGGAAGTGTAATTGGTGGGCTCGGATTTGTACTTATAAGTGGTTTTCGGCAGAGTATTTGACGGTGTTTGAGATTTGACCATTACCGCATGGACAGCTCCTTTTGATTTAGAAGAAGTGGATGCGTGAGGAGTGGTGGTGTTTTGCTTGTTGGTAGAATCAGGAGTTCAGAAATTGGGGTTTTTGTTACGCAACTGCAATTTCTCTTCTTCTAAGGCTCGAATTTCAAGTTTCCGAGCCATGGTAAAGGCCTCGTCGAATGTGCGGAAAGTTTGAATTTGGAGGGTAGGGGAGATGTGCTTAGCGCAGGCCCGCGTAAATAGTTCGATGAGTTCGGTTTGAGGCAAGGCATACGTAAGTTGGTTGATAAGGCCCCGCCATCGTCCAACGAAATCTGCGATAGATTCGTCTTCAAATTGTCGGATGGCATAGAGGTCAATGATAGATACTTTCTTGGCAATGTTAATGGAGAAATGATCCAAGAAAGATTGGGCTAGTTGGTTAAAAGAGAAGATCGAGTGCTGGGTTAAAGCACTGTACCACTCCAAGGCAGGTCCTGATAAGGACATGGGGAAGGTGTGGAGTAACAAGGCATCATCATGGGCAATCAAATAACAAGCATGTCTAAATGATCTCAAGTGTTGTTGAGGATCCTCTTTACTATTAAAACGAGTAAACTTTGGCAACTCCCATTGAGGAGGATATGAATGAAGGGGGACAGAAGGGTGAATGGGCTCCCGACAAACTTGCTCGTATGTTAAGGTGCTACGACTTCCTGAAACGGAAGCCTCCAGGTTTTGCATTTTGTCCATCATTTGTTTGATGAAATCTGTGGTTGGATGAGATGATGGTGCCACAGAATAGGGATGTCCCATATAAGGTGTTGAGGTTACTGGATACGTGTATGGGAATGAAAAGGTATGCGGAGCTTGAGAAGGAAAGCTCGTGTGAATAGGTGGCAGAGAGTAAGTCATGAATGGAGTGGTTTGAAAGAGAGATGAGATAGGGGCAGTTGGTGGTAACGATACGTGGGGTCCAAGATTAACCAAAGGAAAGCTAATCGGGGTCGTATGAACCTCTGAAGCCATCAGATTGGGAGACGGGGCTAGAGATGCAGGAAGTAAGGCAGTGTTATCAGGAGGAGTGGGAGCTAAATGATCAGCTATACTAATAGGCATGCCAATAAGGAGCTGACCATCAGGCGTACGGTCGGGGGCATGAGACAAATAGTATTGTACAGCGCTGGGATTAGCATCCAGAAATTTGGCAAAGTCCTTGTCTCCTACAGGAATTTGGGGGATCTCACTGGTGTTCGTAGGGTTCCCTATAGAATGTGAAGGGGGTGATTCAGGTAAAGACACAGAGCAAGCATGTGAAACCATGGCGGTGGCTTGCTTCCGAGTGATGACAACCATGGACAAGAACACACAGGAAAGTTTCAATCTATCAAGAACAAAAACAACCTCAGAATGATGAATTTGGCAAGTTGATGGTTTGTCAGGGGCTGATGAAGACAGTAACCGATATCGGTTTAGTAACCGGTGTCGGTCACAGAGCAAACAACGTCGGTCCCTTAACCGATGCCGGTGTCAAAATTCTAGGATAAGAAGATATAAAAGGCTACTAATTTTATTTTTAGCAACGTTGAGTATATTTATCAACTTATGGATCACAGAAGACAAAGTATGACAGAGAAAACAGAATTTGAAAACAAGCAAGAGGCACACGCAAATCTAGAGACTAATCCTAGGGTTAATTTTAGTTATCGTGGGCTTATGCCTTTAGACGTAAGATGATGTCAGAATCCTAAACAACAAGACCTAGGGGAAATGTCAAGTTTGTTTTGGCTTATAAGGTTACCTCAATCGGGCAGAGGAATACCGCGGAAAAGGGGGGATGTTTGAGCTGTTGTGTTAATTGTGAAGTGATTCGGTATGTGTTGTGCAGTGAAACTAAGGTTAATTTCCTGTCAATACCATGGATATCACCCCCACGTGTACGACCTGTTACTTAATCTATGTTCACTAGAATTGAAGAACAACAAGCAGGAATGCAATGCATGTGTTTTAAACCCAAATCGAAAATTATATTCGATGAAGCAAGAGAGATGACTTTCACTAATACGAAACTAGGAAAGCAAGACAAATTCTTTACGAAAATATACAACAAAAGCAGCAACAGCAAATATGCTTCCTAAAATGAAAATAAGCAAGAGAAAGAAACCCAAAATGGGTCCCACCGGGCATGCCAAAATTTTTCGCTCGGAATGTTTCGGATTCTGGGAATAGAGTTGATTCTATCCTTTCATTCCTTTTAGAAACAGATGAGGTTAGGGTTAGGAGGAATACCTGTTGAATGTCGAGATGGTGTGCGCGTACCGTAGAGAAAGATCAGGCTGACTGCGAAGAACTCCTTTTTGTCTTGGAAGGACTACCTGTAAATAAGAACACAAGACCATAAGATTTTGATTAAACAATAAATGAGGAAACTGCCTTGGGCCCAGGAAATATAAAACTTCCTTTCGAAGGTGGTCAGTTCCCCTGCTAATATGAATTAACACAAAAGAATGCAAAATATCAATTAAATTGTCTCGTTGAACTGGGTAGGGGAAAGGCTGGTTTTCTGGTTTTGATCAGAGGAACCGATGCCGGTTACTGATAACCGATACCGGTGGGTTCTAGGATATTCTTGGTAGCTATGGTGTTTGTAATGGCTGGTTTATGGATGATATTAGGAAATGGGATGATTAGAAGAAAAAGAATGACAGTTAGATGCAATGGCACATTGGGTAGTGGATTCAGAAACGGATCTAGGAGGACTGAGATTCAAGAAGCATAAGAAATGTTATAACAGAGGACATGCAAGATGTGACTTACTGGTTTTGACCAAGATGCAAGTTGATCTCCTTGGTTGTAAACACTTCTGGTTTCTTTACTCGTCTCTGCTCTGTCAAGTGAAGATCTGGACTCTGTTCCTCGCTCACAATGCTCTCTGTTGATCCAGAAATCCTTTGACTGATCTCCAAAATGAAATTCCGATTCGTTGTTTTGGTTTTGGGAGCCCATTTACAGGGAACCGATGGCGGTTGCATAACCGACGGCGGTCGAGTAGGAACCGGCATCGGTAAGGAAAAAGTAGGCTATTTTTAGTAAAATAGCCCACCTTCCCTACTTTTCTCCCGAGAGATCAGTTGCGGGCTTGGTCAAGTGGCTAGAAGGTCGGCTTTGGGTGCGACTAAGGAGGCATTAGTTATGGATGTGAGTCTAGACCAAGTCACGGGTCTTAATTAGGTTAGTTTAGGGTTAGGGCTAGGTCATGATGAGGTGGCAAAGTGAGGTGGCGGGTAAGGTGATGTGGATTTATCAATTATAAGGTAATTAATAAATAATTGTGTAAGGTTTAGGTGATGAGGTTAGGTTGCGAAATGGGATGCGGGTCACAAGGGGTCGTAAGACACGAATTTGGTGTCTACAGGGATCATCAAGGTAATAAGAATGTGTCGATAAACTAGAATGGGATGTTGTGGAAACACAATGATAAGTGGTAAAAGAAATGGGAGTAGCGATGGGAGTGGCTAGAGGAGAGGTAGGAGGCAGATTAGGTTAGGAATCAATGCCTAATAGATAATCAATGATAGAAGGACCTAAAACATCTTTTGGCATATCAGAAGAAGGATAAGAAGGATCACAGGCCAGTGAATGGCATGTTGTATAATGAGTAAAAGAAATGGGGTCATCAACAAGGAATATGTCAATAGGAGAGTTAGCAGGATTGGTAGGAACATGTTTTTGACCTTCTAGGAGGACTTATTGAGTGGCATCGGGTAAGATCATAGGAGTACTATATAAATTTGTAAGTTTGGAAATGGTATCCTCATCATAGATGGGGTTGACACTAAAATGTGACATGATAATAATAAAATAAGATCTATGCTAATGATATATAATAAAAAAGTAACAATGTTCGAAATAACGGGTTCACCAAAATGATTAACTAAAAATAGGGTTTTTAAATATTTTTATGAGCTAATCTAAATAGAAACTAAGTTTTATATCAAAGTGCTAGAACTAGATATTTTTCTTTTGTATTTGAATAGATTGAAATAATAGAAATCAGAGGGATATGTTACTGACTTGTAAATAACATACCTTGTTGTGCATTAGACTGTAGCAGACTAGTATGCAGACTGGGTAGGCTATGACCAAATGACTTCAAAAAGGGCAGGAGATGATTGTCTATTTGTACTAAGGCACTTGGGAGTATACGGGGGCACTCCGGGGCACCCTGGTCTGTATTTTTGGGGCTAGGAACTATGAAAATACTCAAGATCTATGTGCAACAATTTCGCAAGGAGGTCCAAAGCCCTGCTTGTCTATCACACTAGATTCACCAGATGAACTAAATAGTGACCTACAAAAAAATGGTTAGTGGGGTCAGACTGTCCTCAACCACCAAACTATTGGACTTATTTTTTAGTGTTACACTATATAATGGAACCTGGTGTAGTTATGGTGCGTGTGTGAGTAATTTTTTGCCTAGGGTGACCTAGCACCAATGATGCAGTAATAAGGGGAAATAACTAGATATAAAATGCAAAATAATTTATAGAATGGAAAGAATACAACCCTTCCCCTTTGTGCTTGTGTGATGTAGATGTGATGTAGATGTAGAAGAAGCCCAAATGCAATCTCTTTCCTTATTAGATAGTTTCACTTTATGTGTGTGATGTCCGCCCATAATGAAGTGAGTATGCTTTATTTATATAAGGATCTCTTGCTCAAATTTCAACACTAGTGACCCGAAACTGTTGAGTATGACAGAGGGGAATACATGGGGTGACCGTTGGGACCGATTTTGAATAAATAAATTAAGACCACAAATCATGATGAGATGCATTCCTAAAATCATGGACTGGGGCACCCCGGGGCACCCCAGTGCAACCCTAGGTGCCCCAATGTAGACTAAAAGATGATAATTGTGCTGACTACAACATCTGAGACACTGTAAGAGATGACCTAAACTGCAGAGACAATTGATGACTGAACTAGACAAAAAACCCGGATGATTGACTCATTGACCACAAAAACCCTAGAAATGGATCACTAGTGAATACTTTTACTACACAAGATCCATATATAAATTAACATACCCGGTGGTATAAATGTAATAGTAAATGTGTGATTTTTTTACTACAAGTATAATGATGCATAGCTTGCCTAAGAGAGGAAGATCTAATTTTATACATGAGGGATTTTTGGATCTTAGGGCAAGGAGTTATAAGAGAGGGGTTCACCAAAATGATTTAATAAAATATGAAAATTATTATTAAATATAATTTCAAAATCACTATAATGATATACAATAAAATACAAATGCTAAACACTTTAAAGATGTAACTATACAAGCAAAGCACTATTATTTCTAATATTGCACTTATTATTCTCTTCCTCACAAATTTACGACATCTCATCAGTTAGATCTATCTAACTCCCCTCTTACAACACTCTTTTGGTCGTATTTCCTCTTATAAACTAATTAAATAGGTTATAATAACCTCTTCTTGGCTAATATTCTCTTCTTTACCACCTCTATTAGCTCCTTGGAGTATCAATCCACTTCATTGGATTGATTAAGCCTTTCAGAACCCTCCTAGAAACCTAATTTCTCTCTAAATAGGATTAATTACCCTCTAAACATGGTTAATTAAATATTAACCATGATCAATCTCTTCTAAACCTAGTCAAATCTCACTTTGACTTGTTAAAAGTTACTTTTTGGACTTTTGCATTTGTCCCACATGCACCCAAATCTCCCACTTTCCCAAATGGAAAACTATAAATAGGGCTAGACCCCCTCCCTCATTTCTAAGAATTCTCTCTTCTTCCTAGCACAAACTATAGTATTTTGTTTAGGCTTTAGATTGTAGTTCATTTTCTTCCATTGAGCTATTAACATTTGCTTTTGTATTTTATAGCACAAATATGGAGTAAAAGGGAAGAACCATTGGCCTTGAAGCCATTAATGGGGAGATCTCTTTCTCTTAAACACAAACTGAATGCTTAGATCCTCTTAGGTTCATTATTTCAAGATTTCAAAGAATAGAGGTTAGTTTCATTTGCTTAGTTTGCTTGTTTACTTCAAATTAATGTATGCAAAGTAGAAACCCTTGCTCATTTCTTATCAGATGGTCCATTGATCAGCTTGTTCAAAGCCTTTGGGGTTTCTTTAGAGATTCTTACCCCAATTCCATGGCTTTTGCAACTTTTCATTGAACACATTTGGCATGCCCGGTGGGACACTTATGTCCATCCTCCATTAATGGAGGTCTTTTGAGTTCTTCAAAGTTCATTTTCAAGTTTTTTGGATCAAATCACTTGTTATTTCCTCATTTTTGTTTCTAACACTAGATAAATGACCTTCATTTGCATGTATTTTGTGGGTTTGATATAGAAATAGGACACTTTGACTAACAACTAACCTGTTTGCTTTTGAAAATTTGAAAATCTGTGAGTTTTGCAGGTTTTTCACAGGGTATGCATAGGTGTTGTGTAAGGGGCGCATACACATTAAAACCCCAGTGTTCCCGTCAGAACAGGAGCGCACCTGTCTAGCTGTGTTCATCATTGGAAAATTTTATCTCTATAGGGACGCGCACATGTCTCCGTCAGCGGGTCTGCGTCTCCGTCTCTCTGGCCGCGTCTGTGTAAATAACTCGACTATGTAAAAATTTGAAACTGTTTGTTTTATGCTTGGGCACGTCTCCATTGAAACCTAAGCGTCCACGTTGAGTTGCAAGCATCTCTATCTTTCTAGATGCATCTGTGTTTTTGGTATACTGTGATTTTACTAATTTTGGTTTGCAGGTGTATCCGTTGAGTTAGGCACGTACCCGTCGGTTGGGGAGCGCTGGTGTCAGTTTGGGAGCGCAGGCGTCTGTGTAAAAATTGGAAAAAAATATCTACAGTCTGCAAAATCTTTTTTTCTGATCTTTGCTGCAGATTTCTAGGACTAACAAGTTAAATACAAATTTTTTCTTTGGTATTTCAGTTTGCATAGTTAAGTGTTTTCGGTTCTTAGCTTAAACTAGGTTTGTAAAAGTGTGTATGCTCTCTCCTCATGCCTTCAAAAGTGATCTTGGAGATCAAAAACACTTATACAAAACTTGTATCGAATGTTCAAAACACTTATTTTATAAAGGATAAAGTAAACTTTCATGTGATTTAGTAGGATTTTTCACATTGTGTATGCTCTTCCTTCGTTCACCTATTGGCGATCTTAGGAATCAAAAGCAAGGTGTAAAGTTCTCTTTCTTGACATCAATCTGTGAACTGGAAAATTACTAAAACTTGTTGTCTACAGGACCCAACGCTTGTAGAAGAAAGACGTCCAAAACACAAAACTTCTAATACACATGTTTTATGCAGGTTGCCAAATGGTGTGCTACTTAAAACCACATTAAGTTAAGCAAGATAAAAAACACACCACTTTCATCACACTGTATTGCAGGTTTCAGAAAAGGGTACATCCCTATCCACTCAACTGGAACATAACCCCTTTGGCATAACGCCTTAAGCTACAACAATGGGGGTGGTTCCAGGAACCCTAAAGTAATCCACCACTGAGTAACCTCGTGGATGAAACAGGAAGCACTCCGCTTACCCACTTGACTAGTACGCCTTGTGAGTTAGAGTTACCAGTTGTCCATATCACGACCCCAGTGAGAGTACACGATGGATGCATTTATTTCCCACTGTGCTTGAAGGGGGTAAAGTAAAGCTGAGATACTCCCAAGATAGTCAGGGTGACTATTTGGGTAAATCACGCTCGCTTAAGATGGCTTTGTAACACCTAGTTGAGAGAACTTATTTAAGGAGGCCATTCTATCTTGGAGCCCACTTTGCTAGTCCATTGTTGCGTCAAGCCATCACGAAGTGACAACTCATTTGGAATCTGAACCTTGTTTTTTGAACAAGAAAAGAATCCTTGTAAGTTTGATCTAAGTGTCTTTCATCACGAAATTAAACTACGTCCCACTTTCACTCAGTTTTATTCTTGTCTTCGGACGAGGTGAAACTCTACCCAAGTGGTGCTTAGTTTGTTTTCATCTTTTGATCTATACCCTTGCATTCTCACCACCCATTTTTTGGGGTGAGAAAGGTGCATACCTTGCGCATTTTTATCAGAGATAGTGCTCACCACTTTTTTGTCTCCATTTACACCCATCCATGTTTGTGGCTGGGTTGTTAAACATCTAAAGTGCGCAGGTACATTTTTTGTATCTTTGATAAAATTCCTTCCATCTTGATTTCAAGATCATCTTCACCACTGTGAGTTTGGTTCATCATTCGTCTCTTCTTGAGTTGATAGTTTTGTTCACATTCTAGATGCACAATCTTGGTACTTACATCGTGTTCTCATTTTTTATGAGAAAATGGTATAAGTCCCTTTATTGCATGGTTACGCTTGCTCACACAATTAAAAAATCCTTGTTATACTTATCACTTGGTTTCGGTTTCAACATCATCTAAGTCTTTTTGAAAAGTGTCGATAACGCCTTATATATATCATGATAAGGTTGTCATGATACTAACACCTTGCTTGCTCGGTTAATGTATCACGGTGACATTGTTACGCTATATCTAGTCGCGACTTCCATTTTTCAGAAGGTTTGGCTTTCATCGGCATTCAAACTAGTTTTAGTATACCTCATCGAGGGACTACATCAACACCACGTCAGTACTTAGGCCTTGTTAGAATTCTAACTTGACCTACATATTGATACAATATTGTCACTATCTGTTTTAGGGCATAGGCTTGGTAACAACAAAATTGAGTGATCATTACATTTAGGTGTGCATATGAGTGTTCCTTGATAAAAATGACTACATAACACTGCATCTAGGATACACTGTAGTATAGTTCAAAACATCACCTTGAATGGCTTGCAGAAACCATACACTTAGGGGTCACGCTAGCTGCATACAAACATGTCTGCTAGTAATGCCTAAAATCACAAAAATGGCAACCAAATCAAACGAGCATGACATAGGAGAAAACCCTTTTCGAAACCTTCCCATTTAGCGGCAACAATTTGGGCACCTCTCTTTTCTCAAGTCAAAGATGTGAGCTATTAATTGATCATAGCGGAGAAGAGTCAGACTCTTCCGAGAACAACAGAGGTTAGACCTAAATAGATTTGATGAACTCCTATATTATAATAAAGATCAAGTACTCACAAGAGTCTTAGAATTAGGAGCTAAACTTCCGCAAGAGCGCGAAGAAGAAACAAAGGTCATTAACCCTAAACTAGGAGAGCGAAGATTCCTCTTAGACATAGATAATCCTTTTGATGTGGGATACGCTTCCACTTCTGGGAAACATAAGGCCACCGTTGAAGGGGACCCATCACGAAAACCTCACTATAAAGCTTCACGTAAAGTGAAAATTGAGTGTAAAGCTTCCCCTCCTCCAAAATTTGATGAAGAAGAGGACCCCCTGGTTGAGGAGGAGATCCTTCAAAAATAGATCTTGAAGTTGAGCCAAGAAGCTAGCAAACTTAGGCTCTTCAAGAAGAAACATGTATAAAGACAAAGACAAAAATAAACTTAGCGAGTTTCAATTTGATCCACACATGGACCATACCTTTAAAGTGACTCAGGTACAAAGACCAATGTCACCTACTAAAGAGCAAACTCATTCAGAAAGAGTTACAATCAATGAAAAATACACTTACTACATTACAAGAGGGAAATGTAGGTCAGAATAGAAAATATTCGTATGAAGAACTATGCCCTTACCCCTTTGATAAGGACATGTTACAACAGCCTTTCCCAAAACACTTTACCATTCCCAAGTTTGATAAGTATAAGTGCAAAAGTGATCCTCGTGATCATATAAAATACTTTTACATGGCTTGCCAAGAGGTCACATATAGTGATAATTTCTTAATACGACTTTTTCCTCGCAGCCTAGGAGCCATGGGATTGGAATGGTTCTATAGCATACCCAAGGGCTCCATTACAACATGGCCCACATTAGTGGAAAAATTTGTACGACATTACTCCTATAATATGGAAAGCGACATCACAATGAACGATTTATGCAATACAAAACAAAAACCCAATGAGACGTTTGCAGGATTTTTACAATGATGGCACGGGTTAGCCAGTCATTTTCCTTGTGCATTACCGGAAAAATAGTTAGTGAGCATATTTTTTCCTAACTTAAACCTAGAAATAGCCTTTCATTTACAGATGCACTATGGCTCAAACTTTGAAGAAGTCATAGAGAAAGGTGGTCAAATTGAGAAATCCCTCATTACAAAGGGAACACTTAAGTCTGTCGTTAAAAACAAACATGAAGCCAAATCCATAGACAAACCTAAATTCTTCAATAAGAACAAGCATGTTGTTGGTGATGGCATTACAGACTCCAAGAGAGTCCAAGCCGTATAGATAGGCCCACTTTTAAAGCTTTCACAAGGACCTCATCCCAAAGCACCTATAAAACATACGTTTACATCCTTAATGGAGTCCTTGTCTGCCATCCTAAAACAATTAGATGATGCAAAAATGGTGGAATATCCAACTACAACGGTACCATACCCAGAGGATGCTCCAAAACCTGGTTGGTTCAAAGACCATGAATATTGCGACTTCCACCATGTTAAAGGACACAAGACAGATAGGTGTTTGAGACTACACCATTACATACAAGACCTCATCAAGGAAGGAAAGATCACTATGGATTCTCCCCCTGAATCTGGAAAAGGTCCAAATGAGAAAATGGGTATCTACAAGGAACCTTTTCCTAATCATGCAGATAAAAAGAAAAGGAAACCAGATCACGGGAAAACCTCCAACGACTATAGAACTGTTGCCTATGTTTACCCTACAAATGATAGTCCTTTTGATTCTCTCATAGGATGTATTAGCTCATCTAATGAACAGATCAACACCATCTAGATTTTAGAAAAAAGTTATGCAGTAGGGACGAGACGTGCCCGCTTAGTCATACCAAATCCCATGCCTATCCCTCAAGAAGGTCAGTATAATTTAATAGAGCAAGTTAGAGAAAACACCTGCTAGGATATCTATTCTCGATCTCCTCAAAATATCTAATGCCCACAAGAACATACTGTACAAGACATTGCAAAATTCAGGGGTTTCGACAGATGTAGACCCCACAAACCTTCAAGCCATGATTGCATGTCCTAGACTCCAATGATCATATTACTTTTGATCATACTACAATCCCACATAAAAACCCAGAACATAACTTACCCTTGTATCTCGAAGTGGTGGTTACCCATCGCAAAATCAAGAGGGTACTTGTAGACGGTGGATTTGGTCTAAACATTTACACTTTGAAGCTGGTTAAGTAGCTAGGCCATTCAGAAATAGATCTGGGAGCTAAGACTATCACAATCACGGCTTATGACAATGAAGAATGAGAATCAATAGGTACTATAGTAGTTCCCATGGAAGTAGGCCCAACATTGTCATGACATGATGTTCCATGTCCTTGACTTGGACCTTCCATACAACATGCTCTGGGGTGCCCATGGATCCATGCCATGCAAGCTATTCCATCAAATTTCCATCAGTGCATCAAGTTATGTCATGAAGGTCAGGTGGTTACCATTCTGGGAAACCTAGAACCATTCACACATTGTAGGGCATTGCACAGTTTTTCTCATGCAGCTTATGAGTGTCCTTCTGTGGATGTAGTTGTCCCCCTACAAACAGAAGCTATGAAAAAATGGATAGATTCAGAGTCCCTTATGCCTTACAATCAAGAATTTCCTTCATTGGTCAACCCATTCTCTTCATGGGAGGCAACATCAGCAAAATATGGCCCAGGTGAGCCATTCACTCTTGAACAAGATTTGTTAATATCAGAGACTTATCAGTATCTCCCAGAACAAGGGGTAAGCCTTATTTTCAGTTTAAGAGCACTCGCGAGCAATGTCCTAAACCATTGGAAAATTTTTGTCCATAGTGGTCTCCTATCTGAGGAGAAAATGTTAGAGGATCCTACCAGTAGAGTGCCAGAAAGGCACCATGGCTTCATGCCATCAAGCACCCCAGTACATCAAAGGTCACCACATGATGTTTTTCATGGGCTATAGTGGGTTTGGATGTGGCATTAATGCACAAGGCTGGCTAGAGCCTATTCCCATCCCTCATTTTAAGTCTGATAAACATGGCCTTGGGATAAGGCCTCATAACGCTCTACCCTCTGAGAATGACACCACCTCTTCTAAACATGAGGACGTTTCATCTCATTCTGATAGCGACGCAGATTCCCAATGTAGCCTCTACGAGGATCTTGCTTCCACTAACCTATTCCCAGATTCAATGGTCCTTACCTTATCTGAATCCATCCCCTTAAACAAATATCAAGTAGCCCTTGTATATCCTGAACTTATAGATTGGGATCAACAACTTCACGTGCCCCTAGATTTATTTGAAAATGATGAGGCATTTACAGAGTTCATGGGACTTAGGGATTCTATTCCAGCTGGGGACCACAAGAAAGGATTTACGATTCAACTAGACACCTGTGCATACTTCGGGGAAGAAGCAAGAGATGTGTGGATGTTTGAATAAGAAGACAGTAAATAAAAGTACAACCACTTCTGAGAAACCTGGCAAAAAGGATAAACGGAAATCTCACAGTGACAAACTCTTTGAAAAACTCATAGATAAACAGAACGAAGAGTCTAAAGATGAAGTGATTTATCCATTTAAAGATGATAATGAGCTACTGCAGGAGGTTGATCTTACTCTTCCCCCTAATCCTACATGGATGGAAGATGCTTCTAAGATGCTTGTTGAGGAAACAATCAACGTCAACATTGGCTCAGAGGAGCAGCCTAGAATGATAAAGTTGGGGGCTTCACTCTCAACTCAGGAACAAAAGATCTTTGTAGAGCTCTTAAAAGAATACGTGAACATATTCGCATGGACATATGCAGATATGCCTAGTTTGGACCCAGAGCTAGTTGTGCACAACCTCGTTGTGCACCCATATGCCAAACCAATCAAGCAAAAAGTTGAGAAAGATGCATCCTAAGGTGGCACTCCTTGTCAAAGAAGAATTGGAAAAGTTGTTAGCTGACTGATTTTATTAAACCCATTGACTATTCAAAATGGATCTCTAACATAGTCCTGGTATAGAAAAAATCCTATTGGCATAAGAATTTGTACTGATTTCCATGACATTAACAAGGCATGTCCTAAGGATGACTTTCCCCTACCTAACATTGACATGATAGTTGATTCCACTGCTGGTTATGAAATGTTGTCCTTAATGGATGGCTTTTTAGGTTATAACCAGATACAAATTGCAGAAGAAGATCAACATAAAACAACATTCATCACCCCTTGGGGAACATTTTGCTACAAATTCATGCCTTTCGGGCTCAAGAATGCTGGGGCTACTTATCAGTGGGCCATGACTGTTATCTTCCATGATATGATAAGTGACATCATGGAAGACTATGTTGATGACATCCTAGAAAAATCCAAGAGTAGAAGAGAGCACCCTGAAGTACTGAGGCATATTTTTCAACGTCTACGAGACTATAAGGTTCACTTGAACCCTAAGAAATGTGTCTTTGGTGTTTTATCAGGAAATCTCCTAGGGTTCATTATTTCACAAAGAGGGATTGAAGTGGACCTTGCAAAGGTTATGACTATCATAGAAATGCCACCACCTACCACTCTCAAGCAACTAAGGAGTCTACAAGGGAAAAATCAGGCAATCCGTCACTTTATTTCACAACTTGCGGATAAGTGCCACCCCTTTACCCATTTTCTCAAGAAAGATGTCACATTCAATTGGGGACCTGACTGTCAGAAGGCCTTTGCACTACTAAAATAGTACTTGGTCAGTCCACCTGTACTCATGCCACCTACCCCAGGTGAACCTCTCCTCTTATACATTTCCACTACCCAGTTTTCTATTGGTGCATTGCTTGCCCAATACAACTTAGACCATAAAGAGAGAGTAGTTTACTATCTCAGTCACACCTTGATCACGTACAAGTTGAATTACCCCCAAATAGAAAAGGCCTACTTGGCAGTTGTCTTCACCTTCCAAAAACTTTGCCATTATCTCCTGAACAATAAAACCAAACTCATATCCAAAGTTGACCCTCTCAAGTACCTTTTATCCAAACCTTCCCTCACAGGCTGAATGGCTAATTGGATCATTCTCCTGAGTGAATTTGATATCGAGTTCATGAATCAGAAGTCTTTAAAAGGATAGGTATTGGCTGATCAGTTGGCAGAAGCACCTCTCCCAGGGATGGAACCTTTGTGCCTAGATTTTCCAGATGCATCTATGATGTATATTGAAGAGTCTGTAGAATGGCAGATCCATTTTGATGGATCTTTCACCTTCCATGGATCCAGAATAGGAGTGGTGCTCATCACTCCCACAGGAGATGTCATACCAAGAGCATTTCGGTTGGGATTCCTGTGCACCAATAAAATTATAGAGTACGAGGCACTCATCACTAGCCTCAAGCTAGGCTATTACTTGGAACATCTGACAACTAAGAGTCATTGGAGACTCTCAACTTATCATTAAACAAGTTAATGATGAGTACAAAGTTAAAGATGAGAAGCTTATTCCATATAAAAAGATGGTTGAAACCTTGAAGGAATACTTTACACAGATCATATTTGAGCAAAAACCAAGGTCACACAATAGATCCGCGGATGTTATGGCTACTATTGGGTCTCTGTTACGCATTCCCCCTTAGGAAAGTAAGATGCCTTTCTTCATAGAGAATTTACAGGTGCCAGCATATGATATGCCAGAGTCGTGTTTGGCATGTGAAGTTGTTGGTCCCTTATCCCCTTGGTATGATCCAATCTTTCGATACCTACAAGATGGCACTTTTCCACCAGACATTACTCATTCTGAAAAGAAATCCCTTATCCACCACATAGCCCATTATACCCTCCTAGGAGGCACCCTTTATCATCATGGCTACGATGGGAATCTACTTCGTGTTTGGATGTTGCTGATTCTATCCACGCCATTAAGGAAGTACATGGTGGTATTTGTGGAGCGCACACCAGCGGCATAGTCTTAGCTAAGAAGCTATTAAGAGTAGGCTATTATTGGCCTACCATGGAATCAGATTGCTGCAACTTTGTAAAGAAGTGTGAACTATGCCAAAAATATGGAAACTTGATACATGCACCAGCACAGGCCTTACAACCTATTGCAACACCTTGGCCATTCTCTAAATGGGGCCTGGATCTCATAGGGAAGCTCCATCCTTCTTCTTCAGATGGTCATACTCACATCATCACTACCACCAAATATTTTACCAAATGGGTAGAGGTTGTCCCTCTTACCTATGTCACCGGTGCACAAATTTCAAAATTCATCATGAACCATCTCATATGCCATTACGGGATCCCTTCAGCCATTGTCACTGATAATGGTAAATCCTTCAAAAACAAAATGGTTAAAACCTTGTGTCAACACTTCCATATCCAACTCAAGTGGTCAACCCCCTATTACCCCCAAGGTAATGGACAGGTAGAAGCTACTAATAAAACCCTTGTATGGATTATGGAGAAAATGGTTAGTAAAATCTGGCCGTAATTGGCACCTACAGATACATCCCGCCCTCTGGGCCTATCATACTTCCATCTACACTCCTACTGGTGTGACCCCATATTCACTCGTCTATGGCACTGAAGCCATCATACCTCTGGAAGTGGAGCTTCCTTCCCTGAGAATATCTCTCAGAGACTATCTTGATAAAGATGAGGACTACAGAGTTGCTCACCTGGCAGAGTTAGAACTATTAGATGAAAAGCATATTAGAGCTCAATCACCTGAAATTCTATCAGAACAGAGTGTCTAGGGGATACAAAAAATGCATCATTCATCAAGAATTTGATGTAGGAGATCTAGTTCTAAAATAAAATTAGAAGAATATTGTCAAAGATAGAGAAAAGAAAGGTAAGTTTGAGGCTAACTGGCTAGGTCCTTATGTAGTAATTGCAAAGTATGGATCAGGAGCCTATAAACTTGCATATTCAGATGGTGAAGAGCTTCCAGAACCTATGAAATCCATGCACCTCAAGTGGTTCTATGCTTAAGCATGACGAGAATATCAGATAAGAACTAAAAAATAGAAATGAAAAAGAAAAGAACTAAAAATAGAAAAATGAAAAGAAAAAACAAAAAAAATGGAAAATTTAGAAAACAGTAAAGAAAAAGTAGGTCCGTCCACATGTGAAAACCACACAATTGTGGCACAGTGGGTAGGTCTTTGAGTGAAAACTAGTTTTTGGCTCAAGGAAGATTCACCAGGCACAAGTTACTCTTACAGCAGGATGGGTAATCATCACCACTTTCTAGATATGACTTCCTTTGCTAGGTCTAGGAACCCTACTAAAGCCACCTTTGCCATCACCATGATCTGGCTTATTTGCTCTTATATCTACATGAAGGACATTACCTTTGTATACTCCCATCTAACACTGAGAGCACCTACACATTTTCACCTTCTCATACATACACACGTGGCATTCTACCTTTTGTATATTCCCACATCACGCTGGGGGCATCCACACTTCTTTGTTCTTGTACATTACTTTCAGAACATGACCTTAGAAAATGCAAAAAATACTCAGAAAAGGATACACAAAAAACCTAAACATTCAAAAAATATCCCTTTTTTAGGGACGAAGCTATGACAACCGTGCAACGTTGTTTTAGAAAACAATGTGAACAGTAGCCTTGAAAACTTATCTTTTTAGATAAACCCAAAAACATTAGAAAATATATCAATGTTGTCCCACAAAAACAAGGTAATGCTTTAATTGCTTTTAGTTGTTGGTTTGTATAGTGTTGATTGTGAATACCTTTTCATGTGATGTTATAGCTTATTTGCTTAGTATAGGTTGGATCTTGTTTGAAATAATTATGTATGGCATTTGATTCATTTGTAGCTTGTATGCATTTATTAGGGTTCATTTTACTTAGATTAAAATGTTAATTTGATCTTTGTAGATATGCTTTGTCAAATCATGTGTTTGCATCATAGGTTGTGTTGTGTTGTATAGATACAATTGTTTAGCTTTGTTAACTTTTGCTTGTATATTTATCTCTTGCATAGTTGTTTGTTATCACATCTATCATCTATCATTCATCACATATAAAACATCATCTACTACATCATATATACAAAAAATGCTAAGTATTACATCATGCATGTATGCTAAGCTAATCATCACATATCGTATCATCAATGGGGGCAAGAGGGGTTGCGCATAATCACAAATCTATCCCCCCCACACCAATATCATCTAGTATCATCCCAAGTGCTAGAATAAGAACTCAGAAACATCTCATAAATCTAAAAACATGTGGTGCTATCTACAGATACATCATCAATATGAAAGCATGAAACATACACATCTCTAATCTAAGGTATGTCACATACATAGAGGAAAGAGAAATCATACATCATAATCAATGCTCATACAAAGCATAATCATAACAAACATATAAATATATCAAAATGTCCATATGATACATGTATAACTGTCCAAGTCAGTGCTCAAAATGTACATCATCGATACAATATGCCATCTAAAAAGGGCATGCATCAAAAAGAATCGAGCCTTCATCAAGAGGTGTCATCAAAACAATGGTACATACAACTATACATCAAAATCAGCCTTCATAAGAGGCATATATACAATACATCTGTACAAAAGGAGAAGTAAAGAGCTCAACCACAGCTCTCACCCTCACTGGGGCTCCCGGGTCCATGACCTGGTGGACGGAAGAGTGGTGGATGTGATGGACCAGCACCAGGGGTACCACCTGACTGTCTAGCTGGCTGTTGTCTAGCCGGCTGCTCTGCAATGGGCTGCCAAACTGATCTAACTGAATGGCTGATGATCACCGTGACCTAGAGCCTATCACACTCACATCTGACTGCTCAAAAGGAACCACTCGCTTGCTCTGCCAAGACTGCCCTGAAGTAAGCAGTCCTATAGTATAAGGCCTCACCTCCAGATCTCATGGCATCACGTATCAGATCAACATCTCTAGAAGTGATAGCTTCCTATAAGGTGGCATCTCACTCACCTATCAACCTGCCACTATCAGCCTGAGCCTGTCTAGAAGTAGTGGCCTCTCGATCTCTATCTGTAGTAATAACCTGCACCTAGGCTCATGCCTGATCTCTCTATATAATGTAACCTTGTGACTGTGCCTAGGTGTGGTCCCTCTGAGCAACAACCATCTGCACCTGGGTCTGAGACTGATGTAAAAGGCTCAATATCTGAGCCCCCTGTGCATCCATCTCACTAATCTGACTCTGCCATAGGGTACTATCACTACCCTGGGTGGCCTGTGCTCTAGCCTGATCTCTCTCCACTGTCAAAATCTACACCTGAGCATGTGCTTGATCTCGCTCTACTATGAGGGCCTGTACATGTGCCTTGGCTACATCTCTCTCTCCAGCCACCTATAACTAAACAAAAATCGTTGCCTGTAACTATTGCTGAAGGGATGCCAGCTGTCCACCATCACCGCCACCCTCTGGAGCATGAGGTGGCGGGCCCTGCTCTGGAAGTACCTGCTGGAAAGGGTGTATATCCCCACTGGAATGCCTACTGGGGGAAACTCTATGTCAACTGCCCTGAACACCTATCTTGGCCTAGGCCTGGGGCCCTGTCCCTATGGCTGTTGTAATGTTGGACCCTATCCCCTACCCCTGACATACTGGTATGAGTCAGGCCCACCATCATCATCATCATCACTATCCTCACCACCAATGACTCCACCCTCGCCACCACTAGGAGGCCCCACTAGAGGATCTCTCACACCGGCGTTATACGCCACCCTAGAAATAGTCAAACGACATGGAAGCACATCATGATACCATGGCCCATACTCAGGTGTAGTACCCAGATCTCTAATCTGTCTCAGTGGCACCCACATAACAGGTACCACCTGTCAGAAACTAGCCAGTGCTCTATCACAGGTGATTTGTGGACCCATATCAAAGTACTCTCAGGCCCTATGAGCGTACCACCTATCTGGCCCAGGAACATCCTGGGTACTACCAAACTACCTCTGGCACTGATCCACCCTGTATAACTCTCGCATATAGCTACATCTGCCTAAGATAAAATGCTCTACTTGGTCAGTACTGAGCTCTAAACTATCCTTGGGCCACTAGAAATGTCTGTACAGGCCTCCAAACCATGGAAGCCTATGGTAACTCATCAAGCTCGCAGTGATAGTGATATGCATCCCCCATATATGGCCATACATCATCCCCTGTTGGGACCCAACCCATCGTAGAAGGCTCCTCAGGAGCCCAAACTCTCAAAACACCTAAGGGGTGACCAATGGCAATGTGGTCCCATGCCCAAATCTGAAGCAAGCGAGCTGGTCCTACCATCTTCTGACGGTAGTAGGTAATCAAATGAAGGTCCTAGTATAGATGTGCCAAAATGCACTGACCCCAGCAGTAGGTCTCTCCCTCTACCAAACCGCGTATCACTCCAAGGAGGCCAAGTGGAAATGAAGCACCGATCTTGTCAAGGAGTAAGACTCCACTAATGAAGGCCATCATATAGACCACTACTCGATCTAGCTCTAAGTCATCAATGCACCGTGATAACCTAATGGTCATCCCATGCCGTGGTATCATCAGGATGCCAAACAACTCTACAATATATTGCATTGAATATCAGTCCAGCAGCTCATAGACTAGATGAGATGACCTTGAATCGGACCCGCATAATACGCCACACGTCCTCAAGAGTAATAGTAATCTCCCCGGTCGGGAGCCGAAAGCACTGACTCTTGTGGTGCCATCGCTCTGCTATAGCTGTCAAGAGGCCATGATCCAATGTAATCTGGGGCATCTCAGCCACATGAGCCAATCCCATAACATAAAGGAGGTTGTCCAGGGTCACTCTATCATCATCGTCGAACTGGGCCTCTATCACCGCTAGCCAACCATATCACTCATGGGTCTGGAGGATGGGTAGTATACGCTGCAAACAAGAAAACACACATGTATCAGTTGATATTTCTACCTAGTTCTATCTAAAAATTGCTGCTAGGTCGCCATTCTTCTATCTTATTTCTTGAAAATTTTCACTTTCTTCTAAAGTTTGTCTTTTTTTCTCTCCTTGGCCGGTTTTCCAAAAGGATGATTCTACTTCTTCGACACGTGCGCATGCCTCCTCCGACGCTTGCATGCCCATCCCAATGTATACATGCCTACCATCATGTGTACGTGCCCCTCTATTTCTCTTTTTCCCCATCCTGATGCCTATGCGCCAAGTACTGTCATTGACGCGCCTATATTTGCTTGCATGTGCACACGTGTCCCTGTTTTCCATTCTGAACGTGTACGTGAGCCTTTTTGATGGAAACATGTCATTCATGTCCCTTCCATTTCCCTCCAACACATACACCTACACATATATGTTTTTTGACGGATACGCGTATGCGTACCCACCGGTTTCGACGCATGCGCGTGCACGCATATGTCAAATTTCTCATACCTAGCCTAAAAAAACCCTTAAAAATGTATAAAATTTGTAAATCACAAAGGGATTGATAGGCCACTCACGTAGGGTCCATCCACTGGGTCCCACATGAACTCTTGGATGCGATCTGCTCATCTCCTCCTACTCGGTATTCTCGCCATCTCACTTCAGGGCTGTCGCTCTCACTCACTTGTGTAAAAATTCGTGAGAACTCTGGTAGAAATGAGTTGGTCATGATTGATTTACCCCCCCTCCCTGGGTGGGTATATTAGGCTACCACGATGCCCTCGGGGCATGTTTTCTCTGCTATGATCATTCTAGCCCTTCTTCTATCCACCAAGATGATTATTTTTCTATTAAAATAATTATTTTTATTCATTTTCGCACCTCAGGGTGCCTAGTATCACCCTGCGGTCACTTCTTCATTACATTGGAATGATTCACGCATATTCTAGGAATCATTTCTTATCATTTTTCTTCTATTTTTACTCTATTTTTCACCTATCGTAATGATTATTTTTATTAAATAATTATTTTTGGCTTGTAATTCTTCTCGCCGAGGCCACTTTCTGTGCTCCCTAGTGCCTTTGCCTTTGCCTTTAGGAAGTTAAGCATATTTTTACGAGGTCTTTGATCTCTTATACAAATTTTGTCACCCAATCAAAAAATCTAAAAAATTGTAAAACATTTGTTAAAAAAACCAAAAAAAATTAAAATACCTCGAAAATGGCCAAAAAATTTGGTAAAACACTCATTTACAGCTGAAATCTATGTCTATCATATGGCACTCATCCCATATCTTGTTGATTTTTTCAAATATTTTGAAACAATTACTCATGAATCATCTAAATCTTCAATCACCTACACAAGCTATGTTGCTTACTTCATCTGTACTCTGGGGCACTATTAGTTGCCTAGTACTATTTTCATCATGCACATTACTTTTTCATTGGACCCAAGTGTCCTCCATCTTTTCCCTTGCATTATACACATTGCTTGGGGCATAATTCTTCACCCTTGTCATTTATTAGAACATTTGGGACTACATCTCGATAACAAAATATTTGTGTAACTATCTTGAACGTTGTTGGTTTAAGTGTGTGTAATTGTACTTATTTCCCTATTAGGTTAGGTGATATTGTTTATTTCTTGTATTGCATTACTTGGAACACTCCATCGTAGGGGGCATCCTTCATCCTTCATCCTATTAATTTTTCTTCTACTCCTTCAAAATTTTCTACTCATTTTTTCGTTTACGTCTACTTTCTTTGAAGTGACGTTGCTTACGCCACCTCAAAGAGGGGCAAAGGTAGACACCTGTAGTTTGATCAAAGCACTATTATTTCTAATATTGCACTTATTATTCTCTTTCTCACAAATTTATGACATCTCGTCAGTTAGATCTATCTAACTCCCCTCTTACGACACTCTGTTGGTCGTATTTTCCTCTTGTAAACTAATTAAATAGGTTATAATAACCTTTTCTTGGCTAATATTCTCTTCTTTATCACCTCTATTATCTCCCTAGAGTATCAATCCACTTCATTGGATTGATTAAGCCTTTCAGAACCTTCCCAGAAACCTAATTTCTCTCTAAATAGGATTAATTACCCTCTAAACATGGTTAATTAAATATTAACCATGATCAATCTCTTCTAAACCTAGTCAAATCTCACTTTGACTTGCTAAAATTACTTTTTGCACTTTTGCATTTGTCCCACATGCACCCAAATCTCCCACTTTCCCAAATGGAAAACTATAAATAGGGCTAGATCCCTTCCCTCATTTTTAAGCAATTCTTTCTTCTTCCTAGCACAAACTATAGTATTTTGTTTAGGCTTTAGATTGTAGTTCATTTTCTTCCATTGAGCTATTAACATTTTCTTTTGTATTTTATAACACAAATATGGAGTAAAAGGGAAGAATCATTGGCCTTGAAGCCATTAACGGGGAGATCTCTTTCTCTTAAACATAAACTAAATGCTTAAATCCTCTTAGGCTAATTATTTCAAGCTTTCAAATAATAGAGGTTAGTTTCATTTGCTTAGTTTGCTTGTTTACTTCAAATTAATATATGCAAAGTAGAAACCCTTGCTCATTTCTTATCAGATAGTCCATTGATCAACTTGTTCAAAAGCCTTTGGGGTTTCTTTAGAGATTCTTACCCCAATTTCATGTCTTTTTCAACTTTTCATTGAACACACTACCTTTCATTCCTTGATCGCCTATAGGTTGTTATATGATTTTTGAATTCATTGATAACCTGCAAAATAGATGATATCCTCCAAAATCCCCAAACTACATCAAATACTAACAAATAAATATGTAAATGGGGAGTTGGATTAACCCTGGAAGTCACCCAATATAGTGAACTTATGACCAAAAAAGTGCACTACATCTCAGAATCCATATAGTTCTATGTGCTTGTGTGTGCAATGGTGATCCTAGGTTTCCCTCGTGCTGGTGACGCAAACGTAATGTGTTGTAGCTAGATAGAATGCAATTTTTTGGGATGGAATTCAGAAACTTCCTCTTTCTATTAAGTGTATGCATAGTAATAAGGACAAAATGTAGTTCCTTTGAAAGTATGTAGATAAATATCCCTTGATAAAATTGTTCGCCCTTATAATGGTATGTATGTTATGTTTATATAGGGATCTCTTGTTTGAATTTCAACACTAGTAACACAACATGTCGACTATGACCTCAAGATAGAAGTAAGAAAACTAAAAATTCCAACCATAAATGTCAAAAAATGTGAAAACAAAACAAAGAGGATAGGAGCACTCAGGTTGGGCAGGAGCACTTGGGCATTAGTGTCCAATCCTGGGTGTTAGTATCTTGAGATAACTAACGGCCAATGTGAGTAGACTGACAAACAGGTATCCATGTGAACTAACTAGAACTGCGCGTAGAAGTGATAGATATGAGAGATAAAAACAATAGAAACAATGAAAGAAATTGGATGGACTAGGAAGTATGTCATCAATGACTAATTTTCTAACTCAAGATCCGTAATAAAACAACATACTTGGTGGCATAGTAAAATAGTAGTATGTGAGTGAATTGGTGTCTACAGCATGAAGTGGTCGTAATACAAAGTGTGGAAACTAGGAAGGGGGGTAGAGCCTAGGGGTGGAGTGTATACGTAATAACATGTTGTTGGAGCTTGTGGTTGCTGATTTGAGCTTCATCTTATTTTGCATAATGACAGACCTAAAAAATAAGAGAAAGAGAGTAGTCAAATTTTTCTATATGATAAATCAAAGTAACATGTGTATGAGTAAGTAAAAAATGTAAAAATGTGTAAAACTAAAGTATTCACATAATTTATAAGAGTGTAAGAGATTGTAGACACAAAATCATGCACTAGCGTACATTTATAGGTCCTAAAAGCATACTTGCATTCATATGATTCCTAAGCAAGACAACTAGTAATTGATAGTTATCTTTGGTCTTTTGTATGTGTTTTTTATTTTCTATTTGGTTGTATACACCCTACAGCCCAGTCATAAATTTAATGCTTTATCTTTCAGGACTTTGGACACCATCACCCAGGAACCCTTGTCCCCTCTAAGTGCCCCTAACTCTTTTCTATCTTACTCACTTCTTTTGGGTCTTTTTTATCTTTTGGGCATCTTATTTTCTTATGGGTCATCCTGTTTCGCACAGAATGTTTCAGCTTTTGGAATAGAGTTGCTTCTATCCTTTCATTCCTTTGAGAAACAGATAAGGGTTAGGGCTAGGAGGAATACCTGTTGAATGTTCGAGAGGGTGTGCGCGTACCGTAGAGAAAGATCAGATCGACTGCGAAGAACTCCTTTTTGTCTTGGAAGGACTACCTGCAAGTAAGAATACAAGACCACCAGATTTTAATTAGACAATAAATGAGGGAGCTGCCTTAGGCCCAGGAAATATAAAACTTCCTTTCGAAGGTGGTCAGTTCCCCTGCTAATATGAATTAACACAAATGATTGTAAAATCACAATTTAATTGCCTTGTTGAAACAAGTAGAGGAAAGGGCTGGTTTTGGTTTTGAATCACGGTGACCGACGCCGGTCAGTGTCACCGGTACCGGTTGATGATAACCGATATCGGTAGGGGTAGTGATTTAAGGGGTTGGGTGAAGGTTGGCTATAAGATGGCTATATGATAGCTATGGTGTTTATAAGGCTGATAAAATGACTGGGGATAGGTAATGAGGTGATGGAGAAGACTCAGAGAGAGTATGGGGGGCTGTTCTTGGGGAAAATAGGGGTAGAGGAATGTAAGTTAGGTGGAGAGTGTTACCGGGTAGTGGATCTGAGGGTAGACTTGTAATTACTGTGATTCAGAAATCCAAGAAATATTATTAAAAGAACATATAAGACTTACTTACTAATTCCTGATGGAAAATGCAGGTTCTGGGACTGTGATGACGAAGACAGGGCTCATGTAGGATGATCTGACAATCCAAGATGAGCTATCTCCTCTCCTGATGCTCAGATGAGTGTCACTGGGCTCTGGTTATTCAGTTGCAGTCTTGGGCTTGATGTCCTTCTCTGCAAACTTCTCTCCTTCCTTCACTTGTCTCTACTCAGCCAAGTCAATTCCAGATCTTTCCAATGACTTCCCCTTTTGATCAAATGAAAATCCAACCTCCTGTTTTTGGTTGGGAGCGGTCATTTACAGGGAACCGATGGTGGTTACGTGACCGACGGCGGTCGAGTAGGAACCGGTATCGGTCAGGTCAAAGTGGGCTATTTTTAGTAAAATAGCCAACTTTCCCTCCTTTTCTCCCGAGGGATTAGTTGCGGGCTTGGTCAAGTCATTATGAGGTTGGTTTTAGGTGCGGGTGAGGAGTCATTAGTCATAGGTGTGGATGTAGACCAAGTTATAGGTCTTAATTAGGTTAGTTTAGGGTTAAGACTAGGTCATGATGAGGTGGCGAAATGAGGTGGCAGGTATGGCGATGTGGATTTATTAATTATAAGGTAATTAATAAATAATTGTGTAAGGTTTAGGTGATGAGGTTAGGTTGCGAAATGAGATGCGTGGTACGGGAGGTCGTAAGACACAAATTTGGTGTCTACATTAGCCCCTTGTTGTCGTGTAGCTTGTCTTGTAAAGTTGCACTGACAATAATAAGAAGTGGTTACCCCTGTTAAGGGTATAGGTAATCCCCCTCAAATCTATCGCAGATTGAGGTAGCGTGAAATCAGGGATAGGGTTGATAAAGGGTAAATGGTGTTTAGATGATGGTAAGATGGTGGGGTAGGTCCAAGGAAGTAGACGCACGTTGAAATGCAGTAGTGCGACCAGGGTACATGATTTGAAGAGCAAACAAGCAATTCATAGGCAAAGGTCGATAGTTTATCCAAACAAGGGTGATATAATCCTGGTATCCAAGGCATAGGAAGTAGCTCCAGGGGATATAACGGGTAAGGTACAGGAACGTGTAGGCATGTTCGGCAGTACCAAATGGTTGGTTTGGTTGAGATAAACGTCACGGTCTTGGTCTAGGCAAAGTTGGTCGACTGATCAAGTCAAGGACCCGAATCATGCTAAAACACGAACAGGGGAGCTCAATTGAACAAAAAGCTACATGATGGGTAGATAGAATTGTAATTTGTTGGTTTTGGGCGTGGTATTTAATTGGTGTGGCCTTGGGTTGGGCCAGATTGGTTGGTGGCGGCCTTGGGTCAGGCCAAATGGGTTGGTTACGTCCTGGCCTTAGGTCGGGCCAAATGGTTGGGTGTGGCCTTGGGTCGGCCAGCCAGATTGGTTGGTTACGGCCTTGGGTCGGGCCAAATGGCCAAATGGTTGGTTACGGCCTTGAGACGGGCCAAATGGTTGGGTGTGGCCTTGGGTCGGGCCAGATTGGTTGGTTACGGCCTTGGGTCGGGCCAAATGGTTGGTTACGGCCTTGGGTAGGGCCAAATGGAGTCAACAAAGGGTGTTCAGCGAAGGAGGATATAGGCGATGTGGTGAGAAAGGGAGATTAGTAAATAAGGGCAGAAATTAGGGAAAGGTGGGATTAAACCGATATCGATTCTCTATGACCGGTATCGGTTATATGACCGATACCAGTTCTTTAGGGCATTATAGAACCGATATCGGTTATAGGTCGAAAAAACCTATAAAAAGAAAAATACGGCCGGTCATTGTCATATTGTCAATTTGAAAACCAATTTTAGTTGTCTGAGGTGTATTAGTGAGATTGTTGGATTTTTCGGCTGAGGTGGCACTATTTGAGTGGAGAAGTGAGTGGTTGGTAGGCCCTAGCGAGTAGGAGGCAGCATTTGATTGGTGGAGGACCCAGCAGAGGGGATTTATAGCCATGGCACAGCCAGGAGGAGCAGGAGGTGCTGGACCAGCTGGACCACCACCACCTATCCCACCACGACGACGTGTCATCGTACCGGTAGGTTCGAAACCTTTCATTATGTGAATTTGATGTTGTTAAGTGAGATTTGGGGGTTTGGGTAGGAATCCAATGTTTTGATAAAATAATGAATAAATTGAAGCTATTTGAAAAATGGAGAGGGTAGATGGGTTAAATAGGCCAAGGCGGCAGGGTGGGTAGGTTTTTAGGGTGTTTGGGTGGGTAAATAGAGATAAATAGGCCAAAAAGTGTTTGGGGGGGGCCGCGTCGGGTTCGGCTCCGTGATTTTACAGTGACCGATGCCGGTCACTAAGCGACCGGCATCGGTCACGAAGTTTTCGGGCGAGGTTGGTTTGTGGTTGACCGGTGTCGGTCGTGGGTCGACCGGCGTCGGTGGAGAGATGATGGAGAGAGGACCGGTGGCGGTCATGGGTGACCGGTACCGGTCCTTAGTTAGGATTATTTATTTTTGTTGGTTTGGTTTTGTTGTTGTTTTGAATTTTGGGTTGTTGTTTGGGTTGTTGTTTGGGTGTTTTGGTATTGTTTGGGTTGTTGTTTGGGTGTGTTGGTATTAGTGGTTTAGGTTTTGTGTTTATTTGTTGGGCTTTGTGTTTTTGGGGGTGAAGAGGGAAGGGGTAGAGGTTGATAGGAAGGGTGATTGGTGGGTGGGGGGGAAATGGGGCGGTTGTGTGGTCGGGTGGGTAAAAGGGGGTATAGAAGGTTAAAGTAGTTGTTGTTTGAAAGGGTAGGTCTAATGAAGTGGGTGATTTGTGCAGGCACGTCAGCAGCTGACTATGCGGGATAGGATGCCCCCGCTGTTGAGACGGATGTGGCCACACGTGTCCGCAGCGCAGTGGGCCATCATGCGCGAGGTGGGACTCGGCGGAGTCCAGCGATATAGGGCTATAGATAGGGATCACAGTCTTATGGTTGCCCTCATCGAGAGATGGGATCCGGCGACTAATGTTTTCCATCTCCCGACTGGAGAGATGACTATTACGCTGGAGGATGTGTATCGCATCCTTAGACTGCCGATCGATGGAGAGGCAGTATTCCAGGTAGACGCAGAGACAGCTATGGACAGCATTCTACAGGTATTTGGGGATGCAGCCGCGCTATTGACGTATCACAGCGTGAGCATTGCCTATGGGGACATGTATCGTGCCCACAGACATGAGACACGGCTGGCCGTGTTGATGATGATAGGCATCACATGCTTCGCCCTCCCGAACTCAGAGGGAGGCCGTTTTCCACGTGCATTGATGGGGGTACTACACGAGATGGTGGAGGAGCATACGTGTTATGCTTGGGCACCAGTATACCTGGTGCAGTTATACAGAGAGCTGTGGGGCTATCGCCGGATGAGGCGATTCGGGATTTGTTCCACATTTTTGTTACACTGCTGGGCATATGAGCATATCATATGTATTCGACCAGTAGGGCTGCCCCAGTAGCCAGGGCCACAGGTGATATATAGATATGGCTTTCAGAGGTGGTTGGGGGTCATGGGCCAGCCACGAGTGGTGCTCGCCAGATGGGATGTAGCTTACTACCGTCATTTGCTAGAGGGCCTGACCACATTAGATATTGTATGGAGGCCTTACAGAGGCCATCGGCCCCGAGGAGGAGCCCGATCACAGATGCGCTGGATCCAGTATACATTCTGGATAGCAGGACGGAGGCCAGGAGAGTATGAGCGGATACCCCTGGAGAGGGTACGACGGCAGTTGGGGCTACGACAGGATGAGCCACCTCCCCTCCTTCAGTACCGGAGGGATGATGTAGAGGCCCCACTACCTACCCCGCAGCCCGTTGACCCAGATTGGGTAGCAGAGAGGCCAGCAGATGATACAGTGGATGACGCCGGGTGTACAGGTTCATTCTTGGTTTGGTGGGCTGGTCAGAGAGCAGCGAGGATAGCACAGCCCGCACAGCCAGATTTGGCAGCTGTTACCGCAGAGAGGGACCACCTCCTAGGACAGGTGCAGTTATTACAGGGGCAGCTTGCTGCTGCACAGGCACAGATAGGTGTATTACAGGGGCAGTTAGCCCAGGCGCAGGTACAGGCATAGCCACAGGTACAGCCACAGGGCACCGGCACCATAGGTAGGCACCACCAGGCACAGGCACCACCAGCACCGGCAGCCACAGGCACAGGGTGTACTGGTAGGATAGGGGCCATTGTTATTAGGAGTCGGGGGACCAGCCCCAGCAGCTATGGTGGCACGGGCCCGTTATATGGAGGTGAGAGCGAGGCCCGGTACTATCAGGACATCCTTGATGGTACCGGGGCTGACTATTAGCCGTATGCGGCGCACAGAGTGGAGACCTCTAGGAGTCAGAGATCCCAGGGGGGTGCAGCTACAGCCGGTGGGTCGGTGACAGGGAGGAGGCGGGAGCCAGCGCAGGGACCCGCAGGGAGAGGAGCTGAGGGTGGTGGGGAGAGCTGAGCCATCCCTAGAGCGGAGATGGATGTTTTGTTTGTATATTGGATATAGGCACCGGTCTGCGAACCGGCTATTTATATAGAGGCCTGCGTGCCCACATATGATTCATTTATTCATTCTTGTTGTATATACCGGCCTGCGAGCCGAGTACGGGTTATATATGTGATACCGGCCTACGAGCCGAGTATATTTTTGATATGAGAGACCGGCCTGCGAGCCGAGTCGAGATTGTGACAGTTATTGCGGCCTGCGTGCCGGTTTTGTATTATTTGGAGATCACAGAGGCCCCTATGCAGGGCAAGTTGTATATTTGAAATATTGATATATATAGAGATGATGATTTTGATCCTTATGTTGTGTTTTAAAATGTTTTATGTATGTTGTCGATGGGTTTTGAAAATGGAATATATGTAGATGATGAGGTTGATCCAAATGGTGCATGTATTGATGGGTTTGATGTATTTTGTTGAAATGTTGTCCATATTTTGTTGATGGTTGTTTTATTGTAGATAGATGATATTGATGGATTTGTGATGATATATATATATATATATACGTGTTGATGTGATTCTGATGACAAATAGTGATAATGGTATAGTTATGCAGGCAAAAGAAGCGGGCGCAACAACAAAAATTTGGCAAAAAATAAAGAAAAGATCCAAGTTTAAGAAAAAGGAGGCAAGTGACCGATATCGGTTATGTAACCGACGCCGGTAGTTTGTTGACCGATATCGGTTATGTAACTGATACCGGTTATACCAAAACGAGCTTTTCTAAAAATAGAAAAGCTTGGGTGGCAACTTAAGTTCTTATTTTTAGCGTTCTTATTTTTAGAGTCATGCAACAAGCTAAATACACGAATGCGATGCTGTTTGACAACTGATACAGGTAATTGTAGAGAAGAATTGAGTGATAAGGAGAAAAGAGACAGGTGAAGTGAGTGTGGGCTGAGATTAAGAAGTTAGAAAGGTAAATTATATTGGAAGAGGGTGGTGAACATGGCTGAATGAGGAGAAGCATGCAGCAGGCAGGGACGAGGGGGAAGACAAGTTCCACCACAAGCTGCTGCATCCCGAGAGGTAAATTGTTTGGTTGTATTTTAATTCTTGCATGTTTTGTTGAATAAGATGAGAGAAGATAAGAGGGTAGAGATGAGAAAGAAAAGGTGATAGGCAAGGGTTTGGGATAGAGTGAGTGTGATGGGGTAGGTAAGCAGGGTATTCACGTATGTTTTTAGATATAGAGAGGAGTAAACAGGTAAAATAATTATCGTAGGTGTATGTTTTTAAGTAGGCTGTATATTTTTTTAAAAGTGACCGGTATCGGTTAGAGAAAACCGGTATCGATTAGTAAACCGGTATCGGTTCTCTATAACCGATATCAGTTACTGTAGGAGTTTCCAGAATTTGAGAAAAAACTCGTAGGGATTTGTTTTATTTAATAATTGTGTGTCGTTTTGATGTATACAGGCAGAAGCAGGGGTAAGGATGAATGATACGGTGCCAGCGTTGTTGTCAAGAATCCGAGCGGATGTAACACCAGCTGAATGGGCATTGATAAATCGTTTGGGGTTAAGTGGAATCCGTTATTATTCACGAATCACACGTAATCATGCTATGTTGCAGGCGTTGATTGAAAGGTGGAATCCGGAAAAGAATACCTTTTATCTGCCAACAGGGGAGATGACAGTGACGTTGGAAGATGTGTTTAGGATTCTGAGGCTCCCAATGATAGGAAAAACAGTGTATCAGGCATTGCCTAGCGCGGGGCGGGCAGCGGGTAACAGCAGTATTCGGTTCAGCTGCATGAGATTTGACACAGCGAGGTTTGACATTTACGTATGGTACAATGTATGCAACACACCCTGAGGAAACAAGGTTGGCAGTGGTATTAATGATAGCGGTGGGGTATTATGCATTACTGAGGGCGGAGGGTGGAAGATTTCCAAAAGCATTGATGAGTGTTATTTGGGAAATGATAGAAATGAGCGTGACTTTCACATGGGCACCCGCATATCTGGCAGAGTTATATAGGGGTTTATGGGCTTGCAGGTGAAAACACAGGACGACACTGGATTGTTCGTACTTATTACATTGTTGGGCCTATGAGCACATTGTTTGTGTGCGTCCAATGGGCCGACCCATCGAGTCGGGAGAGGCAGGAGTGCAGAGGTTGGGATTCAGACGATGGGTCCAGACAGAACAAGAGGCGAGATCCCAGGCTGTGATAGATGACATCGAGTATTATAGACAGGCATGGGAGATGGTGACGATTGCGGATATTTGTTGGAGGCCTTACGGGAACTACATGGTGACAGAGAACATAGCTGAGGAGTTGAGGGGTGTAGAGCGATTGAGGTGGATTGCAGGGCACAGGCCAGGTGAGTACGAGAGGATTCCTCTAGATCGCGTGCGGTGACAATTTGGGTTCATTCAGGATATACCTATGACATATAGACCATACATGAGGATTGATGCCGAGGCAGCATTCTCACCTCCCTGGCCGACACCTCCAGAAGGGCCAGAAGAGATAGCAGCCGATCGTAGGGTAATGGATGCGGGAACGACAGAGGCCTATAGAGTATGGTGGGTAGCAGAGCTGCGAGGTGCGCGTGAGCGCCCTGACATAGCTGTGATTACAGCGGAGAGAGATCATCTGCAGGATTTGGTTCACCAGCTTCAAACACAGGTGGATGAGACAACGGGATTGTTAGAGGTTTCACAGTTACGAGTAGAGAGACTGGAGGTAAGATTCCTCCACGCGAGAGGACGTATTCGTATGTTACAGGAGATGTTGGCGGATCAGTGGGAGGAACCAATAGCAGTGGCACCTTTGAGGATGGAGAGGCCAAGTGAAGGGCGTCGACGATCACGATCACCACCTGATTCGGGAGGAGGCGCAAGGGTCTAAGTGAATTTCATAGGAGTATAAGAATAAATAAGGATGCCGACCTGCGAGTCGATGATAGAGAAGATGTATTTGTTTAACATCTAAAAATGAAATATGTATGTTGTTTTGAGGGATGATAATACTAAGAATGGTTGTGTTTTGAATGTTGTTTTGGTTTGTTTTGAAAAATGATAAAGATGAATGTTGTCAAAATAGAAATACACAAAAATATTTATATTTACAACACATGATAGGGTATGGTAGGGGATGGTCGAGCTAACCTTGGGAGACCCCATGTCTCCTAAGTGCTGCCTACATAGCCCATTGCACAAAGCAAGGAAGGGCCTCAGACCGATGTAGTTCTCCCGTAGAACCAGGGAGAGGTGAATTCAGACAATTTAGGTATGGTTAGGCAATGTGTTGTTTGATAAGAATATTAATATTGGTAGGGTAATGTTGTTGGTGTTGGCGATGTTGATGTATGTATCGGTAAAGTGAAAGTTAGCCCACCCAAGTGGTAGGGAACCGTATCCTGATTAAGGTCAACACACAATCCTAGAGTCGAGCAAAAGAGGCAAAAGTGTCCCGTAGTTGATAAGAGCTAAACAAACCACATATTAACATAGGATGAGCTTGAATCCCTAGGTACCTTGCATAGGCGAGAAGTCGATAGGTGAAAAGAGTTGTATAATCACAATATATCGGATATACGTCATGTCCCTTGAGTTTTGTTGCATTTGACAAATGGTGAGGTGAGGTGGTTGATATAGGCGGGGGTGCTGAGAGCTTGTTACAAGGTTATTATTCTGACGAAAGAGAACCAAACCTAAATAGACAAGTCCATGACTCAAAAGTGCTTTTGAATGCGGCTTTTATTTTGCTGAATATAGACTGATCGATGTGGGAAGTCTACAAGGGATATGTATTTTGTTACTCTTGAGGTCTTCACGAAGCTGATCAATGCGAGAAGCTTCTGATAAAGGCTGACTGTGTATAGTTGTCCTTCAAGGGAGCAGTCTATTTATAGTAGCAGATGCGGCGTTTGTGTATAGCTGTCCTTCGGGGGAGCAGTCTATATAAAATAGCAGCAATAGTTTGGCATATAGCTGTCCTTCGAGGGAGCAGTCTATATAAAATTTAGAGGTCTAGATGTCCGTTGGGCATAAAGCATCTAGTTTTGTAGGAAGTTTGACTCAAGAAAGTCCCATAAGTGTTTAATTAAGAATGTGTCATTTTGATACTTTGAAGTCATGGACTAGACTAAAAAGGGGGAAGGCATCTTTTAGGGGAGGTGATAATCAAACCATGTGAGCTTGATTTGATTTTGAGATGTAGGAAACAAAGTGTATGCGGTGGTAAATGAGCTCAAGGGACGAGCGCAAGGTAGATAAGAAGTGATATAACACTGAATTCAACAGTAGAATGGTCGAAGATGCAAGGCATTAAGGGGCTCAGGCTCAGGTTTACCATTAAGCGAAGCTAAACGATAAGTGCCTGATCCATAAGTGTGAGTGATAATGTAAGGCCCAATCCAATTAGGAGCAAATTTTCCACGTTTGCTCTTTTCTAGTTTGGTTACATGTTGATTCTCTTTGAGGACAAGATCACCAACCTTAAAGGTACGCTCATGAAGTCGCTTATCATAAGCACGCTTGATGCATTTTTGATAGATTTGAAGGTGGTCAAGAGCCGTAAGATGACGCTCGTCAAGAAGCTCTAATTGGGCTAACCGCTCTTGGCGGAAATCATCGTTGGTGAGAATATCCTGAAGAGATATTCTGAGGGAGGGTATTTGTATTTCGAGAGGCAAGACAGCCTCGGTACCATATACCAAAGAAAATGGGGTGGCATTAGTAGAGGTACGAATGCTAGTCCGATAAGCCCAGAGAGCAAAAGGGATGTGCTCAGGCCAATTTCTTCCAGAATCATTAACAACTTTCATGAGGATTTTGGTTAGGGTTTTATTAGAAGATTCAGCTTGACCATTGGCCTGTGGATAGTAAGGTGATGAGAAACTAAGTTTGATACCAAAGTTGTCACAAAGGTCTTGTAACAACTTATTTTTGAAAGATTTTCCATTATCTGTTATCAGGCGATGAGGAACACCAAAACGGCAGATAATGTGATGGTTAATGAATTCGACGATTTTTTCTTTTTTGGTTGAAATGAGTGGAATGGCTTCCACCCATTTAGTGTAATATTCTGTTGCTGTGATTATCCAACAGTGACGTTGCGAAGAGGGCGGATGAATCTCACCAATAAGGTCTAAACCCCATTGTGAGAAAGGCCAAAGATCTCGTGCGACCTGTAGCGGATGGCTAGGAGTATGTTGAAGGTTGGCATGTTGTTGACACATAACACAACGCTTAACATATTCGTAGCAGTCGTTATTAAGAGTAGGCCAATAATAACCTAGGCGAAGGATTCGTTTAGCCACGGCAAGGCCACTAAAATGTCCACCACAAATACCGTCATGAACTTGTTGGATGGTATAGGTGATCTCCGCGCCGGTTAGACATCGAAGGAGGATGCCATCAAAGCCACGTTTATAGAGGAGTCCCCCCATGATGACATAACGAGAAACACTTTTAAGAAAAGCACGTTTTCCGTTACTAGTAAGGTCAGGTGGGAGAACAGAGGTTGTAAGGTAGTCGTGAAATTGGTGATACCAGGTATCCTGCGAATTAGCAGACACATTATTTATCATACAAACATCTGGGGCTGAGTAAGATGGGGCAAAGAGTTGTTGGACCAAGACGAATATGTCAGAGTCAGTTGGTGAGGCAGGAATTTGCGAGGCTAAGCAAGCCATAGTATCCGTAAATTTGTTAGTGGAGCGGGGAATGGTTTGGATAGAATAACGAGTAAATGAGGTTAAAAGTGAATCCACGTAATGTTTGTACTTTTGAAGTTCCTCATTTTTACATTGGTAGATGCCCATAACTTGATTGACTACCAATTGAGAGTCGCCGAAAATATTAATAGATTTGACACCTAAGTGTAACGCAACCTGGAGACCCAAAACAAGGGCCTCGTATTCCGCTGTATTATTAGTGCAGGGGAAATCGAGTCGGAATGAAAGAGGCATAGGCTCCGCATCAAGAGGAATGAGAACAACGCCAGCTCTGCCACTGCGCTGGCATTTGGATCCATCGAAGAAGAGGGTCATTGGATAGGACTCCTCCCTGAGTGAAAGAGTGGCGATGAGTTCGTCGGGGAAATAAAGATTGGTAAATTGTTCCCCAGGTAAAGGGGCCTCCGCGAGTTGGTCCGCAATAGTTTGTCCTTTGATTGACTTCTGATGTATAAATTCAAGGTCGAGGTCAGTGAGGAGCATAAGCCATCGGGTGATGCGTTGGTTTAGATGTGGTTTGGTGTACATATAATGAATGGGGTCCGTGTTGGTGATGACAAAAGTTTTATGATTCAGGAGGTAGTGTCGGAGTTTGGTGGCTACGAATGATAGGGCTAGGCACAATTTTTCTACATGTGTATACCTAGTCTCGTAATCCACGAGAGTACGACTTATATAATAAACGGCTTGTTCTCGATGTGCCGAGTCCCGATGTGCGAGCATGGCTCCTATAGCATGGTCAGTGGCAGAAAGGTAAAGGTAGAAAGGGCGATCATCCTGAGGTGGGATAAGCACGGGTGGCTGCAAGAGATAGGCTTTGAGAGCTTCAAAGGCTTGGTGACACTCTTCGCTCCATTGAAAGGCAATGTCCTTTTTAAGAAGGTGATGGAAAGGTTGACATCGATCTGAGAGTTGGGAAATGAAACACCGGATAGATTGAAGTTTACCTTGCAAACTACGCAATTGTTTGAGGTTTTTGGGTGGGGGCATTTCTAGGATAGCTTTGACTTTAGATGGATCGACCTCAATGCCACGCAAAGAGACGATAAAACCAAGAAGTTTTCCCGAAAGGACACCAAAGACACATTTCTTTGGTTGAAGCCGGACAGAATATTGTAACAGGTGATCAAAAATAATGGTTAAAACATCGAGATGTTCACTGCGATGTTTAGATTTGCCAAGAAGATCATCGACATAATCTTCAAGAATAGTGTGCATAATGTCATGAAAAATGTAAGTCATAGCCCGCTGATAGGTCGCACCAGCATTTTTAAGGCCAAACGGCATGACACGATAACAGAAGGTTCCCCAAGGAGTGATGAAGGTAGTTTTATGTTGATCGGCCGGGGCTACCAAAATTTGATTGTATCCCGAAAAGCCATCCATGAGAGAAAGCATCTCATGGCCCGCAGTGAGATCAACAAGTTGATCAATACTTGGGAGGGGGAAGTCATCCTTGGGGCAAGCGAGGTTAAGGTCTCAGAAATCCGTGCATATCCGAAGTCCCCCCATCACTTTAGTGACAGGTACGATGTTAGAAATCCATTGAGGATAGTCAATAGGCAAGATGAAGGAAACAGAAAGAAGTCGTTGAAGCTCTTCTTTGACCAAGAGGGCAATGCGTGGATGCATTTTTCTCAGTTTCTGTTTGACTGGTTTGGAATCGGGTTTTAGGGTAATGTTATGGACAGCAATGTCAGGATCAATTCCTGGCATGTCAGCGTAGGACCAAGCGAAAGCTTGGTTGCGGGTACGGAGAAAGGTAGTAAAGGCAGCTTGTTCTGATGTGTTAAGGGATTGTCCGATCTTCACAATGTGAGGATCCTCCTCTGTGTGGATGTTGATTTCTATAGTCGACTCATTCAACATGGTTTGAGTTTCAGACGGTAAGGCGCGTTGAATATAGGAGTCGTCCGCACCAAGGTAAGTGAGGATGGAGTCGTCATCCTGGCACTCAACAACATTAATTGAAGGTGAATCCTCTTCGATCATGTCTGGATACAGAAGGGGAAGAGAAGATGGGTCCTCATTATCGTGTTGATAAGTGAGAGGACCTAGGAAGATAGCATTTATGAAAAAAAAAAGTTAGGAGGGATAGATTCAGGATCTATCGACTCTGTGGGTGACGATGGCAAAATGGGTGATGATGGTTCGGTAGGGGTGACGTCGTCATCTTCCAGGAGACAACTGACACGAGGTTTCTCTGGTGTAAGTGTTTCAGGAAATCTGAGACCACTACGATCATTGTGTTTGCGTGTAGTCACGGGAATGATTGTATGTCGGCCTTGTTCATAAAGACCAAAACCAAAGCCTTTCCAAGCACAGCGAGTCAAGAAGGTGAGGGCGAAACGACGATTTGTCAGGTATTGAAAATCAGATTGGAAGGGAACCACCCCAAGAGGAGGTTCAGGGGTAACGGAGGATGCATCGACACCCCCATACGTTAGGTTGGTGCGGCAATTAGGTGGTCCGTAAGAGATTACCTCCCCCACGCGACGGTCGTAGGTAGGATGCGCATGTAACTGTCCGTACTCCTGTGGGGTATGGAAAGAACTAACGTTATATAGGCGGTACTCCCCCAGCGTAAGGCGTTGAAAAACATCTATTAAGGGGTCGGCGGTTGGGATGTTATCTGCGGGAAAGGAAGTGGTATTTGCGACGGCGGTTTCATTGGTTGAAGGTGTAGGGGCGGTTGAAGTGGATGGTAGAGGTGTGGTTGAAGTGGATGGTTGGGTTGGATGAATGGGTGTCTTGACTGGTACAAGCACATCATTAGGGCGATATAACATATTGCAGGTTTTGAAGGGGGGAGGATCAGCTTTTACGGTGTAGGACTTCCCCTCGTACTCAAATTTTATGCATCTATGTAAGGTGGAGGGAACGCATCCCATAGCCCGGATCCAAGGGCGGCCTAACAACATATTGTATTGGAACTCTCCCTCAAGGACATAGAAGAGTTCGGGTAAAGTACGTGGTCCTACACGAATGTTAAGGATCACGGTACCTAAGGTAGAAGTAATAGCATCATTGAATGACCGCAACATGATGGGGTTGGCACACATGCAACTAGAAGGGATATTCATTTGTTGGAAGGCTTTTGAAGAGATGATGTTTAGACTAGCGCCCCTGTCAATCATAACACGATGCACCCGAATGTCCCGGACATAAGCTGAGATGAAAAGAGCAGGGTCAGGATCTTCAGCACCAAAGTCGATAATTTCGTCTTCGGAGAAACTGACAGCCGTGGCTTGCTATACAGAGACAGAAGTGGTTGGGGAGATAGGTTGTTTGGTGAGTGAAGCAACGTGATTGGGTGTGAGAATGGAGGTAACAGGAAAGGTTTCATTAGGTAAGACCTCTATCCCTTGAAGGATTTCAATGAGAGCTTGTCGATGAGATTCAGAAGTCTGAATGAGATCATACAGTGTCATTTTTACAGGTGATTGGTGAAGTTGTTTGATCATGGTTTGGTGGGCAACTCCATTAGAGACGGGGTAGGCGGGTCCACGAATAACCACTTTAGGTGGTGGTGTGATCGGGATGGTGGACGGAGAAAGAGAGGCCGCAGGTGTGTTTTCTTTCACTTTTCCATTGTTTTTCTGCCCTCGAGTAGCAACACTAATCATATTGATCTCGTGAATACGAGAGGAGGAAGATGGTATGGATAAGTCATGGTCTTCGAGAGGTGGAGTTGTAATAATGATAGATTTTGGTGAGGCGGGGACAGGTGGCATAGGAGAGGGAATTGAAGCTAAAGGTCTCTCCCTTCGTAAGTTGTCTTTCTTAACTTTTCTATCTGAGAGAGGTGACTGACGAAGTATGGCTTTCAACGCTTTGCATCCCTCTACATCATGTCCTGGTGTGCGGTGGTAAGCGCAGATTTTAGACTCATCATAACCTATAGGTCAAGGTTTAGATGGATCATAAGGTCTAAGTGGGGGTAGGGAAATGGTCGCATTCTCCACCAACATAGCAAGGATTTTGGCGTAAGACCCTTTGAGTGGGTCAAAGTCAGAGGAAGATGAGGCTATTGACTGGGTAGATTCTGGTAATGACAGGGTATGGTTGATTTGTATGGGTGGTGGTTTAGCCAAGGGGTTTTGATAATGGGTTTTAACTGAACGTGGCTTCTTTGGCGCAGAAGCTATGTTTAGCTGGTTAGATGATGAGGCCACAGATGATGTGGTATCAGAAAACAACCACGGAGAAATAGGAGTGACCGCAAACAAATCTTTTGATGATGGATTTTGTTTAGGGTTGATAGGTGGACAGGATACGCGGGGTGACGGTGTTGATATACCCTTGGATCTCTGTATGGGTGCAGAAGATGTAGGTCATTTTAAAGAAAACGCAGGAGGTATGATATATTGATGCAAGGTGGAGGGATGAGGTCCCAATATGGAAGGTAGGTGTGACGACGATGGTTTTAGTTGTGATAGAGACATAGGTTGAGGAGATTGAGTCTGTCTCCTAAGTGGATGGACGGCTTTATTTTTAGATAAATCTAGCCGCTTAGGTGGGTGTGTTAGACTGGGTATTGGTGAGGTCCCAAGCGTAGGGGAAGATTTGGTTAGGCTAATAGAGGTGGATGAGGTATTTGGTAGAGATGAGGGGGGTGAAGATGAGGACATAGGCATTTTAAGCTTCTGTAAACACTTCGGGTATATGGTAGAGGCGTCTGGATCGGTCATCTGCATTTGAGTAGAATATGGGGTACTCAAACGTTCCCATAGGACTCGTCTATCTTCTGAGGGATGACAATCCTCACGTGTGAATAGGAACTTTTGTATGGAAGAAAGGTGGGTTGTGATTCCGGTCCACTGTGGGTGTGATACAGGGGGTAAATGAGGCACTGTATCAATGGGCGTTAAGAGGTCAACCGGTCGCTGAAAAGATTTAGGTGATGAAGAACTAATAGGTAGGAGGGCGTGTTTGAGAGGATCCATCATGTTTAAAGAATGTGGTGATGTCGGTGCAAGAGGTTTCTCGTCTAAGGATGACAAAAGAAGTGGCGAGCCTTCCTCTTGTATAGCAAGAATGGTAGAAGGAGACGTTTGGGAAATAGATAAGTTAGATAACATCCACTCACAGTCTTGCAAGGATGTGGTGTAAGAAGGTTCATCTGTAAGAAGAGAACTCTGGGTGGTTAATTCCTTGAAGGGTAAAGGAACGGCAAGGATTTCGTCTTGTCTTGATGGTGAGGAAGGGGGTTCGGGTTCCTGCGTTAGTGAAGAAGTTTGATTCAGAATTTTTTCGATAGAGGCTTTTGGCTGGGAGTTCGAAGACTGCATGGATCTCATGAACACTCTCCTCAGCTAAGATATCTTGGTTTATGTTACTGTTAGGAGAATGATTTGGGAATGGTTTGTTGAATATTTTCAAATTTCTGTTAGCAGGGGCATTAGGATTATCGAGGGTTATATCCCCTGCATCAACCATTTCCTGCACTATGTTTTTCAACATCTTGCAGTTTTCGTGACTGTGTCCCTTCACGCGGTGAAAGTTACAGAAGTCATTTTCTTTGTACCAAGAAGGTATGGCGTGGGTGGAATCAAACCCGGAGTGAGGTTTAACAGGAGGCAAGGTAATGGCTCCTGCTTTAAGCAATTTTTCCAATATCACACCATAAGTTTCTCCCAAGGGAGTGTAATTGATGGGCTCAGCTTTATACTTATAGGTGGTTTTTGGCGGGGTATTAGACGGTGGTTGGGATTTGACCATCACCGCGTGCACAGATCCTTTTGATTTCGAAGCAGTCGATGGGTGAGGATTGGTGGTGTTAGGTTTGTTGGTGGAATCATGGGTTCGGAAATTGGGGTTTTTGCTGCGCAACCGCAATTTCTCTTCCTCTAAGGCTCGAATCTCTAGTTTTCGAGCCATAGTAAAGGCCTCGTCAAATGTGCGGAAAGTTTGAATTTGGAGGGTAGGAGAGATGTGCTTAGCGCAGGCCCACGTAAAAAGTTCGATAAGTTCGGCCTGAGGCAAGGCATATGTAAGTTGGTTGATAAGGCCCCGCCATTGTCCAACGAAATCTGCGATAGATTCGTCTTCAAATTGTCGGATGGCATAGAGGTCGGTGATAGATACTTTCTTGGCAATGTTAATGGAGAAATGATCCAAGAAATATTGGGCTAGTTGGTTAAAAGAGAAGATTGAGTGCTGGGTTAAAGCACTGTACCACTCCAAGGCGGGTCCTGATAAGGACATGGGAAAGGTGCGGAGTAGTAAGGCATCGTCATGAGCAATTAGATAGCAGGCATGTCTAAATGAGCGCAAGTGTTGTTGAGGATCCTCCTTACTATTAAAACGAGTAAATTTTGGTAATTCCCATTGAGGAGGATATGAATGAAGGGGGACAGAAGGGTGGATAGGCTCCCGACAAACTTGCTCGTATGTCAGGGTGCTACGACTTCCTGAAACAGAAGCCTCCAGATTTTGCATTTTGTCCATCATTTGTTTAATTAAATCAGTAGTTGGATGAGATGATGGTGCGGTTGCGGTAAACGGAGGCAGATTGGGCCAAGGGCCACCACTAGACAATGGTGGGGTTAAATGTTGATAAGGTATGGAGGATGAATGTGTTGAGGGCGACCGAATAGGGATGTCCTATATAAGATGTTGAGGTCACCGGATACGTGTGTGGAAATGAAAAGGTGGGCGGAGCTTGAGAAGGAAAGCTCGTGTGGATAGGTGGCAGAGAGCAAGTCATGAAAGGAGCAGTCTGCAAGAGAGACGAGGTAGGAGTGGTCGGCAGGTAATGATATGTGGGGCCCAAGATTAACCAAAGGAAAGCCAATCTGTGCCGTATGAACCCTTGAAGCTGCTGAGATTGGGAAACTGGAGCTAAGGATGCAGAAGGCAAAGCGGAGTTATCAGGTAGAGAAGGAGCTAAATGAGCAGCTATACTAATAGGCATGCCAACAAGGAGTTGACCATCGGGCATACGGTCAGGGGCATGAGACAAATAATATTGTACAGTGCTAGGATTAGCGTCCAAAATTTTTGCAAATTCCTTATCTCCTACAGGGATTTTGGGAACCTCGCTGGTGTCCGTAGGATTCCCCACAGTATGGGCAGGAGGTGATTCAGGAAAAGGCACAGAGCAGGCATGTGAAACCATGGTGGCGGCTTGCTTCCGAGTGATAACAACCATGAGCAAGAGTACACAGTAAGGTTTCAATCTATTAGGAACAGAAACAACCCCAGAATGTTGAAATTGGTAGGTTTCTGGTTTGTCAGGGACTGTAAAAGACTGTAACCGATATCGGTCAGGTAACCGACGTCGGTCAGGATGTAGCCGGCGTCGGTAAGCTAACCGATGTCGGTAGAATAGAACTGGTGTAAGAAGCAGTAGGAAGTTGTTGATTTGGTGTTAACAGTGCTTAGTATGCCTACCAAACTGTTCTGAAGTGATCATAGAAAACAGTGTATGACAGAGAAACAGAACTGAAAACAAGCAAGATACACAAGCAAATTAACAGACTAACCCTAGGATTAGTTTTAATCAATTTGGGCTTATGCCCTTAGACGCAGAATGATGTCAGAATCCTAAACAAAAGACTTAGGGGAAATGTCAAGTTTGTTTTGGCTTATAAGGTTACCTCAATCGGGCGGAGGAATACCGCGGAAAAAAGGGGGGATGTTTTGAGCTGTTGTGTTAATTGTGAAGTGATTCGGTATGTGTTGTGCAGTGAAAGTAAGATTAATTTCTTGTCAATACCATGGAAATCACCCCCACGTGTACGACCTGTTACTTAATCTACGTTCACTAGAATTGAAAACAGCACGCAAAAATGGGATGCACGTGTTTTAAACCCAAATCGAAAATGATATTCGATGAAGCAAAGAAGATGACTTTCACTAATGCAAAGCTGGGAAAGCAAGACAAATTCTTTTACCAAATACAACAAAATATCGTGTGAAATTTTTAGAAGAAGAAAACAGCATGTATGCTCCCTATATGAAAGCAAGCAAGAAAGAAAGAAACCCGAAATGGGTCCCACCGGGCGTGCCAAAATGTTTCGCACAGAATGTTTCAGCTTTTGGAATAGAGTTGCTTCTATCCTTTCATTCCTTTGAGAAACAGATAAGGGTTAGGGCTAGGAGGAATACCTGTTGAATGTTGAGAGGGTGTGCACGTACCGTAGAGAAAGATCAGATCAACTGTGAAGAACTCCTTTTTGTCTTGGAAGGACTACCTGCAAGTAAGAATACAAGACCACCAGATTTTAATTAGACAATAAATGAGGGAGCTGCCTTAGGCCCAGGAAATATAAAACTTCCTTTCGAAGGTGGTCAGTTCCCCTGCTAATATGAATTAACACAAATGATTGTAAAATCACAATTTAATTGCCTCGTTGAAACAAGTAGAGGAAAGGTCTGGTTTTGGTTTTGAATCACGGTGACCGACGCCGGTCAGTGTCACCGGTACTGGTTGATGATAACCGATATCGGTAGGGGTAGTGATTTAAGGGGTTGGGTGAAGGTTGGCTATAAGATGGCTATATGATAGCTATGGTGTTTATAAGGCTGATAAAATGACTGGGGATAGGTAATGAGGTGATGGAGAAGACTCAGAGAGAGTATGGGGGGCTGTTCTTGGGGCAAAGTAGGGGTAGAGGAATGTAAGTTAGGTGGAGAGTGTTACCGGGTAGTGGATCTGAGGGTAGACTTGTAATTACTGTGATTCAGAAATCCAAGAAATATTATTAAAAGAACGTATAAGACTTACTTACTAGTTCCTGATGGAAAATGCAGGTTCTGGGACTGTGATGACGAAGACAGGGCTCATGTAGGATGATCTGACAATCCAAGATGAGCTATCTCCTCTCTTGATGCTCGGATGAGTGTCACTGGACTCTGGTTATTCAGTTGCAGTCTTGGGCTTGATGTCCTTCTCTGCGAACTTCTCTCCTTCCTTCACTTGTCTCTGCTCAGCCAAGTCAATTCTTTTTTTTATCTTTCCAATGACTTCCCCTTTTGATCAAATGAAAATCCAACCTCCTGTTTTTGGTTGGGAGCGGTCATTTACAGGGAACCGATGGCGGTTACGTGACCGACGGCGGTCGAGTAGGAACCGGTATCGGTTAGGTCAAAGTGGGCTATTTTTAGTAAAATAGCCAACTTTCCCTCCTTTTCTCCCGAGGGATTAGTTGTGGGCTTGGTCAAGTCATTATGAGGTTGGTTTTAGGTGCGGGTGAGGATTCATTAGTCATAGGTGTGGATGTAGACCAAGTTATAGGTCTTAATTAGGTTAGTTTAGGGTTAAGACTAGGTCATGATGAGGTGGTGAAATGAGGTGGCAGGTATGGCGATGTGGATTTATTAATTATAAGGTAATTAATAAATAATTGTGTAAGGTTTAGGTGATGAGGTTAGGTTGTGAAATGAGATGCGTGGTACGGGAGGTCATAAGACACAAATTTGGTGTCTACACATCCTTTCAATTGTCAATTAAAAAATTCAAATAAGGGAATCATAAAAATAAAAAGATATGTGACCAAAATAAAGGACCAAGCCCTAATCATCTATTATCATCACCTAAGGTTGCATACAAGTGCATCTAAGAGCATCAAAGGCATCCATCTAGCACTCATACAAGGGACAAGAGACTACATTTTATACAAACACTTCATAGGAAGGGGAAGTTAATTTTTCCATCCACGCATCTATTTACATTGGTACATCTAGCTTTCATGTGATATCGTGTGCACTTGCAAAAGGGATTTATAGGGTATAATTCTACTACACACACACAAGCACTACATGGATTCTTAGATGTAGTTCAATAATTAGTCATAATTTCACTCAGTCAAGTGACCGGTCGGGGTCATTCCGACTCCCCATTTTACATCTTTTATTTTTGGTATTTGATGTAGTTTGAGGGTTTTTTAGGTGAACATTTATTACAGCTTATAGGTACTATCTGTGATCATAGGTGCGACATACAAGAAACCAATAGTGACTACAGTGACACTTGTATGACACAAGAAAAATAAAGTTCTTACCATTTTTGCACAGCACAAGAATCCAGAAGCAAGACTCTGGTGCATCTAGGCTCCCCTGACCCAGTCCAGGTCACCCTACTCCATCCTTTTCTGACAAAGCCATGGATTTATACAATGCACAGTTGTGATAGTCTACTCCTTCCTTTTCATCATTTTTCCAGTCCAAATAAGTTAGCATGGTTGTGCATAAATCTAGATAAATCCTGTCCTTCTCTCTCTCTTTGCACTTAGGGTTTCATATTTTATAGCTTATTGATTGTGTCATCTTGTATTATTGTTTATCATAGTTTACAATGTACTCTGCAATATTAGGATTTATACAAAATTCATATTTTTGTTAAATCATTTGGTGAAGCCATGCATTCAAATACTCTTACATCCTCATTTTTCTTCTCTAATGGATCCTAAAATTTCTCAAGTCTCCTTGCATGATATTACTTCAAATTCACACCCACATTGAAAAGGTATGTTCTTTAAAAATCCCTAGACACTATGTATCTACCTCACAATATGTTTCCTTCACAATTAAGTTTCATTCTCAATCATTTATCTGATGAGTCTATTCACTTCTATTCCTCTATCTAATCAACCCATCTTAGATTCAATTCAAGATTTACATTCTTTATTTCAAGATAAAATTCAGGCTATGGAAACAATGATTACATCTCTTAAATCTGAAATCCAACATATTCAAGGATGCTTCTCAATACAATGCTAGTTCTTCTTCATACATCTCATCCTCATTATAATTATATGTTTTCTACATGTGCTCATATCAGTTAATCCCAAGTCTTACCATTCCCGTGCACCACTCAAATTTTATCTCAATACTAAGAAACATGATATTCTTCCTCAACTCCTCACTCATCAATTGATCAACTTTTCATCTACTCATTACTATCCTCCTTATTGGCTTGCACAATATCAAGGTCATCCATATTGTAATTATCATCGAATTAATGGACATAATGACAATGATTTTATGCTCTAAATGACAAATTGGCCACCTTAAGCATTATGGTCTCATTTCATTTGCTACACAAAATGCTACATGTTTCTTATCTTACTTGCTACATCCCATTGGGTTCCTAAATCATATTCATCTATGTCTAATGAGCATCATTCCATCACTTTTAATGTTCCTTCTTCATTCACTCAAGCACCGCCTATCCAACCCAATCTCAACTAAGAAATCACCCCATCTCTCATGGTTCTTCCTACCACAGCCTCCTCCTAATAAGTCTTCTACCACATTACCCTCCAAATTCTTTAGAATTCTAAACTCTTATCCTCTCAAAATCAGTCCAAACTCAGTCCTCCTCATCAATCACATCTTCTACAATATTATCAATCCTAAATAAGTTAAGCAACCACTCACAAAGCCTTAAGATCCCCAAGACCCATTTTAAATCTATTAGTATGGCCTGGTCCTTTCAATCCTTGCATAGATCTCCATTCAATGATTGGGGGCATCCTTCACAACCTCCACTTCAAATGTCTCTACAATACACTTTGCATCAAGAATGTCTACTCCTTAGCATTGATACAAAACCTTTGATACAACATTGTGTCGTCATAGACCCTTTGACACACCTCTCAAGGTTTACACTTAATTTTAAGGGCATCATACTTACATCTCTTCCCCCCTCCTAACATCATATATTATCACACATCATAATTCCATATGTTGTACTCTTTGTATGGTTCACATTGAATCCATACTTGCTCTATTTCTCATAGAAATATTACACAACTTTATGATACACCATTATATATCACACATCATACTACCCTATGATGCACTCTTGTGCTAAGGTTCACACTTGATTATTGAGGGCATACTACATCCATGAACCTCACACACTACACATTTCACACTCCTACGCTTCATGATACATCTTTCTAGCATTCTATTCTCACACATCATACTACCCTATGATGCACTCTAGTTCCACGGTTCATACTCGACTACTGAGGGTATCAATATAAAATTAACCTCACTACATTCACTCTTTATGCTCTATACTTCATGATCTATCTTTCTAGCATACACTTTCAAACCATTTCTCGATGACACACTCTTTTTCTATGGTTCATTCTTGATTTTTTATGGGTATTTTATAAATGAAACTCATCTCATACTCATACACATCCATTGGGGGGAACATTTCTCCTATCACATTCACATTGCATATCATTCCATCTCACTCATTCAAAGGATACTGCATATCTTGGTTGCATTTACTCTTACTTACTTATGCTTACATGAACACTTTATTTCTCCATGCTAGATAGATACTTAGTATGTCATTATCTTTTCTATATACACATGTGCACGTTCACTTGTTCTCTAGTTTTGAATGCAAAGTTCTTAAAGATATCTTTACACACAATAATGATGTGTAATATTGTACCTCTTACCAGTCACACCGAGGCTCCTGGGGGAATCTACATTTCTACTCCTACACATAATATGTGCTATTGTTCCATTATTTACAACTTCATATTCTTACTAGAACATTACTTTCCATTGATTTATACACACTTTGAAATACTATTTATCTTTCTAACATGCTAATGGGTGCTTCATGTGCAACATTTACCTTGCAGGATCTATTTTCCACCATGGTTATCTGATACATTTTCTTGACTATTGTTTTCTATTGTTTGCGATTGTATGTCATTATTTGTGGGATATGCCCTTTGATCTTATATGTACAATGTATTCTTTTGGCCACTTTGGCCCTGATTGTCTTGTGAGATTGTGAGCAATGTCCATGTATGAAACCCACTTTTCGTGGTCTATCTTTGTATGCACACTTTCTTGATTACAATGTATTTTCTATAACATGATTGCTTATTTTTCTACTAACAAATGCATCTAGCCACTTTGTTTGCATGTGTGCCTTATGGTTTCTACCATGCACATTACCTCCCCCTAGCAGGGTATACAATTTCATATCAGCATCAGGTCCTCTCTTTGGGCTGCATTCTCCTAGCGATGTCACATGCACCCCAAATGAGGGGGCATACATTGGGTGAATCAGTCACCCCATACCATAGCTCAGAGCTACAGTTATGATATACCATACAAAATCAACATAAGCTATAGTTACATAAGCTACAGTTACATAAACGGCCCAAAATATGACTTAGGTCCTCATTTCAGCACAGACACATCTGCTTAGAATATAAACACTAGCACCTGGGTTACTCCTATGACCTCTCTTAGGTGCCTATGTCCTAAAGGAGATACTAATCTACTTTCTCATATCAACACAGTTTTCAACAGTTCACATATTAGTTTAACAATACAGGCACAGTCCTCCAGCAAGTAAAATGCATTCTTTCTCCATTTCTAAATATAACAAATACATAACTAAATATGGTACAACATAGTAACAAAACATATCACACCATCTACAATGGTGTATAAATTTGGAAAGAATCATTCATGGAAGGAGAGTAACACTAGACCTCATCTCCCCAACACTCTTCTATCATGGTGTGAGATCACCCAAAAAACTCATTCTTAGCATGAGATCAACCAAAAAAATCACATCTGAGATCACCCAAAAAACTCATTCTTGGTGAGATCGCCCAAAAAACTCACTCTTGGCATGAGATCATGCCAAAAAAACTCACTCTACATAGGATTTTCAGGACATTTTCTATCTTTTTACACTCATGATCATCAGGTGCACACTTTCCTTTTACTACTTTTCACACATTTACATACTTTTAAGAGTTTTCATAATACATGACTTTGATTATTGTTTCTCACTCTTTTACAGGTCTGTTCTTAATATACAACAATAAGCATCCCTACATCAAGCAAACACTATAGGTAAAACATGGTACAACATAATACACTTTCACCCCTAGGGTCACTTCCTCTTTCTTAGCTTCCATACACTTCATTTTTATCACTTCACACTTTCACTTGTCTCTTTGGCACATTATCGTCCATCACATTCTACATGGTTATCAGGTATGCATCTCTTATCTACATTTATTTATATCGAGTATTCACTCAAAAATATAAAGTGGGGGAAAATATAGACACAAAATCATGCACTTGGGTACATTTCTAGGTCCTAAAAGTATACTTGCATTCATATGATTTCTAAGTGAGAAAACTAGTAATCGACAGCTATCTTTGTCCTTTTTTCTGTGTTTCTTATTTTATATTTTATTCTTAGACACCCTACATCCCAGTCAAATACTTTACTTTTTAAAATATTTTATGACTTCGGACACCAGCACCCAACCAGGACGCCAGCGCTCAGGCACCATCATCCCCTCTAGGTGACCCTGACCTATTTATATCTTACTTGATTCTTTTCGATTTCTTTTATCTTTTGGGCATATTATTTTCTTATGGGTTAACCTCCTAGTTTTCAATTACAAAATTCAACCTAAGGGAATCATATAAATACAAATTACGTGACTAAAATAAAGGACCAAGTTCTAAGCATCTATTATCATCACCTAAGGTTACATCCAAAGGCATCTATGAGAATTAAAGGCATCCATATAGCACTCATTCAAGGGACAAGGGACTTCATTTTCTACATACACTTCATAGGAAGGGGAAGTTCATTTTTCCATCCATATCTACTTACATTGGTACATCTAGATATTCGCTCTATATCATGTGCACTTGCCCAAGGGCTTCCTAGGGAACAATTCTATCACACACACATAAAAACTACATGGAGTTTGAGATGTCGTGTAGCACTCGGTTGTAAGTTCACTCATTCAGGTGATCGTCATGGTTAATCTGACTCCCCATATTTCATATTTACTTTTTGGGATTTGATGTAGTTTGAGGATTTTAAAGTTCATCATTTCTTTACAGGTTATAGGTGAATTTTTGTGATCATACTTCAACATACAAGTGACCAATAACGACTACCAAGGATCATCTTACGACATCAGAAAAATTAAGTTCTGAGCTCCTACGTAGTCACAACCACCCAGAAGCATACTCATGCTACCCAGGCACTACAGACGCAGTCCAGGTGTCCTAGTCTGACTTTGTCTAATAGATCCATAATTTATTGTGCATAGGTGTGATAATCTACTCTTCCTATTTATCAGTTTACCATTCCAGATTAGCTCCAACATCAAGCGTAAATTAGTTAAGTCCATTCCTCTCTCTCTTGTATTTAGGTTATCATGTTTATCTGGATTATTTCTTATGTCATCTTGTATCTAGAAATTTTTTATCATAGTTTACATCTATTACTCTACAATATTAGGGTTTAATAGCATAAAAAAAAAAAATTTAAATAAAATATATAAAATTGTCTTGATTTTCTTGGAGATGCTTCTAAGTTTGTTACCGAAGGGTGAGGTTGTAGGAAATATCATGCCAAAAGTGAGTTTTTGGGTAATGTCATACGAAGGGTGAGTTTTTTTATGCAATCCCATGCCAAGACAAGAGTGTTAGGGAGATATGTCTATTTTACTCTCCATCCACAATGCTTCTCAAATAATTGTCAAAGCAGATGACACATCACTGTATGTAACTGTTTACAAATGAATGTAAACTAAATTCTGAAATTGGAGTCAAGTGATTGCTACTGTAGAACTATGCTTTGAACTGCTGCAAATTGTACTAAACTGAGAATTTCTCTATTTTTTACCCCGGGACATAAGCATCTGGGTGGGACACAAGCACCCACCGCTATTGTATGTTCTGGGCACTACTTTCTACTCTATGTTTTGGACCCAAGACCTGATTCTGGGCCAATATGTAACTTTGTTATGTTGTCAAATCTATATTATTATACTTTGATATGTATCTCTGTATTGTTATAATGGTGACTTTATCACATGAATGAAAGTACCCCCCCTCGTTTGGGGTGTGTGCAACAAAAGTAGGAGAAGGAGGCCCAAGTGAGAGGACTAGAAATTGATATGTGTATCAGATATTAGATACCTACAAGGGGTATGGGATGTGCATGGTAGAAATCAAGGTACATGCAAACAAGATGGGCTAGGAACAAGTTTTAGTGTAACAAGAGCTAGCATGTAATAAAAAATAAGGTAACAAGAAACTATGAAGACATGATGTACCACAAAAAGTGGGTTGCATACATGAGGCATCGTTCAAACTTTCACAATACAATTAGGGCCAAAATGACCATAAGAAAACAATGATCAAGCAAGACATAGGGCATATCCTGCAAATAGTACCAAACAATACAAGAAAAAGGTTATAGATAACCATGGTTGTATGTAATCATGCGAGAAAAATGCTACACATGAAGCACCCATTAGCATGTTTGGGAGATAAATAGTATGTCAAAGTGTGTAGAGATCAATGAAAAGTAAAGAGGCAATAAGGATAATTAGTAAATAATGTAGTAATAGATCATGTAATGTGTAAAGTGTGAGAGTAATAGAGGTACATGCCCCCAGGAGCCTCTATGGGACTGGTAAAGAGTAGTGTCGAGCATCATGCATTATGTATGAATCTATGAAAGGTCCTACATTCACCACAAGATACCAAGTGAACACACATGTGTATTTATAAAAAGATAAATGACATACTAAGTATCCAAATAGCATGGAAAACAAAGTGTAACCTATAAGTAGAATAAGCTAACAAGAGTAAATGCAACCAAGATGTGTAAATCTAGTGTTTATGTGATGATGTGATGTGATATGTAATGTATGTAGATGAGAGGGGTCACATTTCCCCCTAGTGTATGTGCATGCGATGAGGTACATTTATGAATACTCCCTTGATAGTCAAATATGAAATGTGGAACTAGAGTGCATCATCCAAAAATGATGGTACAATTTGTATACCAAACGCGATGTTAAGCTCAAAAAATATAGACATGAAGCAAAGAGCATGAGGATATAGGATGTGATAAGTGAGGTTTATGTAGGAATTATACCCTTAACATTCAAGCATGAACCATAGAACAAGAGTGTGTCATCGGATAATGAATAAGGAAAAAAATTTAAATGTAATATAATTTAACATGCATGACATTGAGTGGATTCCTGAGTGGTTTTCCAAGAAGAGTGTCCAGACAATATATTCCACGCCCTATATTTTCAGTTATTACATAAGGTCCGAGCCAATTAGGATTCAATTTTCCTTTTACTTGAGCATCATCATTAGTATTTTTTTTCGTTGAGAACAAGATCGCCGATATTGAATTCATTTGGGTGTATTTTGTTTTTTTAAGCTAGTGCAATGCATGTCTGATATACCCAAAGATTATACATGGTGAGAGTAAATCATTTCAATCTCATATAATCGTTTGTCACGGTATTCTTATCTTTGAGAATTCCTTTGAGGGACACTCATAATGAAGGAATTTCATGTTCTAAAAGAATGAGGGATTTAGTGTCATAGACAGTTGAAAATGGCATAGAATTAGTGGGATTGAGAACTCATGTGGTAAGCCCAAAGAGTGTCTAAATTTTGATTATGCTTGTCACTCCCAGACGTATCAATAGTTTTGCATAAGATCTTGATAATTGTCTTATTAGTTGCTTTTACTTGAATGTTTCCCTATGGATAATAAGGAGTAGATAAGGTTTTCTTAATTTTGAACTTTATACAAAGTCTTTTGACATCTTTGTTTTTGAAATGAGAACCATTATCACTGAAAATAACAAATGGCACACCAAAGCATGTAAGGATGTGACTAGTAATGAAATGGAAAATGTTAGTACTTGTAGTGCTTGGCAAGGGTTCTACTTCGACCAATTTAGTAAAATATTCAATAGCGGTAATAATGAACTTATGGTTATCAGTTGATTTGGGATTGAATTTTCCAATGAGGTCAAAATCCCATAGGAAAAATAGCCATGATGAGGAAATGGGTTGGATTTCATATCAAAGTGTGTGATGAAGGTTGTTGTACTTTTGACACTCGTCACATCGTGTGGCATATTCAAAACAGTCTTTTTCCTGGTGGGCCAATAATACCCTTATCTTAAGATTTTTTGAGACATTGTTTTTCTCAAAAAGCGTCTACCAAAGAGGTTATCATGGATCTAGGAAATAGCTAAAGTAATATCATCAACACCTGAAAAAAGTAACAAATGACTCTTGAACACCCTATTAAAAAGAGAGGCTCTAATGATTACATATCGTGTGTCTTCCCTCTATAGACAATGAGATTCATGAGGTTGTAGGTTGGAAAGCATGGCTTTTCGATATAGAAAATTAGAAATTGAGGTGAACCATTCAGGATTTTCATAGCTTCGTGGAATGATGTAGGCTTTCAAAACTGGACTATTGGTGGAGCGATGTTATAAGTAGTGGAATATAAAATTGTATTGATCATCATTGATATCTTTTGGAATGAGATAGGAAGCACTGGCTATGGTACCAACATGATGATTATCTTTGTGAGGGATGGTGGTGATAGAATAGGAGTCAAAGGTAGACAATATAAATTTTACAAGGTCGTTGTAGGGAGTGATTCACTCTTCTTTGGTTTGGTATGTGTCATTGAATTGATTAACAATTAGTTGGGAGTCATCATGAATATGGATATTAAGAATAATCAACTTACGGGTGATAGTGAGGCCAAGAATAAGAGCTTCGTATTCAACAATATTATTTGTACAAGAAAACCCTAAACTATAGGTAAAGCGGAGATAATCACCATGAGGGGTGACGAAGACAATACCAGCTCCAACGCCCAAGGCACAATGAGATCCATCAAAATACATCATCAAAGTGTCAGTGTCAATTGCATAAGTAGTGAAGTCATCGTGGAAATATTCACAGATGGGAGAAGGATCAAGAAGAGGATCATTAGCTAGCTGGTCAGAAATGACTTGTCCCTTAATGGCTTTCTGTGGGATAAACTTGAAATATGATTCTATGAGTAACATAACCCATCGAATAAGGTAACTAGAGAGATGTGTTTGAGATAATAAATATTGTAAAGGATCAAATTTAGTGATAATGTGGATCACATGATTGAGAAGGTAATGGCATAATTTATCCACAACAAATACAAGGCCAAGGCATAATTTCTCAATATAATTATAGTTGCACTCATAAGGGAGTAATGTACATATAATGTAATAGACAACTCATTTGAGGTCAGCATCATCGTGTTGCACAAGAAGGGCTCCCAAGGTGTGTGTTATCCAAATCCACCCCCAGGGTTGATTTGATAACATACATCAGAATTCTCGAGTCCCAGGCAAATGGATGGATTCAGGGATAAAATCATGTTTCTAGGGTCCCCTCAGAAATTTTTCTAACTCTCCTGTCCAGGTTGAAAAGAGCAAGCTTTGAGAAAATGCGAAGAAGTTGCAAAAAATAAGCTTGGGCCAGAAAAAATTGTGAAAATCGGCTAAGTCCTTGTCCTAGGAGCAGTTGGGACATTCGGGACACCAAGGCGCGGTTCGGCCGAAATGCCTCCAGGAGGCCCGCAAAGCACTAGGACAAGTGGAACAAATGTACGCGAAGGGCGTGAACCGGCCGGGTCGACCGAAAAGGAAAATTTTAGCACAGGGACAATCGGGCCGTCGCTACGTGAGGGACGCGGAAAGCCGGTTCGGCCGAAGGAGAAGAAAATTGACTAACTGCTTGGGACATTTGGGGCTTGAGGACGCGAACCGCCCGGATCGACCGAAATGGAGAACTTTCATACTAAGCAGTTGGGACATCTGGGCCGCGAGGATGTAAAGGACGTGAAAAGGTGAAGCGGCTGAGAGCAAAGGAAGCCATTTCAGGTGGTTCGGAAGAATTTTTCCCGTGCAGCACTGGGACATTTGGGACAAATGGATGCAAAGGATGCGAACTGGCCGGTTCAGCCGAAATGGGAAACTTCAGCATTAGGACAAGGGGGACAAAGGGACACACGGGACGTGGATAGCCGAAGAAGCCGAAAGCCAATCAGATCACGCAACGTGTCACTGGCAGAAAATGGACATGGAAGCCCATTTTAGGTGGATCAGAATTTTTTGTCCCAAATAGCACTGGGACATTCGGGACAAATGGACGTGGTGGACGCGAAAGATCCGGCATACCCACGGACCAACCAGATCATGACACGTGTCACAAGGAGAAAGGTCCAAAGGTCAAAGGGTGATTTTTGAAGGAAAATCCTGAGCCAATAAAAAGAGGACACGTGTCCAATGAAGTAGAGAAGGAGAGAGAATCACACGACCAATCAATGCATGCCACGTGTCATCAGGTGGCAGAGCGCGGGAAGAAATTTAAAAATCTGTTTTCACCTGTTTTGTGCCCTAAATCTTCAGATCGACATATCTTTCGATCCAGAGCTCGGATTTGCATGTTCTTTATATCAACGGAAAGCTTATGAAATTATGTATGTGATTATGGGGTTAATCTCAAGTTTTGGTGTAGTCTAGAGAGATAAAATTGAGAAACAGCTCTGATGCATGTTCATGGCCAGAAGTGACATTTCAGCGACCAAATTTAATGCAGAATGGGTTGCATTCTCCTGTAATTCAGTCAAAGTGATAGGGTATGGGTCTGTAAGGTCCCCCATGCCATTTTAATGCATCTGTAGTCAAGGAGGGATGGGCTCTCATGCTTCTGTACGTTTTCTATCCCCTGGGCTCGACCCATGCACTAAAAAAGCCAAATTTGGCTCATTTCTAGGGGGGAACATTTCTTTGGATAGCAAGCTTCTTATTTCACCTGTAACAAGTGATTTTTGCAAGTATCAGACCTCTTCTAAAATTGTAACAGGTTTTCTTCCTTTTTTGATGTTGTAATACAAGGGTTTTGACAGTGGAAATGACAATACAGGCTCTGTGATCAGTTTTCAGTCCTTTTTTTGTGTTGCTTGTTTCATTTTAGACCTCTGATTACATCTTATCAGCTTGTGCATGACGTTTTACGTTGCATTTTATGATCTGTGTCTATCTGTAGAAAAAGAAGTGTTCACCACTCCTCTTTTGGTGTATCACCTGTTAGTTTAGTTTCATTTTTTACACTTTCTATCTCTGTCTCCTTGGAGTTTAGAGTAGGGTTAGGATCTGAACCTCTGTAGTTTTGCAAAATATAGATCTAAATCAGAGGAGTTTGAGGAACCATCCTCTAATCTGGAGATTCCTCTCTCAGTTTCACAAGTCCCCACACTTGGAGAGAGGTTTCCATGTTGTGCAATCACACTGGATGCTAGAGTGATCAACCTAGAAGCTTGATCTGCATCCAGGGGTGCTGTGAGTCTGCAACAACAGTGTGAATTGTAGAAAATATATATAATAGGAAGGGTTGATTAGCCATGTGAGGCACAATAACTGGAGGATTTAGTAGATGAGTTTTGACATCCTCAAAAGCACGATGATAGTGATCATCCCAAACAAAATTAGTATCATTTTTCATGAGGCGTGTGAAAGCTTGGGTTTTGTCAGCTAACTAAGCAATGAAGAAGCAAATAGCCTGGATATTTCCTTGTAGTGAACGTAGTTGATGGAGATTTTGCGAGGGAGGCATGTAGATTATGGCACGGATCTTCTTAGGAGTAATCTCAATTTTTTGTTGAGTGATATAACCAAGTAGTTTTCTAGCCATGAACCTGAAAAATATTTTTTTAGGATTTAAACATGTGTTGTATTGTCATAAGCATGTAAAAAGTGTGTGTAGATCATCAGCATGGGTGGCACGATGTCAAGACTTGGAAAGTAGGTCATCAACATAATCCTCAAGTATTTTATGGATATGATTGTGAAATATGTGTGTCATAGGACATTAATAGATGGCATCGGCTTTCTTAAGGCCAAAAGGCATAACAATGTAGCAAAAGGTACCCCATGGCATACTAAATGATGTCTTTTTTTATTTGCGGGGTTGATTTTAATTCAATTATATCCAATGAAATTGTCCATAAATTAAATAATGTTGTATCTGGTTGTTGAATAGTCTATATCATCTATGTATGGTAAAACAAAACTATCTTCTGGGAAATCCTTGTTAAGACCAAAAAATTTAGTGTAGCAATGGACTTTTCTATTTGGTTTCATAACCAGAATAATATTAGAGACCCATTCAAGGTAGTCTACAACATGGATGAAGTCGGAATCCAAGAGGCATTGTATTTCTTCCTTATCTAATAGTGTAACTTTAGGATGCATTTTTTTGAATTTTTTGCTGCATCGGTTTGGCTCCATGGTTAAGGACTATATTATAAATGGAAACAGAAGGATATATACAAGGCATATTGCTATAATCCCATGTAAATATATCTGAAAATCCGTGAAGCACTTATTTGATGTCAGCTTTCTTCAAAGACATAAGAGAAGTGATTAATAGAATGACACGGGGGTTGTCTTAGGTACCTAGGTTATATTAAATAGTGTATTCATTTAAAAGTGCATATTGTTCTTTGATGTGGGGTTCAATAGGAAGTTTCAGGAGTATCATTATTTGCAGTGGGAGGAGAAGATTCACTAAATTAAGCTATAGTGTTGAGGACAAATGAAGAGCATTTTTTATGATGGTAAGGGGGATATGGTCATAAGTTCCCATGTATTCTAATAAAGCATCATCAGTGCGGAATGTATCTAATCTAGGCCAAGTGGGAGAAACAGAATCATCAATGAGATCAGGGTATAATAGAGTGAGGTGATGAGTGTGTGAAATATTATAGATCTCGGGGGAGATGGGGCGCCATAACTAATGCCAAGATTAGTGGATTGTGTGGGAATGGAAAGATATTATGCGACTCCCTTTCCATATTTTCCTAACTTAGTGTTGGTGAAGCCGTAACAAATCATATACTGATATCCAAGACCATATTTTGTAAAAATGGGTGAAGATGTGTTGGAAGGAGGGGTAACTGGTGAGTGATCTATGATATTACAGAAGGAAAATGGGGAGGGATCAGCTAAGGCTTCATATACCACACCTTTAAATACAAATTTAAGTCATGTATGAAGGGTTGAGGGAACCGCATGCATAGCATAGATCCAAGGTTGTCAAAGGAGAATGTTATAATTAAGATTATTAGGCATTACATGACATGAGACAGGTACAGTGCATGGTCCAACACTAATGGGAAGTGTGATTGTGTCTAAGACCCACTTGGGAATGTTAGAAAAGCCACGGATGCAGATAGATGATGGAGTTAAGGTAGTTTCAGACAGGCCAATTTGTTTAAGGAATGCAAGAATATAAATGTTAAGACCAGATCCATTATCTATTAGAGCTCATTTAACCCAAATGTTATTAATTTGAGCTTGGATATAACACTAATGGGAAGTGTGATTGTGTCTAAGACCCACTTGGGAATGTTATAAAAACCACGGATGCAGATAGATGATGGAGTTAAGGTAGTTTCAGAGAGGCCAATTTGTTTAAGGAATGCAAGAATATAAATGTTAAGACCAGATCCATTATCTATTAGAGCTCATTTAACCCAAATGTTATTAATTTGAACTTGGATATAAAGGGGTGGATCATTATCTAAAAAAACTTGAGAAATATCAGCAAATGTAAAAGTAATATACTCTTCATTAAAAAAAGTGTTGTAGTAAGTCTTATGGTAAAACATATTCAGGAGATGTGTGAGGATGAAGGTAAGTATTAAACAAAAAATATTGTATTTTATTTTTATATTTGGGATGGGCCTACAAGAAAGAGGGGAGAGAAATACTCATGTTATTAAAAGAGGAAAGTAGTTAGGGTGAGGAGGAAGAGAGGTATGCTACAAGACCAAGGTCAATTTGTGCAAATAAGGAGGTGGGTTCAACAAATGATTTAATCTAAATTGAATTAAATCTAATTTCATAGTAACTATTGTAATGTCTGATATACAAGTGATAAAATACAGTAAATTGAAAAGTAAAAAAACATGCAATAATATGAAACCCTAAGAAATAGGGAGTGAGTGAGTGACTTAGTTTATTTTTGAGTGATCAAGAAGTGGTTTGATTTGAGGTATTGCTATAACAGACTAAGAGAAGTGTCATCAAGCTTCACTGGAGATCCTGGGACTCATAAATGGGCAAGAAAAAAGCACCCACAGGAGGACAAGAATGCTCGGGCGCTAGTGACTGATCTAGGCGCTAGTGTCTAGTCACGTAATTAGGTTCTATCTTCTTTTGTGCAAGAGGAGCTTCCCTGTTAGCTTCCTTTTTCACTTTATTTTTCATGTATTGTCGTTGATTATACCCATAACCTATAAAGAGATATATCTATTTGTTCATGCCCACAAACCACATCAAACCCTAAAAAGAAGATGCATAATATAGATTCAGAATGATCTTGGTGGTCACCCGAAGAGTGAACTTAGTACCAAACATTGCACTATGTTTCAGTATCCATGTAGTTATGTGTGCATGTGTGTGTAATGATTCCCTGAGATTCCCTTGTGCAAGTTACACAGTGATAACAGGCTAGATCTAGAATGTAACAAATGTATAGAATGTGTTTGATCAAATAAAATGAACTTCCCCCTCCTATGTTTTGTATGCAGAGTGATGCAACCCTTGTCCCTTGTGTGAATGTGCTAGATGAATGCCTTTTAAGTGATCTTGTGCCTTTGAATGGAAGCTTAGGTGATGACAGTTAATGCTTAGTTCTTGTCCCCTTATTTGCGAACTATAACTATGTGTGTGTGTGTGTGTGTGTGTGTGTGTGTATATATATATATATGATTCCCTTGTTTGAATTTCATAATTGACAACTAAAAGGCCAACCCAAAGTTGTAAAATATGACCCAAAAGTAAAAGTGGCCCAATAGAGTAAGAATAAAGTAAAGAAGATCAGGAGCTCCAAGAAGGGACATGAGCGCCTGAGCGCTTTTGTCATAAATGGGCGCTAGTGTCCGAGGCTATAAAAGATAAATCAGTAAAATATCGACAAGTTGTAAAGTGTGTAAGGTCAATAAAAGTATAAGAGACAAAATAAATTAAAAAAGGCCCAAAAGATATTGTTAACCACTAGTTTTCTTACTTAGGAATCATGTATTTATTAGTATGCTCTAAGACCTAGAAATGTACCCAAGTGCATAGATTTTGTGTCTACACTTTGCATTGTTTTAAAGTAATTGTCTAATTATAGGTTATAAAATTCATCTTAGCTAGGAAAATTTTGTGAAAAGTGATTTACAAAATAAAATTAAAAATGAACCCTTATGTCTCCAAGGAGGTCAGTCCTCTTTAAGAGGATTCTATTTGGATTTTTGGTGCCACCTCTAGCTATTTAAAGGGGTTGTTTGGGTGGAAAAAGGGTATGCTTGATTTGGAATTTATTCTCCTCGAGTTGGAGCATGAAACCACTTTCTCTCTCTTACAATTGAGGATGAAAACCCTCTTTACACTCAGTTAGAGGAAATAACCCCTCATTCCTTCATTGGTAGTCTCACACTGAAGTCACACCTGGTGATTACATTTAAATTTTCCTTAGAACACACCATTCCACCCCATTGTAAACCCTCTCTTAGGAAGTGACTTGCATGGTGGATGGTTTTTGTGTCATCTAGGGTACTACACTCCTTTCTTTGTTGATAATTGGATTGTTCCTAATTTATAAGGCTGATTTCATTTCCCGGATTGAACTTTGGGCCTTGGAACCATTATTTCTAGCCATTTTTGTAAGTAGGTTCTGTTGGTACCCAAATTTCTTCTCCTTTTCAGTCCGAGCAGCATCAGAGATATAACATGAAATTTGAAGTCAGATAGATCATGATGTGTGTTCATTTTGTATCCAGGGATGTGATATAGTTAGCACTTAGATTTTTGGAGAGATGGATAACACTCAAATAGGACTTGATCTTGTCTTAACTGTTTTAGGTTGTGCCTTTCAACCAAGGTAAGAGGACCTATTTTGTAACCCTCAAATGGTGAAGGAGATGAAGATATCCCTCAACTTGTGCAAATAGTATGAAAAGGGCCTTGGGAAAATATGATTAACACCCCAAATCTAACTTTCACAAGTTGTCACTCCCATATTATGGAGATATTTTCAGTATGCAAGGCAAGGGTTATTGAAGACATTGCATGATCCTGATATGCTTTGTGAATTTTTGTAGATGGATTATATTCTGTAGTTGAATACACAATGCAATGCAGGGGTAGTATGAGGTAGGATTAGTTATGTTTGAATGAAGTTTTTGGTGGGAGCTTTTAGATAAGACTGAACCAGAATTTTCTAGATTATTTAAGGACCTTTGCAAGAAATTTGTAAGACCTAAGCAGTAGAATGCTTGAAAGGGGTTAAGGTGCTCCTTAAACCAGGATATGTGCCACAAATGGAAGCCCAAATCTGCACTCTTCCACACAATCTTTGACAACTTGCCCACAGAAGCTTGAAGAAGATGAACCAACAAAGCATCCAGAAACCTCTACTTTATAATGACCTAAGGTGCACCCATAAGGTTTACAAAAAATCTCTAGAATTCAAGGAAGGTAAAGTGATTTTAAATTTGTTTATCTCTTTATCAGATGAAAGCTCTTATGAGTGTGAGATTGCAAATGCCACTAAACTATCAACAAGAAATGAGACCATGTATGATTAAGAGAGATTTTAAACACAAGACTGCAACAGGAGAAAGAAACACAAATTGAAAACATTTTGAAACATAAGTGCATGCAAATTTTGCAAAGAGACAACAAAAAATAATCCAGAATGACCAAATTTATCAGTAGGGGAATGTTATAAGAACAATCTCAAAGCTTATTGATGGCTTTAGAAATTAAACCAAGTCAACATGAAACAAATTTGATGTAAAAAGGAATTAGAAATGGTTCTCAGGCTGTTTCTCAGAGAATGGGATTTTTCCCATATTTTCTTGTGAAATTATAAGTTTCTCTTACCTTTTGCATGTCAAAGAAACATGCATTATACAACATTATCAATTACATTTGATCTTTCTTTCCCAAGAAAAGAATATGCCCAACATCAAGTTTGTTACAAAATTCCAACATGATTCATGCAGATACAGACATTTAACAAATTTGCAACAAAAAGTTGCCATGTGTTTCAAAAAAGGTGAATAATTACAAATCCTTCATCATTATCCATTATGGAGGCATGTTTTTCATCCTCAAAGCATGCAAACCCCTTTAATTTCATTATTTCATCCTTATCCCTCCAAAATTTAATTCTGCAACTTCTTGATTTGATATTTCATGTTTTAGACAGGTTGGGGCAAAAATTATTTCAAAAACACCTCAAATCTGACAAATTGATCCCTAAAACCACTTGCATTGGTCCTTGCAGGAACAAACGACATGAATTTGTCAAAAATTAGATGAAAATTGATGCAAAATTTGTATTTCCACAGCTTCCTGGAGCAAAAAATGGCGGCCAAAATGAAAAATGCACAGTTATCATTGATTTTCACTTTTTCCTTCAATCTGAGCTCTCCACGTGTCAAAATACGATTGGGAATGGATTTGGGGATCATTTTTTGACCTTTTAACATATTTGGAAAAATGTAAAAAATTGACTTTTTCTCTCGCACGCCTCCACCCATGAAATTTGGTGCTGACACATGACATATGGTGGGTCCCATTGAAGTCGCATGGTTCAATTCTGCACATTTCCACCCTTTTTTAGAATTTTGGAAAATTTTCACTTTTTTCCCCATGGACCAGTGCCTCCATCTCTATCTTTGACACATGTCCCACTTCTCTATTGCTAAGGATCTATGGGCTTATTTCACATTTTAACTCCTTTTATTTGCTAAAGGTAAATTTTTCTCATTTATGCCTCGCATGGACCCACGCCTTTGATTTCTTCCCTGCCATGTGTCTCCTTCTAATTTTTTGTAGAGCCACACCTCAAATTATTGCATTCTAAGTCTTTCTTGTACAAAAGGGAAAAAATTCCCCTTTTGCCTCTCAACGACCTGCCGACTTCCTTCTATGCCCGCCACGTGTCTCCCTGCTATACTTGGTGGACTTGCGGCCCCTTTCGCAACTTTCATCCCTTTCACCAAAAAAGGAAAAAAATGCCTAAGTCCTCCACTGGTCCGCACTCCCCTCTGACCCTGCCCTGCCATGTATCCACCTCTGATTGGCTTGGTGGATGCACGGGCTCTATTTTGGTCTATAATACCTTTTCACTAAAGGGTGAGATTTTCCAAACTGCTCCGCCTTCATCTCCCTACCTGCCACATGTCCCCCCATGGTTCATTGTAGAGCCACAGCCCTTTCCTCACATTTTTTAATTTTCACCAAAAGGTGAAAAACTTCCAAGTCCCCCGTCAACCTTCCATCCCACCTTTCAATAAGAACACGTGACATGTGTCCCTCCTCTAGGGACCTGTACAAAGTTACGTGGGAAAAATTTGTGAACTTTTGCCCAAAACCAAAAAATGTTAAGTTTTTATAAGAAATCCACCGAATCTCATCCAACCACAAATGGCCATGTATGAGGAGATGTCATTTGAAATAGAATTTGATCGGGCATATGACACTCGTATAACCGTAAAAAAACATAGAATTTTCTAGCGATGCCTCTAAAATAAATTGATTTTTTCTTCATGGATGAAGGATTTTTTGGTCAAAAAACAGATAGGGAAATTGATTTTATGCAATTTAAAACCATGGAGATAGATATTTTGAGGGAAAAAAAAAATCATAAAATGAACAACCACAAGCTCCAAAGATCTGGGAAAATTAGGAAAAACATGACAGAGGCTCGTAGATTTGGCAATTTAGGGCATAAAGTACAGGGCATGCACGTATTTTTTCTTTCACATTAGGGAAAAATAATAAGTTGTGAGCACTTTTCAAGGCTTTTAATTTGGATGGGAGAAAGTTTTCATATCACCAAATTTGAAGACAAACATGTTATAGAACACATAGAACCAAAGGGGAAAAATGGCATTATAACAGAGGATCAAAATGGGCACCAACATTGGCTCCTACTCGGGGATGGGCACTACCTAGTGAGTCCCACAATAACAATACAGTAGACCAAGTGCCAAAGTAATCCATTGGGAAAATAGAGTCATGAGCCAAAGTAACCAAAAAATAGCTGAGAAACCAACAAAAAATGGCTGCCACACACTAAGGCAAACCAAGAACCACCAAAACACCAAAGCAAGACCAAAAGCCAAACACTATACACTGTACAAGTTGGTGCATACCTCAAATTTGGGGATTAATCCAAGAAATGCTTCATATGCATGCCATTAACAGGTAGTTCAAGAAATTCCCCATCTAAGTCCTTTAGAAAAAAGTTATTCTCACTAATTCTGATATCAATGGAGTAAGGGCCCATCCATAATGCATAAAATTTTCTATGTTTTCCCTTATCTTCCATTTCTGCTATCCCAAAGCAAAACCAGATCTCCAATATTGAAGGCCCTAGGAGTGAACCTTATTGTCAAAAAACCTCTTCAACTTCTCTTTAAATCTGATATGCCTTTGGTGGGATGCTCTTCTCTCTTCATCTAGCTCAACAATGTAATTAATCCTTGCTTCATATGGGTTGACCTCTTGATCTTCAAGTTGTTGAACAAACTGAAAAGAAGATAATTACACATGTAAGGGCAGAAATATCTTGATTTCCATACACCAATTTAAACTGAGATCTTACCAATAGCACTCTTGGCATTGATTCTATCAGCCCAAACTACAAATTTCAGTTTTTCACCCCATATTCTCTTTTTCAACTCCAAGGTTCTCCTGATGATCTTCAATAAGTTATTATTGCTAGACTCAACTTGTCCATTCCCTTGGGGGTTATAGTTTGAAGAATAAGTTAGATTGGTTCCATACTCCTTGTACACATTTCCATCAAAGGTTTAGCTCTGAAACAAATGAACATTATCAGCCACAATCTTGATTGGCACACCAAATCTGCATATGATATTATTCAACAAGAAATCCATAACAACTTGGTGTGTTGCTTTCTTGGTGGGGATTTCCTCTACCCACTTGGTGAAGTAATCTATGGCTACAAGGATCCACATTATGTCTAGCACTAGAAGGGTATGAGATCTCACCAATGAATTCAATCCCCCATTGTTTGAAAGGATCTTCAATTGATACAGGCTATAAAGGAAGGGAGCCTGAAGCTTTCATTCTTCCAGAGAAACATGCTAGCAGCTTTCACATTTTCTAACCATCATGGTTACATCTTTGAAGAGAGTATGCCACCAATAACCAACTCTCAAAAATTAGTGTGCTGTAACCCTTCTAGCAAAGTCATCCTCCACAAAATCCCCCATGGAAATCAATAATTAATTTGGGAGCTTCATCTTCATGTTATACATTTTAAGAGGACACCTTCAGGGTTATTCCAAGCTAGCCCAAAGTCAGTGATGATGTATTTTTGAGAAGCCAAATTGAGGGCTCTTTTCTAATTTTTGTTTAAATGATCAGGACAACATAGGTGTATGAGGTAAAATATTATATCCTTGTACCACTCAGAACTTACCAATTTCTCAAGAACATCTGCCCTTTCTTCCTCTACCTCATTCAATTCCACAATCTGCAAGTTGCTCTCATCCATGAGCTTAGCAAGACCCAAACCTCTTACCAACTTTGTGGTTTGGATGTCCATGTCATACTCATGTAGTTTGTTTCACCCATCTACATATTTTACTTGAGATCTATATCTCTGATAAGATGTCTTTTACCATGGTGTGGGGAACATAAGCAACAACTTTTGAACTTAAGATATAAGGCCTGAAAACCTTTGTTGCTTTCAGTAAGGAAAATACTTGTTTTTCCATGATTGTGTACTTCAGCTCAACAGCTTGTAAAACCTTGCTAAAGAAGGAAATAGGCCTCTCAACTCCATCTTCATCCTTTTTGAGCAAAAAAGATGCAATCGTATTTTCAGAAGCAAAGGAGAAGATTTGGAAAGGATTCTTGTAATTCGGGGCTGCCAAGATAGGTGCATGTTTCAAGTGCTTCTTTGATTCCTTCAAAATCATTGAATAACAACCTCCTCCCAATTGATAACTTGATCTTTCTTTAACATGCACGTGATAGGAAGAGTCAACTCAGCAAAATTGGACACAAACCTTCTAATGAAGTTGATCTGCCTAAAGAAAGATTGGATACCCTTCTTTGTTTTTGGAATTGGAACCTTGCTGATTGCTTCTACTCTCTCAGAGTCAATCATGACACCAGCCTTTGAAACAATATGACCAAGCAACTTGGCCTTTTATACTCCAAAGTGACACTTCTTTGGTTTGAGAGAGATTCCAAATTCTCTACATTTGATCAAAATTTTTTCTAAGAGCTGCAAGTGATCTTTTCTGCTCCTTGAAAACACAATCACATCATCCTGATAAACTACAATGAAGTCATTTATGTAACTAGCAAAAGCAACATCCATTGCTCTTTGGAAAGTAGCCCCAGATATTCATAAGACCAAAAGGAATTCTCACATAAACATATGTTCCCCAAGGAGTGGTAAAGATAGTTTTAAATCTTTCTGACTCCTTGATAATAAACTTGATTGAAGCTAGAGAAACCATCCAAGGTGGACAACAATTCAGATCCAGTCACTAACTACAACATATTCTCCATGTTTGGCAAATGGATAACTGTCTTTCAATGAAGATCTATTCAAATTTTTGAAGTCTTCATAGAGTCTGATATCTCCATTCTTCTTTCTGACTAGTCACAAGGTTTGTAACCCAAGATGAATACCTTGTGGGCTGAATGATCCCTCCCTCCTTCAATTCACTTTAATTAATATTGCATTATCATGGAGAGGAGTGGATTAAGTGGCCTTTTCTTCTATCTAAATGGTTTGGCATTTTTCTTAAGAGGGATCTAATTTTGGAATAAGTCTTCTCTATATCCTTTCAACTTTGAATATGACCAGGCAAGGAAGTCTTTATATTGTTACAACAATTAGAGGTAGGACTATTTTTTCTTCCTTTCTTAAACTACTACCCAACAAAACTTTTCATTGGTTTATCATTAGTTCCCAAGTCATTATGCTCCTCCACATCCCTTGAGGTAGACATGTTTCTATTGATGACACAATCAACATTGCTCAAAATTTGACTCAAGTGCAACAAGACCTCTAGGAATGGTGTTAGTTTTCAATTGGATAATATATTTTCCAAAAAAAGTCTCTCTTCCTTCAGTCATACATACCATTGGTTCCCAATCAATATTTTGATCTACAAAATCACCTTGATTTTGTAAGAACCTTTGCACTTGAGCATCATCATTAAACACTTGCCAATGCTTGATGTTGTCAGGGACAACTGGCCTAGTTAACACTTCAACACTGTACTCACAATAAGGTGAAATGGTGCAATCTCCAAATCTTGACCCCAGCACTGCCAACTTGTTCAACAAGAGCATTGAAACTTCTGTCATGGTGCACAATATTGAAGGAATCAAACATCTCAATTAGATCCCAAACTGCATGCTTATACTGTTTCATCCGTTGATTTTTTGTAGCATACAGTTTTCTTATTTGTTTGACAACTAGCTCTGAATCTCCTTTTGCAATGATGTCCTTGACACCATACTTTCATGCAATTTCTCAGACCCAACAACAAGGCTTCATACTCAGCAATGTTGTTAGTACATTCAAAATTAAGCTTGAAGGAAAAAAACAAATTCTTCCAAGCTAGGAGAAATCAGAATTATACCAGCACCATTTCCAAATTTGGAGCAAGCTCCATCAAATAGCAAGGTCTAAGGAGAACTTACCTAATCAAGGCACTTTGACTAGATCCATCTTGTGTTCTTTTCCATCAGCAAATCCAATAAAATTATTAGCATCTACATCAACAAACAACACCTCATAGGAAGCATTGTTTGGATCCTCAATTAGATGCAACATTTTCTTCTCTCCATATAGAGCTTGACAAGGCTTCCCTCAATGGGAATGGTGGAAAAATACATATCCATTTAGACACTCCCTCCAACACTTGCACGTCCCACTTTCTTGACAATAACATAACCATTTAGTCAGGGAAATCAACAATCACAACATCCAATTTTAAATTCCTCTCGGGATAAGATGCAAGTTGCACCACCAAACCCTTCACACAACCAACTACTGGCACTTCTCTTGAGTCCATGGCAGTACACTTTCCATAGGTTGTTGTCACTTTGATATCCAACTCATTCATGACTTCTAGAGGCATGACATTACATGATGCATCGGAATCAAACATACAATTGTGAAGTAGCCTATCCTTTATGATCAGAGTTGTGAAGAATGGATCAAAATTCAATTGGGAATCAACCAAGGATGTCCCCAAATATACCTCACAGTGTCTCTCCAAAATCCTCTACTACTGGTGGTGTTTTCAAGGTCAGTAATGATCTGAGGAGGAGTTTCAACAACATTTACATTTTTTCCTGGAGTAGTCTTCTCCTCCTTCAATCCCAAGTACTCAAATGATTCTCTTCTTATCCTCAAGAATCCTAAGCAACTCAATGATTGGAACACTCACTTTGATTTGGCTCAATACTTGGGCTATGTCATAGGGAACACTCTTTGGAAAAGTAGCATTGGAAGGAAGACAAATCAGATTCATCAGATGGCAAGGGATTCTTGGCAGATTGGGCATGAGGAGGACTGTAATTTTTGCTTGGGACAACAGAGCCTTTGGAAAGTGTTTCTCTTTTAGGATCTTCTTTGGGAATGCTTGTGAGCAAGGGTGTTTTTAGGTTTGGCTTGAGGCCCAACTCCCTTAACAACTTTACTTCTAGTGTTATAGTCTTTCTCTTGAGCTACAACAACATTCATCAACAATTGTCTATCTTCCTCCGAAGGGATACCACCATCATACTTCTTAATCATCAAAGCTCTTAAGTATTCAAATTCATTGTTAGGAATTTCAAAAGACTTGCACTACATCAACTTCAAGAGTATGAGGGGGAAGAAAGACTTGTACCCATTTGATGCAATCCCAAAAGGTTGCAGCTATCCTTACACTTATCACTTTAGTAGATGTTGCTCCTCCTTGTGAGCTTGAAGAACAACCCACCATGCAGATATCATCATCAGTACCATCATCATTATTAGCTTCACCTTCTTGTTGGTCCACTTCACATGGAGGATGGGGTAGAAAACACCTATCACACCAATCAATATTAGCAAGCTTCCTCAACAACAACAACCCTAGCAGTTAGGGGATCAAGTAACACTCTTCCTTCACATGCTTGAGGATGTCTATTTGTACAGATCCCATGGGTCCTTTCCCTCTATCATCAGCCCTTTGATCACCTCTAGGATGATTGGAAAATCTATCATGGTTTTGATACTCTTTGGTGACCTTGTGAAGTATTCCCAATTCCCTTCTCAGCCCTTGCCAACTTGTAGGAGATGTCTTTGAGAGCCCTTTGCCAAAGTCTTCACAACACTCCTCCAAATAAACACCCTTTCTAACTTGAGATTTTTTAGGGGTTATCAAATTTACACCATCTCTCTTGAGAGGTTTCCCAATTTCTTTGATATTCTTCTTAATTTGAAGTGTCCATGGTGAAATCTTGTCTTTGATTAGTAGGGTTATTATCTCTTAAGTAATAGGCTTCCTTCTTATCAAATACATCTACATATTTAATTAAACAAGACTCATCGCAAGGCCTTAAATTAACTAGAAGCCTTCTCAAAGTTTTGTTAAAACTTATGTTGAAGTCATGGAAATGATTCATTAGGGTTCTTCTTGATATTCTCAAATTTAGACACGAGGAATCTAAAATCAGTCTTGTCACTGTATTACAACCTAAATGCATTCTTCATCTCAGTCCATGAATCAATAGAATTATCAGGCAGAGCCTTGTACCAATCCCTAACATCCTCTTCTAGTGTATGAATGAACAATTTAATATACACATCTTCAAACTCTATTTCAAAATCCTCCATCATGTTAACAAAAAGTTTGAGATGCTGATCACCAGTTATAGCATTGTTACCTTGGAACTTTGGAAACCTATTTATGACATCTTGTGGGATAACATTTGGGTAACCATCCATTCCTCTAAAGTCTATAGGACCAAAGGTGTTAACAACAAATGGAGGTCTAGGCTGAGCCATATTGATTGGTGGAGGTGATCTTGGGGGGTGACACAAGCTGATGAGGAGTGCAAGGTCTTTGGGGCTCAAGAATGTGATTCACAAGACTGGTATTCTCTAAGTGCTGATTTTCTTGGAAAGTTTTATTTGATTTGAAACACAGAGGTGACAGATTAAAGAAGGAACTTACCAGGTACATCAGAAGGACCTTCACTAGCTGAGGAAAACAAGTTTATGAGAGGATTGCTTGAATCAGAATCACTGGAAGAAGAGTGATAATCCTCTACCAAAGGTTGATCTCTCTCACCAATGGATATATCTTTACCTGATGTCTGACCTTTAACAACTTTCCAAACTCTTCTCCCTTATAACTCTGAGTTCCTTGAATCTGAAAACAACTTCTTAGCAAAGTCTCTAATGAAGAGAGATCTTCTTCCTTCCAATTTTGTAGAGGTTAGCAACACCAAAGTAAATGATAGAAAAGGTAAGACACTAGTATTTATCAATATCAGAACAACATGGAGTCGCCACTAAGGATTTTCACCTTAGTTGTGCAAATGCACTAAAATACTTTGTCAAATATCTATCAACACTGAAAATCTTGCCAAAATTTATAGATCAGACCTTCCTTTCTTGAATTTATCAACCACAAATGCAAATGAAGTACAAAAACTGCTGGAAACTGATAAAATTGTAGGTAGAACTTATATCTTCACTTAATCCTTACAAATCTGATTATAAAATGATACTTCAATGATGTATTTAGTATGTAGAATTTGCAAGGGACATCACCAGGGTTTGATATGCATTCAAATATCTCAAATGTGTATGCACATGGATCAGATTGAACTAAGAAAATACCAAACTCAGAACTCTACTCTTCATTCCAACCTTATAAATATGATCAAAGATGATACTTAGATTTGTAATTGCACATAAATCACATAAGAAGTATTATCAGGGATTCTGAAATACTAAAATACTGAATAATGTCCCCAGCAAGTGGCATCACTAGTGTTGGTACCCAATTTTTTTCTCCTTTTTAGTCTAAGCAAGCATCAGAGATATGGCATGAAGCTTGAAGTCAAATAGATCATGATGTGTGTCATTTTGTAGCTGGGGATGTGATCTAAGTGACACTCAGATTTGTGGAGAGATGGATAGCACTCAAATAGGACTTGATCTTGTCCTAAACTATTTTAGGTTGTGCCTTTCAACCAAGGTAAGAGGACCTATTTTTTAACCCTCAAATGGTGAAGGAGATGAAGATATCCCTCAATTTCTGCAAATAGTATGGAAAGGGCCTTGGGAAAATATGATCAACACTCCAAATCTGACTTTCACAAGTTGTCACTCCTAGATTATGGAGATAATTGTCAATGCAAGGCAAGGGTTACTGAAGACATTGTATGATCATTGATTTTCTTTGTGCATTTTTGTAGATGGATTAGATTCTTTTGTTGACACACAATGCAATGCAGGGGTAGTATGGGGTAGGATTAGTTATTTTGAATGAATTTTTTTGGTGGGATAATTTAGACAAGACTAACCAGAATTTGCCAAATTCTTTGAGGACCTTTGCAAGAAATTTGTAAGACCTAAACAACAGAATGCTTCAAAGGGGTTAAGGTACTCCTTCAACCAGGATATGTGCAATAAATGGAAGCCCATGATTTGTACTCTTCCACACAATCTTTGACAACCTGCCACAAAATATTGAAGCAAGATGAACCAACAAAGCATCCAGAAACCTCTATTTTATCATGACCTAAGGTGCACGCAAAGGTTTACAAACAATCTCTAAATTCAAGGAAGGTAAAGTGATTTTAAATCTGTTTATCTCTTTATCAGATGAAAGCTCTTCTGAATGTGAGATTGCAAATGCCACTAAACTATCAACAAGAAATGAGACCATGTATGATCAAGAGATATTTTAAACACAAGACTGCAACAGGAGCAAGAAACACAAATTGAAAACATTCTGAAACATAAGTGCATGCAAATTTTTCCAAGAGACAACACAAAATAATCCAGAATGACCAAATTTATCAGCAGGGGAATGTTATAAGAAACAATCTCAAAGCTTGTTGATGGCTTTACAACTAAAACCAACTCAACATGATACAAAATCTGATGCAGAAAGGAATTAGAAATGGTTCTCAGCCGCAGTTTCTTCGAGAATGGGATTCTTCCCATATTTTCCCATGAAATTCTAAGTTTCTCTGACCTTTTGCATGTCAAATAACATGCATTATATAACATTTCAATTACATTTGATCCTTCTTTCCCAAGAAAAGAATATGCCCAGCATCAAGTTTGTTACAAAATTCCAACATGATTCACAGATAGGGACATTTAACAAATTTGCAACAAAAGTTGCCAAGTGTTTCAAAAAAGGTGAATCATTACAAATCCTTCATCATTATCCATTATGGAGGCACGGTTTTCATCCTCAAAGCATGCAGACCCCTTTCATTTCATTATTTCATCCTTATCCCTCCAAAATTTGATTCTGCAACTTCTTGATTTGATATTTCACGTTTTGGACGGGTTGGGGCAAAAATCATTTCAAAAAACACCTCAAATCTACAAATTGATCCTTAAAAACAATTGCATTAGTCCTTGCAGGCATAAACGACACAAATTCACCAAAAATTTGATGAAAATTGATGTAAAGTTCGCATCTCCAAGCTTATTGGAGAAAAAATGGCAGCTAAAATGAAAAATGCACAGTTACCATTATATTTCCCTTTTTCCTTCAATCTGAGCCCTTCACGTGTCAAAATACGATTGGGAATGGATTTCGGATCATTTTTTGAATTTTTAATATCTTTGGAAAAATGTAAAATTTTGACTTTTTTCTCCGCCCCTCCGCCCTTGAAATTTGGTGCTGACACATGGCATATGGTGGGTCCCATAGGGACCGCGGCTCAATTCTACACATTTCCACCCTTTTTATAAATTTGAAAATTTTACACTTTTTTTCCCGCGGGCCCGCACCTCCATCTCTTCCCTTGACACGTGTCACCTTCTCCATCGCTGAGGATCCACGGGCTTATTTCATGTTTTAAATCCCTTTTTTGCCAAGGGAAAATTTCTCACTTTGCCTCTGCAGGCTCGCGCCTCTGATTTCTTCCCGGCCACGTGTCTCCTTCTCCTTCGTCGCGGAGCCACACCTTAATTTTTTGCACTAAGTCATTTTGTGAAAAGGGAAAAAATTTCCTTTTGCCTCCGATGGCCCACCGACCCACTCTGCCCACATGTGTCTCCCTGTGGTTCATTTCGGACCTGTGGCTTAATTTTTTGCTCTAAGTCATTTTTGCTAAAAGGGGAAAAACTTCCCTTTTTTTTCAGGTGGCTCGTCGACCTGCTCTACGCTCTAAACCTACCAAAGTGTCTCCCTTTTCTCCATTGTGGACCCGCAGAATTTTCCTCACCCTTTCTCCCTTTTTGCCAAAACGGAAAAAAACTTTCTAAGTCCCCCACCCGTCCGCCTTCATTCTCCATGTGACACATGTTCCTCCTCTAGGACTTGCGGAGATGTGGGGGAAATATTGAAATTTTGCCCAAAACCAAAAAACGTTAAGTTTTCAAAGAAACCTGCCGAATCTCATCCAACCACAAATTGCCATGTATGAGGAGATGTTTGGGATTAATTTTGACGAGCAAATGACACCCGTATAACCGTCAAAAAACAAAGAATTTGCCAGAGATGCCCGAATTCGATTTTTTCTTTGTGGGTGAAGGATTTTTTGGTCAAAAAAACAGATGGAAAGTGATTTTAGTCAATTTTCAACTATGGGGATAGGATTTTTTAGGGTAAATAAGAAAAAAAACGAGCAACTTCGAGCTCCAAAGGCCAGGAAAAGTAGAAAAAACGACAGAGGCCCGTGGATTTGGAAATTTAGGGCACAAAGTAAGGCATACATGTATTTTTCTTTCAAATTGGGACAAAATAATAAATTGTGAGCACTTTTCAAGGCATTCAATCTGGATGGGGCAATTTGCAGACCACCAAATTCAAAGAAAAACATTTTAGAGCATGCAAACCAAAGGGCAAAGATGGCACTATAACAGAGGATTAAAATGGGCACCAACAGGTTCACTGTTGTCACAAAATTAATTATTATACTTCAATGAGTGCCCTAAAATTTCATTTATTGGTTTGTACATAATTATTATTGTTCCCTACATACTTTGGATGTTGTAGAAATGGTGTTGGAAGTGAATAATTATAATTTCTTATTTTTTGTTATAAGAATTTAGTTTGTTGTAGCTTCTTGTTATAAATTTTAATTATTTTGATTTAGGTTGGTGTCATTTTCCCTCTTTTTTAGCTCAATTTGGAAAAGGGCATTATAGTGGTATCAAAGCATAATCCTTCCATCCTATTGAGTAAACATGCAAGGTGGTGATAAGGAGTTTATCTTTTATAACATAAGGGAGAAGAAGATCTGAAGATAACAATCAAAGGGTTCTGAAATGGCTAACAGAAATTCAGAAGAAGCCAAGTTGAATCAACTTGTTGAAGGGAAAAAGATATTGTCAGACATTATGGATTCACTAGCCTTAACTTTACAGAAACTTCATGGGTCATGAAAACCCAATGGTGAGGTCAATTATTCATGGATTCATAACAATAGGCAACCCCAAAGGTCAATTTCCATATATACTGCTAGGCCTTTTCAGCCTACCTTTTTTCTAGGGAAGAAACCATTCCAAAGGTTGAAACAGGACATTCAAAGGGCCACAACATTGATTCTATTTATGAGTATTATATGGCACTTCTAGATGAGATTCGTGATGTCATATCACTTCTAGAGTTCATAGGAGTGAGCATGGGTAGATCAAGGCCTGAGCCTAGGTCTCAAGCACCACAAAAGGATCTTCAACATGCCTTGACAAAGGAACAGAAAGAATTTCCAAATTGCAATGGTGGACAATGAAGAAAGATCATGGCTATAAGTAATGGAGAGAGAATAGCCCATGGAGGAATCTATCATGCCAAAGGAAAGTGTAAAAGATGTTCTATCCCAAGATGAAAAGAATGTTCTCTTTCTGATGAGGAAAGAGGAAGAAACCATAAAACAAGAACAAAATAAGCCCAATATGCAGCTTGAACGTAAAGATTCTTTGACAATAGATGATTTTTAATTTATTCTTAATTATTGCATATGGCAGCAAAATAGTGAAGAAATCAAAACAAAAAGGGTAATACTAGTTGAATGCGAAGAGCTCAAGATAGAGGAGTGTGTACCATCCTTTGAACTTCCTAAGGATAAGCCATTGACTGGTTTTTAGAATAGCATTATGAAGGGACATGTTTGAAGAGAATATTGGGATTTTTAAGGATAGAAATGTTGGAGGTGTCTCCACAAATCTCAATTCAACAAAGGAGGGTGAGCTCCTTGTTGATAGCCTAAGGTATGACATTGATGATCATATTTCAGATTTGTTGCTTCCTCTTATGTTGCTACAATATTTTGTTCATCATGAACAACATGCTAAAAAGGATGATAAGATAAAGGGGACAACTTGTAATATAGAGCACATAGATATTTTCCCTCAAATTCAAATTTAGTTTTGAGGCTCAAGGTAAATGTCATTATTGAGTTCTCCATCTCTGACACTTGGCATGTAAGAAGAATTGGGAAGATGCATGTAAAGTTTCTTGTGTATTCTAACAACATGATGAAGCATGAGTCACTATAAAGGGGCTTCATCATTCCTTACACCATGGAGACACAACAACTTTTCAATGCTTGGGGGGGGCAGAGGGGGCAGAGGGAAGCACAAGGTAAATTCCACATTTTCATTTTAAAACAGTAGTCATATTGTAGAGGTTTTTAGCTTGTAATACATGCACATGCTCTTAGAAGAAGTCTTCCAATAAAAGTGGATGTCGAGTTCATGAATTTTATATTTGAAAGTGAGCAAGATGGATGTTATCATGTTGCCTTGAGCCACAGGGGATTCACTTAGTAAAAGTATGGTATAACACGTTCGTTCGAAGGGTATTAAAGAATACCCTTAATGCTAGTTTTTACCTCTAATTAATCAATTGATAATAGCCCCTCATGTTATATTATTAGAATTAAAAATACCCCCTATTTTTTCCATGTACCTTACCCATTTTTCCATTACAATTTTATTTACCCCTTTTATTTATACCATAATATATCAAACCGAAAATATATCATGTTTCACACTCAATTATTATTTTCTTAATATGTCTTTTCTCTAGAAAGAGAGTTTGAAGCTATTTAAGACCTACCAATTACCTTAATGTTAAGCTTTAACAATTTATCAATATTTTTTCGAATAATTTATATGGTGAAATAATATCATTTATGTTGAAAAAGATACTCAATCCTAGTTTTCTACTATCTTATTATTACTTTCTTAAGAATCTCCTAATTCAGATTTCTTTATTCAAAAAGAGATAGTAATATAACTTTATAACCACAAACCTATTGCAATTAAGGTATTTAGCTTTAAAAACTAGGATTCAAATATAATAGTTTTATACTAAAATTAACCCTACCTCTTCTCTAGCCCACCTCTCTAACCTACCCCCAATACCTAACTCAAAATATTAATAAATTAAATCCGTTCAGCCCTTAATGTCTATTAGTATATTGACTTTACTTTTATCAATTTTAATTACCTTCGATATGAATGAATGTGTTAGGATATTGCCTTGTTAATGACCCCCACCCCAAGCACTGCAACCAAACTAGCAATTGGTGGTATTAGTGTAAGTAGTAGAATTCATGTTTTATTAGTTTTAAGACACGTCACAAAAAATTGTATTGTTGTTATCAACATTTTCAACTTGCCTAACACTTTGTTTACTACAACAAAAATGGGACAATCATGAAATGGAATAATTTTCACTCATGGGGAGGATTTTCAATCATATATGGGATATTTCCAGCCCCCATAACATCGTCATTGCGGAAATGCATGAAGGGTTTTCAGTGGGATAGCTACAGTACCATCCTTTCCTTTCACTTGTTTCACGCAACATTTCCAGCCCCCTTCTCACTTTGTTGGTAGCCATAGAAGAATTTCCAACCACCATCACTCTAATTTTGAAGAAGGAACTGCAAGGTTACAGTTGTGTTTGGTATAGCGTAATTGAGTTTTCGGACATCCATAACTTGAGAGGAGCTCATGAGATGGTTACAAGGAATGAGAGAGAGTTAGCCATCATGTATATAAGACATAATGAAGCGATAATGGGAATTCTTGTTTTCTTTAATGTATTTTTTCTATGTGTAGGTCCAAGAATGGAGAAAAACAAGTGTAAATAGCCTAAAATGGGGGAAACGAGTGTGAAGGAGAAAGAAGACAAGGATGTGATAGGGCAACTGACTTTGTTATCTGCTCAAGTAAATAAGGAAGAGTATGAGGCTGCAACTTGTGATGATGGGATGGAAGAGATGCTTCTCCAAGCATTAGAAGCACATGGTGACAAATATGGAAACAATGATGAGATGATATCATCATATAATAACTGAATCATAGCTAGGACAATTATGGACCTAATTTTCAACACTAACGTTGTTGTCATTATAATTATCATCCATCGCATCACTTTATGGGAACTCACACAAATGATTTGGCATGGGTTTCCGGTCATGGGAAATAATATTTACCAATTGATGACAACTAATGGAGAGTTTTCAAACCTTTTATGGCTACCTATTGCTTCTACATCAATCACATTATTGAATTTTGCATGGGTTTTTCATAATATTTTAAGTCATGAACAATTGTATACTTGTGCAATGTGAGAGGGTTTCCTTGCCTGATAATTTTAGTGGAGGGGCTACACTATTGAAGACAATCCTCCCAATCATCCTAGTGTTGATTTGGATGGAATTCCAAGTGACATGTGGTTGTTATGATTGGTTTCCATCTTACATGCAAATTATTTCGTGCCATGCATTGGAGGGATTAGCTCACGATAACATTATGGGACCCATTGGAGCTCAAGGCTATAGTCATGAAGCAAGTGAATAAGATCCTTCATCACAAGAGGAGAAAATGGGTACCTCAAGAACACGGTAGGGATCACTTGGGGTAGCTTTTGGCCTTAAGGGAGTGTCTGAAAGAAGTTCTCATGATTTGGGTAGAAGGCTTCATTGAGGGAGAACATATAGATGTGGGAGATGGATGGAATAGACACCATGATAATTGTTGGCAGAGGTTGTTCCACTTGAAAACTATGTGATTTAAATGTTTTGGTTATTATAGTATGATGGTACTTGGGCATGTGAGCTTGCAATTGCTTTAGGACAAGCAATTTTGGGAGGGGGGACTATAATATACCATTCTCCAGGATAGTTCATTTGAAGATCTTAGCCCATTCCACTTCTCGTGGGCTAAAAGGTAAAGATCAAGAGAAGTTAATGTCATGATTTTCAATTGCTTTTGTAGCTTTGCATTATTTTAAAGTAATTTTCTAATTATAGTTTAGAGGAGTCAGGTCAGGTAGAGAAAAGGTGAAAAGTTGTTTGAAAAATAAAATAAAAAGGAACTCTTATGTCTCCAGGGAGGTCAAACCTCTTTAAGAGGATTCTATTTGGGTTTTGATGCCACCTCTAGCTATTTAAAGGGATCGCTTGGATGGAAAAAAGTATGCTTGCTTTGGAATATATTCTCTTAGAGTTGGAACACAAACCGCTTTCTCTCTCTTGCAATTGAGGACAAAAACCCTCTTCGCACTTGGTTTGAGGACGAAACCTCTCATTCTTTCATTGGTGGTCTCATAAGGCGGTCACACTTGGTGATTACATTCAGATTTTCCTTCGAACACATCATTTCCAATGTAACACCCGTTAGAACAACCCACTTGAGGCCCAAGAACGACCTAGGATTAGTTAGGAAAATTATGGAATAATTTTTTTTTATTAAAAAAAATCTACAACCATGTTACAATGCAACAGTTGTCCCTAATAGGTTCTAGAACAATTCAAATCTACTAGAGTATAATTTCATTTTAATAATAAGTATTAGAGGTCATATGGTCCAAAATTTAGGGTTAGAAGTTTCAATTAGGTGCAGAGGGAAAAATTCTTCACCATACCCATTCTCTAATAGGCTTAAAGTTTTAACTTGATTTTTTCATACTTACTGCATGCAAAATTTTCCTAAATCACTCCCATTGGATAGGAAATTTTCTCACCTTTCCATTTATATAAAGAAGTTCTCGTAAATCCTCATATTATTCAAATTATGGGCCGGCGGGCCTTGGGGTAGAATTTTTCCCCAAGAACGGGCCTGCAGACCCAGGGTGAAAATTTTCCCTTGCGCGGGTCGACGGAGTGGGGAAGAGTTTTGGTGTTTTTTCCCTTTTCGGGGCAAAAGCACGATTTTCCTTCGCGTGCCCGCATGCCCGAACAGGACACGTGTCGGCTTGAGAAAGTTCTGGCAGAAAGTCAGGTCGTCGGAGAGATTTAAGGCATCAAGCCTTTTGGATCACAAAATGCAAGGGGCAAAACTTCTCGCGTGCCTCCGCTACTCCCAGATGACACCATGTGTCATCACCCTATTAGCCACGGGCCGACGGGGAGGCGAAGGAAACTAAGAAAATTTTCTCAAGAAATTTTTTAAAAGCGCTATGGTTGAAAAAGGTGTCGTGCCTCCGTCATTGCCTCGTAAGGCCAAGTAGCAACTTATAATTGGTTGCAAGACGACGGGGAAAAGTTTTGAAAATTTTCCCAAAAATTTTCCGAAAGCGCTAAGTTAAAAAGGGATATGCCCATCTGCTGATACCTCATGGTGCCACGTGGCAGCCTCTGATTGGCTGCAGGCCGGTGGGGTGACGAAGAAACTTTTGAAAATTTTCCCGAAAATTTTTCTAAGTCCCAAGAGAAAAATTCAGGCCGTGGGCCCACCAAGGAAAATTTTCCCAAAATTTTCCGCTAAGTAAAGAAAACTTCATAAGGCCATAACTTTTGATAGAGAGCTCAGTTTTAGGAAAACGAGAACTTTTTGGAAAGCTCTCGAAGCCCTCTTTGCACTGGAATTATTAATTTTAGATCTTGATAAAGTTTAAGGGGTCAATTTTAAGAAAACGGCCTGCAGGCTTTTTAAAAGTAAACTGATAAATTTTAACTTATAAATTTTGTTCAATTTTGTTATTCTTTCTCCTTTAACATGTCAAATGAACATGGAGGATTGTTCTAAGAAGGATTTTAGGATGTATTGGAATGTAATTTTGCTTGATTGATTTCCAATTCGAATTTTTACAACTTCAGACAACAAAATAGCTGTGAAAGGTTTGGGCCCAATTTTGCAATGTTTGAAGGATTTTTCCTTAAGTGTTTTAGTCCAATTGAGTTCATTTATATCATGACATGTTAGATTTCAATGGTTTCAATGTTATTTATTGTTTGTAGGTTTGAATTATGCATTTTAGAGGAAGTATTAGCCAGTTTAAATATTCAAAACAGAGGTCAATTTCTAAAGGATATGTTTATCATTTTTCATCTTCCAAATATGAAAATTCATTTTTATTCTAGTCTAATACATTTAGATGATTTAAAAAAACCATCTACTAGCTAAAATGCAAAGTTTGATTTCCAATTTTAACATATTTCAAAAGAACAAAGTTACATATATTTCCTTCATATGTATTCCTCATTTCAATTTTCCAAACAGAGATTTCAAATCACAATTTGATGATCAATTTCAATTCAAAAATGTAAACTGATAAAGATGGTGCAATCTTTTATTGATTTCAAATATACAACTTTACATCTTTCAATTTCTTGAATGCAACTAACAAATTTCAATTTCTTTCTTTCAAATGAATAGAACAGAGTATATATATCTTTCACATTTCGAATTTACAACTTTCATAGCTCAATACAAAGTATTCTTCCATTACAAATAAAATACAGATCATCCACTTCATAGTGGGAAGGGTTACAATGATATTTCATTTCACAAGGAACTGTCAAACTGTCTTTCTCCTCTGCTCTAGAACAACAACATAAATTTTCTCCTTTTGGATCACAACAAAGGCAGAGGAAAGGCAACACTCTCCACCCAACCAATACATCCAATGAAAAGGAGAATTCATCCTTCTTCATTGGCCCCTGAGCCACAACCATAATGCAATAAAAGATGTAATTCAACTCATGGCAACAAGGCTTCCACAACACACATGCAACATTTTCACATTTAAACACAGTTCAAAACATAATGTAGTTTACAACTACATTAAAACATACAAATAAGACTAAGGCTCCATCAAGCAAGCCAAATGAGCAAGGAACTATGGGGGAAGTTACTTATACCTCCCAATGGAAATTGGGTATCCACATGTAACAAACCGTCAATATAAAACATCTCTCATATATCATTATGCACTCCACAATCCCTCATTATGCCCCCCCACAAATTTTCCTTATGCCCCCCCAACAAAGTAAGAAATGCAATGTCATTTCTTTTTCAAGGTAGAAACTCAATCCCAACTCCTTCCACAAGAATTCTGATGCCACTCGCATTCTCTTATGCCCCCCCACATGGATTCCCCATAGTCTTCTCCTACACCATTCCTAGGCAGTCTACCCAAACAGTCCACACACATGTTAAAACATTCACACAATAACATGTACATTCATAAAGAAAAAGAGTATTTCAAGAGCCAAACTCTTACCTCTCCATGAAGGAGTTGTCTAAGTTCCAAAATAGTAAGTTTTTCAATGTCAAAATACAGTCTAAAATCAACAACCAACAAACATGCAAGGGTCTCCAAACTCCTTCCAAAAGCAAGAGCTCCACACAGAAAAATTCACCCAAAAGGAAGTATGCAAAAAGTTTAAAAACCCAAAACAAAGTAAAGAGTTCTAATTTTATAGGAGAGAAAAGAGAAGACGATGAAGTGGATCCATGTAGGATGCCACATCATATATCCTCAACTCCAACACAAAAGTCAAATTCATTATCTAATGCACAATAAAGAGGTGGGTGAATAATATGACAATAAACTTACACACTCCAAAATGTCCACACCCCATAAGGACTGAATTTAATAAAATGTAAGAAGAGTGCAATTAAAACTTATAATTAGTCATATTAAAATCCATAAAAAATGTCTAAATTCAACCCTCCAACCATAGGCATGGTTGATAAATAAAATTAATAAGTATGGGACAAATTTTACTTGTCCCACAAGCCTCCAAAACAACCTTCAAGGGCAAATTCAAATTTCCAAGGTGGAGTGTTTCACACTTAGAAATAAACTTACACATCACTTACAAAGTCATTTACACATACAACATTTAATACAAAAGTCAACCACTTCACTAATTACTTTCTTATGACATATTGATTTGTTTACTTTAACAACATGATTATTCACAACATTAACATAACATTTAATAACTAATAAAAAAGGTTTAAAATACCACAAAATAAACACATGCAAGCATTAATAAAAGAAACCACATTAATAAATACATAAAGCCCCTTGGTCACATTCAAAGGTGATCCCCCCGTGGGAATCCCTAACACTAACAAACACACACAAACAAAATTAGTTGTTATGGTGACCTTGTTGAATTCATCTAGAAATTACAATGTGGTTGGTCTTCAATCCCCCGATGTTTGTTGTGATATTTTAACGTGTAAAACACAAATACCTCCTTCGGCTTCGTGGCCATATCAGAACATCTAAAATAATATAAATATAATTAAAATTTCAAAATCATCTAGATATATGGATCACAACAACATCAAAGTAATCTAACAATATCATTACAATTTATATCAACAACTATATCATCATCATATAATGTCCATTTTCTAGGTCTACTCACAATATCCAAAAATCACATATCCGAACAACATTCATAATATATCCATGTCAAATAATATAGCATCATCCACATATGAAGTGTCTCTAATAATCATCATGCATCATAACTAAATCAAGATCAATAATAATCCATGGTCCAACATCATACTAAATCAAAACCATAATAATGTCCATAATGCAATCAACAGTATCAAGATCAGTATCAAAAGGTGCCAAAGAGAAGTGGGCACTACATCGAATCCATCATAAACCCTCTCTTAGGGTGGTGAATTGCATGGTGAAGGGTTTTAGTGTCATCTAGGGCATGAAACTCCTTTCTTTGCTAATTATTGGATCATTCCTAATTTATAAGACTGATTTCATTTCCCATATTGAACTTTGGGTCTTAGAATCATTATTTCGGATCATTTTTTATAAGTAAATTCATTGTTGTCACAAAATTAATTATTAGACTTCAACGAGGGCTCTAAAAATCATTTTCTTTGTTTGTGCTTGCTCTAAATAATTATTATTGTTCCCTACATGCTTTGGATGGTGTAGAAGTGTTGTAAGTGAATAATTGTAATTTCCTACTTTGTGTCATAAGAATTCAATTTGTCGTAGCTTGTTATAAATTTTAGTTTATAGTGATTTGAGTTGGTGTCATTTTCCCTCCTTTTCAGCTCTTAGCCCAAAAAGGGGTATTACACCCTTCTCTATTTTTTTTCACTTTCCTTCATGTTTCCTAACATTTTCTATCATATCTTGTTTCCTTTGTGCTTTTCAGTTAAAAGCAAAAAAAACCCATCATGTAAGGGAGTTGCCCCTTTCAAAATGAGAGAAAAATCACCCATCCTAGGGTGATATTCTTGCATTTGCAGCACTTCTATGTTGTTACATGTCGAGCAAGACACTATAGTATTTGGAGGAACCTTAGCACCATAAATTTGTGCTAACGTGCTCTTAATCAAAAGTATAGTTTTGTGAATGGTTACAAAAGTACATGTATATGCAAATGGCAATTACGTAAACCCTTGTACATACAAGTGGTGGTTGTGTACCATTTGTTGGTAAAGTAATGGTGTTGTCTTGTACAAAGCAATTGTTTCACATGAAAATGAGAAATAGGCAAAGCAACAATTGCAATTGTTGCTCTAAAGCATTCCAACCTCTAAGACACTCAACCAAGAAGAACTTGATACGAGTTAATGAATTACCACACAATAACCCAGGTTATTGTGTGGTAATTCATTAACTCGTATCAGTTCTTCTTGGTTGAGTGTCTTAGAGGTTGGAGTGCTTTAGAGAAATGTAAATGAACAAGTTGTAGAGCTTGTACCGGTGTTTGGGCAAATTTATGGGCTAAAGTGAGGGGTGCCAATGTAAATGATGTCCATGCAGGCTTTGAGAAGGTAATATGCCTATAACAACAGAATAACAATAGCAAGAGGAAATCCTTTGCTCTTCTAGAGTTTTCCAACATTGGATTTCTCCAAGGTAAACATTGTTTTTTGTAATTGTGTTCTTTTATTGTTTTGCTGTAATTTGTTGCTCTACTTTCATTTTTAATTTTCCTTTCAGTTTGCTACACTTCCCAAGCTACTTCTAAGCTCATTTGGGGTCATTTTCTATGGATCCCTAAGATATCAGGAACATGTGAAAAACTATGGAATGTTCGTTGATGTTGAATATCATCAAAAAGAAAAAGGCTACAAAAATATATTGAATGCACACGTGCACACACATTATTACACATACACACACTCGCAAAGAGATATCAATGACCAGGCAGAAAAAATGGGGACCACCACCACCTCAAGACCCAAATTTTGCTCGTATTATCATCATAAATTCTCACACCAATTTTGTTTTAATGCTGCCTGTCTTTTACAGTGTGCAGTTTGGCTCAATTCACAGAGTTTAAATGGAACCTCCATTATTGATTTTCTGGCTTTATCATTCAATTGGGCACATGGTGTGTTGTTATAGTTTACTGCTTATGGATGAATGTTAAAATAGAGCTATAACTTACTGTTTTAACTCTGATGTTGTGGGATGGGTTTTAATACTGAGACAGTTATCAGTGCTCCTACTGTAATTGGTTGCCAAAATATCAGCTGGACAAGAGCTACTCTGATGATACTCATTTATCTTATTGATACGATACTCAGAATTCTCGTGGTAAGACAACATAAGAGTGAAAACGAAAAACAATTACAAGGCTAGAGCAAGCTAACATGTTCATAAACTAGACAGCATGTTACAAAAGCCTAAAACGTATACCATATGAAATTGAAATTATATTAACACTCATGGATGACCAAACTAGGTCAATGGGACCATAGTCAACACTCAAAAAGAACAGGCCACAGGAGCAACCGGAATAGGGCATTTTCTCTAATAATAAAGTAACATAAGTTGAAAAGCACAAAAGGGCAAGCAGACACCTCTTCCAAAGTAAGATCCCACAGGAATACACACTGTTAAAAAGCTAGTTCTGCTCTTCAAAATAATTGTGAAATTATTAATATGTGGACGCCACATGAAGGATGCATTTTGGAGAATGGCCTGGACAGATAGGACCCCGGGGCATTATCCTTGATGGAAAGAGTGTCGCCACAATGAACTGATTATGAAGATGTACACGAAAATTACATGTCATGGAGGATGCTTTACGCAATCTTCAACCAGTTCAAGGCAGTGATACAGAGCTAGCTCTATTGGGTTTAATGCACATATTGTAGAGGTTGCAAAATCACTGTAATCATTTGCATTTTCAGATTGAATTCCCGAGACTAGCACTCGCAAAGGAAGAAGCCACTCTGAATGTGCCTTTTTCAGACAAGATTTGGACAGCACTCCTGTATAGTTCATTTTACCTGCATAAAATAACACAATGCAAGAACATCAGCATCTCTCACCCACGACTCTAGATAAAGGGTAAAGACTTGAGAATGATATGAACCCCACATTTTATTTTAAACATTATTACCAATGTATGATATAAAACCTCATTATATGAACTATTCTTTCGGTGTTATATCATGACATTGTAGTGGGTTTCTCATTCACTTCAAAATATAATTGATTCCTTCTTTCTATTTTCTAAAAGCAGTTCATCTCTTAAAGTTCTAGACCAGTTTGATGTCACTCTAATGTATAATCACGGCCATCCAAATATGGAGGATACAAATCAATCTCTTAAAACATGAAAGCGATTACTATCCATTATTGACATGCATTTGTTTCAACATAATATACAACTGAGATAAAAATAAGACAGATCTGACAATTTGTTCTTTCCGTCTTTCTTTCTATCATCTAATAGAACCTCTTCATTTTTTAGACCTATTTGCTTTCAGTCTAATGTAAAATCAGTAAATCACTGCCATTCAGATACGAACGAGAATGCACTTCATCTTTTAATAACAATCATTCACGCATTTCTTCCAACATAATATGCAAGAACTAAATCTGATAAAACACAGACCCAAAATAAGGCAGATCGGACAACCTAAGTGAACAGTCAAACCCACTATTCTCAGATTGCAAATTATATTTAATAAGGAACATTCTGGCCAGAATTTGATCAAATAGATTCACATAAAACTGTAAAATAAATTCCATAATTTCCGTTTTCTTGCACTCTTGAATATTAGTTACATCCTCATCGTAAGTTCAAACCTCATTGATCAATGACAATCTTTGAAAATCTATTTATAAATATAAAAGTGAAAAAATGCAGAAAGACGAGGAAGTTGCAAATGCTTAGTTGCAACAAATCAAGGAGTATCTATTCCAAAAACTTTACGACAAGCATAAAATTAATTACATGTATGAACTCTAGAGCCACAATCCAAACAAAAACTAAAATTGGTCACAGAAATACGTAACTAACATTTAAACATGCAATATGGTCTCCTCATGGTATGTCCAAATTTCAAAGAGAAAAAGACTAAAGATGGTCTCCTCATTTAAAAAAAGCACAATGACATGCAGGGCACTGGTGGGGTCGGTGAGTTTAAAGCTGTCCACCAGGGTTTGAATCATAAGACCTGTGGCTAAAGGGGAAGGCGGGGTGAAGTACCTTGCAGCTTAACTTAAGAGAATGAGTGTGATTCCATAGATGCAGAGCAGGCATTGTGGGGCATGTAGGAAGTGGCATTGTCAACAAAAAACAAAGCAAATACTATAATGACAATTATAAAATGTAAGGAATACGCTCTCATGAAATCTTAATTTTGCAAATGGTTGACCAGAAACTAAAATGAGGAATAGACAAAATGATTAAAGATTCAAAGACAATAATAATGTAATCATATTAACATGTCCATTTGAGTTGAATGTTTCAAATAAAGCTACTCTTATCGAACCCAATCTGCAATGAAGGTTTTCAGAGAAACAGTGTCCAGAATATAATCTAAAAACTGAAATGATGGCTGGGAATCATTCAGTTATTTTGCAAACCTCTGAATACCAAATCTAGAAACTGACACATCAACTTCTAGCCAAATGATTACATCAACTTTGAGTATTTAAGCAAATTTTGAATACCAAAACTAAGAAACTACCGTGTAAACTTCCCTGCTAGTAAAGAAAATTCTTCATCCTGTCTACTAAAGTAGGTAAGAGACACATGTCATATTCTGGGATTGCACAAACATTCTTCAAATAATGAGAAACATGGCTAAGATTCACAAGAAATTAAAAAAACTTAAAAGGAAGTCTTCATCCTGCCTGATCTCGTGACACAAAAGCTTTGCAAAATAGGAGAAAATCCAAGACTCTTACGGCAAAATTCTATTCTGAACAGAAGGAATACCAAGTAATATAAGAATGGCTTAAGCCTTATGCGTCTTGGGTAGATTCTGCAAGCCCTAAGGAATGGTTCTAGTTGGTATATTTTCCTGAATACATCTCCCTGCAAGTCCATTTATATCAACAATCCAGTTGGAAATAACCACACGCCAAAATAGACACCAGTAATCAGATATGAAGATCCAACTTGTAGCCCATAATTTTGAACAGGTACTATATCAATTTATAAAATCAGACTAGAGAGACATGACCCCCTGTTATGTTATGCCTGACGTAGTCTAGATGTAGTACAAACACCATATTATGCCTGACAGTATGTTGTGTTGCCGTGACAAAGATACCATGATAGAGCTTAACACATGCCATGGTCAACTTTCTCGGCATGTCACAACAAAAAATATGGCATGTAGCATGGTCCAAAAAATAGCCATTTAATCATTCTAAACTCAACTATGGGAAAGCAATCTTTTTAACATTCAAAAGATGAATCATTTTCCCTTCTCATCAGAAGGGGCTTCTTGTAACACATTAATCAAGTTAATTATTGAGAAAGAGGAATGAAAATGGGGCTGGCGATATTGAAGGTTGAGAAAGTTGAAGAGCATTTCAGACAAAGTGGATGGACCAAGGAAGGTTTTGTTATGCATTTGACAAGTCACCAAGTGCTTAGCGCCATCAAGTCAATGAGAGATTGGCCCCATATTCAAGCACTCGGTGTTGAACAAGTCATGTGATAGTTAGGGCCACCTTGGCACTAAAGCTGAATTAGCACCAATTGTCCAAGCACATTATACAATGAGATTGATATATAGGACACCTGTGATGGGATATGAACTTGAACAGCGTGAGGAGAACTAGTCTCAATGTACAGAAACTGGTACAAGAGTGGAAACTAATCTTTTCAACAAAAGACAATGGGGTGATGACTTCCTGTAGTCTGAATGGTACTCAGTTGAAGATCCAATTAAGGGCTTTGGGTTAATTGCAGTACGGATGGATAAAGTAGTTGAAAGTTTTGTTAAAATGGATGAGTCTGAAAATGTTTCTACTTATGAAGCTGATGAGACTAAATCAAATTCAGGAATAATTTCAAAGGCCAATTCTCAAAATGTTTACTGTGAAGGCATTCAGCTTGTGCAGAATTTGATAGAAAGGTGTCTACAGTTGTATATGAACTAGGGAGTAGTACTAAAAACTTTATTGAATCAAACAAAAATAGAACCAGGTTTTACAAGTCATGTCTAGAAGAAATTAGATGAGCAAAATTGTGACCTTTTTAGTGCTTATTACACAAGGCTGAAGTCAAAGAAACAGATCACAATATTCAATCATTTGCTAGAACAGTAGTATCGGCTTATGAGAATACCGGGGCCACCAACTGCTCCTTTGAGTTCAATGCAAGTTTAGCATGGCATTGCAAGTTTAGTATCGACTTATGAGAATACCAGGGCCACCAACTGCTCTTTTGAGTTATATCCCATATGCTAGGGAGTAGTACTAAAAACTTTATTGAATCAAGCAAAAATAGAACCAGGTTTTACAAGTCATGTCTGGAAGAAATTGAAGATGAGCAAAATTGTGACCTTTTTAGTGCTTATTACACAAGGCTGAAGTCAAAGAAACAGGTCACAATATTCAATCATTTGCTAGAAGCAGTAGTATCGGCTTATGAGAATACCAGGGCCACCAACTGCTCCTTTGAGTTCAATGCAAGTTTAGCATGGGATTGCAAGAGTGCTAATAATGATAGATTGTTATAAAGAAACCCATTTAGAATGCAACTCACAAATGAAGGGTACATCATGCCGGTTGTTTATGGTTTGGATATCCCATATGCTTCTTGTTGTTGATAATGACAAAGGAGAAATTGCAGAAGTCTAATTTCAGCAGCATCAAGAGTTTAGCAGCCAAGTAGAAGCCAAGAAGGGGGAGAAGATAAAGAATACAACTCATAGCAAAGGGTACACAGATCCTTTTGCTCAGGGTTGTCTACTCATAAGAATATGGGATCCTGGTATCACTTGAGAGTGCAGTATCAGGCAAGTCCCAATTCTAGGTTCTGGAAAGCAAGTGACAAATATTGCTCGTGTTAAAGACCTATCAAGTATGTTTGTTCTTGCTGTTCAGAAACAGTTTGCTGACCATGGAAGTAGTTTCAATGCTATTTGGGACCAAACTATCACATTTTGATTTGACGCACTTGTTAAACTTTGTACTAGAGTTCCAGGCAAAGAAGCTGATATTTTTCATTATGATCCGAAGTCTTTTAACATTGATACAAAGTATCCTGCTGTACTTTCTAAACAGCAGCTAATTGAGGCTTTACAAAAGAGTCTTATATTCTTAAAAACACTTTCCAAGTGCTGTCACAGTTTCCATGGTACAAGCTTTAAAGACTGTTGATTGGGAAAATTGTGGTTTCAATATGAAAGGCATTGAGGTAAAGTCATTTTTTGTGATCCTTGGCTTAAAAAAGAAGGAAGAATAAATTTTCTGAAGTGGTGATTGTCAAGGGAGCTTTGGGAATGGTCATTGAGCAAACTGAAAGAAGAATGGATAGCCGGTATCACAGTAAGTTTGCGGCAGGCATTTGTGCTCATAACAAGAAAATAAAGACCTCAAGCTCTACAGAACTGCTAAAGAACAAATACTAGAGATAAATTCCAAGTGCAATCAGATGAATTTACAGTTCAGTTTCAGATTCTCTAAGGCAACCAGAAATTGCAAACAAAAAGCACCTGATGTAGAGAATGAGAGTTCAGTAGCAGAAAGGGCCATTATGGGTAACATGCAGCAAAAACTGAATGTTTTAGAAGTGCAAGATGAACAATTTCAAGCTAGTTCTTAGTCAAACAACCTAATGAAGCAAAGTTCATCCAGAACATGGGATTGTGTAAATTCCCAAGGATGAATTGGGATCCAGGTATTACAGAGATAGCCATTTGGGGAGAGCTCAAGCACTTGAGCTTGCAATTGCTTAAGGGCAAACAATATTGAAAAGGGCGGACTGTCATGTCCCATTTTTCAAATTGAATAAGTTAGAAGACCCTTATCCTATTCTCCATTTCCCGAAGGCTAAAGGGAGTGACACAAGGGAAATAAATTAATAATTTAACTTAAGTTGGCAAAAAGTAACTTTATGTTATATAAAGGCAGCTTATGTTTTATTATTAAAAAGGTGAACACTATTAAAAGCAACTCCAAATTAAATTAAAGGAGGGGAAATTGTTTGAGTGTTTTTCCTTGAAAAGCATGAAAGTAATGCATTGTCGGAAGAGAGAGAATGGTACACTTGGAAAGCCATCAAAAGAGCACAAGCATTAACCCATAAGCTCAAGGATGAAAATATGATTCTAGTTCCACTCATGCCACACTCTCATGATCAACATAGACAGAGAGAACGCAACTCGGGACCAGTTGGCGGTCAACATTACTAATGGACTAAAGGAAGCAAGAGTCGGTATCAAAGTTGAGCCATATCTCCAATCTGTCAAATTGGCATAGCATTGAAGAAGAAATCCTAGTGACATGGCATAAGAGGAAAAGAACAGACACAAACCCCTACAAGTTAGTGCAAAAAGCGCGCCTAGAAGAACATATCAAGCTCACAGGTTGGGGAGTACGCGTAGAAGGGCATCACAAACACAAGAAGAAATAGCTCAACAAATAGAAGCACGGCAAGCAAAGAAGAAAGTTGCTCAAGATTGAGAGGTTTGGGCACAAAAGAGGGAGAAACTCAAGACTTACAGCAGAGTCAAAATAATAGTCCAAAAAACCATTGTGCAACAAACAGTAACCACAACTTCTCCTCCATCCTCTCAAGTACAAGTCACTCCCCCAAAAGTTGGCACAAAAGAAGAAACAATTGCAGAGCCAAAGTGACCAGAGATAGAGGCCACAATGCTCAATGCACAAACACCCCCAGTGCAAACAACAAAACCTATGGAATCATCAAAGGCTAAACACAGCAAAATCAAGAGGCAAAAAACAAAAGGCAGAAAGCCGCCAAGGAAGCTCTCAAGAAAGCAGCACAAGAAGAGCACATTGCAAAGGAAGAGACGGCTGAAAAATTGCGCAAAGCAAAACAAAAAGAAGTTGAGAAGAAAGCAGAGGCGGAAGCAAAAGCGAAACCAGAGGAAGAGGACCAGCACAAAGAAGAAAAGGAAAAGGCCAAAAAAAGAAAGAAAATAAACAAAAAGAAGTAGAAGAGAAGAGAAAGGCAGAGCAATAACAAGACGCCAAGGAGAAGAAAGAAAGAAAGGAGCAAAATAAGAAGGTTGAGGGAGCAAAATGCATTGCTGAACAATAATAAGCCACTAAGGAGAAGCAAGAAAGAGAGGAGCAGAATAAGAAGGCTGAGGAAGTAAAATGCACTGCTGAAGCTATTGCGTAAGCATATCAATAGGCTCGGATTGCGAAGGAGGAAGCTCTCACACAAACAAAGACTTAGGAGGAACAGAAGAAAAAGGAAGTGCAAGTGGAGCAACCAACTATGTAACCGAAAGTCACCCCACATGAGCAACCAACCAATGCACAAATTCAGCAGCAACCAAAAGATAGCACTGGGGAAATTGGAGCTTCTAAATAAAGCCGACCAGCACAAAAGAATCTGCAGAAGCAGAGATGCAAACATTTTGGTGGGCATCACAATCAACGGCACAAACAGGAAAGCCTAAGCTCATTCTTCCCTCCTCTCATGTACATACAGTAGTTCCTCATATCACCCAGACACATGTGCAAACTACAACATCACAAACCTTGGTCAACACGGTGGAGGTCGATCTTGAGAAGTTTCCGTTGCAAACACAGATTGAAGGAGTTCATATGCTTCAAGGAAACTTCGATGTAACATCGGTGTAACCGCAATCCAACTAGCCCAACAATAAGCAACATCAAAGAAAACATTGTGCAATCTGAAATCAAAAATTGAAGATAATTGTCCATAACTTGTCGCAAAAGCAATAAGTGAACAAGTCATGATAAAACAACTGCAATTGACCACCTTGGTAAAATCGTGGACACTTGGCAGGAGCAGGAAACTGTGAACAAGGTAAAGGCACAAGTCACCCGATCAAAGAAGGAAGTGAAGGATGTAGTCCTTATATTGTGAGAATATGTCATGTTGCTCCAACAAGCTAAAGCCCAAGTGAAGAAAATTATATTTGACTTCCTGAATTGGAACTGTAATGTCCCCTTTTTCCTACGCCAAATGGCCCAAGGGCCAAGTTAGGTCCAAAACGTGGTCAGACCCAGGGGGGCTGTGGACGTTGGAAGCTTGTGGGAAGGGGCCCCGTAGTTTTAATATCCTAGTTTGGCGTTTGGGGGTCACTTTTGGACACGGCGACTCAAAAAGGGAAAAAGTAACTATAGTTACTTTTATGTTAGTGGCCCCTCCATGGAATGAAATGCACTAGGGTTGTGGGGGCTCGTTTGCCAAGGGAGAGTATATAAGGAGACGGGGAAGGAAGAAAAGCCACTTTTTGTCGCATACTCTTAGCCTCTTCTCGTGCAGCTGCTGCTGTTGCATTTCTACAGCTTGTGGAGTCAAATCCCACAGGGACCCTAGCTTCGGTGGTGAGAGACCCATCCCTAGCTAGTAGGGCATTCTTCGGTAGTGAGAGATCTACCCTAGTCTGTCGTTTTGGAGCCGCTTTCTGGGCCGTACTACAGAGATATTTCCAGAGGACTTAGAGGAAGGGTTCAGAGGAGGATTTTTGGGGGCTTTTGTCAGAGGGGCTCTAGATCAGACTCACGACAGCCATCTAGACTGGGCGTGGTAGCACGTGGAAGGTGCCTCCCTCATTTCCCAACTCCATCACTAGTGAGGCGACTTGCAGCCTTGATTTGGGGGTTTTTCCAGTCAGTCATTTCAGATCTGCAGGTGGCAGTACTATTTCCTATATCTGTCATTGTTATTTCCAAAGACCCTTATTTTGCTCTTGTATCTAGAGGGTCACAGACCTCTAAAGTTTCCATCTTTCTAGGGCACGCTGTACTTTTTCTGGAAGCGTTATAATTTATGTAAAGCTCCAAAAACAGTGTCATTATGTCCTTTATAATAATATCAAGCCCTCTTCAAGTTTTTCAAGTAATTCGTATGAATATTTAGGGAGATATAGATTTTATTTAGTTCGTTGTCCTTACTGTAAAAATCTAGTAAAATCAGTATTTTATGTGGCTGTAAGTTTTCAATATTTTATGCATTTTTTAAGTGGTATCCCACAAGGGATATTTCAGTGGTATCAGAGCAGCTGTTTCTCCAGCCTGTTGGGATTGAAAGATGGGGGACAAAGACAGTGAGGATATAGGGGTAGAGCTGATGAAACAATTGTTCACCAACATGGTAAAGCAGTAGGAGACTACCAATCTCTATTTGAGTTAGCTCACTGGGAGATTAGCACAGGACAGATCTGATACTCATGTGGAAAGAGGAGACAATAGCAATAGGGGACAATATGGTCAAAGAGGTGAGGGTGGACATTCAAGACATCGGTAGCCCCATTCTTCTACCAGGCCTCTGGGGTCTCACGAACCTTCGTTCTTGAAGGATCTGGAAGTTTCATAGGTACGACAGCCAGGGGAGGTTGTAGATGAGGAGTCTTGTTGGGAAAGGTACCAGACTTTAAGTGATGGCTTTCGTGACAACATGCCATTCCAGGAATATTGCAAAATGAAGATTGGCAGCAAGCCTAGGAGAGATTACCAGGCACAGGTACCAGAGATGCAAAGGAGGTTGGGACAGATTTTTGTTCCACATTTCGACGGTTCTAAGAAGTGGACTGCACAGTCTTGGGTGTAGAAGTTGAAGACATACTTCGATTTGAATCCTATGCGGGAGGAAGATGCAATTAAGTTTGCAATCTTACATCTGGAGGGAGACGCTCATGATTGGTGGCATCATGGGTTGATTACACAGGGACACCTATACATCACGACCTATGTAGAGTTCACAAAGAGGCTAGTGAGCAGATTTGATAAGAGGGACCCCGACAGGTATTTTAGAGAGTTGACTCATCTGAGGCAGACCGGTTTCATGGATCAGTATATCACCGATTTTCAGAGACTATCGGTCATGGTACCTGATATTACAGAGATGAGGTTGATTTCCCTATTCACAGCAAGTTTGACAGACGCTCTCTGCTGGATTTGTAAGGGCATTTGAGCCTTCTTCGTTGCATGAGGCTATTAGGAGAGCTCGTGACCTGAAGTTATCCACTCCTAAGTTGAGGTTTCCACCCCGAGTGCAGCCTAAGGGGTTCCCTTCAAGAATCGGGGGTCTGCAGCCGAAGGTACCTCCACCTAAGAAGGATACACCCTGGAGACCATTCGGAGCTAGTGAGGACAGGGAGGAATTGAGGCGAAAGAAACTATGTTTCGATTGTCGCGCACCTTGGGTCCCAAGACACGATTGCAAGGGTAGAGGGAGTGCCCAATACATAGAGGTCTTCGAGGAGAGTGATGGTGACAAGGAGTTGGACACACAACCATTAGAGGATGATGATGGTGAGGCATTAGATGGTGCGGGTGTGGAGCAGGATAGCGAGATTTTCCCCCAGGAGACTATCGCCACATTGTCTAGTACCCCGAGGTACAAGGCATTCAGAGTTAGGGGAGTTTTGCAGGGACAGCGAGTGGTGGTACTCATTGATAGTGGGGCAACCCACAACTTTATTGATGCCTCATTGGTTGAGAGGCGGGGGTTACAGACAGAGGAATTTCAGGGCTTCAACGTGGTTGTAGCCAATGGAGATTCTATGAGATGCACACGACGGATTTCCCGATTGAGCATCACGATGGGTAACTATACAGTTACCAATGATTTTTACGTTGGTATTAGAGAGACCAACATAGTGCTTGGGGTACAGTGGCTCCATTCCCTTGGTGAATTTCGAACTAACTTCCAGACGATGGAGCTGAAGTTTAGGTCCGAAGGGAGGAATGTGATCTTGAGGGGCTTATCTTCAGGGGCACCCCGAGTTGTTACAGCCAAGAGGATCGAGAGGATCTATAGGCACGACGAGGTGGATTGGGCAGTACAATGTTTGGTTTCGACCAAGAAATCAGCGGAGGGACAGCAGCAGTACCATGTGGATATACAGGGCCTATTGGACAAACACAATGCTCGTGTTTGGTGACATACCTCCAGGCATACCTCCAGATAGGGGACTTGAGCATGTGATTGAGCTCGAGGATGCTAGATCAGTGGTCACTTCTCCTTACCATCACCCCAAACGATTTAAGGATGAGATCAAGACGACTATGCAGGAGCTCATGGATATGGGGCATATTAGGCCGAGTTCCAACCCTTTTGCTTCTTCAGTGGTTTTGGTGAAGAAGTGGGATGGGACCCTGCGGATGTGTATGGACTACCGGGCCTTAAATAAGAATACAATAAAGAACAAGTATCCTGTACCCCGCATTGATGAGTTGCTGGACGAGCTACATGGCGCAATCTATTTTTCGAAAATAGATATGTGTTCTGGATATCATCAGATCAAAGTCAGGGAGCAGGATGTGCATAAGACAACGTTCAGATGCCATTACGGGCACTTTGAATTCTTGGTGATGCCTTTCGGATTGTCTAATGCTCCAGCTACATTCCAGTCTTGCATGAATCATGTGTTCAACCGCCACTTGTGGAAGTTTGTATTGGTTTTCTTCAATGATATTTTAGTCTACAACAGGACATGGGAGGACCATATCAGGCACCTGGGTGAGATACTGGGGATATTAGAAGCTAATTCGTTATATGCGAAAGCCTCTAAGTGCGAGTTCAGCATGACCGAACTTCTTTACTTGGGATATGTAATTGGTGGGGGTACAGTGAAGGTGGATAGAGGGAAGATACGGGCAATCTTGGATTGGCCGCCACCTAGGACATTGACACATTTGAGAGGATTTGTGGGGTTGTGCACATACTACCAGAGGTTCGTGAAGAATTTCTCTCAGTTGGCTGCTCCATTGACTGATTTGACCAAGAAGGGGGCCTTTGTTTGGACAGACGCAGCACAACAGGTTTTTGATCACCTCAAGGAGGTGATGAGTTTGTGTCCCATCCTCGCATTACCAGACTTCTCCCGCCCATTCATTCTAGAGTGTGATGCATCAGGAGAGGGTGTTGGGGCGGTTCTTATGTAGGATAGGCATCCCATCGCTTATGAGAGTCGGAAATTGAAACCCGTGGAGAGAGGGTATTCAATTTACGACAAGGAGATGTTGGCCATCATGCATGCCTTGGCCAAGTTCAGACAGTACCTTGTGGGCAGCAAATTTGCGGTTCGTACGAATCACAACAGTTTGAGGTTCTTCCTAGGACAGAAAGAGCTCAACGATCGCCAGCAAAGATGGGTGAACAAGGTGCAAACCTATGACTTTGACATAGAGTACACTAGAGGTAAGAATAATATTGTTGTTGATGCTTTATCTAGGAGGCCTTACCTCGCTGCTATGCTTAGTTCTATGTCTGAGATTTCAGCAGATTGGAAGGCTCATATACTTGTTGAGTACTCCAAAAACCAGTTTGCCTGTGAGATCATGGATGGTAGTATACAAGACAACCGATACAGAGTAGTGGATGAGCTCATTTTTTACAAGGATAGGATTTTCCTTGTACCAGGATCCAAAATGAAGGAGAGGATCCTTCGTGCAGTACATGATACACCACTAGCTAGACATCCTGGGTATTTCAAAACATACAGGTTCATAAGGGAAAGATTTGCATGGAAGGGAATGAAGGAAGATGTCCTTAATCATGTCAAAGAGTGTATGGTTTGCTAGCGAACCAAATCCAAGCATTCTTTCCCAGCAGGATTACTTCAGCCTCTCCCCATTCCCGAACAGAAATGGGATAGCATATCTATGGACTTTATCACTGGGCTTCCCTTGGTGCATGGGCATAGTTGCATTCATGTTGTAGTTGACCGGTTAACTAAGTATGCTCCTTTCTTTTCCCTACCCAAGGGGCACGAGGCAGTGGATGTGGCCTGGATCTTCTATACCGGTATTTTTAGGCTACATGGGTTGCCCAAAAACATTGTCAGTGACAGGGACAAGATCTTCATGAGCACCTTTTGGCAAGAGACCTTCAAACTAGCGGGTACAGAGTTGACCCCTAGCACTAGCTACCACCCACAAACAGATGGACAGACGGAGATAGTCAATAAGTGGATAGAAGGCTACTTGCGGAATTATGTAACAGGACACCAGCGGGCATGGATTAAATGGTTACACATGGGCGAGTACTGCTACAATACCACCTACCAGATGAGCATAGGTATGACCCCTTTCCAAGCCCTGTATGAGTATGACGCCAGGACATTTGTAGATTTGGTATTACCAGATAGACGAGCTCCCAAAGCTCGAGATTGGTTACAGGAGAACCAGGATATTCTGAAGGCTCTCAAAGAGAATTTTCAGAAGGCGCAGAATCAGCAGAAGGTATACGCAGATCGGCACATGACAGAGAGGTCTTTTGAGGCTGGGGATCTAGTGTTCCTACGTTTATAGCCATATAGGCAGTCCTCACTGAAGCAGAAGGGTGCAGAGAAATTGAAACCACGATTTTATGGTCCATACCAAGTGGTTCGTCGAGTAGGGGCAGTGGCATATGAGCTAGAGCTACCAGAGCACAGTAAGATACATAATGTCTTCCATGTTTCATGCCTTAAGAAGGCGCTCGGACCGCATATTGTACCATCTACAGAGCTACCCGCCACTAGATGAGGACGGGAAGTTGGTGCTGGAACCGGAAGCCATTATTGAAACGAGATAGAGGGGGCTCAGGAGCAGAGTAATCACCGAGTATTTGGTGCGATGGAAGGGACTGCCACTTGAGGATGCTACTTGGGAGGGGGGGCAGATTTTACAACATCCTAATTTGTGTTTGTTTGAGGACAAGCAAATTTTGGGAAGGGAGGACTGTAATGTCCCCTTTCTGTAATGTCCCCTTTTTCCTACGCCAAATGGCCTAAGGGCCAAGTCGGGTCCAAAATGTGGTCAGACCTAGGGGGCTGTGGACGCTGGAAGCTTGTGGGAAGGGGCCCCGTAGTTTTAATATCCTAGTTTGGCGCTTGGGGGTCACTTTTGGACACGGCGACTCAAAAAGGGAAAAAGTAACTATAGTTACTTTTATGTTAGTGGCCCCTCCATGGAATGAAATGCGCTAGGGTTGTGGGGGTTCGTTTGCCAAGGGAGAGTATATAAGGAGATGGGGAAGGAAGAAAAGACCACTTTTTGTCGCATACTCTTAGCCTCTTCTCGTGCAGCTGCTGCTGTTGCATTTCTATAGCTTGTGGAGTCAAATCCCACAGGGACCCTAGCTTCGGTGGTGAGAGACCCGTCCCTAGCTAGCAGGCCATTCTTCAGTAGTGAGAGATCTACCCTAGTCTGTCATTTTGGAGTCACTTTCTGAGTCGTGCTATAGAGATATTTCCAGAGGACTTCAGAGGAAGGGTTCAGAGGAGGATTTTTGGGGGCTTTTGGGGAATACAATCTAGAGGGGATCTAGATCAGACTCATAGCAGTCATCTAGGCTAGGCGTGGCAGCACGTGGAAGGTGCTTCCCTCATTTCCCAACTCCATTACTAGCGAGGCAACTTGCAACCTCGATTTGGGGGTTTTTTCCAGTCAGTTGTTTCAAATCTGCAGGGTGGCAGTACTATTTCCTATATCTGCCATTTTTATTTCTAAAGACCCTTATTTTTGCTCTATTTATTTAAAGGGTCACTGACCTCTGAATTTTTCTAGCCACCTAGGGCTTTTTGTACTTTTTCTGGCAGTGTTACAATATATTTAAAGCTCCAAAAACAGTGTTATTCATAGTCCTTTATTATTACTATTGCAAGCGTCCTCTTCAAAAATTTCCATGCAATTTGTGGGAAAATATTTTGTGTGATATCATATTTAATACCATTTCGCTGTCCTAACTGGACATTTCTCAGTAAAAAATAGGTATTTTACTTTGGCTGTAATTTTTCTATATTTTGTGCATTTTTTTAGTGGTATCCCACAAGGGATATTTCAGGAACACACAACTGTAGACTACCATGAGCGAGAACAAAGTTGATATAGACTTCAGGAAACAATGCAAGCACAAATGCTCGTGGAAACAGATGATCAAGAGGTGGATAAGACATTCCAAACATCAATGCAGGCTTGAGACAACATCAGTGACAGACTACAAGAATGGAAGCACAATATGCCACGCAATACGTTTGCAGTGGTGCAAGCACAATGCATGAGGGATCATCTCGAAGGATTGATTCAGGATATACAAAATCCTATAAATTTGTATGATCCGGTCGCAAAAACCGCAAAAGTTGATCCTTTTTTTGAAGTCATGCAACATTTTCACAGTACCAAATATACTTTGGCAGAGTAAATGAAGCTCTTGCAACTTGGAATGTGTATAAATGGACTTGGAAATTTTCTTACGAACTGCGAAGAATATGAAGAACATCCCAAAATATGTCATCCCTCATCTCATGCTTTGAAAGATCAAGGTAGCGCAAGCATTACCACCTCCATCCACCACTCCAACAATACAGCTACAACCAACACCAACAGGACAGTTTGGGCATTAGAAATAGGCTAAGGTGTACACTACAATTTTGCAGCAGGTAAAATGTTTTGAAGTATTCGTTGCACAAATTTTGATTAGATATCTGTAAGAAAGTCCACATAGATTGAAAACCCGAAAGGGCGACCTATGAGAAAGTTTCCACGTATTGAAAACCCGAAAGGGTGGTTTGTTGGAAAGTAGACTTAATTGAAAACCCATGAGGGCGGTTAAGTAGTGTGTAGAGGATGAAAATTGGTAAATAGTGTTTTGTGTGCCGATTGCAAGCAAACTATCTTAGTGCGTAGCACAATTAACATCAGGAAAAGGCTAGAACAATAGAGAAGAGTACCTCCTAGATCGTCGAAGCATCATTTGTCTCAAGATGAGATAATTGTTCAAGTCCGAGAAAGTGTTGGGAGTGTATAGGGGAGAGGGGCCAATAGGTGAACATGGTCCAATAGTTGACATCAGTCTTGATCACACAATACCCAATAGTTGTTATAGTACCGCTTCATAGTTGTCATAGTACTATCTAGTGGTTATTTATTTTTGACATAATATTATGTAGAGTAGCCAATCACATCGTGACATGTAAGACCTCTCACCCATGTACAAGTATTTAAAATTCAATGTTCAATCATTATCACCCATGTTCAAGTATTGGTTTCCACTATGGTTGTAGTGTAACTCAAATTTACTATTTTAAATCAATTCAAAATATGGTTTTCCCTCCAATTAAACATTTTAAAGAACAAATATAAGTTAAGACAAATATGAACTACATATTGGTGAAAAAATCGCAACCCCACATGAAAAAGAATTGATTTTGTGGACCCCTTAACTTAGGGTGTACCACTACTAGCCCCTCTCCCCTAGGCATTTAAAAGCCGACTTGAATATATTTAGAATATTGTTATATATTGTGCAATTCCTAATGTTAGTGCCTAGTCTAGAAAAGACAAAGTATAGAATATGTAATGCTCTCTAAGCATATTAAAGAATGCGAAGAGCAACTTTTGACAAGGAGTAAAAGAAGAAGGGACTAGAAAATCAGTAGTCGCCTCGAATTATATAAAAACATATAAGCGAACTACACGGAAGGTTGATCTTGAATCTTTGATATTAATCTTGAGTTCCACTCTAAGTTCATCTCTAAGTTCTTGATTCAATAATACAATTCCAGTCTATTATTACATTTTCTTGTCTCTTGGCTATATCTTCCCTCAATTGTTTTTGTTATGTAGCTACTATGTATGTTATGTTTTGTTTTATCTTTTGCACACTATTAAAATGGACTAATATGAATTTCTCCTAGATTACAACCTTTTGTGTCTCTCGATGAGTAATTCCAAGGACCTATGCTAGCAACCAACAACCTACACATCCCGATGATTTTACAAGACAACCAACAAGCTACACAGATGGTTTTACAAGACAGCCAACAACCTACACATATGGTTTTATACGGCAGCCAATAACCTACAGTCATGTCCCATTTTTTAATAAAGTATAATAAATTAATAATATAACATAAGTGTCGAAAAAGTAACTTTATAAAAGACAGTTATGTTTTATTATTATTAAAGGTAATTGTTTGATAAAGTAAGTCAATGCTAAAATAGAAAATAAGAAAGTCACTTCAAAAATTAAAGTGCAAATATCCCACATGGAGCGCCCTACTTGGAAAAGGGAGACAAAAGATTATAGAAAGAAGTGAGGGGATGGTTCATGGATATCTTTTGGCTATTATGATCATTTCCATGAAGAGTTTGAGTTGTTGCTCCAACTTTGGCATTAGAGGACGGAAACCCTCTTGTGTATCAAGCTATTGAGAAAGAAAAACCTCTTTGGCCTCCATATTTAGGAGACAAAAACCCTCAATTTCTCCTTGGTGATTTCATACAGAGATCACACATGAGCTTCATTTCAATTAATCAGAGCTAGCACAGATTTAAGGTGAATTTCAGTGGTTGCCAACTAGGGCATTCACAATAGAACAGATTTGCATACCTATATGTAACGTCCCCTTTTCCAAGCTAGTTCAATTTGAAGAATTTGAGCCCATTCCACTTCCCATGGGTAAGAAGGACATGAGCAAGGGAATTAATTGTCATGTTTTTCAATTATTTTCGTGAGCATTGCATTCTTCTTTACTAGTTTTCTATATTTAGTCAGGCCAGGTGGGGAAGATGAAAAGCCAATGGAAGAATAGAAGGCAAAATGAACTATTTATCCCCCCCCAAGGAGGTTGGTCTTCTTAAGAAGACTTTAATTGGTTCTTGTGCAGCATCAACATATAAGAAGGGGTCATTTGGCTCATTTGTGCCTTCCATTAAGGACAAAAATCCTTGTGTGGCCAACAAGTGAGTACGAAAACCTTTCTTGTTTGATTGAAGAACGAAAACTCTTCAATTCATTGAGGATTTTCCATCCTGAGGTTTCCAAGAAGCTTCAAGAAGATTGGTTTTGCAGATTTTCTGTAATGTCCCCATTTCTGAAGACCCTTAGCCTATACGTCCCCGTGGGCTTCGGGATGTGCAAGGGGAACATTTTTATTAAATAATTAAATATTATTGCCTGGAGCAATAATTATTTAATCATTTAATTATAAAAGTTATTTAATTTAATTCCCAAAATATATAAAATTAAATGGGGAATTAATTAAATAAAAAGTTAGGTGGCTTTCATTGATAACATCACCCTTTGTAAAGGGGACGCCACACCTAGGGAAAACAAACTGCCGTTATTTAATATTTTCCCTCTCCTAGGGTTTTCGAATTTTGTGCCTCCTTACTTATAAAATGAGTGCTAGGGTCATTATTATGATTATGTTATGATGAACTTATTTTGATACTCCGTGCTTGGAGTTGGGATGCATGCCCATTGATGCTTTCTCTCTCTCTCTTGCCTCGGAGGTTGTTTTAAGCTGGTTATTGAGAATCAATTGAAGTGATTATTTGCTAGATCCATGTTTTTGGCTTTAGCAAGTATTTGATTGAATTTGTAAGTGGAAATCTGCCCTTTTACTGTAGCGACGTCACTGTAGCTTCACTGTAGCAGCTGGTTTGTGGTTACCTTTGCAAGTTGATTTGTTGGTGTTCTCTTTCTCTAAGCTTTGGCGATTCGTCATTACTGTTGTGAGCTGTTTGCATACCATTTATTGTATGAAGTCGACTGGTTGAGTGTGTGTTTCTGTCTTCTAATTACAGCAAATTGATTGGGCTGATTTGGTATTAGATTTATGTGCTTAGAAATCTGGATCTGATCTCATTTGACTGTTGTTCTTTCCTTGCCAGTGATCTCACCTAGAGAATTATATTTGTTAATTAATGGGTCTATCTCCCTTCCTAACAGTGACTTAGTTGGAGTGAATATTGAATATTTTAATGCGTGTTTGGAAACCTATATGCCCAGCGAATTGATTGATTTTAATTTACTTGCTACAGCGACTATTTGGAGTATTATGGTCTGGTTTGGGAGTGTGAAGAGAGCTGTTGTTCTGCCCTAAAATCAGCGATCTGAGTGGGTTTGTCTAGGATCTAGTATTAGATTACTTTTGGCATTAATTTCCATGCATATTGAGTAACTCTAATTGCCTGAGTGTAGCATCTGGAATTATTACATGATTCAATAATGGTTTGAAGTCAATTGGCAGCGATCTACATGGTAGCATGTTAGATAATATATTTGGGTGTATGGACTGGGATCGGTTAGGGTTTGGCATGTGTTTTGGAGGTTCTACATGTTTTCTTACAGCCAAATCATGCTTGTTTGAGTAGATCAATAGTAATGGGATTGATTCCATACAAGTTTGAATCTTATTTGTGAAGATCTCTGAGTTTATTTGCCTCAGCCGAAAATTGCCAATTTGTGCTATTTCGTTGGAAGCCATTAAACCCCTTCCTTGGGTTTATTGAGTCATCTAATTGAATGCACAAGCTGGGTTTAATTAACTAAAGCAGTGTTCCAATCAATTTTGAGTGACATATTGTTTGTTGATTGCCATTTTCCCATATAATCCATTAGAGGGATATTACAGTAGTATCAGAGCTTCCTTCCTATATTCATGTGGGTCACTTGGTGTATGCAAGGTTTGTCATTCTAGGTGCAGAAATCAAAGATCATGGAGTTGAAGAGCGATGGTGAATGGAAGGAACAAATCAAGCATAATCTTGACTCATATTGCAAGAGTACTTTACACTAAGTCAAGAGACCCAAACTATCTTGACCCTCAAAGGATTCTGTAACTTAACGAGAAAAAGAAGGGGATCAAAAAGAAAAATGACTACGGTTGATGCATATTGGGATGAGCTCATCAAAAAGGTCAATGGCTATATAGCGTCACCTACCTCCCATGGACAAGAAGATGAAGGATTGAAGAAAGAACAAGGTAAAAATGCTTTGTTGATTGAAAAGAAATCTTTTCCTTCTAACATTTGCATGCATGATATAGTGACACAAAAGGGAGTCATAAAGAAGATGTAAAGGGAAGACTCAGATCTGCTTCTTTGCAAAATCAGATTTGAGGTCCCACCGTGAGCCATTGAAGGAACAAAAGGAAGGCATAAGTCCCATAAAAGTCTCACATCATTACCCACCAAGCATGCACACTTGTAGGGAAGAAAAGGAGGTTTTGGATGAGGAGAATGAGGGAGAAAAACACGCTGCACCAAACTCAGAAATTCTGAGTTTAGAAGAAGGTAAGGGCAGCATAGGAGTTATTTCAAAGGGTGGTAAGACACTTAGTTTTATCTCTGCACAATTCAGTTTTGACTACATCACTTGGCCTAATGCATGGGGGGAAAAGGTTGTGAAGAGAGTTAGCCAAGAACATGTTTGGTGGATCCAAATAATAATGGTCTCCCAAAGTAACACTGTTGTTTTTGGTGAGTTGATTTTCACATTGGTTGACCCAGAAATTAATACTGTTATTTTCAATATCTTTTGTGGGCCCTACTTTTCCAGCTCTTGCCACCATACCTAGTTTGCCACCATACCTATAAGGAATATCATAGCAGGTTTGAATTTTCAAATTGTTGAAGTTTGGTTGGTCAATTATGAACTGTTTTTAATGCCTACATCACTGATATTCTGGAGCTACATGAAGAATTATGGATATCATAGCAGCAGCACCATTATTCCTCTTGCCATCCACATCATGAAGGCAACCATAAAGAATGGTTATTTTCAGTTTTTCAAGCCTACTCTAATCACTTGTGATGAATGTCTAGTTGTTGTTAACTTGTTGGATAGTGGGACACACATCTTCCGTCATGAGTTGGGCATTTTTTGGGGGTTATGGACAGCAGCGAGTAATCAGCTTGGGGTACTCTTCATGGTGATCCAAGCATCCACTTTTGGGGAAGAGGAAGTTCTCCGACGTCAAGGTAATTGCTTGAACACGTGGCATCACTACATGATGAATTTCCAAGTAAGCATGATGACTGATTTTTGTTTTGAAATAAGGGACAAAGTGATATGTATTGCTAGCTTTTCAGGACAGCCACGAACATATTTTCTATGATTGTAGTTGCAGCTGCACCCTTTTATGAAAGCTGCTTAGCTGGTCCTGTTACATGCACATTTTATGATAATGGAAAGAATGATTTATGTTTGTTGGCACTAGTTGAATCTATTATTTTTGGATTGCTATATTACTCATTCAGCATTCCTTATGATCATGGGCAGCTTGCTAAAGGAAGCAATTTGTTTGATTGGGTAAGTCTTCCCAACAAATTTTTTTTGTTTTGGCATGATTATCAAAAGTGTTGTGCTAACTTGAGAAAAGAAATGAAGGATGCCTCATGGGATCTTGTGAGTGTGTGTGGGAAGGAGAAGGAACCGAAGGCCTCTCATGAAGGAAAATGTTGTAATGGCAATATTGTTGCCTTGGACAAGGAAGCAGCCCCTAAGAGTCAGCTACCTAGTTTCACCATCATTCAATTCAGTTTTGGTGACCTAACTTGGACTAACTCTTGTGAGGAAGATTTTGGGATTACATGGAAATATGATTGTCTTTTAGACATCACATAGGTGCATCAAGGGGGCAACGATTTCCTACTCTCACATGGAATATGGTTCAAGTGACATGCATGTTTTCTTTGATAAACATTTTCAGATTTCATTTCAGCAGGAGTATATGGTGAATTGGTCTTTCTGTGGGTATACTTTCATAATATATTTTGCAGGGGTAATAATGGCTAAGTCAAGAAAGGGAATGAGAAGAAGGAAATTAATGGGGGAATACCACATATTGCATAGAAATCAAAGATAACAACTGCTGCCCCATCTTTTTGGTACCTAACATCATCATGATCAGTCTATCAGTTCTTTCTACAGTTCAGATTTTTGGTATACACATGATGGTATGGTTATGGGCGTTTGTTCATAACTCATGCATGGTTGATGGGAAAGGGATAACTCTAATTTTTTGTGAAGAATGGCATGACTACAACAACATATGGGACTGCATAGCAGATTATGGGGGCAGCCCATGTATGAAAGGAAGTTAGGCACCATCCAAGCCATGGAGATACCAAGAAGAAGCAAGAACGGTGTTCTTCAACACTCATTTTTGTAACTGGTTTGTTTCATGTGCAGGTTTGAGAAATAAAATGTAGAGAAAGACGAAGCAGCCCAAGATATTACAAATGCTCCTCCGCTTGAGTGGCATGGGAACTCGGTTCTTGGAAGACTACCATGGTGGTACCAAAGGCATGAGCTTGCTATTGCTTGAGGGCAAGCAATCTTGGGAAGGGAGGACTGTAATGTCCCCATTTCTGAAGACCCTTAGCCTATACATCCCCATGGGCTTCGAGATGTGCAAGGGGAACATTTTAATTAAATAATTAAATATTATTGCCTGGAGCAATAATTATTTAATCATTTAATTATAAAAGTTATTTAATTTAATTCCCAAAATATATAAAATTAAATGGGGAATTAATTAAATAAAAAATTTGGTGGCTTTCATTGATAAAATCACCCTTTGTAAAGGGGACGCCACACCTAGGGAAAACAAATTGTCTTTATTTAAATTTTCCCTCTCCTAGGGTTTTCGAATTTTGTGCCTCCTTATAAAAAGAGTGCTAGGGTCATTATTATGATTATGTTATGATGAACTTATTTTGATACTCCGTGCTTGGAGTCGGGATGCATGCCCATTGATGCTCTCTCTCTCTCTTGCGTGGGAGGTTGTTTTAAGCTAGTTATTGAGAATCAATTGAAGTGATTATTTGCTAGATCCATGTTTTTGGCTTTAGCAAGTATTTGATTGAATTTGTAAGTGGAAATCTGCCCTTTTACTGTAGCGACATCACTGTACCATCACTGTAGCAGCTGGTTTGTGGTTACCTTTGCAAGTCGATTTGTTGGTGTTCTCTTTCTCTAAGCTTTGGCGATTTGTCATTAATGTTGTGAGTTGTTTGCATACCATTTATTGTATGAAGTCGACTGGCTGAGTGTGTGTTTCTGTCTTCTAATTACAGCGAGTTGATTGGGCTGATTTGGTATTAGATTTATGTGCTTAGAAATCTGGATCTGATCTAATTTGACTGCTGTTCTTTCCTTGCCAACGATCTCACCTAGAGAATTATATTTGTTAATTAATGGGTCTATCTCCCTTCCTAACAGTGACTTAGTTGGAGTGAATATTGAATATTTTAATGCGTGTTTGGAAGCCTGTATGCCCAGCGAATTGATTGATTTTAATTTACTAGCTACAGCAACTATTTGGAGTATTATGGTCTGGTTTGGGAGTGTGAAGAGAGCTGTTGTTCTGCCCTAAAATCAGCGATCTGAGTGGGGTTGTCTGGGATCTAGTATTGATTACTTTTGGCATTAATTTCCATGCATATTGAGTAACTCTAATTGCCTGAGTGTAGCATCTGGAATTATTACATGATTCAATAATGGTTTGAAGTCAATTGGCAGCGATCTACATGGTAGCATGTTAGATAATATATTTGGGTGTATGGACTAGGATCGGTTAGGGTTTGGCATGTGTTTTGGAGGCTCTACATGTTTCCTTACAGCCGAATCATGCTTGTTTGAGTAGATCAATAGTAATGGGGTTGATTCCATACAAGTTTGAATCTTATTTGTGAAGATCTCTGAGTTTATTTGCCTCAGCCAAGAATTGCCAATTTGTGCTATTTCGTTGGAAGCCATTAAACCCCTTCCTTGGGTTTATTGAGTCATCTAATTGAATGCACAAGCTGGGTTTAATTAACTAAAGCAATGTTCCAATCAATTTTGAGTGACATATTGTTTGTTGATTGTCATTTTCCCATATATTCCATTAGAGGGATATTACATTTTCAGCTAGGGTTTGGTCAAAGAAGGGCTGCTAGGGTTTTGCAGAGATTTTCAAGCCCTCTTCTAGGGTGGTGACTTGCCCTAAGGTGGCGTTTGGGGGTTTCTAAGGTACGGAAATATCCAACTCAAACATCATTGTGTTTCTCATATTTTTAGAAGTTGGAATCTACATTTGGACTTCATTTTTGGGCTTGGAATCCTTCATTCCCAGCCACTTTTGTAAAGGTGTTCACTGTTGTTATTTTATTTAATTAAATAAATTCCAGCTGGGGTTTAAAGGCTTATTTCTTGGTTAATATTTGTTTTAAAATATTTCTAATGTTTCCCTATATGCTTTGGATGGTGTTAATGATGCATTTTTGGAGAGATATTGCATTTTCCTTAATGCTGTTATAAAAAATCAGACTGTTGTCCCGTGTTGTCATATTCATAATTTCTAGTTTACTATCTATTGGGGTTTGTGCAATTTCCCTTTGTTTTCAGTTAGAGCCCGGAAAGGGACATTACACTATATCAACTAAGGCATCCACAAGAGATCAGACTTTAAAACTATATCAGCTAGGGTAGCCATCATTCAGCGGGAACAACATTGAAGGGCAATTTGAGAGTGGTTTTGGGGTCTTTTAGAGTTGGCCGAGCCTCTAAGACAATGGATCGAACCCTTGTGGGAGTTGTTGCAGGGGTTTTGGGTGGTGCATTTGGTGGTAGCGATTGCACAAGGCCATAATTTAGCCTAGGACAGAAACTACAGCCCTTCTCTATGCAGAGTTGGCATCAAACGGTCATTTGTATTCTTTTTTTAATTTCTGTTCAGAAATAAATTCATCCGCTGATTGTAAAAATTATTATCTTCCATATTCATTTGCCAAGTAGATTTCTAAAGGCTTTGTCGCTTGTGGGTATCTCTAATTGTTGGTTTTTCTTCAGTAAAAGCAAGAAAGTTGACTGTTGTACATTTTTAATGATAAGGGTTTGAATAAAAATCAATTTGTTGCATATTTGGCTTAAGGGCTTGTTGGAAAACCCAAACTCTCTTTATTTGTCCAAGAAAGCAATGTTACACCCACACAGATGGTTTTACATGACAACCAACAACCTATACAAACAAGTATCATGATGCTATAGAACTCTTATCTCTCTCCATTGTTTTTACATTAGGGGATAATATAGGAACTCCATACTCGTAGGTTTTATTTTTTGCATCACATATCAAAAAACACAAAACATGAAACAGTTGGAAAGGAAATGACGAGGATGCATTCCTCGGTGTCTTTGTATGTAGCCATAATTTTGGATCATTGCCACTTTGATCTCAAATGGCATAATTGGTATCCACTATCACTAGTTACCAATCTCGACTTTAGTCATTTTGGCACAGTTGGTTGTCACTAATGCATTGTGTGGCCCCATCACTAGTGACTAACGAGAGGACGTGGGTTGTCCTTCCTCTGTTGCCTCCATTCTTCGGTTTCTTGACTACTTAACAAAAAAGATCTTGAAGCTCGTGTGTATGAAACCCCCCCTCAAAATTGAACTTTAACTTTCAAGACGTGAGGTACCACTGAAAACTGCGTCTATGAAGCAATTTTTTTTATTTTATGATATTCTACGACACAAAAAGACGACTTGAGTATTTAATGTAAGAAGACAAGAGGTCTTTGTAATTGGACACCAAGACTTAATGACAATCAAGACTAGAAAAAACTAGACTATTAAACAAGACACTTGAAAGTAAAACATGACTTGACTAAATCTATAAAACTAGTACATTCACTTATTACAATGAACTAAAAAGACTTTTGACTATCAAAAACACTAGAATTTCAAGTAATAAATCTATCACATACATAAAATGACATTTACCACAATTCAACTAGATACACCATAAACACTATGATTATACATTATAGACTTAAAAGGCTTTACTAACCACTACTGACTTTGGCTGCTTTGAAGACTCAAAGAACCAACTCGTATCCAAGCACCAATGTGTATTCAAGACTTACCGGATATTCTTTAGCATATCATGAATCCACGACTGTCAAGACTCACAATTTCCCAGATGTCATTATACCTTCGCAAATGTGGAGAATATCATGACTGGTCCATAACTACTAGAGCACAATGTATCCAAAGCAGGCCTGCTATTAATATTTTATTAACTGAGATAATAATCAGATCCAAGTTGGATAGTTTTACCACAAAGTCCACAACAAACTATCTGGAACTCATTGTGCCAAAGACATTGAAAGCGATGTACATGATCCGGTCAGGTTGTCACTCTCTAGCAAGGAAGCTTGTTAGAGTTGTGTATACACAACCACAAACCAGGATGTCAATATTTGCGTCCTCAAATGCCATCTTCGAAGTAGCACAAGAATGATCTAAAACATTCAGCATAAACTATAGAAAAGAGTAAGACAGGTGCCAATCCAAGCTTGGGGTCAACTATGGCACGATAATATCATGCGCAGACTTGTACCAAGACATTTGAAGCACGATCGTTTATGTCATGTGAGCCACCATCGGCCGATGATGATAATTTGAATCTATAGCTGGCAGAATACACAAGAAATTAAAGTGGATCCATGATTCCTAAAAGTATCAATTGAAACATTTTGAGAAACACAATCATCAATGCACAGATGTATGATGAAGACTTTGTTTGCCACAAACAATTAATAAACCAACCAAAATGCACAAGAAATGAACTATCAGCATGCAGATCTGAATGGTGATGCAGAGTTCAATGCACAGTGATGGAGAATTATCAGCGCACTAAATCTCGAATGCAAGCACATGGGTCTGCAAAACAACATGGATTAGTCATAGTGGGAGCTACGAGGGTTGATCATGATCTACAAGATGCTCTTGGAAAACATTCGTACAAGCAAACAGGGAGGGATGGGGTGGCCTTGATTGCATCCAAGTGAATAATAAATTTATGCATGCCAAATATCATAACTTTGTTCCGCTTATGCCTTGCATGTACATTGTGCGTCCAACACCAAATACTTCTATTTTATTTGGACATCCTCTCCTTCAAATACCAATTTAACATCCATCTCTATTCCATAACTACCTAAAGCAGATGAAAAACTAATCAGGCCATAGTTCTCTCTACCTCTTACCAGAATCTCATGGATTATTCATGCTCTGATACCAAATGATAAATTTGGTGGAGCTTCTAAAAGCAAAATACACGGAATATTCAGATTGCACACACAATAATAATATTCAAGATGTTGATTCATCTTTTACCAAAAGAAGGTTACATATATAGAATAATTATCTCCTACAAAGTAGGGGTCAATACTTATCAGCTCAACCACTCATAATAATATCATGAACAATTACATAGAATGTCACTTAAACAAGAATCTTTGACACACCTCATTATTTTAAACAACTAACTAATACAACACTTAACAACAATATGAATTGTTATTACAATTCATCACACCACATACAATATGCTAACACAACATGCGAACACTAACAACAGCACCACTACCAATGCAGCTAGCAATGAACAAGAGAGAGAAGGGATCAGCAAGCCATTCCAAGCTAAGATTGAGATCAAGAAAACCAAGGTAAATGCACTTGTTTATATTGGTATCATTTTACATGAGATTGTCAAGGAGCTTGGTTTGAAAACATATGATCATCTTCATCCATACCCTTTGGGTTAGGTGAAAAAGGGCGCAGAGATTCAAATTACTAAGAAATGTAAATTCAAACCGTGCATTAACCCATAATACGTTGACAAGATAGAAGAAGACGTAATTCCTCTTGATGCATTTTATATGGTATTTGGAAGTCCTTGTATCTAAGGGATGCTATCCTCATGTGGAGAACTGATAGATATAGATGTGTCAAGAATGGGATTAGCTACATCATCAAGGCACATCAAAATAAGCACAAGCTTGCCCTAATAAAAGCCACCCAAGAATAGATACATGTTCAAGCAAATAAGCAATTTTGTTTACTCCTTTTTAAGGATAAGCAAGATGATGGATTAGAAATTTTTGAGATTAATTCTACTAACGATTGGAAGGTTTGGATAAAATAATGCATTTTTTCAAGAAATGGTCCAAACTCCAAAAAGTTTGCCTCCAAAATGGGAGGTAGAGCATGAGATTCAATTATTGCCCGAATCTCCTTTGCCTAGCATTGATTTGTAGAGGCAATCACTTTAAGAGAGTAATGAACTGAAGAAAGAACTTCAAGGATTGTGAAGGCAAGGGGTCATAAGCCCAAGTACTTCACCAAGAGGTCATCCATTGTGATGGTACAAAAAGTGGATGGATCTTGGAGGATGTGCATAGACTATAGAACCTTGAACAAGATAACCATCAACATTAGATATCCACTCTAGGAAAGCGATGACATGTTGGACCAACTTCAACACACCAAGTGCTTTACAAAGTTTGATTACAAATCTAACTACCATCAAGCTCGTATGGAGGAGGATGTGTGGAAAACAAATTTCAAGACAAAACAAGGTTTGCATGAATGGTTGGTAAGCATGAGATTGATGAATGATGCATTAAGGCCTTTCATAGATGCATGTGTCATAGTGTATCTAGATGATATTTTGATTTTTTGTGCTACATGGGTAAAACATATAATTCATTTGAAACAAGTCTTGCAACTATTGAAAGAAAACCAATTTTCATGCAATATGAAGAAATGTGAGTTCGCAAAACAATCACTACTCTATTTGGGGCATCTAGTTGGAGAAGTGTAATGTCTTCTTTTCCAAGCTAGTCACTATGAAGGCCTTGGGCCCATTCCACCTTTTGTGGGCTTCAAGGAAATCACGAGAGGTGATTGTAATTTCCTTATTTATTTAATTACTAATTATGGCTTGGAGAGATTCAATTAGTTGATAGGTGAATTACAAAGCAAAAAGGAACTTCTATCTTCTCTTTCATTAAGGTCGGTCCTCTTGAGAGCTGCAATGGAGATAAAAATACTCTTTCCCTTTTTATGAGGTCAGTCTTCATAAGTGAAGATTAAAAGTGCACTTCCCCCTTTATTAAGAGGTCGGCCATGACAAAGCTGGAGGTGGCTCTACGACTGGGGTGGTTAAGGGTTTCTCTACATCCAACAATGTCTCATTTTCGTCCTCAGGGGAGGGGTTTCATTCACAGGGCGGGGGTGGTAGCAGGCACGCTAGACTTTTTTTGCTGCGGCAACTACCATAGACGCCCAAAAAAAAAGTCCCTATTACCTGCTAAAGACATCCCTGTTTTGAAACTGAAAGAGGATGTGCTTCGTAAAGTATATGAATACATCAGACTTGGCTTCATCTATAGATTCAACAACTTTTGGCCCAAGCTATCCCAACTACAGAAATGGATCATTGTTCATTGGAGCCGCGAAATTAAGGGTAAGATCGAACTTTATCCTTTCTCCAAAGCATATTTCATTCTCGTGTTTCAATCTGTTGAGGATCATGAAAGCATACATGAACGGTATCGGTTTTGGGGGGGATCAATATGGACTAATGACTAAACCCTGGTACCCATTATTCAACCCATTGACAGACTCATTTGACACATTGCCCATTTGGATTAGACTCCCAGGCCTTCCCCTACAACTATGCAAAAAATCCTACCTTTAAGTCATTGGTAATAAGCTGGGGACCTTTGAAAAAACCGATAAGGCTACCTCCCTTCAGTTGCATACTACTTATGCTAGGATTCTTGTGGACTTAGATACCTCTTAAGACCTTTCAGAGAGCATAAATTTGTAGACTGGTGATAGAACTTGGACACAAAGACTAGACTACGAAAGATTGGCTTTTCGTTGTCACGGGTGTTTTGAAACGGGACATTTGTCAGAGGATTGTGGATGCACTAAAAAAAGGGGGGGCCAATCCTGCCTGGTGGGATGATTCTCTCCCAGCTCATTTCACCATTGATCCTTCTATTGTTCATGTTCATGATTCTCTTTCGAGCCCCCCTCGGGTGGACTCTTCCCCCATTGTAAACCCCTCATACCTACCTCAGTCTGAATCTTTGAACATTCAGGCCACTCTTGAGGCAGTTTTAGAGAGGGAAACCCCCTCTTCTCCTAATAGGTCTTCCTCTCGACCTATTTCCTCTTTACAGGTGCTCCTCCCATGTAATTCTAGTGAAATGATTAACAAGGAACAGACAGTAGTTCAAAACAAATAAAGAGTCTCTACTAAAATGCAATCATCACCTTCTCATATGACACTCAAATCACACTATTCGGCAGTTGGTTAATTGTTGGTTTTTTATGTTAGCATTGCGTAGGGGTTGTGCTTTTGTTGTTGCCTGGGCAGTTGTTTTCTGTCGTGTTTCATTTGATCTTCAATGTTGTATCTAGGCTTCAATCCTTTTTGTACATCGGTAGGGTCCCAATCAAAAAACCTTTATCCTTAATAAAAAAAGAGGTCAGCCATGAAGATTGATCTTCTAATTCATCCTTGACACCAAAGAAGGGTATTTAAAGAGGTTCAAATGGAGGAGGGGAATCATTATCATTCATCATTTGATATTTACTTGGATTTGGAGCTAGTGGAGCTTCTCTTCTTGCCATAAAAGGACGAACTTCTTCCTTGGTTACCTATTGAGGACGAAAACCTTCAATAGCATCACACTTGGGGACGGAAACCCTCTTGCGTGCATTGGTGGCTTCATCTAAGAGTCACATTTGATCTTCGAAATTCAATATTTCAGAACGGCAAGGGTTTTTATTAGTGCCAACACACAAATTCCAGCTAGGTCACCTCTTTTGTGGCTGCCACATTCATTTCCAGCTTGATCTATCCATTTAGAGATTTTGGGATCACTTTTCAGCAGGTTTTGATGTTGGAAAAATATTATTCTAATTTTATTTGATAGCTGCCATTTTTATAATCATTTTGAGCTATCACTTGCATTTTTTCTCCAAGTATTTATGAAGTTACGGAATTTTGAAGTTTCAGCTATTTATGAGCATTAATTAATTCCAGCAATCTGCAATTTATGGTTGAAGCAATTATTTTGCATGATTTCATCAAGGGTTTCATGTTGTTGATGTGTTTCTAATAATTTGTGCGGAGAAGGCAAAAATTTGAATTTATCATAGGTCGCTTAGGGTTTGGTGGACCTAAAGCAGGTCGCTGCCCTAGTTCTTGCATAAAATTCAGTTTATTATAAAATTCAGTTTCAGCCCTAGAAAGGGACATTACAAGGAGAATCAAGCCAAAATCTAACAAAGGTTGAGGCTATCAAAATCTGACCCACATCTAAGAGTGCTAGAAAGAACAAAAAGTTTTGGTGCAGTGCAATACATGAGGAAGTTTATTCCAACTCTCTTAATCATTGCAACTTCTTTGTATTCCATTGCAGCAAGTGGTAAGAGTTTTCATTGGGACAAGGACCGTGATAGTGCTTTTGATTTTTTGAAATATAAAATCAGCTATGCGCCATTCCTAATTTACAGAAGCCATTCGAAGTTTGCGACAGATGCAAGTGAGAATGCTACGGGACAGTTTTGTTGCAAGGAGGTAAGCCAGTTTGATATTATTTTGAGGTATTTTCTTTAGCAATAAGAGGGTGTTCCTGTATATGTTAAATAAACATATGCACTAGCTCAAGGAATAAAGAAATGGAAACATTATTTGTTGGGTAAAGAAACAACTATGCATAATGACCATAAACCTCTTCAATATTTGTAAGCACAACGTAACTTGCAACAAGCAAAACACTACAAATGGATGGGATTTTTTCAAACAATTACATTCAGTGATCAAGTACAAGGGAATCGGGAATTTTGTGGCATATATAATTATCCTTCCACAAAAGAGGCTTATGAGGAGACATATACACTAGATGCAAATTTTGGGGAGAGACTCCAACAATTGGAAGTCAAGAAAGTTGATAATAAAGGCCGCAGTGGATGCTACAAAAAAGACGGGCTTACTCTATGAGTGGAAATAAACATGTGTGCCAAAGGGAGAAATACATTTGTTGATATGGAAAGCACATACTTCCAACGTTGGGCCATTTTGGTGTTGATAAGACCATGGCTCATTTGCAAAGGTATGTGTATTTGCCTAATATGCAAGAAAACAATAGCTACATTCATTAGAAGGTGTAAATTATGTCGTACAAGAAAGCCTAAGGGTTAGGAAAGAAGGCTCGTGCATGCCTCTACTTGTGCCTACTAAACAATGGGAAAACATTTCTGTGGAATTTTTGGGACATTTACCAATGTCTAAGCATGGCCATGACTAATGATATGTTGATGTAAATAGATTTAGAAAATGTGTATTTTGATTGTATGTAAGAAGACACTAAAAAGGGCATGAAGCTACAAAATTATACTTTTCTAATGTTTGGGACCTAGGTGCATTTTCAACTGTCTAAGTCCATTGTTTCAAATAGAGATTCCAAAATTTTCGGGAAGTTTTGGATGACCTTGTGGTGCAAGATGGATACCAGGCTCCAAACAAGTACATCTTTCCATCCTCAAATCAATGGAAAGAAAAATTGGATAAGTCTCCAACCAAGTACAAGGCTAGACATGATCAGCACCAAAAGGAGCATACGCTCAAAGTAGGACATAAGGTACAGTCATACTTGAGAAAGGAAAGACTTTAAGGTATGGACCATTCACCATCTTAGAGAAAATTGGAGGAGAACACCTTCAGGCTTGATCTTCCCCTATTCATGAGGATGTATTCTGTTGTAAGTTGTGAGAGTTTGCACCTATACACAAGCCATCCATGTTTGATAAAGGTAAATTACTGTTCTCTATAAAAGAATTTGTCTTGGAATGCATAAGGGGAGTTAGAGGAGGATGCAATGTTGTAGTGAAAAGTCAAAGAGACAAAAAGGGGACCATGGAAATCTCGGCAAGTCAACATCAAGGGAAAGAAACCAAGGCAAGTAAGATGTTCCTAAAAGAAAAATTGGGAGAATTTTTCCCACCTTTTCTCCCCCACTAAGCTTTATGTGGGCACCAAAAGGCTCCCATAAGGGAAATCTGATCCATAGGGATTAGAAAAATCAATCCACTAGAGAAAACCCAGTTTCAGTCAATAGTAGGGGCTCCAAATTTAATATTTCTTGTATAATGGCAAAACCCGCCATTTCAAACCGAGCAGAGGTTGCATGACCACCAATATCTGCACAGTGGTAGTTATGAAAACAGCCAGGGCTGTTTTGAAACTGTCGGTCTACATTAATTGGTGGTTTCACCTGTATTGATCTGTATGAGTGGAGTAGCAAGAGAGGACATTATCTGTGTTTCCAAGAGAATTGGGAGTTCTTCAATAAATGAAAGGAAACTCCCAAGGATGTTAAAAGGCATGAATATAGATGAAGGCAGAAGAGTTTGAGTGTAACCAATGTTACGCGGGGACACGTCCCGACCCTTTTCATCATGTCCCGGACGTCCGGGACATCTCGAGGACTTGAGGGACGGGACGTTTTCCCGCACCGTCCCCAATTTCCAAGAAAAAAGGTGGGATGTCCCCCCACAAATAGAGAAACACACCCGGGATGTCCCGGGTGCAAACAACGAAAGGGGACATTGTTGGGGATGTTGTGACGTCCCCAGCACGTCGCGAGACGTCCTGAGGACGTCACGACGTCCCCAACGTCACAGCCACTAAGCAAACATTAAAACAATTCGTATTTCCTCATTTTAATCCTTTTTTTTAACTTTTAATGCTTTCTAATTATAAGCAACATGCCCCTAACCCTAAAAGCAACAAAAAACTTATAAAAAGAGCATTCCACACTCATTCTAATCACACCAAGCAAGAGCAAAAAAAAGAGAAGGAAAGAGCAAGAGTAAAAAGAAGAGAAGGCAAGAGCAAGGAGCAAGGTGCAAGGAGCAAGAGCAAGGAGGAAGAGGAAGAGCAAGTGGTATGTACATACTTTACTACCATTCTTTACTTTTTTTTTTAAAAATTCCAAATGCAAAGTTGAAAGTGATGGCATTGCATTTGCTTGTATTTTTTTCCTATTTGGGATTAGCTAGTGAGGGGAATTAGATAAAGCATAAAGGGAGGGGCATTTTTATTGCTTATTTTTTTAATTTTTACATGTATTCATCGCTTTTTTTTTTAAGTGTATTGATTGTTTTATTGTATTGTATAGTTATGTTGTTTTGTTTTTTAATTATTGCAACTTCAAAATGAGTTCAGATAGTGATTATCAAGTTGAATGTGAGGTTGAAATGGGTGTGCAAGGAGAAAGAAGACAATCAGAAAAACACCTAATATTGTTAGTTCACAAGGGAGTGTGGACAAGTTCAGTTGCCCCTCCGAAATGTTGAAAAAGTATGCTAGGGGATCTTTTGATAAGAAAAAACCTTTGAAACAATTTGGTCAAATTATGCAGGGTCCTAGATCAAGCATTTCAAGGGGCACTAAAATATGAAAATGCAACATATGCTCATTATCTTGGTCAGGCAGCACTACTATGTTGAATTCACATTTATTGCACATCCTGCATGTATGGACAGCTATCACTTGAAGAGAGGTCAGAAATGGTGAGGTTGTATAATGGAGATATGGTGGCAAAGGTTCTAGAAGTTCGTGGTTGTCATGTTAGTGGCATTGGCACCCCTTCTAGTTATGTGAGAATTAATACTGGTAGTGTTGCAAGTGCATCTTCTGAGGTGTCTGAATTGGGTGATTTTGGTAGTAGTAGGGGGAAGAGGAAGGTTGTGGCCTCCAATCTAGTTGTTAACATGTATGATACAAAGGCTAGAGAAGAGGCTAATGATGCCATTGGAAAAAAAAAAAAATTGCTACTCTGGCATTCCATTTCATGTTGCTCACTCTCCTTATTTCAAGGAGGCTATGGCTAAGGTAGCCAAAGTAGGTGTGAGTTATGTGCCCCAAGGAGACACGAAGTTGAGAAACACAATCTTGGATAAGAACTATTCCAGGGTTAATTTACTGATGGAGGAAATGAGGTGCACATGGGTATCTCACGGTTGTAGCATCATCATGAATGGGTGGACAAATATCAGACACCACCCACTCATAAATATCATTGGTTCATGCAGAGAGGGTCCTTAAATTTTTTAGGGCAGTTGATTGTTCAGGAAAGAAGGATGCAGAGTTCCAATTCACCATTTTGCGAGATGCCATTGAGGAGGTTGGCCCTACCAACATTGTACAGGTTATTACAGATGCAGCATATGTTTGCAAGGCAACAGGTAAGCTTGTCGAGGCTCATTACCGACATATATTTTGGACCCCATGTTGTGTGCATGCCATGAACAATGCACAAAAAGATATTGGAAAAATTGATTGGGTCAAAAATGTAGTGGTCGATGGTAGAGATGTGCAGATGTTCATCTGCAACCACCATATGTCATTGGCACTCTTTCATACCTTTACGAGGAAGGAATTCCTCAAGCCAGTGGACACACGTTTTGCATCATATTTTATTTTGCTAGATAGGATGGTTGAGTTGCAAGAATCATTACAGTGTATGGTCATGACATCAGAGTGGTCTAGGTGAGATGGGTCGAAGACAGAGAAGGGGAAGAAGGTAAAGCAATTGTGGTGAATGAAACATTTTGGATAGATGTGAGATCTATCACATCCATAATATCTTTGGTTTTCAGTGTGATAAAATATGGGGATTCTGAGAGCCCTAACCTTGGTGAGATATATGAATGTATTGATAGTATGCTTGGCCAGATGAAGGTTGTTGTTCGAGCAAGGGACCCCACCTTGGAGTTCTACCATCACCATATTCAGCCTATCATTGAGCGGAGAAGGGAGAAGTTGAACACTCCTTTACACATGGTTGCATATGCACTAAATCTGAAGTGGTATGTTGAGAAGCCTGGCAGAGTTCTCCTAGTACATGATGAGGAGGTGAGGAAGGGTTTCTTGAAGGCCCTCAAAAAAATGTATAATGCAGAGGATGTTTCACGAGTCAGAACTGATTGGCTCAAGTTCACTTATTTGGATGGCTACAAAAAAAATCAAAGATAGACAGGACCACATTGGCACAAGAGAGTCCAGTTAGTGGCAATTGTATGGACATGCAAGATTGCTACTTATAATTGCTATTCGTCTTCTTTCTCAGGTTTCTAGTTCCTCTGCGTCTGAGAGGAATTGGTCAACATATGGGTGGATCGACTCTCTTAAGAGGAACAAACTTACCTCTAAGAGAGCAGAGAAACTTGTTGCTGTACATAGTGCCTTGTGTTTCATGGATCGCAAGACACCTACGTACAAGGAGAGCCCAGCATTACGGTGGGATGTGGATCCTGAGGATGCAAGACAGATTGATGAAGATCAGGAGCAGCGAAGACTAGTTGATATCTCCTTTGCAGATGCAGATGATGTTGATAAAGATACTTCTAGTGAGGAGCGGTTCGCAATTGTTCCTTTGGAAGGCTCTGATAGCGATTTTTGAGTTGCACTTGTCATTTTGGCTATGAGTCATGACATAATATTTCATAGCATATGTAATGTGGGTGTAGTTGTACTCTTCTCATGTTGATTATTGAAGACTAAGACTAAGACTTGTTTTTGATTTTCAGCTTTAGTCTTTCATTGTCATGTTGAAGTTTTGAACATTGAATATAAATTACAATATATATAGCATTTTGGGCCTTGGCTTATGTGATGAATAATTGGATTAATCATTAATGGTTTCAATCTTCAATCTTTCAATGTTAAGTCTTAGTTTATTGAATTATTCCTGTCATATTTGTAAAATTAATAAATTATATATATTTAATAATTTTTTTACTAGCCATCCCCTTGCTGTCCCCCCGTCCTCCTCCAAAATTTTCAAAAAAAAATTCCGTCCCAGAGTCTTAGGTAACTATGAGTGTAACAAACATGGTGTTTGGTTGTTGTAGAAGAATAAGAAAAGGAGTAGAGGAGGAGAGGAGCTGAGTGAACAAGATAGGATAATGCTTATTGCACTTGTTCTATTGATCTTTTGTAATCCGTCTTTTTCCATAAGAAGATTAAGAAGCTGGGGAATGGTCACTTCCAATTAGTTTTTCCCCACATTGGGATTGTCCATACCAAAATCCTTGGCTCCTGCGTTATTCAGGGTTTATGCTTTACTAATCATGGTTGGTTCCATTCATATTCCAGTTCTGCAATTTTTGTTTATATTTCTAACACACTACACTAATTCTAAGTTACTAAAGCATGCCAAATTGTAATTTTGAAGTAAAATGAGAGGACAACATGTTTGGATTCTGACAATTTCATTAAACAATTGATCTTAGGAGTTTACAAATCAAAGATACTGACTATAATATATGTCCTCCTCATTAACCCTCCTCAAAACTTCCTGCTGTTCCCTCCGCAGGGTAACTAGATTCAGTTTTACTTCTTTTTTTTTTATAATATCGAATTACAATATACCCTGCCTGTATCTATTGATCATTTAATGACAAATTTTATCGGAAATTTGGAATCGTCAACCTTCTCTCAACTTATAATTTAACCAAATTTGGACGAGATTTCAAACGAAATAACTTGGTTTGTGGACATATCTAATGTGTACTTATGTGGTTACAGCTGCTTTAGAAAAGATGCTTTCCAATTATGAAAAACACAACTCTCTTAAGATGTCAACAATGTGAAAAGGTTTGTAGGGCCAACTGACCCACAGATATTAATCAAAAGCATGGTATGCAGAGGTGTTGAATACAAGGCAGAAACACTCAGATGGTATTTGCTAAACCTCTTAATGACATTAGAACCACAAGAAATGGCACTATATGCATTTTCAAACTAAATTTGAGACAAGAAAAAAATATGTACAATCACTATTTTAATCTATTTGCATAATCTTTCTAGACCACAACAACAGATTACAAAATGAAACGTGGCCCATCAAAATAGCTCTTCAATACAATCACAAAGAAAAGAAGGCATGCTGAAATAGGCTAGACAAAGGATACATGGGTGGTATATTACCGTGTGACTCGATCATCAATAGAAACCTGTATAAATTTAGTGCTGCTAACACCTGCAAAACGATTATGGTTATTTAGATACTTCAAATCATTGAATCCCATATGGACCATAAAGCACCCAAAGAAAGCATGAGAAAGATAAAATGGTATCATATATTAAAAGTGATTTCCAAAGTCTCTACTCATGTGACTGTTAGAATTTGCATGCCTTACTCTTGAGCAAACTTCCTGCAAGTGCCATATTATTGTATTGAATGCACCTAGCAGAGCATAATTATTTTGACTCAACGGTTGAACCTACTTGATTATTGTCATGAACCAATGAGTGCATTTTTTGAAAAATCTCTAGAAGAAACTGAAAAACAAACTGATATTCAGAGAGAGAAAAAGAATGATTGAATCAGAAGAAACGGAAATGGAAATCAATTCTCAGATTATAGTTTCAGGGCTTTAGAAATAGCTATAAATGTCTTCATGAGAGATTTAATTTAGAACTTTGTTACCAGGAAAAGGAAATGGAAACAGAGGAAAGTGATAGTAATAGAAGAACTAAATTCTAAATCAAATCTCTTCTGATGACATTAACCTTTCTATCTGTAGAGCCCTAAAACATTTCCTTCCCCAAATGATAAGGTTGCAGGACATTATGAATGATGGCAAGCTATTTGTTGAGTAGATAGAATATACACGTTTTGGTAAATGAATATTTACTACCAAGCTATGATGGCTACATTGTTGAATTGAGTTTCCCAAAAGAAGATCTGAAAATGGAATCTGAAAGGACTAAATCTGGATATTAACGTCTATCACCCTTGCATCTACTGTTTGAATGGCAAGGCAAACTAAAACTGATGAATACTCTCTAAAGATGGCTTGTGATCCAAAAATGTCAAAGGTTTCTTATTTTTTAGTGAGAATACAAGAGGAAAAATATATAATACAGCTTTGATTTGTATTGACTAACTTGTAGTGCATGTAAAAATGTGCTTACAATTTGAGTTCAGAAAATGTCCGAGAGATTACCATTCCTAATCATGTTTTTATTAAATGTAAGAAAAGAAGCATGACTTATTCTATAATATTGCAAAGTTCTCAAGATCATTAACTTTTTACTCACAAGCGTATTTCTAAATTTTCTAAATTTGTTCTCTACTAATTCCTTTGGTGGAGATGTATATCAACATAGTCTACCTGAGTCACGCAATATATCGATTCAGTTTCGTTTTTTCTGTAAAAGCTCTCTCGAGTAAATGCAATGCAAATGAATTTCCAAGTGTTCCATGCTGTCGTGTGAAATTGAATTTTAGCCAATTTAAATACCTTTTGATTATTATAGAAGAAGATGGTATGGCAATTATCGTGCAAGTTAAGATTTCCAAGAACCGCTGTAAATTCTAAGCTAAATTGCCTCAAATCACTTGTTGATTGCAGCTATGTACAATGCTTATGTGGAAGATAAAGACACTGTTGTTATGAATCATCTCTCCTCTAAAACCTGCCATCAACATTATGATACACATGCATAGGAAAATTCCCATTCATTGTATAATTCAAAAAATAAACCTACGAGATTTGACATGAAGTATGACCAACACCAAACCCATTTCTAGACAAGTGCCTCTTGATATTCATCATTGCCTTCCACTTAGGACATGAGCTCTATTAGATACCCCTTTTTTCTTGTAAATCCAATATATTCTTGTGGCTATGGAATCTAAACAAAAGAAGTGAAGTTTGTCTTTGTTTGGTGTTCACTAAAGTTTAGATTTTCAGCTTAAGGATGTAGATTTGTTTCCAAGCCAAGACGAGTCATAAAGGAAGTTGTTCTACTTCTGCAAAACAAGACCTTTTTTTAGTTTCCCAAGCTAATCCAAAGCAAACAATGTATGAAGCTTAAAGTAATTATACAGTATTATATGTCAAAAAAAAATCAGTGAGAAAAACAATTTCGAGTAAAAACAACCCAACACCTCTCTCGTGTTCATTATCATTGATATGAAAACACACAAGCCATCCATGGATTAACACCCTCAGTATGGCAAGGATTTCCCAATACCATATTTTTTTGCAAATTCTAAACAAAGCCCAAATCATATCCAGCTTGAAATGATAGCTAACTCTATAAAGGACAAAGGGATCAAATATTGTACCATTACTTTTGACAGATGTTTTGTTGAAACCAATATCCCAAGTAGCAGCATCACCAAGAAAAGTGAAAATCTATCAACTCCAAGTTTGTGTTAGAAGATGTGAATAGTGAAGGAATGAAGAGAAACCGGAATGCACATATTGTAGATTGTCTATCCGTCATTTTATCATGCAAGACATAGTAACAAAATGGTTGAAAAGGATATGACTGAGTTTTATTTAATACATAACTAATAGTGACTTAATAATAATCTATAAACCTTATAATCTTATGCCCCCTCTTAAGGCTTACACTACAGAGAGCAAAAACCATGGTGTAAAACACTAATTCTAACAGTAGCTAGCTGGAATGAGACAGTCCACTAATTGCCAATCCATAACTGTAGAATCAAAATATTTTTCATTTAACGCACTGCACTTTTTGCAATGGAATGATCCTTGTGCTAGATTTGATTCATCCTTACATGGTATATTATCTATTCTACATTTCATTCATCCTTACATGGTAGATTATCTTTTCTATTTAAATGTAAAAAATCATCGCCCTTTGTTGGAATGTCTCAAGGTTGTAAGCAATCTTTCACACCCACAAGAAAACCCTCCATAGCTAGAGCGGCAATAATGTCAATCTTGGAATCACAGTCATTAAGTGGTTGGACCAATATTTATGCTATTATATTGGTCATTAATTTCAGGGACATCATGGATACCATGTCATTTTATCTCAGAAGCTACTTTATCAACAGCAATAGTCTCCTTTGTAGAATCCTTGAGTTTCAAGAAAATGCCTTCTTTGATCTTCTTCATATAGCTGGCCATATTCTAAGAAATTTTCATCAGGAGATTCTTCCAAAATAAAGTTCTCATAAGCCTGGGTATTCAACAATGACAGCTGATAGGCTCTTTACTTCTTTGAAAACATCTGCCGTCATTGGGCATTCTCCCACAAGGCCAAGAAAGGCTCTAAAATCACTGATATTTTCCCCAAAAAAATCTTGCTGTATTTTCTACAAAAACTTGGAACTGAAACTAAACAGAAAGTTGTTTGAAATGCTAAAAGACAGACTAAAATATGAATATGCCACATAACTGATACTAAACTGCTAAGAAAAAAATTCTGAAACTTCTGAATACTAAAATTTATTGACTGCAGGAAAATAAAATAAAAAAAGCTTAATAACCTGAACTGAACTATTTTTCTTTGATTAAATTGGAAAAGGCAAGGGGTGAAGTATTTAATGTCATAATTTTCTGTTGCTTTTGTAGATTTTTATTATTTTAAGTAATTTTCTAATTATAGTTCAAAGAAGCCAAGTCAGTTCAGAAAAAAGGTGAAAAGCCATTTGAAAAACAAAAGAAAAGGGAACTTTTATGTCTATTTTAAGAGGTCGGTCCTCTTTGAGAGCATTCTATTTGGGTTTTGGCACCACCTCTAGCTATTTAACGGGGTCGCTTGGATGGAGAAAGGATATGCATGCTTTGGAAATGTAATATCCCCTTCTTCGGGACCAATAGAAATTAGGCAAACAACCAATCTCTTCACCGGATCAATCAACTGAAAATAGTAAAACTCAGTCAAAACTATTTGAACCAATCAAATAGATGACTCAATAAACCCAATAGAAGGGGTTTAATGGCCTCTAATGAATGGCTTACTTCCTGCTGAAGCTAAACTCTTCAGGAATCAGACTTCTTGATGGATTAACTATAAATGAGCTCATGCAAACATGCTCTAAAAGTAGTGCTTAAAGCATCAAGGAAACATACCACTCTCAGCTGTCAAAGTAAGGATGTCTTAGTCATAAAAGAGATGCAAACAAGTTACAATCCACTGCTACTCATGGTTTGCTGCTATGGAGCTCCACAATTATATTAAACCAAGCCTCATCAACAGCAAATGATATCCAAACTGATCATTAAACCATGCAATATTATATTCAACAAATAGACCCAGATCACAGCCTTGAAGAGGCCCAAACTTACCAACAAATCATGCAATTACCAGTCGCTGGACTTAATAAAATTGCACTAACAGTTTGCTGCTTATGTTAGGATCAAAACATGTAATAAATGCCCAACTTTCACCCCTAAAGAAGTCGCTGTTTGATGGAAATGAAGGCAGCCTACAGATCACTATTACAAGGGCTCCAAAAACATCATTAAATCATCAATAAGTGAATGGCAGAGATGCATACCAACCCAGATTTATACCTCTCATACAAGTCGCTGAACTGCTCCAAAGGCACATATTGAATCTGATCCAAACTTTATCTATGGATCGCTGCAAAAGGGTTGATTATCCACTAAGCAAGCATACAAAATCATATCCGAGTCTCCCTATCCAAATCACTGCTATTAGAGGTTGCAAAACACCATAATACCATGCACTAATCAGATCACCATACTCAGAAATAACAATCACATAGAAGACATGCAAATGAGATGGAAAATCGCTGCTAATATGTTCACTTTGCACTCAGCTTTATCCTCTAAACCAGTCACCAACAGAGCATGCAATTCGCTAGGGTTTTCGCTGGGTTATAGAACAAAATATTGCATTCAAACCAGTAGCTTCAGTCAACACATAAGCACCACAAAAGTCGCTGGGCATAAGAGACTTTTACTACAATGAAAATCGACTTGATAAGGCACCCATAAATCCTTTAATTTGCTATTCAAAACAGTTGCTACAGTGATGCTACAGTGATGTTGCTACAGTAAAAGGACAGATTTCAATAGTAAATTTCATCTAAAAATTGTCCAAAGCCAAAGACATGGATCTCACAAAGAAATACTTCAAATTAATCTCAAAACCAGCTCAATACAATCTCCCCCGCAAGAGAGAGAGAGAGAGAAAAAACATCAATGGGCATGCATCCCAACTCCAAGCGTAGAGTATCAAAATAAGTTCATCATAGCATAATCATAAAAATGGTCCTAGCACTCTTTTTATAAGGAGGAATAAAAATTTGAAAACCCTAGGAGAAGGAAAATATTAAATAAAAGTAGTTTGTTTTCCCTAGGTGTGGCGTCCCCTTTGCAAAGGGTGATTTTATCAATGAAAGCCACCTAACTTTTTATTTAATTAATTTCTCATTTAATTTTATATCTTTTGGGAATTAAATTAAATAACTTTTATAAAATAATTAAATAATTATTTGGTGTCACCCAGATTTCACCTTGAAATCTGCGACTACCCTATCCGAAAAAATTTCGTACTTTTAAAATAATGGGTCATTTTGTGTTTTTATTGCCTAGAAAGTTCTTGTATTGCATTAAGATATTCCCAAAGAGCCATATTAGCCTTTTTCGCCAAATACTCAGATGCCCAAAATTGTTATATTCTGTCGTCGGGATTTGTCTGCGGGAAATTTGTATTTAATTATTTTCAACCTCGTATGAGGCTATTTGCGCTCCGTTTAAACTCTGTTATGATCGAATATGTCATTACTCTTATGTACCAGAAGGGTTTTAATTTGGAATAAGTTTTGGGCTTTATTTGTAACTTTTGGCCTTTTTTTGTGTTTTTGTGTTGTCCCGTTTCGTTTTCTGTGAAATTTCTCTAGAACAATTCCTTTGCCGGGTAAGCCCGATTTTTGGCCTGGAGCAGCTGGAAAACATATACGCACGTTATGCCCGGAAGAAGTCGCCATCGGAGGTCTGGATCACTGGGAAAAAGCAAAGTCGTGCACAGAAAAAGCCCCTGCGGGGTTGGGTGCATTTTTGGAAAACAAAAGATTTAAGCTCCAATGGAAAAAATACAAGTGGCAGGCAAGGTGAGAATTTTATACCTGCCTAACAGGGTACTTTTTCCCGTGTTATAAAATTCACTTAAGCTGCAGTGGGAAAATTAGAGGCTGCAGGCAGGCGGGAATTTATTACCTGCCTTGCAGGGTAAAAATTCCCAGGATAAAATAAAAGGAAAGTGACTTGAGTGAAATCATGGGATTTTAGTGCCTGCCTTGCAGGGTAAAGAATCCCATTGTGAAAAATTCTTAAAAATAGAATTATATGTGCAAAAAAGTGCGCCCCCTTTGGTGAGATGATGGCAGCCTTGAAGTGATTATTTTAATTAATCTATCCTTTCAAAAAGTGCGCCCAAGCTTGGAAGAAGTCAACAAGTCAAAAGGGGAATAAAAGAAATGGATTAAATGCATTAAATTTAATTTATTTAGTGGCTGCCCCCTTCCTTTCAAAAAGTGCGCCCCATTTGGGATATATTTAATTATTTTTAAGGCATTAAATCATTAAATTAATTCCTATTTTCAATGGCTATAGTCAAGGCACACTGTGAAGCTAAAGTGAAGTGAAGTGTGAAGGATTAAACTGGATTAGTTTAATTTATTGGATGGCTGTCCTTAAATATGCTATTTTTAAAAAGAGAAGAGCTTGATTTTTAATTAATTAATTGCCTTTAATTGTTAGGGCAATTATTAATTATAGAATTGAGAAGGTTATATAAGCATGGGCAGCCATATGGGGTGAATTATTTAATTCACAGGTAAAGAATTGCAGCCAAGAGGAAAAGTGCGCCCCATTTGAGGAAGGATTTTGCTTAGGCAAGGTGGCAACAAGGCTAAAAGCTTCCAAATTTGGTGCATGCTTTGAAGGAGGTTGATCTTTGTCTGCATAATTGTTTGCATAGGTGTTACAGGTGCTCAGGTGTTGTTGAAAGGATTCATGCTCTCTTTATGTGCAAATTAAACACCAATTTTTGGGGCAGCGGGCTTGAAAAGTGCAGATTTTTACAATTAAAATTCACTATTCATGCTCCGGTGGCCATTTTTGTCTGAATAAATTGCAGGAATTCATTACAGGTGCTTTACAAAGGAAAAGGAGCTTTTATCAATGTCCAATACATTGCATATATCCTCCGAATCTGAAGAATTGTCCAGATCTGCACCAGTTTTGAAGAAATCCAGCCAAGAAGAAAAAGAATTATTCAGACAAAGATAGACAAAGCCATGGCGAAGAAAGATGAAAAAGAAGGCACGATGGAGTCATGCATCGCTTCCAAACTTGCAGACATAGGAGACACAGATCTAGGCCCGGAACCTCTTTCCGATTTGATTGGTAGATCCAGAGCGGGAAAGACTTCACTCATGCGTGCGGTCAAAAGCAGTGGAATTATCCGAGCTACAGCTTTTCCATGTACAGCCCAATTGCCAGAGTTCGTGATGGAGTGTGCTAGATCTTATCATCCTTCATCCAGATCAGTGCGTGAAGCTTCGGGAAAGACAATAATTCGTTTGGATGCAGAGTTCATCAATTATTGTTTGAAGATTCCAGTACAAAAGGTGGTGACTTCTATTAGTCATTCAGGATGCCGGCAGTAGATGGAAGAAGCATAGAGCTGATTGCGTTAGCATCATGAATAGCCGATACATGAAGAAGCCTAGATCTCCTTCAAAGTTCCCGAGAACTCTTCCACGGTCCAATTTGGTGCAAGAGGCAGATGATGTCATCAAATTACTATGCAGGATGAATGGCGAAGGCGAATGCCTACACTTTCCGTACATGGATGTATGCTTTCATCAGGACCATTGAAATCAACAAGGTTGATTCCATAATCAATTGGTCGGAAATTATTAGCAACAACATCGGTGAGCAGCTCCGGAGTGTGAAGCGTACTTTCATCTTCAAGATGACTTCATACTTCGTGTATACTGCAGCTTCACAGGGCGTCTTTTCCAAGCTGGATAGATGTGGTGTTCTTTCCAAAGACCCCATTTTCGAATGCTACCCGCAGCTTACTGCACCTACAGGCAAGAAAGACTTCAAAGTGATCAACGATGACTTCTTCTACGATTTCATCTGCAGGCTAGACAAAGACTTGAAGGCCAACAGGGTAAGCAAGGAAGCGTGGGAAGCTGTGTCCAAGATTGGCAAGTCTATTCATTCAATTTGCAGATTTCACATACCTCAGGGTTACGGGCTTTTCTGGAGAACCAATAAAGATGCCCAAGTATCCGAATGATAGATTGATCGCCATGGAGCTAAGCAGGCAACTTGTGGAGTTACACGACCTTCAGTCAAAGCGGCACAAGTCTACGGGCTTCTTCCCAATCACTGTGGGATATTACATCTGCATTAGCATTCACAGAGCTCGAGGGATGGAAGCGCAAATGTTATCCGAGTATGAGCAAGAGTTCTTCCCTGCACGGCTGAACTTCGATCCATTTGGAGTAGTCAAAGAAGACAATCTCCCAGCAGTACACACATGTGCCTTCATTAGAAGATTTCTGGATGAAGTGCAAAAGTGAGTACGAGGTTAGAAAGAGAGATTTCAGCAGGCTATCAGCAAAGCAAGTGTTCGACTTTGGGGATAGCTGCGGATACCTGCGGATCTTAAAGATGATGGTAAATGTGGTACTTGACACTTACTATCAAATGGGAGGAGATAAAGCCATACTGCAGAATAATATAGGAGGCTGCAACACAATTGAATAAAAGGTCGAAGAGCTGTGTTGGTGAATACTTCAAACTGGTTGCTGACGAAGGGATATTGCCTTGATGAAGCATTGATGAATCAAGTCACGGGCAACTTCGGCGCAGGAGATTCCCTCAAGCGGCTAAGCATGGAGGAGAAAGCAGCAGGAAAGTCAAGAAGTTGAAAGTGCATAGAAGATCTCAATCCAAGGAGAGGATCACTTCTACGACCATGACTTTAACTCCAGTTTCTCCAGTACCCAATACTTCACCAACTATTGCACCGCAGCAGCATATGATGCTTCCATGCCTCCACTGAATCCAGCGACATTCATCTTCTCCCCTCAGCCACTTCGTTCAGTGCAAAGTTCCAGAGAATACGTTGAAGCTGCAGATGGCGGAATTTGAAAGGGCTTTGTCCTTGGATGATTCATACCAGATGGCAGCCACAACACTGTGGCACTTTCTGACGGAGAGGATGCAGAGCGGAATCATGGTAGTGCACTCAGCGACTTCTCATTCTCCGAGAAGTGGCTTCTCGAAATGGTTCCAGCTTATGCAGTTTGTTCCAGAAGCCAAGAATGGAGATGAACTTAGAGGAGCACGACTTGCAGCTACTCCATGATCTGGGCAGAAGAGACAGAAGGCCTAAAGTTGCTAAAGCAACTTCTAGGTTGATCATCGAGAATTCGGGAGAGAAGTTTGCTGAGATCATCAATTGCTCGGCAGAAAGAAAGATAGATAGAGAAGCTCACGGCAGAAGATGTGACAGTGACCAAAGTACCACTCGGTCAAGCCACCACTTAAGGATTGAAGCAGGACACGCAGACATTGATGGATGCTTTATTCCTTAGGCTTGACAGTGACAAGGCGGAGAAAGAAGAGTTCCATTTGAAGCAAGTATCTCAATTATGTGAGATCATAGCCAAGGTTGTTAAACCTTCCATTCAGCCCATTTCAGATCAGGTGAGTGATCATCTTATGCAGGAAATGGATGACACAAGCAATCAAGTAAAGGCTATTGACGAATGAAAGGATTTGATTATTCGTCAAGCTTCTGTACAACTTGGGAAGGTGCCAACCCGCCTAAAGGTTATGAATGATGCAGCAAATCAGGGAAAGCAACTGATGGCGAACATAGAAGGCATGAATACAGTTGCAGAGAGTAACCTGAGTATTTTGGCCGAGATCAACAAGCTGTTCAGGAGATGTATTGATTGCGGAAGCAGATTGTACCGGATGGATCGGTCGAGAAGGGGAAGCAGTTAGAATTTGCAGTATCCGGTGACTGTCTGGAAATCTGCAGAATTTTGCTGAATGAGGATGCAGGCACTTGAAAGTAGGACGTCATCCTTACCAGACAGTGTCATTTCTTTCACTGAGGAGATGTGGAAATCGGAATGTTACTTCGATACGTGCGGATAAACATTGGTCTGAACGAGAGGTGCCTAATTCCTTGGAAGGATCTCTCCTAATGGTACAAAAGAGAATTGATAAAGCTACCAAGCCTTTCACGATAAATTCTATCAGTAGACTGGTGGCGCTGCAGATGCAGACATTGCCAGGTTTGGGCCGAGCTTGGAAGATGTGGAAGCGTGCATCAAAGTGTTGAATGAAGGGTTGCTGCAGTTCAGGACAGAGAAAGAAGCAGTGGCTAAAACAGATGGAAGAATGCTGAATTATATGTTCGACAAGTATATCAGATATCAGAACAAGAAGATGAATAAGTTGTTTAAGACAGAATTCACATTACAGCTGGCATGACTTCTTCTATTATTTCTTCTTTATTTTCTATGTTCCCTCCATGAAATTGTAAAACTTCTAAGTTATTGGTTTTACAACCATTACTTAAAGATCATGTGTCTAGAACCATTCTATTAGTTAAGTGATACATGTGTCACTTAAGAAGAAGTTAGTTGAGGATGATTGCCAAATGTCATCTTTACTTTGTTCATGCTTTAGTTCAGTTTGAGTTTTCCATTTGTACTTTCAAAGGACTCCTACATTCTATAAGTAGGAGAAGAACCTCCGGGTTAATGATCGATCAAAATTTGTAAGCGGCAATCTTGTGTTCTAGACTTTGTGCTGAACCCCTGAGAGCAACTTGGAGCAAAGGAATACAAAGGAGAAGGTTTCCGGAGAACTTTGTGTCACTATGTACTTTGTTTCTTGCTTTTAATCTTAGATCTCTTAGTAAGTTTTGTGTTATTATAGATCTAGATCTAGAGTTGTCTTTGTTTTATAATTTTGTGTGTTCATATCTATTTAGTTTCTTCTATGTGCATACAATTAGCTCTGTTATCTACTAATTGGGATCCACATCTTCCCCATTTCTTCTTTGTATTTCCTTTACTTTCTTCTTCCATAATTTTCCTCATCTTAAACAGCTACTTACTTGCTGTAGAACCTCTTACTTATGGTTCATGAACTAAGTGGTTAAAGTAAAACCCCTGATAGGTAATAACACATTTTTATTGGCAAATCTAACACGGGAGCCTCACCGGTTAAATGAGGGAGATTTATCTCATGACTGCCTAGGTTTGATGCTATGCAGAAATCTAGCCAACACATGTCTCCATGGGAATTTGGTACCCTATTTGGGAAGAAATTTGGCCGGTGCACCACCTCTATTTTCTATTTATAAGGGGAATTTTTACCCTATAGAACGTAAGAAATGCCGGTGCTTTAAGGAATTTATTTTCTTGGAGTTGGAGCACAAAATTTTTCTTTCTCTTGCAATTGAGGACGAAACCCGCTTTGCACTTGGTTTGAGGACAAAACCCCTCATTCCTTCATTGTGACTCTCACACATGAGGTCACACTTGGTGATTACATTCAGATTTTCCTTGGAACTACGCCATTTCCTGCCCATTGTAAACCCTCTCCTAGGGTGACAACTTGCATGGTGGACAATTTTGGTGATATCTAGGGCAGCACCCTTTGATTGTTGATATTTGGATTGTTCCTAATTTATAAGGTGGGAAAAGTTAGTCTGTCAGGCAAGCAGAAAAATTCCCATCGGTGCTTTACGTGATTTTTCTTTATTTTATAATGGGAATTTTCACCTTACAAGGTAGGTAAGAAATTCCCGCCTTGCCTGCCACTACTAAAAATCCCATCGCAACTTACACTCATTAATTCTAGAAAATGCGTACTTGCCTGGGAGAGGCTTTTTGTGCATGACTTCATCTTTTTTGGTCAGAAGCTTGAATTTTGAGGTTGATTCCTTCTGGTGTTGTATCGGTTGAAGATCTCCAGATGCTTCAGGCAATTAAACAAACTATACCGGCGAAGGAATTGACAGTAGGGAAATTTCACAGAGAAACTGCGGAGAAAACCGGAGAAAAATGCAAAAGAAATAAAAAAAAAGCGAAAAATGTTGCCAGAAGTTATAGACAAAGCTCTGAAATCATGGCCTGGTAAAAAACCTTTTGAAGATGCCATGAATCCTGGCATGCAAAACTTCAACAGGATTCAACCGGAGCACAATTTAGGTTCAAACGAGGCTTTGATTTATTTAATAGCCCTAACCTTAAATAAAATTTCCTGAGACAAGACTTCACATTGGCGGAGGGATAAAATCGTAAGGGGTTCAGCAATCTGAGGTATTTGTCGAAATTGGCTCATATGATTCACTGAGAATATCGTTAACATAATACATACATCTTCTAGCAATAAAAACACGAAAAGACCCGTTAATTTTAAAAAGAACGAAATTTTTTCAAATGGGTGAGTCCCAGATCTTCGTTCTATTGGGCGCCCAACATTGGATGAATAAACATGGCTATTAATTAAATTGTCACAAATAAGAAGAGACAATTATTCCAAAAGTAGCATGTTGTGAGGTTATATAAGCATGCGGAGTGCCATAAAAGAGAAAAACTTATTTCTTTTTGATAAAGATTGCAAGGCCCGAGCACAGATTTCAAGCACCAAAAGGAGGTGGATGTTCAACATGCTAATGGGAAAGTGACACTCTCCACATACCGATGAAGCTTCCAACAAGTTTTGGCAGCCTAGGGTTGGAATAGCCTAATTTTTGATACATATCTGCATTGTTTGCATGTTCGTATGATGTGCTCAGGTGAATTAAATGATAGTTTTGTTTGCTTTGCATGTTCAAGCAATCGTACATCAAATTTTAGGGCAGCAAGCTTTGATCATGCAGATTTTGGTGATAAAAATCAGAGTATTCATGCCATGGACTCTGATTTTTGTCTAATATAAAATTGCAAGTATTCATCACAAGTGCTCAAATCAATGGGTCAGGTATATTGAATATATCTTCTGAATACCAGAAGAAGCTTGTCAAATGCTACACAGATATTGATCAGTGCATTACAAAGGAGCCCATTTCTGGCATAATTACCCAGATGCCAAAAAGAGTTTAGATCAAAGATTGTTCCAGACATGTTGAAGCATGATGAAAGAGAAGGATTTTAGCTAAATCATGCATAGCTTCCAAGTTTGCTGAAGTCAATTGATACTCCACATTCAGCCTTGAACCTATCACCGATTTAATTGCATAGATCCAGATTCTCATAATTGCAATAGGGTTTCTAGCAAGAATTCATCTGGGGCTCTTGTTTCTAGTGCAGCCCATGTGGAAGTCAGTGCAAGGAAAATTCCTTTCCAGGATCTTGTGCATATTTCTCCCAATCTTCTCAGTTGAAGTTCTTCTAGGTGAATTTACTTTGCCATGTACTGAAGAAGAATTGCAAAAGCTTCAAGGGTAAGAGGGAAGATCATCTATGGCCGCAATGCCAAATCACATCAGCTTCAGGAAGTCAAGGCTTCTCTTTAAAAAGACGAAGTCATGCACAAAAGAGCCTCTTCTGAGCAAGTCACATTTTTGGGAATGGATGGATTTAAACTACAATGGGATTTTTGGTAGCAGGCAGGTGGGAATTTTTTACTTGCCTTGTAGAGTACTTTTTCCCATGAAGGCAAAATCACTTAAGTTACGATGAGAAAATTAGAGGCCACAGGTAAGCGGAAATTTTTCACCTACCTTGCAGGGTGAAAATTCCCATTATAAAATAAACAAAAATCACTTAAGTCATTGATGGGAATTTCTTACCTGCCTTGCAATGGGTAAAAATTCTCATTATGGAAGTCAAACAGCTTAAGTGGATGACCAGGGATTTTTGGAGCTTCCATACAGAGTGAATAATCCCATCAAAGATAACTTTTAAATATAGAAATCAGCCTTATTCAAAAAGTGCGACCCCTTTGGGAATTAAATAATAACTTTAATGGCATTTATTAATAGACTTCCTAATTTTGGCGCCCAGGGATGATGGAAATTCAATGCATAATCAGAGGTCAAAGAAGACTGAAGGAAGAAGGCTAAAAATAAATTAAATTAATTTATTTAATGCAGTCTTGAAGCATGCTAAAAAGTGCGACCCATGTGGTGAAGAAATAATGTTTTTTAAAGCATTTATTAATAGTTTTTATTCCTAACTTTGGTGCCATGGAGAAATAGAAGGTCAATGCATGATGTGAAGTCAAAGAGAACTGAAGGAAGGAGGCAAAAAATAGGCAATGTTGAAAATTATATAAGCAGGGGTTGCCATAATGATGGATTACTTAATTCTTTTAGCAAAGGAGTGCAGCCCGGACAGTTTTGGCGCCCAAAGGAGAAGGATTTTTGCATAAAAAAGTGGTTTTCACTGCTAGAAAGCTTCAAAGTTTGGCACCTAGGATTGGAGGAGCTTGTTTTATGCCTTTGTAATTATCTGCATATTGGTACAAGTGCCCAGGTGAAGTTGATAAATATTTATGCTTGCTTTTCATGCAAGCAAAGCCTCAAATTTTAGGGTAGCAGGCTTTATATGCAGATTTTTATGATAAAAATCAAGTGTTCATGTTCCGGTTGTCGTCTTTGTTTGAATTAATAGCAGGTATTCATTACAGGTGCTTATATAATTGAAAGGGAGCTTAAATCAATGTCAAATACATTGAATATATCCTCTGAATCTGAAGAAATTCCCAGATCTTCACCAGTTGTACAGAATTCTAGGCTGAATAAAAAGAAAAATAATTGCTCAAACAAAGATTGCTCCAACTATGGCAAAGCGGGATGAACAGTGAAGGCTCAGTGGAATCATGCGTTACTTGCTAGATTTGCCGATATCGGTGATACGGATCTAGGCCCAAAACCTCTTTCCAAGTTGATTGACAGATCCAGAGCTGGAAAGACATCTCTCATGCGGGCAGTCAAGAGCGGAGGACATCATTCGAGCTTCAGCATTCCCATTCACAACTCAGTTTGCCAGAATTCGTCATGGAGTGTGCAAGGTCATACCATCCACTATCCAGATCAATCCGGGATGCTACAGGGAAGACAATAATCCGGCTGGACGCACAGTTTATCAATTATTGTCTGAAGATTCCAACACGACAAGTGGTGACTACCATCAGCATGCTGGACACTGGCAACATATGGGAGGAGCATAAATTTTTACTGTGTGGGCATAATGAACAACAGGCATAATGAAGAAGCCTAGATCTCCATCAAAGTTCCCGAGGACTCTTCCACGATCTAATCTAGTGCAGGAAGTGGATGACATTACTAAATTGCTATGCAGGATAAATGGCGAAGCTAATGCTCACAACTTCCGCTCATGGATGTATGCCTTCATCAGACCATTGAGATCAACAAAGCAGATTCAATAATCAATTGGTCGGAGATCATCAGTGAGCATCGCTCCGGAGTGTGAGGCAGACTTACAGCTTCAAGATGACTTCATATTTAGTATATGCAGCAGCCTCACAGGGTATCTTCTCCAAGCTGGATAGACGGGGCATACTCTCGAAGGATCCTATTTTTGAGTGCTATCGGTAGCTTACTGTGCCTGAATGCAATAAAGATTACAAGGTGGTCAACGATGGATTCTTCTTCGGATTCATTTGCAGGCTGAACAGTGATCTGAAGACCAACAGGGTAAGCAAGGAAGCTTGGGAAGTTATATCCCAGCATGGTTGTATCTTCATCCAGTTCGCTAGACTTCACATACATCAAGGCAACCGGCTTTTCAGGGGAACCAGTCAAACTGCCCAGATATCCAAGCGACAGATTGGTCATCATGGAATTATGCAGACAACTCGTGGAGATGCATGACCTACAGTCAAACGGCACAAGTCTACAGGCTTCTTTTCCAATCACAATGGGCTATTACAGCTGCCAGAGCATTCACAGAGCCAGAGGAATTGAAGCGGAGATGTTCTCTGAGTATGAGCATGAGTTCTTCCCAGCACAGCTGAACTTCGATCCATATGGGGTAGCAAGAAGACAATCTCCCAGGAATACGCGCATGTGCCTTCGTTAGAAGACTTTTGGATGAAGTGCAGAAGCGAGTACGAAGTTAGGAAGAAAGACTTCAGCAGGTTATCAGCGCAACAAGTGTTTGATTATGGATTAGCACGGATACCTGCAGATCTCACAAACGATGGGCCTGTGTTACTTGACACATACCATCAGATGGGAGGGGATAGAGCTGCTCTTCAGGAGAACATTGGTGGTTGCACATGATCGAGGAAAGATCTGCCGCTGTTCTGGTCAACACTTCGAACTGGTTGCTGACAAAGGGGTATTGCCTTGATGAAGCTTTGATGAATCAGATCACAGGAAACCTTAGCAGCAAGAGACTCCATCAAAAGGAAGCACGAGGGAGAAAGTAACAAAAGGCCTGAAAAGCTTAAAGTGCACAAGAAGTCTCATTCATAGGGAAAAGGTCACTTCTACGGCTATGGTGCTAGTTCCGACTTCTCCAGCGTCAAGTACAACACTTCACCAACTTTGGAACCTCAAGGAGGATGTTGCCGTTCCTTCGTTGAATCCGGCAACATTTGTGTTTTCTCCTCAGCCACTCCGATCTTCACCTCTTCCTAAAGAAACGCTAAAGTTGCAGATGGCAGAATTTGAAAGAGCATTGTCTTTAGACAATTCAGAAGATGGCAGCCACAACACTGTAGCAATTTCGGATGGAGAGGAACCAGAGCACGAGATGGTGGTGTATTCAAACTTCTCATTCTCCGAGAAGTAATTTCTCAAAGTGGTTGGCTTCACAGTCAGTCCCAGAAGCTAGAGAGGAGATCAACTTGGAGGAACATGACTTGCAGCTGCTCCTGAGTTTGGGCGGAAAAGACATAAGACCTAAAGTTGCTAAGGTGACTTCGAGGTTGATTATTGAAGAGTCAGGGCAGAAGTTCACTGAGGTATCAGTTCCAACAGAAGGAAAGAAGAAGGGCGAGCTTACGGCAACAGATATAACAGTGACCAAAGTGCCGATAGGTCAAACCACTACTGAAGGATTAAAGCAAGACACACAGACATTGATAAATGCTTTATTCCTTAGGCTTGACAAAGAAAAGGCAGAAAAAGTTGAACTTCAAAAGCAGGTGTCTCAGTTGTGCGAGATTATTGCCAAAGTTGCCAAATCTTCCACTCAGCCAATTTCAGCACATAAGTAGGTGAGTGATCATCTGATGCAGGAAGTGGAAGATGCAGGTAACCAAGTTAAAGCTATCGACGAATGGAAGAATCTAATCATTCGCCAAGCTTCTGTACAACTCAGGGAGGTGCCAGCCTGTCTAAAGGTTATGAAGGATGCATTGGTTCAGCTGAAACAACTAGTGACGAGCACGATGGACATGAACACAGTAGCTGAAAGTAACCTGAGTACTTTGGTCGAGATAAATAAGTTGCCGAGGGAGGTTTTGATTGCAGAACGAATTGTGCCCAATGGATCGGTTGAAAAGGGGAAGCAACTTGAGTTTGCAGTTTCTTTCCGCTTGGAGATCTTCAGAATCATGCTGAAAAGAATGCGGGCGCTCGAGAGTATGGCATCATCACTATCAGACAATGTCATTGCTTTCACCAATGAGGAAGTGGTCGGGAACGTTTCTTCATACAAAAGGACCATTCCTAACAAAGTGCCTGATTCCCTGGAAGGATCTCTTCTGATGGTGCAAGAGAGGATTGATGGAGCTGTTAGGCCTTTCACGATGGATTCCATCAGCAAGCTGGTAATGTTGCAGTCAGACATTAAGAAGTTCGGGCCTAGCTTGAAGGATGTGGAAGCGTGCATCGAGGTTTTGAACGAAGGATTGCTGCAATTCAGGACAGAAAAAGAAGTTGTGGCTAAAACAGATGGGAAGTTGTTGAATTACATGTTCGACAAGTATATTCAGTATCAAAGCAAAAAGAAAGATGTAGGGGTTACAGCTGGCAGATCTTTCTTCTTCTTCTCTTTCTTCTTCTATTTCTACGTTCCTGGATGTAATTGTAAAACTTAAAAGTTATTGGTTTGAAAACCATTACTTTAAGTTGTGTGGAATGATTCTATAAGTTAAGTGACAGATGTGCATAATTTTGACTAGAACTCCTTGATGCATGTCACTTAGAGAGGAATTAAAGGAAGATGATTGTCAGATGTTATCTTTACTTCTTGTTTATGTTCTAGTTCAGTTAAGTTTCCCATTTGTAATTTCCCTTCTACATTCTATAAGTAGAGGAAGAACCTTCGGGTTAATGATCAGAATTTGTAAGCAGCATTCTTGTGTTCCAGACTTTGTGCTGAAACCCCTGATAGCTATTTGAAAGCAGAGGAATAGAAAGGAGCATATTTCTGGAGAACTTTGTGTCAACGGTGCATTTTGTTTCTAACTTTCTGTCTTAGATCTATTCATAAACTTTGCATTATTCTAGATCTAGATCTGAAAGTTCCCTTTGCTTATAATTATGTATGTTAATATCGATCTATGTTCTATCTATGTGCATGCAATCAACTCTGTAATCTATTGATTGGGTTGCACATCTTCCCTCTTTCTTTCCTGTTTTCTGTTATTTTCTTCTTCATCAGATATTTCCTTTCTTTAACAGCTGCTTACTTGCTGCAAAACTATACAACTATGGTTCATGAGCTGCATGGTTAAAGTAATACCCACAAATAGATACTAGCATATTTAACTGAAAAATCTTACACGGGAGCCTCACCGGTAAATGAGGGAGATTTATCTTCATGACTGCCTAGGTTTTCAGCTATGCAGAAAATCTAGCCAACACAAGGGCACAATCTCATCCACTAAGGAGATCATAAACCTATTGATATGTAGGACTCATGTCAGAGGAATAATGATCCCGAATGGATTCAATTTGCAAGATTATAATATTCGGTGTTTATTTCTAGCACATTATTGTTCAGATTTTAACACGAACTCTGTACCAAGATTATGTACATTTGAATATCAGAGTAGGTTCATTACAATGGAGTGTCTAGATGTTTGAGAAAGAGGAGCATCTCGAAAGAAACGTATTGTAGAAAGGAGCTTCATTTGTAGGTGGCGTTGGATGATTTCACTTGAAAGTGTCCCTTCTGGTAAAAGCAATCGAGCCAATGGTAGCACCTATAAAAGCAAATCAAAGGATTCTGATCTTAAAAAAATGACTGGTAGAATTGATTGTTTCTCAAAGGACAGCAGTGATCAATGGGCAGCCAAGGGCATCTTGCGAATTTTTTTGACAGTTAAAAGTTTATTTGGGACATGCTGGAAACAGAATCTCTGGACCAGCCAAAGAGGCCTTTTCAAAAAGCACCAATCATACCCAAGGAGATATCCAAAACGAGCAAATGAATGGGAGTCACAGAAATCAGCTAACAGCGACCAGAAGTTAAATTTATGCTTACACTTAGCATTTACTCCAATTCAACCGATTAATGACACTTCGTTAATTCCCCATTCTTTGCTCCATTCTCAATGCCCATTCACGACACTCTTTCGGTCGTATTCCTCCTATAATCATCTAATTGGGCTAATATCTCTCTTATTAGCTAGACATTCCTCCTTTCAACCATTCAGAACCTCCCTAGTTCTCTCTAGATCACTTCTATTGGCTTCCTAGGCTATCTATCAGTCACAAATGGTTAATCAGACTCCTCCCAACTCTCAATGAGTCTCTAATCACTTGCTAATCAAGTTTAACTAGCCTAAACCTAGCTTAACTAAGCCTAAAGCATGTTTATCCTAATCTAATCTAAAAGTGCTTTTTGGACTTTAGTCCCACATGCACCCAAATTCCAAACTCTCCCAAACCAAAAACTATAAATAGAAGGGTAAGCCCTTCCTTTCAACCTGGTCCTTGTTTACATAACAAAATCTCTCAAGACTTTGGAAAGGCATTAGAAATCATTTGTGATAGCTTTAAGCTATAAAACATTTGGATCTTGGCCATACTCCATTGTTAAGAGCTCCTCCATCTTGCATCCATCCACTCCAAATCTAGTTAGTAAGGGAAGATCTAAAGCTTGGCCTTGTAGCCAACTTGGAGAGATCTCTTCACTATTTTTGGGAGCAAACAACACACAAATTTGATTGCTAGGATCTTAATAGGTTCATTTTTATAGCTTTCAAAGAGTAGAGAGTAATATACATGTTAGTTTTTGATGTTTTTGTCAAAGTTATAATGCTTGCATGTTAGTTTCCCTTGTTTATCTCTTATCTTATGGTCCATAGATGAGTTAGCAAAGCTTTGAGGTTCTTTAGCCTCATTTCCATAGCTTTTGCAACTTTTCCTTGTTCACATTTGGCACGCCCAGTGGGACTCTTAGTCCATACTCCATTAATGGAGGTCTTTTAAGCTTTTCATGTCCATTTCTAACAATTTTTATGTTTTCTAGGACTTAAAAAGCTTGTTTTTTAACAAATTTCATGTTTTAAACAGGCTAAATCTCCCTTTTGCATAAGCATTTAATGGGTTGAAGCTAGAAATAGGTTTTTAGTGGCTAACAACTAACCTGTTTGACTTCTTGAAATTTTTCATTTCCATGAATTTTAAGGTTTTATAGGGGGTACACGTATATGTCCTGGATTGCTTTTCATCGAAACAGGGGGTACGTATTCGAAACATGCATTACATATGCGTTTCTAGGTGCGTATCCACCTACACTTTTGCACCATTCATTTTACACAGGGGTGTGTATCCATCGAAACAGGTGCGCACATGTCATTTTGGGTGCATATCCGTCACTATTATTGTTTTTTTACATTCCGTGGCGTGTATCCATTCGAAACATAGGGGTGTATCCATTGAAAAACAGGCGCATATCCGTCGAAACAGGTGCGTACATGTCATTCTGGGCACATATGCGTTGAACTGTGTTCATTACCTATCTTCTGGAGGCCATAACTTTTGCTCTGAACTCGAAACGACTCCATTTTTTTGCGTTGGAAAGGTATTGAAGAGAAACTACACAATGGAAACATAAAATTAGGATTTTGACTTATAAAAAAATTATGGTTTACATTATTAGATAACTAGTCATTTTCTAACATGTCTTAAAGTTTGAAAAATTGTTTTCTTGGTTATTCTAACACTTTGAAAGGTCTTTGTGGGACTAATAAGTTGTTTGCAGGTTATTTTAAGTTTATTTTTCATACTAACTTAGTTAAGTGTTTTCATTTTTATTTGTGAAGGTTTCAAGCGTGTATGCTCTTCCCTCGCACCTTCTAGGTGATCTTGGGAACCAAAAATGTTTCCAAAACCTTCTTCTTGCTTTCAAAACACTTATTTAATGCTTCAAAATGGATTAACTTTTCAAAATTGGTTAAAACGAACTTTCTTTTTCAAAATCACTTAAGTATTTTCCATTTCTTATTTTAGTTGAGTTTTTGCGTTGTGTATGCTCTTCCTTCGCACCTTTTAGGTGATCTTAGGAATCAAAAGCAACACGCAAACTCTCTTTTGATATCATGATCTTTTGGAAAATTACTAACTCTTTGCATGTAGGACCAAAATCATTTGTCAAAGAAAGGAGTTGCTCGAAACACAAACCCACTAATACATGTTTGATTACAGGTTGCCAAACGGTGTGCTACTTAAAACCACATTAAGCTAAGCAAGATAAAAAACACACCACTTTCATCACACTGTATTGCAGGTTTCAGAAAAGGGTACGTCCCTATCCGCTCAACTAGAACATAACCCCTTTGGCATAACACCTTAAGCTACAACAATGGGGGTGGTTCTAGGAACCCTAAAGTAATCCACCACTGAGTAACCTCGTGGATGAAACAGGAAGTGCTCCGCTTACCCACTTGACTAGATTTTACATTGTGAAGTTAGAGTCAAAGTTGTCTGTATCACGACCCCAGTGACGATACAACTGAACGCACTAGTTTTCATTGTATCATAAGGGGGTAAAGTAAAGCCGAGATACTCCCAAATTGTGTGACTCTTTGGGTAAATCGAGCTCACATTTAGACAACTTGTTGACACCTAGTTGAGTGATCTACTTAGGAAAGCCATTTTGTCTTGGAGCCCACTTTGCTAGTCCATTATCACGTCTTGTCAAACCATCACAAGTGACAACTTACTTGGATTCAAAACCTTGTTTTTTGAACAAGGTAAAGAGTCCACTTGAGTTAGATCTAAGTGTCTCTCATCACGAAATTAAATGATGTATCACTTAGCTTGGTTTCTTTCTCACCTTCAGACGAGGTGAAACTCTGCCCAAGTGACACTTAGTTTATTTTCACATATTTTGATCTATACCTTTGCATTCTTGTTTCCCATTTGGGACAAGAGAAGGCATCTTTCGAGAGTGTTGTCATAGATAGTGTTCACCACTTTTATGTCCGTTTACGCTCATCCATGTTTGCAGCTGAGTTGTTAAACATCTAAAGTGTGTGGATACATCCTTATATCTTTGATAGCCACTTGATCTTGATTTCAAGATCATCATCATAGTTAGGATTGATTCATCATTTGATCCCCTTTGACTTGTTACCTTGTTCACATTGTCTCGACACAATTAAGATACTTACATCATGTTTCTCATAAACGTGATCTAAGTGTCCTCATTGTGTCATTACGTTGCCCACATTTTAGCACATCCTTAGTATACTTTGACTTAGTTTTATTTCAAACATTGTCCAAAATCTTGAAAAGTGTCACTTACTTTGTTTGCATCATTTCGATACCACTTTGACACTAATATCTCACTTCTCCATGAAGCTTGATAAACATGTCCAATTGGTGTGGTTACATGGCTTACATTTGTAAACCTCGCCCTTTAACATTTAGGCCTTGTTGGTTGCTGAAACTCATCATGGTATCCTTTGATTGGGAGTCACGTCTACCCTTTGTTAATACTTACGCCTTGTTCATTTTTTTGAACTTGACATAAGTATTGACATAGTGTTGATCATCTAGCATCAAAACTATTGTTGAAAGCGAAAGGTAAACACTTTGATCAATTGATTGGTTTATCTATACTTGCATGATTGTTCCTTGTGTGTTAACAAACTCATAGACTTATTCTAGGAAAATCTTGTTGGATTATCAAAATTGTGTCATCACGATGTATATTTTCCTTAGGTTTCCTTTGGAAAATCACACAAGCATCTTCCATACTTACAAAATGTCTAGTTGGATGTCATTATGCTTCCCTGAATCGACATGGAACTTTCTTCACTTTGAAGGAATTTGATCACACTATCTAGGTCTAGGCATTTGTACTTAAATGATGCCAACAATGACTGACTATCACATGGTTCCTCACACTTACAAAAATACGGAACCTAGGTTTAGGAATTCAAATCAAAAGATTCCCATTATGACTAAACCTCATTTGGTTCTTCATGCTAGAGGGCCCATTCGGGTACCTTGTTCCCCACCTTCATCTCATAGTCAGTGGTATGGTTTGGATGCTTCTGATCCAAATTATTATTCAGGTTCCCCCCACTCTTCTTCTGATTCAGATCCAAACTACCCCTATTCAGATTCCCACTCTTCTTCTGAAGATTTGGATCCCAACTATTGTTCAGATACCCCTAGATCAAATCTTGAATCATGGTCCTCCCTTTCTTCGAGGACCTTTATTCCAAATCACCTCAATGATGTCTTCCTCCTTTGAAGACTCGTGCGACTCCAAGTTCCATCGATCGAACATCTAATTCAGTTCTTGAGTCACGGTCCTCCCTTCCTTCACAGGACCACCTTTATCAGTCACCTCAATGACCCCTTCCTCCATCAAAGAGTTCCATGACTCAGATTCCCTCTAGTCAATCATCCAATTTGACTCCTACGTCGCAACTTAACGGATGGCTATGTGATCCTACTTTCCAACCTACATTACGTCATCTTCTAGAAAAATGACCTAGGTCCAGATCCAAATCATCCATTCATGAGACACCTACCTCCAAGCCTACTTCCTCTCTTGAGTCATCTTCTGCTATCAGTCCAAATTCAATCCCTCTTTGGCCCTTGAGCCCTTTCAACATATCGTACCATTTCCTCATCCATCTTCTAAAGATCAATGTTTGTGACCACGTCGAACCATTAGAAAGAAGCCATGTGCTAAGATATATTTTCAAAGCACTATCAAAACTCTTCATGGGAGTGATAAGGTCAAACCTTCCCCTCATCTACATCATCAAACATCTTCATCTTCTTCTGTCAATCAATCTTCCCCACTTATTGAACCCGTTTCTTCTAGTCAACCTCCTATGGTCAAAGAACAACAACCTCTACTGATTGATTTCTCTCAGGATGAAGGAACAATCAGACTACATGAAGATATCCCTCTAGAGGATTGCAAACAAGGGTTCTTTCTTGAACTTGATACGCTCACATATTGGAGTGAAGAAATTGATCCCTTTTGTCAGAACATAGAGGAAGAGCCTAAAGTCATGGAACTTGATTCTTCTTCTGTTATTCCATCTTCACCTTCCTCTGAGCATGATGAGATGTCGGGGTCTAGCATTGATCCATGGCCTATCTTCTCATTACCCAATCATTCCTTATCTATCATCATTCCTCAATCAAAATCTCACCTTGGGTCACCGCTGAGTAGCCCATCATCTTCTTCTATCCTGGAGCCACCCCCAGGTAGCCCTCCATTTTCTACTTGTGGGTCACCTCCTGGTAGCCCATTACCTTCTATTCTTGGGCCACATCCTAGTAGCCCTTCATCCTCTTCTATCTATGGGACACCTCTGAGTAGTCCCTCCTCATCTGTACTTGGGTCACCCCCTAGTATTCCCTCGTTATCTTCTTCCATTCTGGGGCCACGTCCTAGTAGCCCTCCATTATCTTTCATATATGAGTCACCTTGGGGTAACCCATTACCTTCTATTCTTGGGCCACATCCTAGTAGCCCTTCATCCTCTTCTATCTATGGGAAACCTCCAGGTAGCCCATCATCTTCTATTCTTGGGCCATGTCCTTGTAGCCCAATTTCTTCCATCTTAGGGCCATATTCTAGTAGCCCTTCATCATCTTCTATTAGTGGCTCACCTCCTGGTAGCCCATCCTCTTCAATTCTTGGACCGTATCCTTTTCATCCATCACATCTCTTCTTCTATCAATGACCGGGGGCAAAGCCCACCATCATTTCTCATTCCTATCATCAATCATAAACGTCCACTTTCTTCTCCCACTTCTCAGGATCAGACAAGTCACATATCAGCTTATAAGAAACCCAAACAGTTTCTTAATCAAGCTCAGGTCAAAACTTCCAAGAGCTCCAAAGTTCCCAACACTTCCAACGATCTTAAGGTTAAAAATCAAGTACGATTCAAGAACGCACATCAACGTAACCATCAAGTATGGCACAAAGTGCATAAACCTATGGATAGGGAACTCAAGCTCCCACATATGAAATCCATGTTTCAAGATAAATCACAGTCATTTGTTGAGTATGAGCTCACCACGATCATCGAGATCAGGGATAACATGACTCTTGATAAACAAACACGCCTAATCTCCCTTATCAAGGAAGTTGCAAACATTGTTGTTGGATCTTATCACACAAAGTGACTTTGTTGGTCCCACCTTTCCAAAAACTATCAAAAATCCTAAAAATAAAAAACAATTCAAAAATACAAAAAAATGAGAAAACATAAAAAAATCAAAGGTACAAAGATCAAACATTGCAATCAGGTATTGCGTACACATGGATGTTCTTTCTTCCCTTCCTTGTTATTCTTCTGCAAGTCTTCCTACCATTTTCATCCCTTCGGTGATATTTTGGTTAGCCTATTCACACGCATTTTGTGACATTTATCTCTATGGTATCTGTTTGACCTTGGTCTTTTATCACCTTGGTAAATTAAAGAACAATGACCTCTTAGAGATCCTATCACATTCAACATCTAATAAACTTGTTGCGAAGAACTTTTGGACATATTTGTTGACACTAGCCAATGTCATCATCACAATCACTTCCACCTCCTTCCATCAAGCCATCTATGGTTCTTAACCCCTTGTCAAACAAGAGAGCTGAAATAAGTTTTCAGAAAGCAAAAGAATCAAAATCAATCAAAAATCAAAAGCTAAAAGCTAAAAGCAAAAGCAAATTGATATATAACTCTCTCTTGGGGTATTTCCAATAATCTCTATCGGGGCTATGGACGCCTGACTGGCAGTAGAGAAATGTTGCGATTAGAATCAAATACATCTCCGTCAGGGCTATGGACACCTGGCTGGCAGCGGAGCAATGTACGGCTATCCTTCCACCATCCATTCACAAATCATCACCTTTCAAAATAAATCATTCCTACACATTGGCTAGTTTGTCCTCACTTGTTGTCTATTAAATCTTCCCTTCAAGAGGTAATTAATTTCCACGTGCACACACTGGATCTCTATGAGTAAACAAGATTAGTATGTTACCAAGTGTCTTTTTTTGGACCTTGTTCAGACTCTTGCTTTAGTCCATATCTTGTCTCACGATTTGTGCCTTTGGCTAATCACTTTTTCATCACAGGCTTCTAAGCTACATTCATAACATTCACATGTTCTTCTACTTCATTCAGAACATCCATGTGTATAAGATTTCCTTTTTGCCATGTTTGCGGACACCTTTGTCCCCTTTCACAAAAACAATCTTCTACTTCCTTTCTATCATGTGTTTCTTGGCCAACTTACGTGGGGGCATCCTTGCTCCTTCCCAACACTTCATTGGTTTACGTTCATCATCATGTTGAACTTATTCATATTGGCCTTGATCCCCCGCTCATCATCAGCACGTGAAGAGTTTTCCTTTGAATACTCCCACCTAATGCTGGGGCATTTTCACATCTTCACTTTCTTGCACATGCACGTGGCATTCTTCCCTTGTACATCCCATCTATCACTGGGGCATCCACATTTCTTTGTCTTCCTGTACATAGTTTCAAAAAACTTTCAAAATCACAAAAACATTCAAATATGTTAGAAAAATCAAAACATTCAAATATATGTTTCAGAAAACTTCTAAAAATATAAATCATCCTACAAAACGTCACTCTTTGGTTCTCACTTGTTCATGTGCACGACTCGTGGATCATCTTGATCTACCTCCATCAACAAAAGCTATAAGCTTCTTACTTCGTCTGTACTCTGGGGCACAACGAGTTTCCTGGTACTATTTCGTAGTGCACATTACTTTTTCATTGGACCCAAGTGTCCTCCATTATTCCCCTTGCATGTATCCTTGCTTGGGGCACCATCATTAACCCTTGTCGTTAATTCAATAGGTTGGAACTGAAGCTTGATAACAAAAACATTACATTATGTTTCTCTGTTAGGTTAGCTTGTTTACTTTCTCGTATTGCATTGCATTATGTATGTTGCATGGAGTTAGGCATTTCTTGTATTTTACTTTCTCGTATTGCATTGCATTTTGTATGTTGCATGGAGTTGGTGTTTTTAGCAATGGACATTTGTTCGTATATGGCTTTTCATGTCATACTACACTTTTGTTCATTCTTTTTAATAAGGACCGATGATGAAGATCACTAGCAATATGATGAAAAATAAAGTTGTTTAAAAGGCACTGGATGGATGTTAGCTCATTCCCCCTTCCTCATACTCCTTTTCTTTCTATATCCCCTTTCTTTTCTTCTTCTTCACACTATTCTTTCTTCTGTTCTCTTTCTATCATCTTTTCGATCGTCAATCGAGTTCTTCCATCACCCCATCGACAATCGAGGGGGCATCCTTCATTCTACTCATTTTTCTTCTATCCCTTCAAAATTTTACTTGTTTATGCTTGTCTACTTTCTTTGAAGTGACATCACTTACGCCACCCCAAAGAGGGGAAAATGTAGACACCTAAAATATGCTTACACTTAGCATTTCCTCCAATTCAACCAATTAACGACACTTCGTTAATTCAACCATTCTTCGCTCCATTCTCGGATGCCCATTCACGACACTCTTTTGGTCGTATTCCTCCTATAATCATCTAATTGGGCTAATATCTCTCTTATTAGCTAAACATTCCTCCTTTCGACCATTCAGAACCTCCCTAGTTCTCTCTAGATCACTTCTATTGGCTTCCTAGGCTATCTATCAGTCACAAATGGTTAATCAGACTCCTCCCAACTCTCAATGAGTCTCTAATCACTCACTAATCAAGCTTAACTAGCCTAAACCTAGCTTAACTAAGTCTAAAGCATGTTTATCCTAATCTAATCTAAAAGTGATTTTTGGCTTACCTTTAGTCCCACATGCACCCAAATTCCAAACTCTCCCAAACCAAAAACTATAAATAGAAGGCTAAGCCTCCCTTTCAACCTTACACCTTGTTTACATAACAAAATATCTCAAGCACTTTGGAAAGGATTAGAAATCATTTGTGATAGCTTTAAGCTATAAAACATTTGGATCTTGGCCATACTCCATTGTTAAGAGCTCCTCCATCTTGCATCCATCCACTCCAAAGATAGTTAGTAAGGGAAGATCTAAAGCTTGGCCTTGTAGCCATTTGGAGAGATCTCTTCACTATTTTTGGGAGCAAACAACACACAAATATGATTGCTAGGATCTTAATAGGTTCATGTTTTATAGCTTTCAAAGAGTAGAGAGTAATATACATGTTAGTTTTTGATGTTTTTGTCAAAGTTATAATGCTTGCATGTTAGTTTCCCTTGTTTATCTCTTATCTTATGGTCCATAGATGAGTTGGCAAAGCTTTGAGGTTCTTTAGCCTCATTCCATAGCTTAAGACTTACGGTATTGATCGATAGTGGAGCTACTCATAATTTCACTAATCCGAGCTTGGTTGCAAGGATGGAATTGAAGGTGGAAGACTTCAAAGGCTTCAGGGTTACCGTATCAGATGGCTATTCCATGTCATGGACAAGGAGAAGTCCACAACTCATTATCACATTAGAAGGGCATGAGGTATATGATGATTTTTATATAATTAGCATAGCTGATACAAATCTTGTGCTTGGGGTCCAATGGTTACAATCATTGGAAGAATTCACTCTCAACTACCAAAGTATGGCGCTAAGATTCATAAATGGAGCTCATAAGGTCGAAGATTCATAAATGGAGGTAATAAGGTTGTGCTACAAGGTATGATCACGAGAGCCCCTCAAATAAATTGTTTGGTAGTAGATCTTTTGTGAAAAGAGTCACATTTTTGCTCCTTATCTAAGATAACAGCAGATTGGAAAGCCTTAATTACAGCTGAGTATGCCAAGAATAAGTTCGCTAATGTTGTTTTTGAAGGAGAAATTATGGATAAGAGGTATATGAAAATGGATGGGCTCATCCTTTACGAGAATAAGATCTATTTGGTTGCGGAATCAAAGATGAAAAATAAGATATTGAAGGTTGTTCATGATGCCCCATTGGCTGGCCATCTGGGATACTTCAAAACATACAAACAAGTTAGAGAACAGTTCTTTTGGAAAGGACTCAAAGAGAAGGTTCTTCAATACATCCGGGAATGTTTGGTTTGCGAACAAAACAAGGCGGAGCATGAATTTCCAGCTAGACCAGCCCCTTCCTATTCCACTCAAAAATGGGAAAAATGGGAAAGTATCTCCATGGACTTCATCACAAGTTTTCCCATGGTTCAAGGTAAGAATTGTTTGTATGTGGTGGTTGATAGACTCACAAAATATGCTCACTTTTATCCACTTCCAGCCAAATATAATGCACCTATAGTGGTTGATATCTTTTTCAAGGAGGTGTTCAAACTTTATGGGCTGCCAAAGAACATCATAAGTGATCGGGACAACAAGTTTTTGAGCATGTTTTGGCAAGACCTTTTCCGTTTAACAAGTACCAAGCTTTCTCCTAGCTTTAGCTATCATCCCCAAACCAATGGGAAAACGGAAATAATGAATAAATGGGTAGAACCGTAGAAGGCTACTTACAGAGTTATATTGACGGGAAACAATCAGCTTGGGTAAAATGGTTACATATGGATGAGTTTTTTTACAATATGACATTCCATATGTCCATTGGTATGTCACCCTTCAAAGCTCTATATGGTTATGATGCTCTCTCTTTTGTTGATTGGGTTACGATGGACAGTAGAGTGTCGGAGGCCAAAGATTTGGTGCAGCAGAGTCATGACATCTTGTAGGTACTCAAAGAGAATCTTCAATGTGCACAAAACTAGCAAAAATTGTATGCACACCAGCACCGGGTAGAAAGAACATTTGAGGAGGGAGACATGGTCTTTTTGAGATTACAGCGCTATAAGCAATCCTCCCTCAAACATAGCGGTGTAGAATAGCTTAAACCCCGTTTCTATGGGTCTTACAGAGTGAAGGGAAGAATTGGAAAAGTAGCATACGAGCTAGAGCTACCAGAGCATAGTTGGATATATAATGCTGTTCATGTTTCGCACCTAAAAAGGGCACCAGGACAGCACATTAGTCCTTCTATTCAGCTGTCACCCTTAGATGAAAAAGATAAGTTAATTTTGGTTCTGGAAGCTATAGTGGATGTTCGAGCAAGGAAACATTAAGGAGTGGGGTATTTGATCCATTGAAATGATCTACCAATTGAAGATGCTACATGGGAAAGTGCCACTATACTAGAGCATCCGAATTTGCAATTGCTTGAGGGGAAGCAATTTTGGGAGGGGAGGACTCTAATGTCCCCTTCTCCAGAATAGTTTGTCTGAAGACTAGAGGCCCATTCCACTTACTATGGGCTTAAAGGGAAAAAGCAAGAGAAGTTTTTAATGCCATAATTTTCAGTTGCTTTTATAGATTTTTATTATTGTAAGTAATTTTCTCATTATAGTTTAGAGAAACCAAGTTGGTTCAGAAAAAGGTGAAAAGCCGTTTGAAAAATAAAAGAAAAGGGAACTCATATGTCTCCAAAGAGGTTAGTCCTCTTTGGGAGGATTCTATTTGGGTTTTGGCGCCACCTCTAGCTATTTAAAGGGGTTGCTCGGATGGAAAAAGGATATGCATGTGCTTTGGAATTCATTTTCTTGGAGGTGGAACACAAAACTGCTTTCTCTCTCTTGTAATTGAGGACAGAAACCCTCTTTGCACTTGGTTTGAAGACAAAAGCCCTCGTTCCTTCATTGGTGATCTCACACGGAGGTCACACTTGGCGATTTCTTTCAGATTTTCCTTTGAACATGTCATTTCCAGCCCATTGTAAACCCTCTCCTAGGGTGGCAGCTTGCATGGTGGAAGGTTTTGTTGGTATCTAGGGCACATCAATCTTTTTTTTGTTGATATTTGGATTGTTACTAATTTATAACACTTTACAGATTAAACTTTGGGCCTAGTTTTGTAAGTGGGTTTGCTGCTATCACAAAATTAATTGTTATACTTCGGCTAGGATTCTAAAAGTTCATTTCTTCATTTGTACTGCTCTAAATAATTATTATTGTTCCCTACATGCTTTGGATTGTGTAAAATTGGTATTGGAAGTAAATAATTGCAATTTCGTTCTTGTTGTCATAAGATTTCAGACTGTTGTAGGTTTTTGTTATAAACTTCAATTTATTGTGATTTGGGTTGGAGTCATTTCTCTTTTTCTTCAGCTCAGCCCGGAAAGGGGCATTACATTTCATGAGAAGGTGTGAACACAAGTGAGGCCCAAATTTTCAAGGCGGTATGACCACTGCCCTTGCCCCAAAACACAGTCTCAGTAGACCTATGCAAAGCTTCCATCCAAGACATAATAACACAATGACAATTCTAGGGCCTAAAGGCCTATTTATAACTATTTTTCCCTTAAGATGTGTTGACTTTAAGCATGTGGGACAATTACTTTTTAAACCCCTATCAAATCCTATCAAACTAGAAACATTGACCAAAAATGTGGGTCGGTGGTTCCACTACCCAAAAAGAAACTAGGTACATATAAAGGCGGGCTGGACCCTCTACCTAATAATTAGTATACTATTTGCATAGAATAGTAAAGATTCATCACAAATTTCTATCTTCATTCAATTTGTAAGGATTAGAGAGTAGTATCCCTTTTGGAGGGTAGAATAATGTAATTGGCATATTACAAGAGTGATGTTCCAAATTTATAAGGACCAATTTTTTTCAAAACGTTATATTGTCTTGAGGATCATGTTTTTAACTTTTGAGATCCCAAGACCATTGGACAAGGTAAGTGGTTGTCAGTTGATAAATGTTTTGTGTAACATTATTTTTACTATGGGTATACTAGAATAATTCCATTGGCCAGACCAAAAGATGAGTACAGGTCACTCACAAGGTTAAATTATTGGGTTTGATTACCAATAAGCTCGCCCCACAAGCCTTGTTGAGGTTAATTGAGCTGGCCTAGGGCATTGCCTAGGACAGGATTGGAGCCCATAAAGTCTCCAAATACCGTTGTCAAATAAAACTAAGCGCTAGAATAACAGTGGACTTTGATAGAAATTTTCAACCATCATTTCACCCAATTTCAAATGCTAAAAATGTGCAACACCTTTATGACCTTGCATGTTGATTTCCTGCCCTAAAATTGTAACATTTATTTATGAGATTTAATGATTGGGATGGATTTTTATACTTATGCATATATAGGCATATGGTTTATGATGTGTTAAGCCCTAGGTTGGCAAGGACTAAGATGGTGCAATGGGTGTTGGGAATGGGTAAGCCAAAAATGTCTATCAATCTTGTGGATATGCTTTCCTTAAATCCCTATATGGGCTTGGTTAACAAAGGCATATGATGGATTTGGACTAGAACTTTGTTCAAATATTAGTTGGTGTATTGTTTTGGTTGCTAAGCCATCATATTGTATTATCGTATGCTAGTGAAGTAGAATAATTGGTGTTTAGCACTTGAACTAAAATAACCATTGTATATGATGATATAAACCTAGGAATACATTGTCACTTGCATTCCAGTTGAAAGACACTAATGGATAGCATCATTCGCCATTGGTGTGAAAAAACAACCAAAAGGGAAAATGACCGAGGCAGAGGAGGATGATATTTCTGCCTTATCACTCTTCATAATGCATGGAGGGGACTCTAGCACAAGATGAATGGCTAGTCACCAACCATAGGGTTTGTCTCTTATTATATGTTTGTAAGTTGGCAATATGAGTAAATCCCTAGATGTGGTGTCTCCATCTTCATAATGCAATGGATCCTTCTTGTATTGCTGATATCTGTCTTAATGTGTTGTTATAAACTGTACTGAATTAAAACAATCAAATAGCAGTCTATAACACCATGTAAATTTTACATTATATTTTTGTGCACGGCAATCAGTAGTGATTCCTGACAATGATGCATACCCTGAATTGTTTGTACCATCATTTCAACTCAGATCGGAAGTAATATAGAATCCCTTAATTATAAAGGAGGTCTTGAGGCAATATGTTTACCGCATCGCTCTGGCCAGGAAGGTCGGGAGGTCCGCCTCTTTGAGGCTTCAAAATAAATTCCACAAGTTCTAAGACATCTCCAGTTTGAAATGGTGATCGAAGATGTGAATCTTCATCTTTTGAAGCATTTGTCGTTTGAAAAGCATTTGTTATTTCACTTCTAACAGCACCTAACAAAAGTGCAGTCTGCATATAGAATGAAATATTGTTAGATAATACCAATAAGCCTGATAGTGGCATAACCTCTCTGAACCAAGAAGCCTAATTCATTATCAAGTTCGAGAAAAGGAAAATTACCATTGATGGATAGTTGGAGTTTATGATAAGAACTTTGAGTATGTCAAACTTATGATCAGCTGGAAGCTCTGCAAATATCTACGTTCAAAACATGTAACATGCACTTTCAACATGATTGTCAATTTCACAATTCAAATGCAAAACAGCATCAACAATACTTTCATGCCATATCAAGCTAGCCACAAACATACAAAACATAAAAATTACTGCTTTGGGCATAAAAGAAACAAGTCATAGATTAACAAGGTGTCCAAATATCAAAAGCCAACAAAAGACCTAAAAATGTATGCTATGCATATCACACCTGGAAAATGGAATTGAGCCTGTCACCTATATAGTATCAAATATTAATTTCTTTATAGCAAGTCTTCTTTCTATCAGTAATTTTTATGTAAATTTTTAAGTAGAAAGAGAAATTCTTTAACTATCCATAGAACCACCTTATGGAAAACTCTCCTCATATTTGGCACTTGCTTTTGCCATAGCAAAATTGATTAGCCTCCTTCTAACATCAATGTTGTTCATACGTGGAAATGACTAACATTAAATTTTAAACCCCGATCCAAAAAATTCAGAAGTTGGTATCATCTGTTCATATTGGTTGACCAAACACCCAAGGTAAGGATGTGTTTTTGATAAAATTGTTGTCAACCATCTTAATTTGAGTTGAGTCGAATCAGTTCAAGTTCATATTTTGGAAATCACACCGATCTTCCCGCATACTGAACAAGTTTTTCAAAACATTTTGAGTCCAACAGGATAACTCAACTGCATATAACTCATAGGCATTAACATCTCAGTAAACGGTTCCAGTTCCACATGTACATTCATTCCCCAGGACCAACAAATCACAAAACCACAATTCAGTGTGTACAATGGCAACACCTTTCTATCTCAGCTCAAATGTAGCAATTTCAGTAATTGAAAAGCATTTGAATGACATTCTCATCTCTACAGCAGCAATGAGCTGACAGCAGTTCATCCAAAGATAATAGCAGCGAGCTTAAGAGTATCCGCTAAGTGATTAATAACTGTTTGTCACATATCCTGTCAGTCTTTTCATCCAGCTAACTAAAATGTCCAAAGCATCATCCTCTAACTGGTGAATAATTTACAGCAAATATCTGTAAATTGTAAACAATACTGTAATTTCGAAACTACCACGGAAATGAAATTTCAACGATTGCAGAAGCAGATTCAAAAAATGTGGGGGCAATTAACTTGCGTTGGAGGTTCACCGCCTTGGACATTATACCAAAGGTTTTCTTGTTTTTTGATTTATCGAACATATAATGTTTTGACTGCAATGTTATTGTCCAGTGTCAATATAGCTAGGAGTATTTTTAACCATAGGTTATGCTACTGATTTATCTACTATGTTTTGAAATAAATAGGCTTTTTGTAGCAGAAAGCATTTTGTGAAATTCTTTGAGCATGCCCTTTCATAGAATATAAATCTTTTTTTTTTCCCTGAAAAAAACAAAGATGCAAGTCAAACTTTACTGTCAAGATTTTATAGAACAACTTAGTTCCTTTTGGAAGCAATATTACTAGAATGTAAAACCTGAAAATGCCAAAGGAAAATACATTTAACAAAAAGTGACTTACTTTGGTCAATGCAGAAAATGCTTCCTTCCGTTGCTTTGGATCAGGTGCATATACTATGATTTGCTGCACAGCCTGGCCTCCCAAATAATTAACAATGCATGATTGAGTATTCCACTCTCAAGAATGTGTAGCACCATTTAACAAAATGAAAAATACCTATAACATTTAAGCTAATTGGATAGAATGATTAACCAAGGGAGTAGTCATTATAGATGTTTCAAGCATTTTGAAAAGATACAAACTAAATCTTTATAAAAGTAACTTACCTGAGATAGAGAGAATAAACTTGGAGTAATAGAAGACCAATCAATTTTCTCATCAATATCTTTTGAAGAAGCTGAATTTGTATTAACCATGGCTAACATAAAATCTATGCTGTACTTTTTAATTTTCCATGGATAGTCCAGTGAAGACAGCAAGTATTTCATATTACTCAATGCTCTTATTCTTTCAATTTGACAACTTTGGAGCTTCTTTAGAAGATCCTCAATATTGCCATGAGCAATTGTAGCAACTTCCACAAACACATAACCCCAAAGGACTGACATAATCCACAAATGAATAAAATACTGTCAGTGCAAAGCTTCGGGCAAAACGAAGCTGCTGTTAATTACAAAAAAATTCAAAAACACAGAAGGCATCACTTTTTTAGAGTCAAGCTTATGTACGCACCAGCAAGAATCGACCCAGTATTGATCAATGACGTGTTTTCTACAATTTTATTATTTTCATCTGCAAAGTTTGTAAGGAAATGCTTCATGTTGCAAAAATATTTATGCTCTGTAATACTGATGTCTCATCATAACAAATAGAAAATGGGGAAAATACCAAATTCTCATCAAACACACCATACCATTATCCAACAAATGATAAACACCCTCTAGTTCGTTTCCAGTGATGAGACCTAAATATGAAAGCCCACAATCTGACAATATTTCTGAAAGTTGCAATATAGAAGCAGGGGCCTCAGATGTATCCGTTGAAGCTGCAATATTAGCATCCTTAGAAACAAAAGCCTGGAAGACAGAAATGTCGGATGATAAAATAAGTGATACACATATTTGAAACATGTTACACAAGTGTATCCTAGATTTCCAGAATCAAAGTTGTCATCATTGTACATATCTTTTATATGACTATGTCTATTTAAAGGAAAGTTATACCTATATCTCATGAGATGCACTTAGTGTGATTATTTTGATTTTGAGTTATGGTAGTTGATAAGATATGTACGATATGGACCCATGTAGCCAACTGTCATATCTACACCTGGTGTTTTCCATATGTACAAGTTGGATCATCTGATCAGAGTTTTCCACAATGAGTCTATTATCTACCATATGTGAAGTCAGGTCTGGAGACCATGCATGTTATTACCACAATAATAAATGAAGATATTACTCTTTTATTTTGATGTCTTCTTTCTTGGAGTAGACACCTAGTTTTGGTACAAGGCACGTGGCAGAAACACTTGTATCACCTTTTAGGACACTTAAACTGCTAGTGCACAAATGGATCTTTTTGGCATACTTTTCCACTTAAGGTCAACCCCGCACAGCTTCCGTCACCACCAACAGCTCATAGACACTCATATTTATCTTCACTTTGCCTAGGAACATTCACGACACCTCTGCAGACTTATTCATTACTGTTTTTGAGCTTTTGATCCACTCTGACCATTACCAGAATCCCTCGACAACTACCGGCAGCGCCTAACCATTATCCGCCTCCAATAATAGTCTTGAGTTTGACCATTATCGGACCCCGGTCATCTTTCTTTTCTAAGTATCTTGTCCATTGTTCATGTTTTGGTGGTCGTCCCTCACTTATTTTCTGGGTCAGTTTGCGCACAAAATTAACTTATTTTGAACTTAAGGAAGGCTATATAAACACGCACCCTAAAGTCATTTGGGAACATGGATCAAGCACCTCTCTAAGTTTAATCAAGCATACATCTACAAAAAGCTGAATCTATGCAAGAGTTTTAATCTTAGTCTATTTTATTGTTGTTGCCACATACTTATGACAAAATGAGATTCATTTGCATTAATTGATTGAGCATAGGGAGAGAAGGTGGAGTCTTCTCTCGCATTGGGATGGGTCACACAATGGCATAGAATTACATGAGATTTTATTCCTTATTCCATGACTGATATATAGAGCAACTCCCACTGAAGGGTAGCCCAGGCCAATATTTTTGCATATTTTTCTCATCTTGGGTGAATTGTTGAGGGTTGAGGCCAGGATAAAAAAGAAGACATTCAAACACTCTCGTGCATCAATCTGCATATCCAGAAAAGGTTTTGGCAAAAGAATAGCAGACAAAGATTCTCACTCAATTTCAGATCTTACAAACCTGCACTGTTGTTATTGGTGAACCTTGGCTATTATTGGCATCCGCTGATGGTCTCTAACACTATCTGCTGCCAACACCGGTCATCCTATCTTTTTCTGGCACCTTGCATCAAATTATTTCCATTTTGCCAAATTCTTTTCCATTGTGTCCTCTAATCATTAACAGAGCCTTTTTTAGTTTCTGTCAGCACTCAAGTATGTCTAAGGTACAGATTCTCCTTGAGATTTGTCCATTCAAATATCAATTACCCTTCCATTCATCTGTCTATTTCTGCCTTTTCAAAGTCTTGAGTTTAATGTATTTTACTATATTTACATAAGCTTTGATTAGTGACCTAGTTTATCACATTTGGAAACTTGTACGCATAATAGATAAAACATTTTGGTGAACCCCATGCTCTTTGAACTCATACCTTTAAGGTTTCCCCTGACGATTTAATATACCTTCTCACTCTAGGGTCTATTTTTCATGTGTTCAGATCTGACTGATATATCATTAGCCTTAGCTTCTTGAAGACTCTCTATGTTTCTATTTGATGCCAAATAAGAAAGCTAGATCTATTATACTTATTAGGTGAAGTGCTAGATTCAGTGGTACACATTTGATTTGGTTCAAATCCCTTTGCTTGGATCTCATGTTTTTTTGAAAAAGAAAATGACAATTATTGATGATATTCATGCTCCCTTTATCGATAATAATGCAAATGGTAAAAACGTTAGTTATGCAAATGTGAATGATATAAGTGAGGATGTTTGTGGTAACAATTTTAGCAAGGATTATGTTTCAAGAGTTATAACTCAAAGCGCACATGACCTAGATTGCTTTGAAGAACATCTTTCGCTATTTCCTGAAGAGATTGATGCAATGATCTATGGGGTTAGAGAGGAATAAAATAGCTAAGGAATCTACATCTGAGGAAGTACAAGTTATAAATGAACCTTGAATACTCCTATTCTACCTACTAGAGATTTTCCTTCTACATTGGGTACCGAGGCTACTACAACTATTTCTTTACTCTTGTGCCTCAACCTAAAGCTCCTACTTTGGTGCCTACAGCTATTGCCACTAACAAGATTACTATGAACCTTCCTTTGTGGCCTAATGTTTCTTTTGTGCCTCCTAGACTTGTTTCTCAAGCTATATATCTTTTGGTCAAGGTCTTTCTCAAAACACTAGAGTGCACATTCCTACACACATTATTTCTCTTATTTCTCAAGATGAACTCCAACAAACTATCAAAAATTGAGCCATACAGTTAATTCTTGTGACATATTACTCAATCCTTTGGCATAAGAGGTACTTAGTTATTTGTCTACATGTTTCATTGCTTTTAAGTTTAGATCATTCAACAGCAAGGATGATAATTCACAACACATCAAATCTTTCTATTCTTCATGTATAGATTTTGTACATACCAATAGATTATTGACTAATCTCTTCCCTAGAAGTCTCGAGTCTTACACCTTATATTAGTTTTATGCCCTACCATCGGGCTCCGTACATTCCTTCAAGGCTTTGACCAATAGTTTCTTAGCACATTTTTCAATCAACATTATCCAAGCTCATGTTTTTACAACTAATAACAAAGACCTAACGAGCCCATTAGTGAGCATGTGCTTAAATTTGAAACAATGCTTACGATAATGTCTCGCCATTAGATGATAGCGAATTACAAGATATTTTCTCTCCAAGTTTACTTCAATCTTTCAAAGATAATGCATTTTGTCATACGGTTAGGAACTAAATCTTTCACACATAAAAATCTTTCAATGAACTTTGTCATACAGTTAGGAACTATGAGATCAAGCTCCTTGCTGCCAACATGCTAAAATATGGGACTAACGCCCCTACACCTAGTGGAGCTAAATATCAAGGTAAAACACCATTCAAGGCAAAGGCTAATGAAACTACTACTTTTCAAGCTAAAGAATTAAACCAAAAACGTAGTCATTCCAATCTCACAACTACCTGTCATGTTTTTCCTTCCTCTCAAGAGCAAAGATAATTTGCACAGTTATCTAAGAGTTCTCACCAAGTGCTTAAGCCATTGGTTGAATGCAATATGATCACTTTATCTCCTCAATGTGAGATTGACTCATCTTGACCTTCACTTGAGAATTAGTAAACTCTTCAACTTTGGAATTATCCACAGAATCACAAATTAAACGTTGTTGTTCTACTTTCTATTAGAAAATGACAGAGATAGCTAGTGAATGAATTTTGCTTATGCTTAGAATCCACAATTGCAGGAAAGGAAAGAATATAAACTCATAAACACCAACAAGTTTTATCCTGGAAACCTCCAGAGGAGGAAAAACCAGTCGGGAAGGGAAATTGCTCTTTCTTCCCACTTTTATTGGCCAATTCAAACAATAAGTACAAAATTTACAATAAGTATGAAAGAGAAGTAGATAATATCTCACACTTCCTCCCAATTACTTGCTTGCTCTGTCTCAACACTCCTTTCTTCTACAAAACACAATTCTAGCACTAAGAACTTCTTGCTCACTTGCTTTCATGCTTCGATGATCTTGTTCTCTTCTACAAACATGTATTTATAGCCTTTCTCATGTCCTCCCGTGCACTGGAGAATGGGAAAGGTCATGGAGGAGAAGAGACACAAACAACCTTTCAAATTCTGGGTTGTTCATTTCATATTTTTGTTTTCTGTCCGAAAGAGCCAGGACCGCCGCCCAATGCAGACTGGCGGTCCTAGGACCACCACCCTAGTTGGGCGGCAGTTCTGTAACCACCGCTCTGCATAGAGCGGTGGTCCTGTTACTATAAAGATAGAACCTCCGTGTATTATTTTCCTTCTTCGTGCTGACTGATCTGATGAAGTAGAGTCATTTTGGATCCCTATGGATCACACCTCCCCTGCTTAGGAGGCTTTTGGTCCCACAAAATCTTAGTGGGGGAGTAGATGAGGAAATAATTCCCTCACTTGCTCCTTCGAGTACCACCGGGCCTGCCTTGGTGTCTTTCCTTTCAGTCCAATCTGCCAAGACTCCTGCGGACCTCTCCTAGTCTCTCTGACCTTCTGCTGCAGCACTACATCCTCCTCCAATTCACCTCATGAGTCCAAGACGCAATCCTCAATGGAAGGTAGCAACTGTAGTCCTTCATCTTCATCTAGCATGGATGGCTCATATAGGTGCAAGTTCTCACAGTTTACTACAGAGTACATCCTCATAAATGATGGTAAATCAAGTCGAAAAGCATTTTCTCCAACCTGCTCCAATATGGTGAAGGGTCCATATCATAGTGGCTTGAGCTTCCGTGCTTGACCTTGTAGTCTCTCCTTGCTCAAGTAAAGCCAAACTCTATCTCCAACATGAAGCTTATGTTCCCTCCTATGCTGATCGTGCCTAGCTTTGTACTTGGCTTGAGATTTCTCTAGTTGTTCTTTGACTTTGAGATGGATTTTCCAGATCCTCTCAATGAATTTGTTTTCTCTAGTCACCTCTGTGTCTCGTGTCTCCTCCTCATCCTGCTGCCCAACTGCTATGTCCAGCGGATTTGTAGGTAGATATCCCAAGCATGCTTCAAATGGTGACTTCATAGTGGATGTGTGTACTGCCCAGTTATAGGAATGTTGAATGTAGGCTAAGGACTCATCCCAAGTCCTTGGGTATTTGTTGTTATACCCTCTGATCAACTGTACCAAAGTCCTGTTCACCACCTCTGTCTGTCCATCTGTCTGTGGATGGAAAGTTGTGCTCCTCTGTAACCTGGTATCCATCTTGTCCCACAAAGTAGTCCAAAACTTCCCCAAGAACCTGGAATCCCTGTCAGAAACAATAGACTTTGGCAAACCAAAATGCACCCATACATTAGCAAAGAAAAGATCTGCTGCCTCATGTGCTTTTATTGTCTTTTTACATGCCATAAGAATACACATCTTACTGAATCTATCAACAACAACATAGAGATAGTCATGGCCATGTTTAGACATAGGTAATCCTCCTACAAAATCCATAGAAATGTCCTCCCATGGACGAGTAGGTACTGGCAAAGGCATATACAAACCCTCCTTCCTAGTCTTAGGCTTGCTGGTACAACAAAGTTTACATCCACGTATAAATTTTGATACTTCTTCTTGCATATTGGGCCAATACACGTACCTTTGCAAGTGGGCTAGGGTCTTACCAACACCGAAATGTCCCGCTACTTTCGAGGTATGTGCTTCCCTCATCAATAGAAGTCTTTCTTCTTTAGGCACACAAAGCTTCCCCCATCGGTAGAGCAGCCCATCCTTGAGATAACAATCTTCAATCCCTGTCCTTTCAGTCCCTTGGGACTGCAACTGCTGAAATGTCACCCCAAAGTCTCTGTCCTGGGCATATGCCTCTCCGTAAGCTTCCTTCGTGAAGGGCTCGATCTGAGAGATAGTGGCCAAACAGGAAAACTTCTCCTGTGTGGGTGGCCTAGACAACATGTCTGCCACCAAATTTGTACTACCCTTCTTGTATTTGATCACCAGATGGAACTGTTGAAGGAACCCCATCCATTTGTAGTGCCTTGCCTGCTGCAATTTAGACTGTGCTTGCAAATACTGGAGAGGTTTGTGGTCAGTGTGCACAATAGTTTCTTTACCCAACAAATAATGCTTCCATTTTTTAATTTCCTGAACTAGTGCATACATTTCCTTATCATATACTGAATATCCTTTAACTGCTGAAGTGAAAGTTTCAGAATGATAGCATACATGTTTACCTCCTTGAAGCAACACTGCGCCCATAGCGTAATCACTGGCATCTGTCTCTACTTCAAAAGGCTGCTGCAAATTAGGAAGAGCAAGTACTGGAGCATGACTAATCTTGTATTTCAATAACTCAAAGGATTTGTCTTGTTCCTTACCCCAGTCAAAACCCTTACTCTTTGCGGCCACTGTGTGTAGAGGTGTTGCAATCACAGAGAAGCCCAGAATGAACTTCCACATGTACTGTACTGCTCCCACAAAACTCCTAGTCTCTGTGGCTCCTGTTGGTGTTGGCCAATTAGTGATGGCTTCCACCTTCTTTGGATCCACTCATAGCTCTCCTCCTCCAACCACGTGCCCAAGATAGACAAGTGACTGTTTGGAAAATTCACATTTCTTCATATTACAAAGCAGTTGTTTCTCCCTGAGAACTTGCAAGACTTGTTGTAAATGAGTTAGATGTTCTTCCCATGTGGCACTAAAAATCAAGATATCATCTAGATATACAATGACACATGAATCTATGAAATCCCACAATACATCATTCATCAATCTCATAAATGTAGCGGGTGCATTGCATAACCCAAAAGGAAGTACTAACCATTCATACAAACCCTGTTTTGTCTTGAAGGCAGTCTTCCATATATCCTCCTCCTTCATTCTGACTTGGTGATAACCTGACTTGAGATCCAACTTCGTGAAGAATTTGGCATGCTGAAGCTGGTCCAAGAGATCATCTATGCGGGGAAGTGGATATCTGTTCTTTATGGTGATCTTGTTCAAAGCACGGTAGTCGATGCACATTCTCCAAGAACCATCCTTCTTTGGCACCATCACAATAGGTGAACCACATGGTGAGGTGCTCGGACGTATCACCCCTTGGTCTAGTAGTTCCTAGAGTTAGTTTGGAGTTGTTTCTTTACTTCAGTACTCTCAAGCAAGGATTGCCTATACAACCCGATGTTCGTAGAGGGGACTCTGGCAATAGCTGAATCTCATGCTCTACTTCCCATTTTGGTGGTAACCCACTGGGAGCCTGAAATACTTCCTGAAAAGACTGAATAATACTATCCAAATCATGCTTTCCCTGGTTAGAAATCTCTGAAACTTCTACCCCATCTTGTTTATCCTTTAACAAAAGTAAACAAAACTGATTATGATTTTCCTGAATAAGTCATTTTTCTTGGTTAGCACTCACCATAGTAACCCGTGTCTTACGCTGGTGTGCCCGGATGTTGTAGCTGATCCCATCCTTGACCCATCTGTACCAATTTTCCCTTCTCATAAATATAGCATCCCTAATATACAAGTAAGGACTCCCGAATACAACATCAAAAGCATCAAGTGGAATAACGTCAGCTTCCAAAACATCAATATACTGGGAATTTATCCCAAACTTGACCTTACATCTTCTTGTTACCTGAATTTCAACACCCTTCTTCACCCAACCCAAAGGATAAGGGTGTGGATGCTCGTAAGTCTCAAGACCAAGCTTCTTTACAACTGCTTCAGAAATCAAGTTAGACTGAGAACCGGTATCAACCAAAGCATTTACCTTAGTTCTCTTGATCTGGATTTTGATCTGGAATAGTCTACTCATCTCCTCTTCCTGGCTGTCCATGTTGGTGGCCGTGCATCCAAGCCTTTCATCTACATCAGAGTCATCTTCGATTTCCACCTCCCCTTCTATTTTTACAGCTGTCATGGACTTCTTTGAGTCCTTGGTTCGGTTCTTCAGATGTAACTCCAGATGCAACTTCCAACATGTAGCGTCAGTATGACCATTGATATCACAGTTCTTGCAAAAATTCTTGGGATCTTTACAAGTATTTAAAGTAGTGGCAGCTTGTTTACCTTTCCCTTTCCACTTACCCTTGTTACTTGTTTTCCCATACTCTTTTTTCTGCTGATTTGTCAACTGCTTTTCCCTTGGCTCTGCTTCTCCTTGCTTCTTTTCATCATCTATGTAGTATGCCTGCACACACGCCTCATTGAGATCTTTGGGCTTTGTGGAGATGACTTTTCTTCGAAGGTGAGTGTGAAGTCCTCCCAAGTACTTAGTCAGAATATCCTCATCCTCCAAGTCCATGTTTAGCAACATGGCCTACCTCCGAAACTCCGTAGTATAGTCCTGCACACTTTGACCACTGCCTTGTCTAAAATACTGCCATTTAATCATTTGGTCAGTCTTGTGGCCAATAGGATAGAAGTTAGCTCTAAGTAATTCTTTAAATTCTTGCCAAGATTTCACAATAGGACGCTTCTTCTTTTCACAAGTGGTTAGATGGGTTTCCCACCAAACCAGAGCGTGTCCCTCCATTTTGAGACATGCAAAGGTGATCCTCTGTGCCTCAGTGACATTATGGATGCTAAAGTAGACTTCTAACTGTTTTAACCATTTATCAAGCAACTCTGCATCTACTTGTCCTTCAAAGCTTTTAATCTCAACTTTCGTCTCAACTTTAAAAGGAGTATGATCAGATTTTACCTTTTCTCTTGCATTTGAAGTCTCTTCTTCATGCTCTTCCCCATAATCTTCCTCATGGTGGCTCTTCCCTATGCCAAACTTTTCAGCTAAGCCTCGAACCACTGAGTCCATGGAGTCTTGCTTGACAGAAGTTGTCTTCTGCAAATCTGCAAGTTCTTCTTGCCTTCTAAACATCCTATCCATCATGGTCTCCAGCATCTCGATTCTACGGACCAAGTTCTCTTCCTCCATTTGTCCCCGAATTCTCTGTTTCCACTTCTTTGTAGAAATTTCTGGATCGCAAGGTAAAGCCTCTTCGCCTTTAGATCTCGTCACTGTCATACAAATCCAAGAACGAATACCACAGTCCTGGATACTTGTTAGCTCTGATACCAAAATGATCTGTAAACTCTTCAACTTTGGAATTATCCACAGAATCACAAATTAAACGTTGTTGTTCTACTTTCTATTAGAAAATGACAGAGATAGCTAGTGAATGAATTTTGCTTATGCTTAGAATCCACAATTGCAGGAAAGGAAAGAATATAAACTCATAAACACCAACAAGTTTTATCCTGGAAACCTCCAGAGGAGGAAAAACCAGTCGGGAAGGGAAATTGCTCTTTCTTCCCACTTTTATTGGCCAATTCAAAACAATAAGTACAAAATTTACAATAAGTATGAAAGAGAAGTAGATAATATCTCACACTTCCTCCCAATTACTTGTTTGCTCTGTCTCAACACTCCTTTCTTCTACAAAACACAATTCCAGCACTAAGAACTTCTTGCTCACTTGCTTTCATGCTTCGATGATCTTGTTCTCTTCTACAAACATGTATTTATAGCCTTTCTCATGTCCTCCCATGCACTGGAGAATGGGAAAGGTCATGGAGGAGAAGAGAGACATGGACAACCTTTCAAATTCTGGGTTGTTCATTTCATATTTTTGTTTTCTGTCCGAAAGAGCCAGGACCGCCACCCAATGCAGACCGGTGGTCTTAGGACTGCCGCCCTAGTTGGGTGGCGGTTCTGTAACCGCCGCTCTGCACAGAGTGGCGGTCCTGTTACTATAAAGACAGAACCTCTGTGTATTATTTTTCCTTCTTCGTGCTGACTGATCTGATGAAGTAGAGTCATTTTGGATATTCGTCAAAGGAAATATTGTATTAGAACTTTCTACATATAGGAGACCACAAGGAGTATTTTACGCTATGCAATGGTTCTAAGTCTAAACCTTTCCCAAAGTGGGGGAATTCTACAGCATTGAAGGTTTGTGAAGGATGCACACATGATTGGGATCTAAATGGATTGAGAATCCATTATTTTGATAATCAAGTTATATGACATTCACTAATCAAAATTTACAAAAAACTAGCTACATTATCGACAATTATAGGAATGACAGATGGGAGTTATTGACATTAAAATTTGTAAGGGTTAAGATCATGTATATTACTTTAGTGAGTGATGTGATATGAATATCAATTTCGTGTGGGAAAAGGATATGAGGCTAAATCATTAATATGAGTTGCTCCAACTCATTATTAATGTAAATGGGTTAAATCATTGATAGGATTGCTGACAAAGTATGTTTTAATAAAGTCAACTCCTTTTGAGTAGCTATTTATGATTCGTGAAAGATTTGTATTGAGCTCATAAAGTGACACATTCTAATGTAGGAGCATCTTCTGAGTCCAATGTGGGATTGAAATTTTTAGGAGTTGAATCACTTTAAATTGGTCAATTTTGGGATTCTCCTATACATAAAAGATGTCTCCCAAGTAGGATTCAGTATAGCCTATTGAATAAGTTACATTCAAGTTCTTCATGAAGGGTGTCTTATGCCCTTCATTTAATCATTAGGTTGATGTCTTCCCTCTAAACCAGGTAATTCTGAATTCTATATGCAAGCAATTATGATGAATTTTAGTGCTTGTATAATTGACCTCTAGATCATTTTTGCCAGCATTCATATGTTTTCTAGGTGATTAAAGTGTCCTACTAGATCTAACTTGACTCCTTATATGTAAGACCATATGGTATTTGAGTTGCACTCGGCAACAATACACATATTGTTAGAACTCTAAACCTATTTAAAACTGAACCTACAGAAGCTAGAAAATAAATACACGTTGCAGTAATTAAACACTCACTAATGTGGAAATAAACACACGTTGCAATTTAAAAGTACTACTTGGAAATAAATTTGACTCACTTGTGATACCAATTGATGCAATCACGGTTAAAAATGCTTGCATAAGAAACTGTCTAAAAGGTTAATTACAACACCTGCAACAATGGACTGTAACAAAAGAAGAATCCAAAAGTACTTACATGAATTTCTAGATAATAGAATACAAGGGAAGAAAATTTGTCTTGTGGACAAATTGGTGGGTTTCAAGCCAACGCTATGGGAATCTAAGTCCCTCTACTTGAACGGTGCAGCTTCCGTATGTGCATGCATGAAAAAGTGGATTTCAATGGTGGCCTTTCGACCAGAGATCCAACAGGGGCACTCCACTGACCCTGTGGCAAAGCTAGCAATTTCTCACTAGAGAAGAAACTTTGTCTGAGAAGGGGAAAGGGAGTGAGAATGGAGGTAGGAGAAAACTAATGTTGTGAGTAGAATATCAGATGCCCACACACATTAATTAGAAATTTCATTTACATGCATTTATAGTTAGAAGAAAAACAAATCCGCAGGAGAAGCTACAAGACCGAATGAAATTCATTGGTCACAAAGTACCAATCAATCCCTCAATCAAAGAGGTGAAAATTCCTTCTTTTATTATTGAAGCTAAAGCAGAGTTTGTACATAGCTTGAGAATGGAAGAAATTCAAGGAAGAAGAGAAAATAGAAGAAGTATGGCATTTTCTGTCTTTTCCAGGTACAGAGCACTCTGGTCTTTTTTGAAATCAATCACCAGCCCTTGGAATGGCTCGAGAAGCCATTATATTCTTCACAAGAAACCGTTACAACTTCACAAATCCTTTACACCTTTTCAAATTCCTCTGTTGTGAAGAAAACACTCATGGCGGGTTAAAAACCAGATCTTGCAAAGCAACCGTTACATTCGATTTGCCAGTTTAAATATAGACCATTTGATTTGCTCCTCTAACTTTGAAATTGGGTCGTCCACGTGGTAGGAAGGGATTGGAGTGGTTACGGGGGAAGCCTTTCACATTTTGTGATTTTTTAGAGATTTGGCAATTTGGAACAAATTGGCCCGCAGCCCCGCTTTGACTTTTCAACTTAGACACGTGGCACGTTCTTATTGGAAATGGGGTCGCGGCCCTTTTCTCAACATTTTAACCTTTTTTGGAAAAAGGCTCAAAAACTCAATTTCCTCCGTCGGCCCGCTGCTCCAATTTGACTAGGACACGTGGCACAACTGGTTGGAGATGGGGTCATGGCTCTTTTCTCAACATTTTAACCTTTTTTGGAAAAAGGCTCAAAAACTCAAATTCCTCCACCGGCCCACTCTTCCGCTTTGAATTTTCAACAGTGGGCCCAAGACCTTGGCTTTATAGCCTGAGCCGCGGAGCATTTTTAGAACTTTTACTTCCTTTTGGAAATTTGGTTAAATTTCTCAAAAGTGCCCCGATGGCCCACTCATCTGCTTTGACTTTTCAACAACCTTGGCTGGCTCACCTTTGACTTTTTCCCTTTGAATAGCCTGATCGGGGCTGCGGGTTACTTTTTAACTTTTCACCTTTTTTACAAAGAGGCTCAAAAACTCAAATTCCCCCACTGGCCCGCTCATCCGCTTTGACTTTTCAACACGTGGGCTTTGCCTTTCCAATGACTCCGACCACGTGGTGATCTGGCACTGATTTGGTAATTGGCCCTTTCTGCCCCACCTTTGAATTTTTCGCCCCTGGACGTTGCGACACATGGAGGCCACTGAGCCTTCCATACTTAGCCTGATTTTACCTTCATTTTGTACCTGGGACACATGGAAAGCCTTTGAAGACTGTCCCTTGGACCCTGGGGAAAAGTTACCATTTTTGCCAAACGTGGCTGCTTCCACTGTTAAGTTCACCAAAAATCCCATTCCTCCCCATCCAATAGGATCTGACCACGTACCTGGGGATTCATTGGGGTCAAAATTTGACGGGGAAAAAACACCCATCATCCCGACTGTGGAAAAATACACAGAGGAAGAGAACTTCATCATTTTGAGTCCAATTTTTGAATTTCCTTCACGAACCAGAGGCATGGAGGAAAAAAATGATTTGACGACCCAGGCCATAGAACAAGTGAACAATTTTGATCAAAAATGGAGGTTGCAAAGAGGATATTACGTGCACAGACCGGGAAATGGAGGATTTCTAAAAATGAGCAAAACAGAGGTTTAAACAGCTCTAGGGCACGACTTTTGCTAATTTCTTGAATCTCTAACTTGGCTTAAACACCAACGAAGGGCATGAGCTCAAAAAAATTGAATTTGGCTATGAAAACGCAGAGTAGTTTTCAGGAGACAACAACTGGCTCTAGCTTGGGGACATGGCGTGAACTGGGCATGGCTAGGGCACGACATGAGGATCCAGAATCTCAAGTTTCAAAACATATTACGTTGACCAGTGCCTTATCCATTGGGCCTTGTAGAGTCATGTAAACTTTGACCAGTGCCTTATCCATTGGGCCTTGTAGAGAAATTCTGAGAAAGAATGGAAGGAGGAAACACACAAGCCAAACCACACACAACAAAAACCAAACAAAACTAAACCAAAACCACACAACAGAAAAGGGAAAAACACACCTACGAAAATCACCTATGGTACAAGGCGGGGGACAACCCACTTTCACTGATGATACAGTTTCAAGTATTTCCCACTTCGAGGAAATTCCAATGGCATTCCATCCAAGTATGAGAGGAGAAAAACATTCTCACCACAAGCTCCATGAATTTGGAATGGGCCGAGCCATAATGAATCAAACTTTCCATGGCTGCCCTTTGGTTCTCTTCTCTTGTCCCATAGCAGGACAAAATCTCCAACCTTGAATTCTCTTGCCTTTTCCCTCTTGTCAAAGATCTTCTTCACTTTCAATTGGTGTTCTTTAATTCTATCCACCACTTGGCATCTGCTTTCTTCCAGCTTCTCCAGGAAGAGGATCCTCTTGTCAATGGAGTCTTTGTATTGACCATCTTCTATTTCTTGCAGCAACTTGAGAGCTGGCATCTCAATTGTGAGGGGAATCTCTGCCTCAACTCCATACAACATTTGGAAAGGTGACATACCTATTGCCTTCTTAGGAGTGATCCTATCAGCCCACAATGCATCATATAACTTCTTGTGCCAGTTCCTTTGATTCTCATCTACCAGCTTGCGAACAATGGTCACAATGTTCTTGTTGCTTGACTCAGCTTGCCCATTTCCCTATGGGTAGTAGTCAGAAGAGTGAGATAGGGAGATTCCAAAGCCATAACAAAACTCTGTGAGCTCCTTGGAAGAGAAATAGGTGGCATTGTCTACAACAATTTTCTGTGGTATTCCAAAATGAACAATGATATTCTCCTTGATGAAGTTGCAGACTGTTTCAGAGCTGGCTTGCTTGGTTGGGATGGCTTCCACCCATTTAGTGAAGTAATCAGTTGCAGTGAGTACATAAGTATGCCCTGCACTAGAATGAGGATTCAGAACACCAATAAAATCTAGCCCCCATTGCTGAAATGGTTCTTCAATCACCACAGGCCTGAGTGGCAATGCAGCTAGTTGTGGCTTTCCAACAAATTGTTGGCATGCTTTGCATTTGGAAACCCAATCCTGAGTGTCTGCAAAGATGGAGGGCCAATAATATCTCCCTCTGAGGATCTTATGTGCGGTGACCATTGCTGAGAAATGTCCACCACAAGCTTGATCATGATATGCCCTGAGCAACTTTTCTTGTTGCTCCTTATCTACACACCTGAGGAAACAACCATCTAGGCCTCTCTTGTAAAGTGCATGATTCCAGATCACAAACTTGGCTGCCTTTAGCTTGAGTGTCCTTCTTTGTTTGTAATCAAGATGAGGAGGGCATTCTCCATAAGTGAGGTAGTAAGCAATGTCAGCATACCACTCATCAGTAGTGGTGACAAAGAGCACCTGTGGACTGTCTCCTGAACAGGTTGAGAAAACACCATCTTTTTCTCCCTGTGCTGAGCTTTGAGAGCTTCATCTTCAGCAATCAGCTTGCACAAACCATTTCCTCTTACCAGATTAGAGGGTCTAATCTCCAAGTCATACTCTTGGGTCTTTGCAATCCAACTTCCTCTCTTAGCCCCAGGATCTTGTTGAGTCAAAATGGACTTGATTGCACTTCCAGGGACCATCACCACTGTATGGGAATTGAGAATGTAGAATCTGAAACTTTTAACAGCTTTGACCACTGCGTAGGCATGTTTCTCCAATTGGTTGTACTTTAGCTCATGATTTTTCAAAGGACAACTCATGAAAGCAATGGGTGCTTCCAAACCTTCATCATTTTTCTGAACAAGGACAACAGAGAGTGTATGTTCTGATGCATAGCAATACATGATGAACTCCTTGTTGAAATCTGGAGATACAAGAGTTGGAGCTTTGGCAATGGCTTTCTTGATCTCCTCAAATGTTGTTTTTCCTTCCTTATTCCACTTGAAACTTGCTTGAGGCTTCATCATGGAAGTTATATGCTTAGTCAGTTCAGAAAACTCAGGCACAAAATGACGAAGGAAGTTTACCTTTCCAAAGAATGAATGAACTCCCTTCTTGCTGGTTGGTAAGGCTAGTGCTTGGATAGCTCTGACCCTCTCAGGATCAATGTGTGCTCCATGTTTGTTCACAATGTGTCCCAACAACTTACCTTCTGTGACTCCAAAAATGCACTTCTTTGGATTTAGAGAAATGCCATGTTTCCTACACCTTGCAAGGACTTGCTCCAAATGACAGATATGATCTCCCCTCCTCTTTGAAAAAACCATGAGGTCATCAAGGTAAATGACAATGCAATGTTTCAAATCTTTGAAGGCCAAGTCCATTGCTCTCTGGAAAGTGGCTCCAACATTGATCAAGCCAAAAGGCATTCTGTTGTAGGAAAAAGTGCCCCAAGGTGTTGTGAAGGTTGTTTTGTTGCAATCCTCTTCTGCCACCTTGATTTGGTTGTACCCTGAGAATCCATCAAGCAAAGAGAGCATTTCAGATCCAGTGACTGCTTGCAAAATATGATCCATGATTGGAAGAGGGTAGTTGTCCTTGAGAGATGCCTGATTCAGATTTCAGAAGTCTACACAAATCCTTATTTCCCCATTCTTCTTCCTTACTGGCACAATGTTAGCCACCCATGTTGAATGGTGGATGGGGAAGATGATTCTAGCATTGAGCATCTTTGTCACCTCTTCTTTGATAACATCAGCAATCTTTGGATTGTAGGGCCTTTGTTTTTTCCTGAAGGGCTTAGCTCCTTGCTTCAAAGGAATGGAGTGATGCATTTCCTTTGGCTGAAAAGATTTGAGTTCATCATAGGAATAGGCCAGGACATCTGAGTACTTTTTTAGCAGAGCAACAAACTTTCTCTTCTCTTCTGGTGAGCAACATTTACCAATGTTAACCATCCTTGGATTCTCTGAAGTGCCAATGTTTTCTTGATCAAAATCAGATGGACACCGAGAAGACTATTTTTCTTTCTCTTGGATGAACCTGTCATGCTTGTCAAAGAGGTCTTCCAAAGAAACTAGGCCTTTGGGGATTTTGTTTCCTTTCAGTTTGATTACTCCCTCTTCATCAATTCCCTCAATTCCTTCCTTCTCTTCTTTGGGGACTGATTCACGGTGTGGGTTTTCACTTCCTTCAAAGAAAATATTATTGAAGTTATCCCTTTGTTCTAAGAAGGCTAGGATCTGATTGTCATCATTGAAGACCTGCCAGTGATTTGCATTGTCTGGTACGCTGGGTCTGAACACCATCTCAATGGTCACTTTATCCTTGCCAAAAGAAGGATGAGGTGTCACTAAGGAAGCTGACACTGCTAGAGAATCAACCTTTTCATTCTGCTCCCTAGGGATAGCTTCAATGGAGAATGCATCAAAGGATTCAATGCAGTCCCACACTCTGTTTCTATAGTGCCTGAGCCTTGGATTTTTCACCTGATATTGTTGGCGGACCTGCTTTACCACAACCTCTGCATCACCTTTGCATCTCAACTTCTTGATTCCCATGTCCTCTGTTGCATTCATGCCTAAGAGTAATGCTTCATACTCTGCAGTATTATTTGTATTGTCAAATTGCAGCTTGTAGGCAAAAGGATATACCTCATTGGAGGGAGAGTATAATACTACACCAGCTCCTGAACCTGCTCTGGAATGACTGCCATCAAACTCCATTGTCCAAATTTGATCTTCTTCTTCCTCCATGAGAAGTGGCAAGTTCTCTTCCTTTTGTGATGTAAGGAAGTAGTTTCCTAGCCCACAATCTTGAAAGAGGATGTTAGCTCTTGGATCATCATTTTCCTTACTGTGAACTTCATTTTTCTGACTGGCAGCAACTTCTTCATTTCTCCTTTCACTGGGATAGTTGCAGATGACCAATCCATTTTTATTTCTCCACCTAGATCTCTGCAAAAACTTCTACTCAACAGCATACCAAAAGATGTTGGGATGTCTGCCACCAAAATGGTCAGGAGTATCTTCTTGTCAGGGTAATCAGCTAGTGCAACCTGAGCATCCTTAATCCTTCCTACCAATGGAACTTGTTTGGATTCCATTGAGTAGCATGTGCCATTTACCTGGGTCAAAGTGAGGCCAAGAGCATTTGCAACTTTTGCTGGCATCACATTATCTGAGGCTCCAGAATCTATAATGCAATTGTTCAACTGGAAACCTTTGATGAGAAGTGACAGGTAAAAAGGCTCAACTCTGTTGGTGGTGGAGGCACTGAGGGCTAACATGTTTTGAGAAGGTGGTATGGATGGTGTGGGAAGTAAGCCTTTAGAATTAGAGATTGGGGATGTAGAGTTACCACCCCGAACTGCCTTGATGAATCTGTCAAATTGGGCAGGATGTGTTTGTAGGTATTCAATTTCAGAGAGCTGACTTTGGTTTTGCTAGCATGCTCTACAAAGTCAAATGAAGTTATGGTAGATGAGGAAGAGGTTCCAGCAGTGGAGAGGATTTAAATGGAAGATGCGTCATTACTTTTGGTGTTGGGTTCTCCTTTTCAAATGTAGCAATTGGCTTGGAAGGAGATGGGGGTGTAGCCTTTGATTGAAATTTAGATGTTCTTGCAGAACCAACATTTAGAAGAGAATTGCTCTTAACAACTTTTGAGTTGGGAGAAGAATCAGATAACTTACTTGGCACAACAGTGTGATCCTTGACAACTGGTGAATCTGATTTCTCTCTAGCTGATTCCATGGAAGGTGGTAATGGTGATCCCCTACTGATGATCTTGTTTAGTGGAGGCTTTGGAGAGCTATCTTCTTTGTTCTTCCTACTCTCAGTTGCAACTGCTGAGGCTGAAACACCATTCTTGGATTGTGCACATGAGTGAAAACAACACATGAAAAACTTGGAGCTTCTTCATCACCTTCCTCCTCATCATCAACGTATTCAATCAGGCCATTGTGCATGCCAACCTCTTCAATTTCAAGATAGTTTTCATAGTCATCCATGCTTTCTTCTTCAGTTTCCTCAATGTTTGTTCCTTCTTCTGATTCCCTAGTGTCACAGATGGCATTGACTGGTGGTGCTTCAAGAGCAAGCCTACGAGGAGGTGGAGCAATTCTTGGTCTATCAGGAGGATTTGGTCTCCTTGGAGCATTCCTCATTGTGATTTGTGACAGCTGCTTCTTCAAAGCAACTAGGTCATTTGCCATTTTTTGGAACATTGGATCAGTGGTGACTGAATTTGAACTCTGACCTTTTTGCTTCCCATTTGGTCCTTTCACTTTTCCAGAAAGAATTAGATCATCATCAGTCTCAATTGCAAAGTCTTGAACTTCCCTCAATGTTCTTGGTTGGGCTCTTCTGAGGAAGAAACCAACTTCTGATGGCAAAGCACTGATGAAGAACCTTTTCAAGTTGTTTTCAGGGGGTACCACATCTTCTGGGATCCTTCTTGTCAACCTATTATACCTTGCTACAAAATATCTCATTGATTCAGAGGTCTCCTTCTTCATCTGAACCAATTGGACCAGCAGATCCTGACAATCTTCTGTGCTCTTGAACCTATGTTCAAATGCACTTCTTATATCTTCCCAGCATGTGACAGATCTTGGGGGCAACATGTAGAACCATTCAACAGCTCTTTCTTGGAGTGACTCCACAAAGAGCCTAACTGAAACATCTTCATCTTCAACTCCCAACACTCCACAAGCAGTGATGAATGCTGCTACATGTTCTTCGGGGAGCTGAGAACCATCCCCTTTGAATTTTGGGAAGTTCTTTCTTGAGCCTCTTGGGAGCTCATGAAGTGGTTGTGGAAGAGCAAGTGGACCAGTATTTCTTCCCCATGGTACGTTAGGCCTGCGTTCCTCATGCTCATGATCACCCATTCTATTCCTGTTTCTATCCTCCAGTCTTGCTAAGGCTACTTCTGCTGCTGCTCTTTCTTCTGCTTCAATTTGGAGTCTTTCTATTTCTTCAAGTTGAGCCCTTATCTCCTCTTCAGCAACTGCCTCTCTTTCAAGCTCTTCAAATGTGGGATCAATTTGTCCTCCTTGCCTCAGTTGTCGGGTGTATCTTCTATCAGCCAGCTTGAAAGTTTATGCTCTTCTCTGGGGTGCTGGAATTTGTCTCTGCCTTTCCAATTCGACAGCACGTTCCTCTTCCAGGTCCAGAATCCTTATGGCAATGAAGTATTGATTGACACTTTGTCTATTATGCCAAATAGCTTCTCTCAGATCAGAAGCAATGTCTTCTTGGATGTGAAAGAGTAAATCAGGTCTCTCAACAGGAGGATTTCCCAGAATAGCCATGATTTACATCCATGTAGTTTGTGTGATTATTCAATCTCCAGAAACTTTTCTTCTAGAATATTTTTTGTATTTTATGACCCTGAGGTCATTTTTAGGTGCAGATGCTGCAAAATCTGCCCCACGGTGGGCACCAAAAACTGTTGGCGAGAAAATTTGTCTTGTGGACAAATTGGTGGGTTTCAAGCCAACGCTATGGGAATCTAAGTCCCTCTACTTGAACGGTGCAGCTTCCATATGTGCATGCAAAAAAGTGGATTTCAATGGTGGCCTTTCGACCAGAGATCCAACAGGGGCACTCCACTGACCCTGTGGCAAAGCTAGCAATTTCTCACTAGAGAAGAAACTTTGTCTTGGAAAGGGGAAGGGGAGTGGAAATGGAGGTAGGAGAAAACTAATGTTGTGAGTAGAATATCAGATGCCCACACACATTAATTAGAAATTTCATTTACATGCATTTATAGTTAGAAGAAAAACAAATCCACAGGAGAAGCTACAAGACCGAATGAAATTCATTGGTCACAAGGTACCAATCAATCCCTCAATCAAAAAGGTGAAAATTCCTTCTTTTATTATTGAAGCTAAAGTAGAATTTGTACAGAGCTTTGAGAATAGAGGAAAATCTAAGGAGAAGGGAAAATAGAAGAAGTATGGTGTTTTCTGTCTTTTCCAGGTACAGAGCACTCTGGTCTTTTTGAAATCAATCGCCAGCCCTTTGGAATGGCTCGAGAAGCCATTATATTCTTCGCAAGAAACCGTTACAACTTCACAAATCCTCAACGCCTTTTCAAATTCCTCTGTTGTGAAGAAAATGCTCATGGCGGGTTAAAAACTAGATCTTGCAAAGTTGTTATGTTTGTGGAGCCTATTTTCATGTTAGAGTGTGGTACACCTTCTATGTGTTACACTCAGGTATTTTTACGGCGGTCCCGCTCGCCAGTGAGTGGGTCAGGGGGTTCGGGGGCAAAGCCCCCTGAAGCAAATTTTCATGGGTGGTTTATTAACCCATGGGTAATAGGTAACCGTTATGGGCTGTTTTTGGGCCCATGGTTTTTCGGTACCCATTGTTTTGTAAAACCGCCTCTTCGGCTACCCATAGGTTTATGGGACGGTTTTGTTTTTGCCCATTGTTTGATACCCATGGTTTTGTAAAACTGCTTAAACAATTGTCTATTTATATGGTCTTATGCATATGATAGAAAGACAAGCAAATGTATTGCAGATGTGCTTTGAATTCGGGTGTGAATTCTGTAGAGTTTGTTGAGCATAGCTCCAAACGGATCTGGGTATTGTATTGAAAGAGTGGAGGCTTGTAATAAAATCTGAGCAAGTGATTCTTGGTGGACATAGCCCAAAATTGGGTGAACCACGTTAAATCTTGTCTCTCTGTGTTGTGTTATTTATTCTACACTTTTATTTGAGATCTGTAATATTTTCTGCATAGTAGTTTCTACTGTTGCGATTCTGTAAGGGATTATTACGCATATTTTATCGCTTATTTCCTAACAATTGGTATCAGAGTCTGGTTTGGTTTGCTGAAGTGTTGAATCGTAGGGAAAGTTTTATCTTGAGTGGGAGCTATGGCAGATGAAGGAAGATCTAGGGTTGATAAATTTAACGGGCAGAATTTCAGTCTTTGGAAGATGCAGATGGAAGATTACCTTTATCAGAAGGATCTTTATACTCCGTTGTCTGAGAAGGTGAACAAACCCTCAAGTATGACAGATGCGGAATGGGATTTGTTGGATCGGAAGGCACTTGGAACGATCCGGTTGTGTCTTGCATCTTTGGTATTATTTAATGTTTCAAAGGAAAAGACTACAAAAGATCTAATGGATGCATTAGGGAAGTTGTATGAAAAACCCTCTACCTCTAACAAGATATTTTTAATGAAAAAATTGTTTAATATGAAGATGTCTGAGAATAGTTCAGTAGCAGATCATTTAAATAATTTCAATATGGTTGTGAATATGCTAGCTTCGGTTACAATAGAATTTGATGAAGAAGTTAGGGCTTTATTAATTCTGTGCTCTTTACCTGAAAATTGGAATAGCCTGGTAATGGCAGTAAGCAACTCGGTTCCAGCTAACTCGAAGTTGAAGTTTGAGGATGTTGTAGGGGTGATTCTAAGCGAGGAAATGCAAAGAAAAAGCTCCAGGGAATCTTCTACTTCAGGGAATGCTTTGACAGTGGAAACTAGAGGGAGACAGAAGGATAGAGGAAACCGTGGAAAATCGTAAGATCGGGCAAGGTCAAAATCCAAGAGCAAGATTGTATGTTGGAACTGTGGAAAGTCTGGGCATGCAAAGAAGGATTGTTGGGAGCTTCGGGACAAGAAGAAACAACAGGAAGAAAATAAGGAGGCAAATGTGGCATCGGGTAATGTATGTCAGGATGCTTTGATTCTTTCTTTGCATAATATTACTGAATCTTGGGTTTTAGATTCAGGGGCTTCTTTTCATGCTACTCCACATAGGCATTATTTTGTTGATTATGTTCAAGGGGATTTTGAGCATGTTTTTCTTGGTGATGATGAGCCTTGTTGTATAGTTGGAAAAGGTTCTGTTCAGGTTAACATGCAGAATGGGAATACATGGCTATTGAAGGATGTCAGACATGTGCCTACATTAAGGAGAAATTTGATATCGGCAGGGGCAATTGGGAAGTGATGGTTGTACTGTGATATTTACAGCTAACTCTTGGAAGGTTACCAAGGGTGCTCTTGTGGTGGCAAGAGGTAAGAAGGTTGGAACCTTGTATTTAACCACTGATAGTACTAATAATTGTAATCTTGTGGCTTCAGATGCAGATACAACATTATGGCACTATAGGCTCGGTCATATGAGCCATAAGGGCATGAACATCATAAAGAAGAATTTGCCTGGATATACAGAAACAAGTTTAGATTTCTGTGAGAACTGCATATATGGGAAACAGAAGCGAGTAAGGTTTCTCAAGGTTGGACCTACGAAGAAAGAGAGTAAGTTAGAGCTGGTACATTATGATGTGTGGGGGCCGGCTCAGGTATCATCTCTTGGGGGTTCAAGTTATTATGTTACTTTTATTGATGATGCAACAAGGAAAGTTTGGGTTTATTGTATTAGAAACAAATCTGATGTATTTGACACTTTTGTTAAATGGAAAGCCTTGGTAGAGAATGAAACAGGTCTTAAGCTAAAATGTCTTAGGTCAGATAATGGAGGGGAGTATTGCAGCAATGAATTTAATGATTACTGTTCTAAGAATGGAATCCGCAGGCAAAAGACGGTTCCAGGAACTCCACAGCAGAATGGGGTATCAGAAAGGATGAACAGAACAATAATGGAACGTGCTAGGAGCATGAGGTTACATGCAGGACTGCCTCTTTCTTTTTGGGCAGAAGCGGTGAGCACAACTGTGTACTTGATAAACAGAGGACCCTCAAGTGCCTTGGATGGAGGCATACCTGAGGAGGCATGGTATGGTAAGAAAGTTGATTATTCATTTCTTAAAGTCTTTGGATGTGAGGTGTTTGTTCATATAGACAAGGATGATAGGACCAAGCTAGAGGCTAAATCAGAAAAATGTACTTTCATTGGTTATGGTGGTGATGACTTTGGATTTAAATGTTGGAGTATTAAGGACAAGAAAATCATTCGGTCTAGGGATGTGGTCTTTAATGAGAAAGTCATGTATAAGCAACAATTGCAAAAATACAAGGGAAGAATCCAAGAAAGAATATGCAGTGGTAGAGGATCTTCCGAATGGGAAAGTGACCCATGAATCAGTTCAGAAACCTACTCAACAGGAACCCCAAACTCCTACAATGAGGAGGTCTTCTAGGGTAAGAAAAGAACCTGAACGTTTTTCTCCTTCTCTTTATTATTTATTACTCACTGATAGTGGAGAGCCAGAGAGCTTTGATGAAGCAATGCAGGTAGATGCCAGTAAGAAGTGGGAGCAAGCCATGGATGAGGAGCATAACTCTCTCATGGAGAACCAGACTTGGGATTTGGTGAAGCTACCGGAAGGCAAAAGAGCATTGCAGAACAAGTGGGTGTACAGAGTTAAAGATGAAGAAGGAGGAAAGAAAAGATATAAGGCCCGGTTGGTGGTCAAGGGGTTTGCACAGAAACAAGGTATAGATTTTGATGAGAAATTTTTCCTGTAGTAAAAATGACTTCTATTAGAACTGTTCTTGGAATAGTGGCAGCAAAAGACTTGCACTTAGAACAGTTAGATGTAAAGACTGCATTTCTCCATGGTGATTTGGAGGAGGAACTATATATGCAGCAACCAAAGGGCTATGAGGTCAAAGGTAAAGAGGAGATGGTGTGTAAACTGAAGAAGAGCTTGTATGGCTTGAAACAAGCTCCACGTCAATGGTATAAGAAGTTTGATAGCTTCATGATGGAGCAAGGTTATATTAGATGTCATTCTGACCATTGCGTGTATACAAATAAATTTAAGGATGGAAGTTATATTATCCTGTGTTTGTATGTTGATGACATGTTGGTTGCAGGTAAAAACATGCAGGAAATAAAAGTACTCAAGAAACAACTAAGTTAATCCTTTGATATGAAGAATTTGGGGCAGCCAGACAAATCCTTGGTATGAGGATAACTCGGGATAGGAAGGAACGGAAGTTGACTTTATCTCAGGAAGAGTACATTAAGAAGGTATTGGACAGGTTTAACATGCACGATGTTAAACCGGTTGGGACTCCTTTGGCAGGCCATTTTAAGTTATCAAAGGAGCAGTGTCCCAAGACAGAGCAGGAAAGAAACCAGATGTCCAAGGTACCTTACTCATCAGCAGTTGGTAGTTTGATGTATGTTATGGTGTGCACTAGGCCTGATATTGCCCATGCAGTGGGAGCTGTGAGTAGATTTATGAGTGATCAAGGTAAAGAGCATTGGCAAGCAGTAAAGTGGATCCTTCAGTATTTGAGAGGAACCATGGGGACAGTTTTGTGCTACAGTGGATCAGACACCACTTTACGTGGTTATGTAGATTCAGACATGGCTGGAGATGTAGACAGCAGGAGGAGCACGACAGGTTATATTTATACTGTAGGTGGGACAACAGTGAGTTGGATTTCACGACTACAAAAGTTGGTGGCTTTGTCAACCACGGAGGCTGAGTATGTTGCTGCCACAGAGGCAAGTAAAGAGATGATTTGGTTACAACAATTACTTGAAGAGTTGGGGCATAAGCAGAAGGAATGTAAGCTACATAGTGATAGTCAGAGTGTTATACACCTAGCTAAGAACTCTGCTTTCCACTCCAGGACAAAGCATATACAGTTGAGATATCACTTCATCAGGAACGCTTTGGAGGAAGATAAGTTGAAGTTGGAGAAGATTCATACCAGTCAGAATCCTGCAGACATGATGACCAAGGTGGTCACAAGGGATAAACTAAAGCTATGTTCAGCTTTGGTTGGCCTTTGCGGATGACAGTGAAGGGTTGAGAAGCTTGCTCAGTGGAAATCAGTCTCCAAGTGGGAGATTGTTATGTTTGTGGAGCCTATTTTCATGTTAGAGTGTGGTACACCTTCTATGTGTTACACTCAGGTATTTTTACGGTGGTACTCGCTCGCCGGTGAGTGGGTCAGGAGGGTTCGGGGGCGACGCCCCTGAAGCAAATTTTCATGGGTGGTTTATTAACCCATGGGTAATGGGTAACCGTTATGGGCTGTTTTTGGGCCCATGGTTTTTTCGGTACCCATTGTTTTGTAAAACCGCCTCTTCGGCTACCCATAGGTTTATGGGACGGTTTTGTTTTTGCCCATTGTTTGATACCCATGGTTTTGTAAAACTGCTTAAGCAATTGTCTATTTATATGGTCTTATGCATATGATAGAAAGACAAGCAAATGTATTGTAGATGTGCTTTGAATTCGGGTGTGAATTCTGTAGAGTTTGTTGAGCATAGCTCCAAAAGGATCTGGGTATTGTATTGAAAGAGTGGAGGCTTGTAATAAAATCTGAGCAAGTGATTCTTGGTGGACGTAGCCCAAAATTGGGTGAACCACGTTAAATCTTATCTCTCTGTGTTGTGTTATTTATTCTGCACTTTTATTTGAGATCTGTAATATTTTCTGCATATTAGTTTCTACTGTTGCGATTCTGTAAGAGATTATTCCGCATATTTTATCTCTTATTTCCTAACAAAAGCAACTGTTACATTTGATTTGCCAGTTTAAATATAGACCATTTGAGTTGCTCCTCTAACTGTGAAATTGGGCCGTCCACATGGCAGGAAGGGATTGGAGTGGTTACGGGGGAAGCCTTTCGCATTTTGTGATTTTTCGTGAGATTTGGCAATTTGGAACAAATTGGCCTACAACCCCGCTTTGAATTTTCAACTTAGACACGTGGCACCCTCTGATTGGAAATGGGGTCGCGGCCCTTTTCTCAACAATTTAACCTTTTTTGGAAAAAGGCTCAAAAACTCAATTTCCTCCGTCGGCCCGCTACTCCGATTTGACTAGGACACGTGGCACCCTCTGATTGGAAATGGGGTCGCGGCCCTTTTCTCAACATTTTAACCTTTTTTGGAAAAAGACTCGAAAACTCAATTTTCTCCGTTGGCCTGCTCTTCCACTTTGACTTTTCAACAGCGGGCCCGAGACCTTGGCGGAACCATGGAGCATTCTAGAACTTTTACTTCGCTTTTGGAAATTTGGTTAAATTTCCAAAAGTGCCCCGATGGCCCGCTCGTTCACTTTGACTTTTCAACAGCGGGCTTTGCCTTTGACTTTTTCCCTTTAAAGCATGATCAGGGCTGCGGGTCACTTTTTAACTTTTCACCTTTTTTGCAAAGAGGCTCAAAAACACAAATTCCCCCAACGGCCCGCTCGTCTGCTTTGACTTTTCAACGGCGGGGTTTGCCTCTCCAATGACTCCGACCACGTGGCGATTTGGCACTGACTTGGTAATGGGCCCTTTTTGCCCCACCTTCGGAATTGCGTCATTGCGACACGTGAATCCGTCTGCTGAGCCTTCCATACTTAGCCGATTTTACCTTCATTTTGTACCTGGGACAGTGGAAAACCTACGCTTAATTGAAGATTGTCCCTTGGACCCTGCCCCTGGAGTTGCATCGTTGCAACAAGTTGCGTCGTTGCGACACGTGGCTGCTTCCGCTAGATTTTGAAGTATGACCGAACCGCATCCAATCAACAGAGACCCATGTATCACTTGGGGATGTTGAGGCAAAATTTGACAGGGAAAGACCACGCCCATCGTTCCCGATTGTGGAAAATACGCAGAGGAAGAAAACTTCATCGTTTTGAGTCCAATTTTCGAATTTTCCTTCACGAACCAAAGGCATGGAGGCAAAACAATGATTTGACGACCCGGGCCATATAACAAGTGAACAATTTCAATCAAGAATGTAGGTTGCAAAGAGGATATTACGTGCACAGACCAAGAAATGGAGGATTTCTAAAACGAACAAAATAGAGGTTTAAACAGCTCTAGGGCATGACTTTTGCTAATTTCTTAAATCTCTAACTTGGCTTAAACACCAACGAAGGGCATGAGCTCAAAAAATTTGAATTTGGCTATGAAAACGCAAAGCAGTTTTCAGGAGACAACAAGAACATAGCTCTCTTTTTGCTCCTCTGGCTACTTCTCAAGATCTTCAACCCTTCTATTTATAGCAATCACGAGTGAAAGTAAATATCACTTTTTAATAAAAATAACTTTATAAGAATACCATTTCCTTATTAAATCACCGTTGATTGAGATGAACCAATAAATAGGTTATCACTCATGGAGGCTTTACCATCCGATTAGAGCATTTTGGATCCCAGGTAATCCCTTTGCGTATACCATAGAAAGCAGATAGGGTGACACATTGTTCTTGGAGACAATTAATCATCGCAAGCGTGCAAAGATACATGGCACATTGAGGTGCATACAAGCTCTCAATATGCTTTGTGCAAGACATTGCACAGGAATTTTCCACAGAGATTTCAAACCATCACAAAAGTCCTCTAAACATTTCATTGTGCAGATCATTCAGTCATTCTTAAAGGTTTGTATTTTCTTTATTATTCCCACACTTACAAAGAATGTCGTGCACAAGGTTGCACGGGTTTGCATAGCACTTCGCAAACATTCTTATTGTTATGCTAAGTGTTTTTGGTGATGCAAGATAACTTGTGAACCCGGATGCTCCTACATCAGCAAACAGTGTAACATACAAAGAAACTTAACAAGGCTTATGAAAAGTTAGAGGCACAACACCAACTACTGGAAGGATATATTTCAATCATTGCTTCACCTTCCAATTCCACATCTATCTCTAGCACCTTTGACTTTCGTTCCAATGCTGCCACCATGGTTTGTTCATCATCCATTACCATTACTTCTATGGCCTAGTGTTGGCAAGGATGCAACAAAGCTAAAGGCAGGGATAGATGTAGAGTCATTTTTTATCAATAAGACAAGCTTGTTAATAAAGGAATGTTATACATATATGTCATGTGATATAGTTAGTGTAATTATTTTAGGTTTGAGTAGTAGTAGCCATTGAGATATGTAAACTATGGAATGTCATGTCCATCTATCATAACTACCCTACCACTTTTCATATGTACTAGTTGATTCATCACTATGTTGCCTGGATACGGATTCGGGTACGGGTTCAATACGCAGATACGTCAATTTTAAAAAACCCTTGGGTACGAAACGTCTTGGATACGTCCGTACATATATATAAAATAATAAAAAAACTAAATATATACACATATATTATTCATATACTCATTTTTTAGTCCATAAGAAATATAAAACTTGAAAAAATAGTACGATCAATGTTCAAAAACACTCAATATACTTAAAGATTTTACATTTTCTATGATATATGCATATTATATTCCTTTGTGTTTCATCCATTTCCTTTGAGATTAATTTTGTGTTGTGATGGTGGCCATAAAAGATGTGTATATGGGGAGCTCTTGAAGGACCTATTTAATTAGGTTGACTCTAACCTGCCAATGATAACTAAAGAGGTCAATCCAATGGTTGGTTCTTGCACTCATATATCCAATGAAAGATCCCCAATAGATCTCTTACCCTAAATCAAATTTTCAATGAATGGCAAATGATAAAAAACAGTTTTTGAAACCCTCGGCAAACAACCTAGGGAAAAGCTGAATTTATTACAGCAAATGCGACTAGGGTTTTTAATGGATCTCCATGCAAATGATACCAAAAAATTATAAACTCTATCCCAAATGATTGCCAGCAATTTTAAAACCCAAAATATGATAAAAATCAGATCTTTTACAGCCAGAAAATTCAGATCTAAATCTGATTACAAACTGCCTGAAAAACCCTCCAAACTTGCTCAGAAAATTATGAAATTGCAGCTCCTTTATTTATAAAAATTCAGAGATATATGGCAATATTTTTCAGAAGTAAATACCTCTAGAATCATACCCAAATAGCCCCAAACTGGGTCGATCCAACTGCTGCAAAATGCTACCAAAAAGATCACCAAAACACTGCCGGAATTTGACTGGAAAATCAAAATTAAACCGCTGGAAATTTCTGAGTGAAATTCCCTCTCAATCCCTTGGAGTTTTCGTCCGCAAGAGATGAAATCCACAAGGGTTTTTGTCCTTGGAATCTCTGATAAAAGCAAGAGCTCTTAACAATGCAAAAAGCTGATAATAAAATCTGGAATGCTTCTAAGCAAGTCGACTTGCCCATATAAAGGCAAAACAGCCCAACCACCACCTCTAAACCAGCCAATCACATTTTTCCTTTTCCCTATGCTGAGCACATTTTTCCCTATGGGCTTGATGTCACATTTTCCAACTTATGACTCCCATAAGCAAGTCACACTTTTCCTTCTTTGATACAATTAATTTTAATTGTATTTTGACATTGACAATTTTAATTTATTAATGAGCTTTATTATTTATTATATGTGCAACTTATAATGTTATTTTAAAAACATTAGCACAATATAATAAAATAATAAAAACTTAGTCACCCTAAAAACCTCCTTTGGTCGTCGGGTAGACAAAAAGGGCCAAAGGTCTTCGCCCAAGCTCATTCGAGAAAGAAGGGACATTACAGTCCTCCCTCCCGGGAGTTGCTTGCCCACAAGCAACTGCAGTAATGCTGGATACTAAAGAATAGACTCACCCTCCCAAGTTGCATCCTCTAAAGGTAAGTCTTTCCAACGAACTAGATATTCTCGAATCACCTTGTTCCGCAACCTTCTCTCCCTCCAATCCAGAAGCTCCTAAAGGATCAAATCCAATCTACCCTCATCCTCCAAGGGTGGTAACTCTACTGAAGAAGTCACATGCTGCCCCAATGCCTTCTTTAAGCAAGACACATGAAAAACATTGTGTATCTTACTTTCAGAAGGTAACTCCAACTCATATGCCACCTGTCCAACTCTCCTCACCACCCTGTATGGACCATAGAAACGAGGCTTAAACTTCTCCGCTCCACTCTTCTTAAGAGTAATCTGTCTATAAGGCTGGAGTCGTAAAAAGACCATATCTCCCACCTCAAATGATCGCTCAATCATGTGCCTGTCTGCATACACCTTCTGCTGATTTTGGGCCTGCTGCATATTATCCTAAGTGTCTTAAGGATATCCTGGCTATCCTGTAAGCACTCTCGAGCCTTAGGAGCTCTACTATCTCCAAACGCCATATTCACGAAGGATCTCACGTCATAACCATACAAAGCTCGGAAAGGGGTCATACCGATGGACATATGGTACGTAGTATTGTAACAATACTCACACAAATAAAGTTGCTTAACCCATGCCCTTTGCTGTCCTAAAACATAGTTGCGTAGGTACCCCTCAATCCACTTATTCACAATCTTTGTCTGCCCATCAGTCTGTGGATGATAGCTAGTGCTCGGAGTCAACTCAGTGCTTGCCAACCTAAAGAGTTCCTGCCAAAATGTGCTCATAAACCTGTTGTCCCTACCGCTGACAATATTCTTCGGGAGCCCATGCAACCTGAATACCTCCCTAAAAAATAAATCAGCCACCTACGGTGCCTTAAAACTCATGGGAATGGCAAAGAAATGCCCATACTTAGTCAACCTGTCAACTATCGCATAAATGTGATCATAGCCCTGCACAACTGGTAGTCCTGTAATGAAATCCATAGATATACTCTCCCACCTCTGCTCTAGAATAGGTAAGGGCTGTAATAAACCTGCAGGGAAAGTATGCTCGAACTTGTTTTGTTGACAAGTCACACACTCTCGAATATACTGTAGAACATCCTCCTTGAGACCCTTCCAAGAGAATCTCTCTCTAACCTACCTGTATGTCTTGAAATAACCTGGATGTCCTGCTAATGGTGCATCATGGAGTGCATGTAGAGACTTTCCCTTAAGCTTAGATTCAGGTACCAAATAAATTCTACCCTTATAATAAATCAAATCAGAAATTACCTGGTAGCGCTCATCCTGAATTTTGCCATCCATGATCTCACATGCCAAGGTATTCTTTGAATACTCGACCACCAATTGAGACTTCCAATCTGCAGAAATCTCACTCACGGAATATAGGACAGCAATATGGGGTCTCCTCGAAAGTGCATCAGCCACAACATTCTTCTTCCCTTTGACATACTCGATGTCAAAATCATATGCCTAGATCCTGCTAACCCACTTCTGTTGCCTCTCATTGAGTTCCTTATGTTCCAAGAAGTACCTCAAGCTGTTATGGTCGGTTCTTACTACAAACTTCCCTCCCACCAAATACTGCCTGAACTTCACCAATGCATGCATGATGGCGAGCATCTCTTTCTCATAGGTGGAATACAACCTCTCGTTCTCCCTCAACTTCCTACTTTCGTAGGCAATGGGATGACGGTCCTGCATCAAAAACTGCACCAATACCTGAGCCCAAAGCATCACACTCTAAAATGAATGGCTTAGAGAAATCCGGAAGAGCAAGGACTGGACATGTGCTCATCACCACCTTGAGCTTATCAAATATCACATGTGCCTCATCTGTCCATCTGAATGCCCCCTTCCTTGTGAGATCTGTCAATGGTGCAGCAATATCTGAATAACCTCTCACAAATCTCCGATAATATCTGCATAGCCCTAGGAATCCCCGCAACTCTGATATGTTCCTAGGTGAAGGCCAATCCTGCATACCCTGTATCTTTTCCTGATGGACCTTGACCCCATTGGCCCCAATGACATGCCCCAGATACAGTATCTTAGTAAGTCCAAACTCGCATTTGGACATCTTAGCAAATAGAGACTGAACCTCCATAATGCCAAGTACCTCATCTAAATGCCTCAAATGATCCTCCCATGTCCTGCTGTAGATCAACATATCATCAAAGAAAACTAGCACGAACTTCCTCAACTGCTTGTTGAAGAGATGGTTCATGCATGACTGGAAAGTGGCAGGTGCGTTAGTGAGACCAAATGGCATCACCAAGAACTCATAATGCCCGTAGTGACATCTGAATGTTGTCTTGAGGATGTCCTCTCGAACACGAATCTGATGGTATCTTGATCGAAGATCAATCTTCGAAAAGTAAATGGCCCCATGCAATTCATCCAAAAGCTCATCAATACGAGGGATGGGATACCTGTTCTTGATTGTCTTCTTGTTGAGGGCCCGGTAGTCAATACACATCCTCATCGTCTCGTCCTTCTTCTTCACCAACACTACCGAAGAAGCAAATGGGCTAGAGCTAGGACGGATATGCCCCATATCAAGAAGCTCCCTGATGGTCCTCTCTATCTCATCCTTAAATTTCTTAGGATGACGATAAGGTGTAGTGATCACAGGCTTGGCACCCTCCTCCAACTCTATAACATGCTCAAACCCTCTGTCTGGTGGTCTACCTGGAGGAATGTCACCAAAAACCTGCCCATGCCTATCTACTATGGTCTGAATATCTGTATGCAACTGTTGTCCACCATCTGAAGAAGATTTGGATGAAATGAAGCATTGGGCTGCCCTCCATGACTGCAATGTGCTCTCCATGAAAGAGCTGATGATAGACTCCACACCGATGTGCTGAAACAACTCTAGGTAGTCTCCACCATCTGAAAGCAAAGCTCGTAGCACAATCTTCTTCCCATCTGTGTGTAGCATAAATCATCCAACTCGCTCCATCCGTCTGAAATCCTGATCACATATCTCCCTCAAGAGACTGACAGCCACTGAATCCCCAAAACTGCATCTATCTCTCCAAGTCCAACTATGTAAAAATCATCTATCAATGTGTAGTCTCCTAGCTGGATACTAAGCTATGAAATCCGTCTTGTGCAGCTCAGAGCAAAGCCATCTGCCACTCGTACACTGAATCCTTCAAACTCCTCAACCTGTAAACCCCGCTTCATCACAAATCCTTCATCAAGGAAATTGTGTGTAGCGCCACTATCAATCATGCAGACAACTCGCTGCCCCTTAAGTACTCCTTTCAAACGAAAGGGGTGGTACCTAGGGACTCCAGAAAGTGAAGCAATAGTACCTGAGCCTGATGTCTCTCCCTCTCCAAGCTCTAACTGGGGCTGCTCCTCATGTGCACCGTGATCATCATCGTTGTCCTCTATATTTGTATCTGGTTGAGACTCTGCCTCTATATCTGAAATGACCTCAATAAGATGCACCTTGCCTTTCCCAAGGCAGTTGTGTCCAGGTTCCCAGTGGTCCTTGCAACGAAAACAAAGTTTCTTCCTCCTCAACTCATTCTGAGTCTCCTGATCCATCCTAGGAGGGGGAACACTCTTCTGCTGGGTAGTGGAATGTTGAATCAGTTTGGAGCTTGTGAAGGGCTTCTTACTAGGCTGGTAAGAAGTGGGAGTTGTCTCCAAATCTAATGTTGTCTAAATAGCATCATGTAATGTACTAGGCCTAAGGGCCTTGACCAACCCTCTTAACCTGTCATGCAGACCCTCAATGAAAAGCATTACCACACGTCTCTCAGGCATCTCTGGTACCATTACTACAATCCGCTAAAATTCGTTGATGTAAGAATCAACGTGCCCACTCTGTCATAGTTGTGCCAAATCCCTGTAATAAAGTTCCACATCTTTGCGATCAAATCTGGCAATCAACTTCTCACTAAACTCCCTATATGACCGCAGTAGGTCATGTCTCTGTGTGATAAGCCCATGGTGCCACCAATCATATGCCACTCCCTCCAAGTGTAGAGTAGCAAACTGAATAGCCTCATGTTCCTACATAGGTTTGAGAGTGAGGTATGTATCAAGCTTGTGAATCCATGCCCTGGCACTAATCTTTCCACTGCCATCAAAAGTGGAAAGGGTCACCTTGCTGGTAACCTGCTTCAATTCTCTGTTTTGTTGGGCCCTAGGTCTATGCGCTTGTCTAGCTCTCAAGCTTTCTCTTTTCTGCATACAATACTGGTGAAGGGGAAAGGCGTTCCGTACCTCTTCCGGTAATGCTCTCCATTCATCATGAGCTACCATCACATTATCCTGAAAGACTATGTCCTCAAGTGGGTCCTCAACTAATGGTGGCTCCTCCCTCTGTAGGAATCTAGGCTGCATAGGTCTATCCGCAGTCCTCATGGGTCTCCTCTCCTCTGTATATCTCCTATCATGCGGAGGGGAACCTCTCACGCTACCCACCTCTGTAGGTGCCCTACTGTGCCTTCTGTGGCTGCTGGCTATGGATGCAGATCTTTCCCTTCTATCATGCCAATTTCTTGTCCTGTCCATACTCAGATTCTCCATCAGTTGTCTCATGGTTTGAATCATTTCCTGATGGGAATCGATCATACCGCTGAAAAGAACATGTTGGCTAGATTTTCTGCATAGCATCAAACCTAGGCAGTCATGAGATAAATCTCCCTCATTTAACCGGTGAGGCTCCCGTGTCAGATTTGTCAAAAAATGTGTTATTATCTATCAGGGGTTTTACTTTAACCACTTAGTTCATGAACCATAACTAAGAAGTTTTGCAGCAAGTAAGCAGCTGTTCAAGAAAGGAAGTATTTTATAGAAGAAGGAAGTAAAGGAAATACAGAGAAGAAAAGGGGAAGATGTGCATCCCAATTAGTAGATAGCAGAGCTAATTACATGCACATAGAAGAAACTCAATAGATATGAACACACAGAATTATAAAACAAAGGCAGCTCTAGATCCAGATCTAAAAAAACCACAAAGTTTATCAAGAGATCTAAGATTAAAAGCAAGAAACACAGTATACCGTGACACAAAGTTCTCCGGAAACCTGCTCCTTTGTATTCCTTTGCTCCAAGTTGCTTTCAGGGGTTCAACACAAAGTCTAGAACACAAGATTGCTGCTTACAAAACTCTGATCGATTAACCCGAAGGTTCTTCCTCTACTTATAGAATGTAGAGGGGCAATTACAAGTTGGAAGCTTTAGTTGAACTGGCACATGTGGAAGTCGGAGAAGAAACAACTGGCAATCTCCCTCCTGGAATTCCTCTTTGCATGACATGTATGATTTGCAACTGAAAATAGAACTTTCTATTTTGCACGTCTGCCACCTATCTCCAAGTAGTTGACTTCTTCAAGTAATGGCTTTTAAACCAATCACTTTAAGTTGTATAATTTAATTGATCGCTCAATTACTTTGTCGGAGGAAAGAAGAAGGAAGAGGAAAGCTGACTTTGTCGGAGGAAAGAAGAAGGAAGAGGAAAGCTGACTTTGTCCTTTTTCATGTCTGCATGCAGCTGATTCAAACTGGATCTGGAAGCAACTGGGTCTGGAAACAAGCTGGAATTGCAAGCAGTTGGAATTGGAAGCAAGCTGAAATTTTGCCTTCGCATTGTCTTCTCTTTTATCCTTGAAGCTTTTGTAGTTCTTCTACTGTACATGCATCAATGCAAGGTTGGCCGTAGATAACTCATCATCCTTATTTTTAATTGCATATGAGCAATTAAAAATTCTGGAAAGCACTCAGGGTGAATGAAAATTCAATGAAGGCTTCAACTGGAAGATGAGAGCACATGCACAGGATCTTGGAAGGAATTTTCCACGCACTGACTTCTTCACAGGCTGCATTTGAAACAAGAGGATGAACCCTTTGTGCCGGAAGCTTTTGCAACTATGAGATCTGGATCTAGATCTACATATGGATTTGCATCCGCATCTATATCTGCATCTGGATATGGATCTGCACCTGCATAAAAATTCTGGCAACTGAGTTGTGGATGGAAAAGCTGCAGCTCGAATAATTCCACTGCTTCTTATCTGCATGCATGAGTGAAGTCTTTCCTGCACGCATGAGTGGAGTCTTTCCTACACACATGAGTGGAGTATTTCTATCAATTCAGCAAGAGGTTCCAAGCCTAGATCCGTGGAGATCATGTTGTGCTTTCTTTTTCATCTTTCTTCGCCATAGCTTTGTCTATCTTTGTCTGAACAATTCTTTTTCTTCTTATTTAACTGGAATTCTTCAAAACTGGTGCAGATCTGGACAATTCTTCAGATTCGGAGGATATATGCAATGTATTGGACATTGATAAAAGCTCCTTTTCTTTTGTAAAGCACCTGTAATGAATTCTTGAGCTCCTGTAACACCTGTGCAAACAATTATGCAGACAAAGATCAACCTTCTTCAAAACATGCGCCAAATCTGGAAGCTTTTAGCCTTGTTGCCACCTTGCCTGAGCAAAATCCTTCTTCAAATGGGGCGCACTTTTCCTCTTGGCTGCAATTCTTTACCTGTGAATTAAATAATTCACCCATATGGCTGCCCATGCTTATATAACCTTCACAATTCTATAATTAATAATTGCCCTAACAATTAAAGGCAATTAATTAATTAAAAATCATGCTCTTCTCTTTTAAAAATAGCATGTTTAAGGACAACCATCCAATAAATTAAATTAATCCAATTTAATCCTTCACACATCACTTCACTTAAGCTTCACAGTGTGCTTTGACCATAGCCACTGAAAATAGGAATTAATATAATCATTTAATACTTTAAAAAGTATTAATTCCTTCTCAAAAGGGGCTGCATTAAATAAATTAAATTTATTTAATTTTGGAATTCTATTTTTAATTTATTTATGTCCACTTCCCTTTGTTGACTTTTCCACAAGCCTGGGTGCCAAAATTGGGTGAATAAATATTAACAAATATTTATTTAATGCATTATTATTCACCCAAGGTGGGTCGCACTTTTTTGCACATATAATTCTATTTTTAAGAATTTTCTCATAATGGGATTCTTTACCCTGCAAGGCAGGCACTAAAATCCCATGATCCACTTAAATGATTTGACTTTGACAATGGGATTATTTACCCTGCAAGGCAGGCAATAAAATCCCATGATTTCACTTAAGTCACTTTTCTTTTATTTCACCATGGGAATTTTTACCCTGCAAGGCAAGGAATAAATTCCCGCCTGCCTGCAGCCTCTAACTTTCCCACTGCAGCTTAAGTGAACTTTATATAACGGGAAAAATTACCCTGCAAGGCAGGCAATAAATTCCCGCCTGCCTGCAGCCTCTAACTTTCCCACTGCAGCTTAAGTGAACTTTATATCACGAGAAAAAGTACCCTGCAAGGCAGGCAATAAAATCCCACCTGCCTGCTGCTTCTATTTTTCCCACTGCAGCTTAAGTGAATTTTATAACACAGGAAAAAGTACCCTGCCAAGCAGGTACAAAATTCCCACCCTGCCTGCGGCTTCTATTTTTCCCATTGCAGCTTAAATCCTTTGTTTTCCAAAAATGTGCCCATCCCCGCAGGGGCTTTTCCGTGCACGACTTCGCTTTTTCCCAGTGATCCAGACCTCCGATGGTGACTTCCTCCGGGCATAATGTGCGTATATGTTTTCCAACTACTCCAGGCCAAAAATCGGGCTTACCCGGCAAAGGAATTGTTCTAGAGAAATTTCACAGAAAACGAAACAGGACAACACAAAAACACGAAAAATTGCCAAAAGTTACAAATAAAGCCCAAAACTTATTCCTAGTTAAAATCCTTCTGGTACAAGGTAATAATGATATGTTCGATCATAACAGAGTTAAAACGGGGCGCAAATAGCCTCAAACGGGGCTCAAAATAATTAAATACAAATTTCCCGCAGACAAATCCCGACGACAGAATATAACAATTTTGGGCATCTGGGTATTTGGCGAAAAAGGCTAATATGGCTCTTTGGGAATATCTTGACGCAATACAAGAACTTTCAGGCAATAAAAAACACAAAACGACCCATTATTTTAAAAGTACGAAATTTTTTCGGATAGGGTAGTCACAGATTTCAGGATGACATCTGGGTACACCAGAACATCTAGGTCAACTCGCTCACATCGTGGAGTGTGTGATCCCTCTCTCCTGGCCATGATTTCCGAACTATTCTCTGTATCCAAATCGGCTAGAATGCGAGCCTGCCTCCTTGTATGATACCTGTGTGGCACAACTTCTCTAGGCTGCATCAAACAACCCTCCAGGTAGGAGAATTGTTGCTTTGATACCACTGAAAGATCCCCAATAGATCTCTTACCCTAAATCAAATTTTTAATGAATGGCAAATGATAAAAAACAGTTTTTGAAACCCTCGACAAACAACCTAGGGCAAAGCTTAATTTATTACAGCAAATGCAACTAGGATTTTTAATGGATCTCCATGCAAATGATACCAAAAAATTATAAACTCTATCCCAAATGATTGCCAGCAATTTTAAAACCCAAAATATGATAAAAATCAGATTTATTTGCAGCCAGATAATTCAGAAAATTCAGATCTAAATCTGATTACAAACTGCCTGAAAAACCCTCCAAACTTTGCTTAGAAAATTATGAAATTGCAGCTCCTTTATTTATAAAAATTCAGAGATATATGGCAATATTTTTCATAAATAAATACCTCTAGAATCATACCCAAATAGCCCCAAACTGGGTCGATCCAACTGCTGCAATATGCTACCAAAAAGATCACCAAAACACTGCCGGAATTTGACTAGAAAATCAGAATTAAACCGCTGGAAATTTCTGAGTGAAATCCCCTCTCAATCCCTTGGGATTTTCGTCTACAAGAGATGAAATCCACAAGGGTTTTCGTCCTTGGAATCTCTGATAAAAGCAAGAGCTCTTAACAATGCAAAAAGCTGATAATAAAATCTGGAATGCTTCTAAGCAAGTCGACTTGCCCATATAAAGGCAAAACAGCCCAACCACCACCTCTAAACCAGCCAATCGCATTTTTCCTTTTCCCTATGCTGAGCGCATTTTTCCCTATGGGCTTGATGTCACATTTTCCAACTTATGACTCCCATAAGCAAGTCGCACTTTTCCTTCTTTGATACAATTAATTTTAATTGTATTTTGACATTGACAATTTTAATTTATTAATAAGCTTTATTATTTATTATATGTGCAACTTATAATGTTATTTTAAAAACATTAGCACAATATAATAAAATAATAAAAACTTAATCACCGTAGAAACCTCCTTTGGCCGTCGGGTAGACAAAAAGGGCCAAAGGTCTTCACCCAAGCTCATTCAAAAAGAGGGGACATTACATCCAAAATCACCTTCTAATCCTCCTTAAGAATGCGGAAAGGATTCAATGTTGTGCTTTAATAGTTTCTAGGAAAGGATGCTCTTTGAAACTTTAAGCTATGCAATTTGTGGTTCCAAATTTTTCTATTAGTATTGAAGATCACTTGAGATTTGATCTCATAAATTACTTGTACGGAGACTCAGATATATGTCCAAATTTCTATGAATAGCTTCTTTCCTTGGCCAATTGTGATGATCCCAAATAATTACCTCAAACGTTCTTGATATCCTTTGAATATTTTCTCTTCAATAAACTAGAGGGATTTTAAACAATCTCCAGGTTTCCTTGTGGGTGTCATGCCCTCCTAGTCTAGTCCTCAATAAAACTGAAGTTTGTTTCAGACAAAATAAAATAAAATAAAATAAATTTAGAGCCCTGCCACTGCCCAACGGTTACTAATACGTTCTAGGTAAGCCCTAGATATGTCAAAACGTATTCAGGACGTACCCGGGATGTATTAGTACCATACCCGGGACGTATCCGTATCGGATACGTATCTAGTAGGGTACGGGAGGGTGGGGGGCAAACCTTGGTAGCATAGGTTCGTCATGATCAAAGTTCTCCCCCTCAAGTCTATTCTCTATCCTATTTGAAGTCGAGCCTGCATTTTGGAGACTGTACACACAATTATTACAATGATAAAGGAAGACATCAAGATTCTTATATTTGTCACGCTTTATCATGATATGAGGATGCTTTTATATAAATTATCGTAGATAGTTATCATCTTGTTTATATTGGTTAGTATTTTGGTTGCTTTATATTTATTGTATATAGCTGATAGACACAGATGGTGTGAGTAATATGTCTACAAGAAAACAAGCAGACGACAACTTATACCAGTGGATTCAAAATTTAATACCCATGTATTCACAAATAACAAACATTTACTCATAATCAGAGGACAACTTATACCAGTGGATTCAAAATTTAATACCCATGTATTCACAAATAACAAGCATTTACTCATAATCAGTGAAGTAATGTTAAGAAAGCCCACCAAAAGTTGCAAAGTATAGAGACTAAGGATGGACCGAAATTGTTGTTTCTTTTCATCCACCTGTTCCAGTAAAAACCAAAATTTATCATCTCCCTCTACCATACAAACAAAACGTTTAAGACATCAAGGAAGATTACTCCAGTTTAAAACTTCTGTGCAAATACATGTTTCAAGAAGGGTGAGACAAACCACCTGTTTCTTACAAACTCCCCGCAATGACATGGCAATAGCTATTAGCTTCTCAAATATTCCGACAGCGATATCTATGCTGTCATCATCTGACACTTTTGAAGCTGCAACTTTCCCGACAGCTAACATTATGGGCAGTGCTACCTTAACATTTTCCACAGGCCGTCGCTGAATTCGACCAATAACTGGTAAGGTAACAAAACAACAAGAAGTGATCAAAGTAGGCTTAAAACAATCAGCAATTACTAAATACCATTTCCAAGAACTATAAATAAGTGATCCAAGCAAATAATGACATTTATTGTGCTACAAAATGAGCTTATCCCAGGTCATTTCTAGTAGAAGTAATATCTACCAAGGATTAAATACATTTTAACGGAAACTTATAATTACCTATAGAAAAACCATGCAAAAGATAAAGAGAAGCTGATAACTTTTCATCGGTTTCACACAGTGTAGATAACTCCTGCAACAAAGGATAATCTGAACATTATAGAACTCCATAAGAAAATACGTCAGTGAAAATTAAAATGTAATACATGGAAAAGTAATAAGGTGGCTTTAAAGTTTAAAACATAACCACTGGGATGTTCAACTGTTTAAAGAAAGTTTTTTGATTGTTCCTTTACAGTAATCATAAATTCATTTGCATAGGCTAGATATTAACAGTCAGATACGCTGACATTGAAATGTTGATATGGGTGGCAGGTGGGTTCCAAGAGATGCTAGCAGTTCATCTCGTAGTTGTTATTAACAATCTCCTTAGCAAAAAAATTAATGTAGTAAACATTTTTTATTGCAGACTCCTTCCTTATGCCTGTTCTTTCCTGTTTCTTTAACTTTGCAATAATTTCACTAATTTGTCTCATGATTCCTCTATATATGAGGTGTTGTTGCATTCTTCTCCAAACTAGGCTCTACTCCCAATCTGTTATTTTTAATACGAATAATAATTCAGTGGTGTGCTAAATTTCTCGTGGCATACAATTATGTGGAAAGCAAATGAAATGTGAATCGAATAATGTGATATTTTATAGCTAACAGCTATAGATAAAGGGCAATGATCTTTGATGATATGCCAATTCGGGTAATAGTCAAAATTGCATGAGTAAGACAGGCAAATTGAGAAAAATTCAAAAAAGACATCAAAGGAAAGAGACATATAGGTAAACGATGGGAGGGAGGGTGAAGAAGAAAATCATACATCAGAGAGATATATGGGAGGGAGGCTACACTCCCAATCTGTTGTTTTTTATATGAATAATAATTCAGTGGTGTGCTAAATTACTCATGGCATACAGTTATGTGAAAAGGATATGAAATGTGAACTATGAATAAATGATATTTATAGTCAACAGAGAGGGATAAAGGGCAATGATTCAATTATATGCCACTTCATGGAATATATAGAGTGAAATTCGAAAAAGACGTGAGAAGGAAAGATAAAAAGGTAAATGATGGAAAGAAGAATATTATATTTCAGAGAGATAAGATGCTGAGCACTTTTTGGATTCATCCCAAAGTAGGGTCCCATTTCACATATATAGAATGTAGAAGCAATCCCCCTAGTGCTCACCAGGATGATCTGGAAATTAATTTCTCAAGTCTGCTCACTTCGCAAACTACTGTATCTACCAAGGCAAAAGGGATTAGAAGAAACCTAGCTGGGAGAGCATATTCTAAGATTCAGAAACATCAGTTCAAAGAACAAAAATCAAATGGGTGTGGAATGCGAAGACTTCAGCCTCATATTCGAAGGACACTGAGGAATGGGCACAAACAAGCCAACCACCATCGTGTACGCAATGGCAATTAATTAGCATGCCAGCATTTGCATGCTAAAGTGTCTTCTCACAACACACTTTCATTAATTATCTTATGATTTGTAATCACTTAATTATTAAAAAGATAATTAAATTAACAGCTGCAGTCTATACGTGATAGAGTTGGAATTGCACTTAGATGATAACACTTGAAGACCACCCCCTATCATTTCATAATCATTCACAGCAGGGGAAAATTTAATGAGGGGACTGGTATGATGACAAAAGGTGGTGGAGGTGGAATAGTGTGATACATTCAAAATTTTCTGATCATCTTTCTTCCCTCATTTGCTTTCCTGAGTTCAGTCATGATAGGAAGCTAATTTGGTGCACACAAAAGAAGGATGTTGTCAGCAAATGAAATAAAGGAGTCGGAGGGAGATGACTTCAGCTCCCTGCCTCCCTATTGTTCAGTATGGAGGATCAGGAGGTGCCATTTGTAAAATTCCTAGACAGGTTCTGTAATGTCCCTTTACTAGATAAATAAAGACAGTTTGGGTTTTCCAACAAACCCATATACCAAATATGCAACAAACTGATTTTTATTCAAACCCTTATCAATAAAAAAGCACAGCAGTCTGATTTCTTACTTTTACTAAAGAAAAACCAATAATTAGAGACACCCACAATGGGCAAAGCCTTTACAAATCCACTTGGCACATGAATATGGAAGAAAATATTTTTACAATAAAAAACTGAATTTATTTCTACTATATTTCAGACCACAAAACACAAAATATACCTGCGTTTGATTACAGCAAATTTTCTGGTAAATGACGCCCCAGATGGCATGAAGAGGCCAAATGACTTGTATGTAACCTGGGATTGAAGAAATCTGCCCACGTATGATACCCTAAACGCAGGTCTGAAACCCCAAAGGGTGTAGATAGCCCTAGAAATGGCTACAAATGTCTCCAAAGACCTTCCCAAATTTGATTCCCGCTGATAGGTGGCTGATCCACTGTAGAAAACACTGAAAATCTAATCTGCATATGATGTCATAGCTGCCAATCTCTGAAATCACCTTGAAATTGTGCCTCAGCTCTGAAAATCTGGCCTTTAAATCTAAAAATCTGGTCTTTAGTTCAAATGTGATCTCAGTGTTAGATCATCAAGGAGAAATTGAGGTTTTCCATCCCCAAATTCTGATCACGAAGAGAGTTTTCATCCTCAAATGACGAATGCTAAGAGGTTTCCGTCCTCAATAGAAATAGAAGCACAAGTGCTCAACTCATAAAATTAAGACGATACATAGATGATAGATGTTCACAAACATTCCCCTCCATCTTCTTTTATATCCTTCTCTTTCTTTTAATTTCTAATTAAGCATCGGCCCACTTGAATTAGAAAAGTACTCTTATTTTAAAATTAAAACATAAGTGGCCAACATAAAGTTACTTTTTGGCTCACTTATTTTTAATCTTATCATGTTCCCCTTTCCTTCATCCCATTAGCTTGTGGGAAACAATAAAATAGGCTAAAAGTCTTTGTTCTTCTTTAATTTCAAAAAGGGGACACTACAGTCCTCCCCTCTCAAAATTGCTTGCCCTCGAGCAATTGCAGGCCTAGATGCTCAAGTATCACCGTGTCAATGTGGTGAGTCATGTTGTAGTGCTTATAGAGCTTGGATCCCATACCTGTCAAATGGGATAACTCCTACCAAAGAACATGGTGTAATATATCCCAAATGGATAATGAGTGTCATCCAACCTCAAGATGATAACCCAAAATTTCTAAATGCCTGACAACATCCACAAAATCCCACAAACTTGAAAGATGCCATATACTCACATCATTGGGGGGTTGTTGTCCCACTTGGCTTTTTTATGAAAGAAGGTTTTGAGATATTAAACCCTTGTGCTCCAATGGTTCCTCTCATGACTTGGCGAGTTGTTTCTCCCAACATTTGATAAAAATCAGACTGTAGATGGGCTGGAAATGAGTTGTAACAGCCACCAATCACTTGTATTTTCATCCAACTAGTTACCCGTGTGGCTGCCATGAAAATCTCCTTCAGCTGAACCTTCTTCCAACTTCTTTCATCAAAGATTTTCCCTCAATTTGTACAATTTTACAGCTGTCCTTAGCTGATAACAGCAGTTCCAGTACTTTGAAAATGTCATTACAGCAGCAAAATTGATCTCCTTTTGCCCCAATCAAGAGTGTGAACCATGTAGGAGCTGAAAAATGCTATTGGGAGTAAGTGCATCAATGAGATAGAAGTACCGTATGAGCTGATAATGGTTATGACAGCAGTATTGAAATTGGGATTTTGATGCATGGTTGTCCCAATTGTGTTCCTTTCACTTTTGGGTCAGACGATATCATCATCTCTTGTTCTCCTCATATGCATGTCAATCATTAGGCTCGCTTCTTCCTTTTGCTTCTCATACATATGAGCATGTTGGACAAACCACACTTATGTCTCTTCTTTTCTATCATCTCCATTTTTGGACCTACATATAGAACAGACATATTAATGAAATCAAGAGCTTCCACCAACATCTCGACAACCGCTCCATCATGCCTGATAGACATGTCATTCAACTCTCTTCAATGCTTACATCTTCTTCATAATTTCCTTTCATTTGATGAACTTCCAACGGTCCATTCTTGTTGTCCCACGCATTGTTGTAGCAGTATTGCATTTTCTCGTTCACAAACAGCATTGTAGTTGCTGGAAACTCTTTTATAACAGCAGCAAACAATCTCTCATTGATGGTAGGCAGAAAATCCTTCCACCTTGTGCCTGAAAACACTTTTGCGATTGTCATAAAAAGTGTTAAGGGGTTGGTTCTTGCAAACACCAGCAAAAAGAATAGCATAGCAGCTGTCATACTTTAGATTATTCACAAAATTCAGAAATAACAGTGATATAGGGGCTGGAATTATCAGAGAGATGAATACTCTCAGCCGAAGATGACTCCAACAGCACCATTACCATAGCAATGAATACACCATTGATGCACAGAAAATACAGTAATATACAATCTCATCCATGTGTTAAAAATACAATAGGGAGTCCCAAATATATAGCTGGGAATAGTTGGTTTATGCAACAATATTTTGTTGCATAAACAAACAATAAGTTGGGAACAACCTAAATTAGTGCACCATCCAAATTGTACGTGCACACACCAAATTGTCACTCCAACAAATTAACCACTCCCAAAATCAAGCTTAACTCCAAGAGTAAGTGTGAACACGGCTAACACAACTTTTTTGGTAAAACCCAAACCATTGGCCAGTGTGAACACGACTACTCCAACACCCTCCCATAAGCGCGAAATTGGGAGTGAGAGAAAAGTCAGGAGACATCCAAATATGAGTCCCGAAAACAAGGCCTGATAAGGTACTTATTCCCAATAACTGGGAAAAAAGAGTTACCATGGATGAAAAAGAGTCAACGCAACATACCCAAAAAAACCAGTAAAAAAATAACGAAGCGGAGAGAAATATCTTGTTCCAAGGCATCCCAAGAAGTAAGGCTCAAAAAACTCATACTCTGCTAAAGAAGAAGATTGGTCTGCAATGTGGTCTAGATCCACTGCTCAATCACAAAACTCAAGATCAACTAACACTGTAATTCAACATAATAGCTCCATTGCAAGGAGACTGCCAATGGAATCTATGACATTGTAATTCAATAGAATAGCTAAACTTCAGAAGGAGAATAAGCTCAAAATCTAACTGAAGGAGATTGTCAGAGGTGATGTCGATAGTGCAAAAAATCACCAAACATAATTCGATCTACTACTAGAAGATGTGGTCCATTAATGATTAACTATAAAAGAGCAAGGAACATGACACTTGAAAAAGCAGGATCAACGCCCCACCCTCTCATACTGCTAAATGGGTGGAGTGACACTACAAATCTATATGAGTGGCTAAACCAACTACTTGTGTCAACTTGACAAGTTGACACTGGGCTTCACCAGACTATTTATACCATAAGAGAGACTGTCAACATGCCTAAAAAGTATCGAAAATACAGATCAAGATGGCCCTAGTGGCGAGGGGAAAGTCATATAATTAAAGGAGAAAAAAGTGCTCAAAAAATGGAGCACAACCCCATGAAACAAAACTCCATGGCTCTGTAGACTCGATGCGACTACAAAAGTTCCCATAGCAACAATATTGCCAAGTGACGCATAGAAACTCCAGAATGTTGTCAATCTTGAAAGGACACCATCTAGAAGAGGAGAGATGCTCTTAATACAACTGCCAAAGAAAAGAGCTCAAATAACAAAGAGCATTACGATGCAGGAGTAATGAGTGGATCAAGAAGTTAAATGGTGGAGGAGGCACACCTGTAGATCCTTCCCAATGTATGCTTACGTTGTCACCACAAGTGATCAAAGATCCATCCCAAATGAACATGGATGGCTGAGGATGCTTGCATATGAGTTGGTGAAAAACCAATCACTAGTACATGCAAGGGATTATCTGTGTGTCAGTTTGATCATGTCTGACAACTGAAATCTCAGGTTCCTCAGGCCTTAGTGAAGGCGTAGCAAAACTCATGTGTTGCTCCAAATCCTCATGAAGAGTGGAGCAGATAAATACCGAAGCTCTATCATGAAGTGATCCCAATGAAGTACTTGCACGAAAACAGATACCGTAGTGAGAATGCCACCTAACAACATGTATAGGTGAAACAATACCCTATGAGTGTTTACCAATACCTCTGTCAAAAAAAACCATTGAACGAAGCATGCGAGAACCAAATGTAGTTCTATGCTTCTCAAAGGAGCTAGGCATGTGAGCGGGAGCGGGAGCGGGAGCGGGGGAGCGGGAGCGTGAGCAGGCTTAGAAAGTGACAAGTCAAGTTCAGCATGTGCAGAAGCAATAACTGCATGTGGACTAGAAATAGGGTTATGTAGGTCTACAATATGAGGGTAATGTTGCAGGCTAGCAAGTTTTTGTTGCAGGGAGTGTATGAGGTCGTCCTTGCCATGAATGAGAGCATGCAGAAGAGATTTTTGCTTCTTTCTATTCTCTTCCACAAATTTTACCAGGTCTTCCTGAACTGAGCAAATTTCAGTGAATAACATCTCACTCTCATAATGCAAGGCAAGTAACTCAAGGCAGAAAGCCACGATGGGAGGCAAGCAAGAGCACAACAGAGCAAAAATGGGACAAACAAGAGCAAATAGGAGCAAATGCGGGAAAACAAGTAAGAAAATAATCGATGTTTTCTTGTGAGGGGGTTTGACCGCCTGTCAAACTAGGCCTCACCCTCTAGTCTTCGACACTCAAGAATAGTAAGGCACCCAGAAGTACTGAACAACGGACTAGATAGTGGGGGTCTAGAGACGGCAGCCCCCAGCGGGGGTCAAGGGGCACAACCCCTTGCGCGCTCCCAGTCGTGATACGAGGCGGGGTTGAGGGAAATTGCCCCTGAAACCAAACACAAAGTGCCCTTTGAATTAGCCTTGAAAAATGCTAAAAAATCAATTTTTTACAGAAAATCACTCCCACTTGACAAGTAAATATTGCCCTCTTTTACAATAATTACCCTCCTTGATAAAAACTACTCCTGTAACACTTTGTCAATCACAAAAAAACCTCTCCTTCACAAATAATAAATCCCTTTACTAAAAAATATCTCATAAAGGTCACAAAGGTAAAAGTGACAAGAAATGGGCTTGCTTTAAAAAATTACCTCCTTAAGAGGAACTTGGGTTAGCTGAAAGGTGAGCTTGGAGAGCGGCGAGCTAGGAGATTAGCTCATTGGCGAGATAAGAGAGAAATAATACTTCAACAACTTAGCAATATAGTATGGAACAAAACCTTTATTTAAAGCTTACCTAATTTGCATTTGAAACCCAAAAAAACAAGCTAGCTTAGCCAAGTGGCAGCCCTGACGATGTGGACATTCAGGGCTGAGTCAGATCAGCTAGGGTTTACAAACCACTGATGGGGCTCATCATATTTTGTGAAGGGCTTTGTAAAGAAGACAAAAATTGTCACTGCCCTAGCCGCAAATGGATTGCCGCCAACCATCTGAGCCTGTGTTGCCCGTGAATTGAGAAGACTTTGTTTGAGATCGTTGCCTACGGAAGGGAGATTGTAAATAGTCATCGCTGATTTGAATACCGCAGAGTATTTTTCTGAAGGGTTTCAATTGAGTTCAAGACATGGCTGAGAGGAGATCTGAACTATGAAACCGCCAAGAGATATTAATATGAGTCATTCACCCTGGAAGGAAGGAATTACCGTGTGGATCAGACGACGGGTCGAGTTGGGCCTAGTTGACAAAGGTGTTGAGGAACCGAATCCAATGTGGAGGCGTTGGGATGTGAACGGCCAAGACAAACGATCCAATCAAACAAGGGTTTCACAGGTACCATAAAAATCCCTGCATTGAAAGAAACTGAGACCAGGCCATGAGCATTAAAATATCACTGCTCAGAAGAGCAAGTCGACTGTTAAAGAACAGGCTGCTTCAAGGAGATCGTTGTTTTATAGAATAACGCAACATAATAAGCACGCTCCACTCCACGTGAGATAATGACGGTGGAGACAAAAGAGGACTGCCCAACAAAAAAATGACAATGTTCAACAGTGAATATACTGCTGGTGTATGTGATCTCCAAAAAAAAATAGCACCCGTGAGAACAATGAATGTTAGAAGAGTATGCTCTTGGGTCTGAGCATCCTTGGAAATACCCGCCTCAACACCTCCAGTCTTTCAAATCTGGACAGCCAGCGGCATTTATGTGTTAGCACCTAGCAACAAACAATGGTGCACAAGAAATAAGAAGGGGCAATCCACAACAAGAGCTGTAAATCTGACTAAAAAAATTCTTCATTGCAAAGTAATAATTTCTGCAACTATTCTGCAAAGTCAAATACAGATTTTCAATGGTTGTGCACAATTGGCTAAGTAATGGCTGTTGGGTTGGCTCTGATACCATATCAGAGAGATAAATACTCTCAGCCGAAGATCACTCCAGTAGCACCATTACCACAGGAATGAATACACCATTGATGCAAAGAAAATACAGCAATATACAGTCTCATTCGTATGTGTTAGAAATACAATAGGGAGTCCCAAATATATAGCTGGGAATAGTTGGTTCATGCAACAATATTTTGTTGCATAAACAAACAATAATTTGGAAACAACCTAAATTAGTGCACCATCCTAATTGTACGTGCACACACCAAATTGTTACTCCAACAAATTAACCACTCCCAAATCAAGCTTAACTCCATGAGTGAGTGTGAACATGGCTAATACAAAACTTGTTTGGTAATAACCCAAACCATTGGCCAGTGTGAGTATGACTACTCCAACAGGAATCAACCATATAGTGACTGAAAATTCATCAACAGCAAACTGACAAATACTCAAGTGTATGACTGAAATTAATTGTATGGCTGCATACAAACTGTTGAGTTGGCTGGAAATGAGAATGACAACAGCTCTCCAACCTAGAATAGTGAAGCCTTTTTGAAAACAAATGTCCTCCTTGAGTTCCGCTTCACACCATGTGACTAAAATTTCCTCAAAAATAGCCTCGGACTAAAAATTAATCACTTCAATGACTAAACTACTTGCATGCCAGCAAGTACATAAAGATCATATGGCTTACCCACTTTCCCTATCAAGCATCTCACTTCTCCGGCAATGGTGACTATCCCCGTAGCCTTGCCCTTCTTGTATTTCCAAAGATCACCTAAATCCCACAACTTTCATGTACAAGCAATTTGGAACTTGTATGAAAGTATCTATGTGCCCTTTCCCCCTCAAAGGGTTTTTCTTCACTCTATGACCATTTTCACTATGTTGTCCATGATGACCACAAATTTGCCATGATATACCATGAAGCATCAAACTTGACATAAAGTAATTCTTTTCAACATGTTGCCCATGATGACAACACATCTGAAATGACATAGTAGGAAGCAACACTTCCATACTTTTGGTTGTCCACAACTTGTTCACCTTCCTTTGCCAGATGAAGAACAATTGAGGTATCTTCAACACCTCCTCCTACTAACTCAAAATTTCTGAGTTAAGATCAGCATTCTCCTTCCTCTTAGACTCTTCACATTCAACAAGTGAAGTCCTTTCTGCCTTGACTTCATCTATATTTTGTTGACACATGCATGGAGCATCTTCATAGTTCTTGCCAAAGTCATAAACACCATCAACTTACTTCTTATTCATTGTTCTGAAAATCCCACCAAGTTGAACATCAACATTATCATCCCACCATTGGGCTTTAACAACAAAAATCTCTTCACAATCTTGCAAATCTGACTTTCCTTCTTTCTTTGGCTAATGCTCCATGATTTCTCCCTCTTCCCTCATCATCAAGGGAAATTCTTTGCCCTAATTCCCACTTGATCTTTTTTCAAACCCATGAAGTTGGCAAGTGGTAGTTCTTTCCGGATCTCAACTGGAAGGGCTCTATATTCAACGTAGCTAACAACAAAGTCATTCACTAAAGAGTTGAGTTTCCCTCACCAAAATGGTTTCTTCTTTTGGAAGGAAAGTAGGCCGGAATGACCTAAATGAAGAATCACTCACAGTTCTTGGTGGCTGGATTTTATTGCTTGCCCTTTGAAGAGCTTCCTTCACCATTTGGATGTTGCATGATATGGATCAATTGTGCCATCATATTAGCCAATCTCTTTTGCCCTTGGGCAAACCTCTCAAACCTAGCATCATTAAAAATTATGTCCACCATTTTATCTTCTCATTCTGAATCACAAGCTGGTACGATCAAGTGCTCTAATACCACTGTAATGTCCCTTTCCTACACAAATAAAGACAGTTTGGGTTTTCCAGCAAACCCTTTTACCAAATATGCAACGAATTGATTTTTATTCAAACCCTTATCAACAAAAAAGTACAACAGTCTGATTTCTTGCTTTTACTTCAGAAAACCCAACAATTAGAGATACCCACAAGGGGTAAAGCCTTTAGAAATCCACTTGGCATGTGATTGTGGAAGAAAATAATTTTTACAATCAAGAACTAAATTTATTTTTACCAAATTTCATACCACAAAACACAAAAAATACCCACATATGATTACAACAAATTTTCTAATAAATGACACCCCAAATGGCATGAAGAGGCCAAATGACGTGTATGCAACTCCGGATTGACGAAATCTGCCCACGAATGATGCCCTAATTGCAAGTCTGAAACCCCAAAGGATGTAGATAGCCCTAGAAATGGCTGCAAATGTCTCCAAAGACCTTCCCAAATTCGATTCCAGCTGATAGGTGGCTGCTCCACTATAGAAAACACTAAAAATCTAATCTATATACGATGCCCTAGTTGTCGATCTCTGAAATCGCCCTAAAACTTTTGCCTAGCTCTGAAAATTTGGCCTTTAACTTTAAAAATCTAGCTCAAATGTGATCTCTGTGTCAAATCACCAAAGAGAAATTGAGGATTTTTGTCCCCAAATTATGATCACAATGAGGGTTTTCGTCCTCAAGTGATGAATACTAAGAGGGTTTCCATCCTCAATAGCTGAAAGTAGAAACGCAAGTGCTCAACTCATAAAATCAAGATGATAGATAGATGATAGATGTCCACAAATGAACCCTCCATTTTCTTTTATATCCTTTCCTTTCTTTTAAATTCTAATTAAGTGTCGGCCCACTTAAATTAGAAAAGTACTCTTATTTTAAAATTAAAACATAAGTGGCCAACATAAAGTTATTTTTGGCTCACTTAGTTTTAATCTTACCATGTTCCCCTCTTCTTCATCCCATTAGCATGTGGGAAACAATAAAATAGGCTAAGGGTCTTCGCTCTGCTTCAATTTCAAAAAGGGGACATTACAGGTTCCAAGATTGCTACAATATCTTGAGACAAACACCCACATGCATGTAATAGATTAATTCAATTAAAAATTAAAAGACAATACACATAATTTATCCAAATAGCACGAATGCCTCTTAGTATTGAAACCTAGACTGTTTTGGTACAGGTACGGGTACAGATATGGGTATGGGTATGGTATGCAAAAATGGCAAATTTTTAAAAACCTCAGCTACGGTATGTTGTGGGTACGTTTATGTATGTATGTAAATTTAATGAGTTAGCCTGTCTTTTCTATAGCCAAACTTCTATTTTACAATGAATTAAACTGACACAGTGAACTACTCACATAAATTACAACCAAATGCAATACTCCCGGTCAGACCACCAACAGTTTTTCTAGAGTTATAAATTTTTCCCATTGTAGCAAAGAAAACATCATTTTGAGACAATCACCTTAATTTTCTCATTTGCTTCTTGTATCCACAAAAAGATTAAAAAGGACATGACCCGACCAAAAACATTTACTAACAGCTTGCTTTTATTTGAAGGATTTGCTAATTTTAAAAGCCTTTGCAAGTTTGTTTGCTTTTTTGATTCCACTACCTTCTCATAAATATTTTCATGTCAATATATTGTTGCATCTCTGCTTTGCAGACTCCTTATTACCTAACATACATGAAATGCTTCTACTAGTAAAGAATATCAGTGCTTAAACATTTGCTGATCAATCTGTACCAACATAAATATATGAAAAATCAATATTGAATCTACATGGAATTTTTTGATGGTTGACATACTTAATATCAATAAAATGGTGGGTTAATTGTTAAACATGAAATATTATTATCCTTTCCCACCGTTTAATGTATAAAGAACAAGAATATGCTACTGCCTGGAAATTGAAAAGTTACATTCTAAATTATCTAATGATGAAGAGTGGAAAGAGACAAAGCAGTACAGGACCTTAAATATCAACACATTAAACAGAAATGTCATCTCCATTGATCATATTTTGAACTTTTAATGATAATTGACCAGCGCCATTGAATTTAATTTACTTGGATATTGAAATAATGAATACTCACTTTATATTTTTGACTAAATATTTGAGTCGAGCTTCATGTCAACTCTTTTTAAGATTCATTTTTGGGGTTTGAAAGATTGTTTTCACAAAACATTTTGCTGCACTTACCATATTTATTCTGTCCATTTATCCTGCCTTTTGGCTCCACTAAACCAGCTATATTGTGCATAATTAATTGTTGCATGGAGACTTGTCTCCTACCACTAGAGCCACATCACAGAGAGCGGTACTTGTCTCAGAGACTGGTAAACATCTCAGAGAATTGCATTTCAGTGTTTTTTCTTTTAATATATTTTGTACTCTTAAACCTAGATATGATGGGATGTCAAAGATGAATATCAATGTAATTACTCTTGTCTTTTATGGACATGCATGCATACATACATGTGCATATAAACTGTAGAGAAAATAATATTATACAGCCTAACAAAAAACATTAATTACTCTGTAAAGTAGTAACGATATTAGAAGTCCATAAAAGACAAGAGTATACATACATTATATGTGTGTGTGTGTGCGCGCGTGCCATTTCTTAAGTACCCACCTCTTATTTTTCATTTTTCGAGAAATAGCATACCTGTCCAGTCTCCTGGTAACTATGGTGCTTATATTACAACCTTTTTTAACATCATATTTGGACTCACTTCCCACTACTTGTTAAATTAAGGTAGCTTTATTGTGTAAACCCCATTGCACACAAGATTTGCTTAAGCAATATAACTCAAACTACAGTTACTATAATTTCTTGTGTTCTCCCAGTAAAGTTTATGGCAGTGTCCTTTAGAGGTTTCACGGATGGCTGCTTTGGTTCAAAATACAGGTATGTATATAAAAGGATATAAATGGAGATAGATTTTGAGTTGGTCAGGCTCAGGGCTACATTGTAGTTCTATTTGATTTTAAGCTATGGGTGTAGAATAGGACTTTATTTTTGAGCTTTGCCAAAGTTAAGGATCCAATTTAGCTTTAGACTCAGGCTCACTAGACACTCACATCTCACCATGGCTAGGGAGATTCACCCCAGCAGTGATCACAGCTCAACAACCACTCACATTAGACAAAACTCAGGGCAATCTCCATAAAAGGCTAAAGCTTACAAGTACACCTCTGTATGCCCTTGAAACAACCCCTCCTGCCGAACACCAAAAAAGAACGGCCCGAAGAAAAATTCTGTTAATCGACAATTAGTTCAGGCGAGAGAAGATGCCACTTATTTCCAAAACACTTTCATTATTCACTCACAGTTAATGTTAACCAGCTTTATTTTAGTTTACATTGCTTTAATGTTCTTAACCGCTCCTTTATCCTTCTTGGCTAATTGCAAATTGTTTATCTAGGGATGTCAGACCCAAATACACCTTCAGTACGCAGCCTACTCTGCTGCTCAACAGATCTATCCTCTTGCAGTTTTGGCCATATGCTTTAACCACCCAACCCCAGGTTCTGAAGTGAGGTTCTTCCGAGATGATTAAATATTAATCATGTTTTTTCTTTTTACTGCAGGGCATGACCCCTTTCTGTAGGTAGGTCTGTTGTCTCACCTGCACCTAAATGACCTACTTGATCAAAGCAAAACACTTTCTCCAGTTAAATAATGGAAAAGCTTATTTTTTATTTAAAAGCCAGACAATTGTGATCCTCCTACTTGGAGCCAAAGGCAACCTAATTCACGATCCAACAACAGGTGCTCTAAGTAGATTTAACCAAGAGAACTTATTGGCGATCCACAAAATATTTTAATAAATGTATAACCATCAATTTCATAATTCTATTGCCTTTTTATGATTATGCAACATAATGGTTTGCTTAAGACCTTTCCTTCAATGCTATTACAATAACATATGACCAAATGCATCCTCGAGAACATTTAGCATTTCTTCTCCTTGGAAAATTGGCATATTTTCAGTTGCATCAAGTTATAGGTTATCAGCATACCTATTTATTGGGTTGAAAAATGCTTATAAGTGTTAAAGCTCTTGGTGATCTAGCGACCAAACTGGACACATTGGAAATCATACTTTTCTTGCTCGTCTCCATCTGCATCCTACATACCAGGAAGACCCATTTGTTGCACTAGCTCCAATGAATTACATGGAATCTCTGGGCACGGAAGTCAGAGCACTTGGCATCAATATGGAGAAATACGATACACATTGTGATGCATTAAGCATTTGCTTATATTTATTTCTATTAATGATTATGGGCTACTCCTTTTCTTAAAGAGAGTCATGCTCTAAAAGATTCTCAATCAAACACAATGCCAATCTACGAACTTCCCTGTAACCATGGTTCCTTATCTTATATACAGTTCCTGTTTCAGAAGAACAATGCATTACCCCAAATCAATAAGCTTTCGCAGATTTCATACCAAATCATTTTCCCGATAAGAGTTACCACCACATCTGTTCACAAATCACAGAGAACAAGGATGTTTTAATTGAAATGAGATCACTACATGGGGATAGAGTTGGTGTGAAAGGACATTATCAAATACATTAGCTCGCAACCAACCATTAACTAACCACTCACCACGTAACATTAGCATGCAGATCCAAGTGACTGCTACCCATAATGGGATGATCATGGGAACACATACTATCTTCAACCTAGTTCTATACTAAACAAGGAATCCATTAATGATCTGCATAGATAAGAGATTTATCAATTTATGTTATAAAAACAATATTATCATCATGGAACACAGGGAATGCCAAGGTATCCTTGACATGAGTCACACCCTTAAGCACTAATGAATGTTTGTTAAATCAACAACGGTTCATACATCAAAAGTCTTTTAATCGAACCGAGACATTGTTCATTCAGATGGCATGCCCCTATCTTGTATTTTACTATATTACCATGTTCATCTACATTATCATAATTAAGATTATTCCATTTTGGTTTACCCTTATTCCATTTTCTTAGTACATCTCCAAGAACCTTCTTCAGCCCCAAAGGAAAATTATATGGTGTAGCTACAAAAGAATTGGGTGCCCAATTCTTTGATTTGACTTTTTAACCTACTTCCAACTAAACCAAATGTTGATCAATTGATTTGATCAAATCTCAACACTTTGGTTCCACATACCTAAGTCCTATAACTAGATCCATGTTCAAATTTTCAAAACAAACAATATACTTAAGATTTTACATTTCATTGTTCATGTGGCTGCCATACGTTTGATATAGGAATACAAACAAATCTAGAATATATCATTTAGATTTTCCTCAAAATCAAGTTTATGTGTGCCACTTGCGCTAACTCCACTCACCGCTCCTTGCGAACTCCCCTGAGTGTCATCTTCGCCATCGAATAATGAGTAGAAAAGTCAAACATTTAACACTGGATACACCCCTGATACGTACGGGGTACGTCAGGGTACGTGACGGATACATATAGACGTATCCGTCACGTACCCCACACGTATCAGGGGCGTATCCAGGGAGTATCCGTATCGGATATGTATCCAGCAGGATTTGGGGGGGGTTTTCAAGTATCCGTGCAACGTAGCTGTACGGCATTACAAACAATAGAACAAGTCATTGTATTCTCCAGAAGTCATTATCTTAAACTAGACATTAGCTTAATGAAGGTGACAATCTCATATCAGAACTTCAGAGAACGATTTCGGAATTTAAATTAGCCAATTTGAATCCTAGTTTTATTGTCCTAGCATATTTGTCAATAGATACAGCAGCTAGGCATCATTATGCATACACCTTCTTCGCCTTATGAGAGAGTACAGGGTGCTCCAATACACCTGTAGTAACATTAGGTTATACCTTACGGATAGGATTTCTACAAAAAAATGGCTTAAATCAACCCTTCCCATTTCAGATTTCTCAAGTAACAGAATGCAAAATCTTGTCAAGGTTCAACGAACATGTTACAGCATAAAGTTTGCTTCACTAACTTCTAGACCATCATTCTTCAGTACACCAAACAGCCAAACTAGAATTCAATATGGAACATTTAACAACCATGCGTATCTCATATGCTTCAATTACAGATCCAAAACGGAAAAGAACCCTAGCAGGGTGTTTACAGAAATTCCTCCAAAATAAAAATTCTAAGGAACATATAACACTTCAACTTAACGTTTCAGGAATCATATTTTCTTTCAGCTATCATGTATGTTTAAGACACAGGAACAGATCTGAATATGAAAACAAATACTCATTCAACATCTCCCAGATGACTGCATGAGGATTTCATATAGAATAATCAGAGCTGCAACTACTGCAAGTAAAATATATTCATAAGGTAATGCTATTTTTCCTTCTATGTACAAGTTTTATAAGAATACAAAACAGTCATTGAAGACTTTCTCCTTTCACAAGGTATAATTGCAAAACTGTATTAAAAAATTCCTTTTAACCATTTCTTTCGGAGTACATTGCCATATTTCTTTTCTTTCATACTTCCTAAACTATCTTTCTCTTTCCATAGCACTACTGCAATCAAAAGAGATGCTTCATCAAGTTAAGCATTCAAGGAGGGCTTAGATCTTCTCTATGTTCACCTGCATGCAACATTGTTAAAGAATGTGTCGGCAGCAAGGCTGGCATGTTACCTCCTTCCTCACCAAATAGGCTCTCTGAAAGATCAATATACATGTAAATCACAACACACATTAATGCATAGTAAATAACCCATCGCAGAGAGATAGTCCATAGTCATTTGCACTTGAAAATTTTAGTAACCAAATGCAAACAAGTTTATTCTATAACAATGAAGATTAATCTCAATCATATGTCATCAAAGGCACACAATGCAACAGAAATTTATGTAACAGATTTCAAATTAAGCATTCTCAACAGTCCAAGATTTCCACACAAAGGTCTTCATAATCATTATCAACACACAGGCCTCAAGCCAGCCCATGCAAATCAATGAAGCTGAAATCAATGCCCTAATCCGTCAGTCAACAATACCACAAGATCAAAATAAACATGTGCACAAAGGAGGGCATATGCCAATATGCACCCAGGTGCATATGGGTATATGCCCACTTCCATAAATACACATATCAACCTAGATGGAGCACATAGGCATTCATAGCCATAAAGGAAAACAAGAAAACAAACAGATCTTGAGAGGGTGGAAGGATAAAGAGGAAACATGCCTGTAGGGTAAAGTGGCTAAAGAGTACTTTCACCATACAAGATGCCCTAGCATGGAATTCACTCTCCTGCTCTGAACAGAATTCTTCTTGCTCAGACATGCCCTTCTTCTATGTGTGTACCATTGCTTTAAGATTGCTCACATATTACATAAATCCAAACTTTAGTTTATTTGACAAAACTCACTAACCTCTACCAGGTACTCCCTGAGGTTGCTTCCCTTCAAAGTTCAACACAACGGTGGAAAACTGTTTATGTTTTCCTTGTATTTCTCGAAAGGCCTTTACAGCATCTACATGCAGCTGCTCTCTAGGAGCGTACAGTCATATATGGAGCTTACAAGCTTTTATGGCACTTCCTAAGACCTAACCTAACACTGGAATATGTGCTTACAAGCACAATCACCAACCTTGGCTCCCAATGGCCACACTCAGCTCTCTCAGCCAACAACTCCACCGCCAACCACCTAAAGATAGCGAGCTCATCCTTCTTTTATAGTTGTGCAACCAACTATTTTCCTGCTTCTCTTTCTTGTTTGAATTTGCCTTAGGCGGGCTAGCTCCTTCTAGTCACCTCCAGATTCTCCCGCTCGAATTCAAATTTGAATTGAGCCTCTTTAATGCTCCAACCTACAAAACCTCTACTTGTGCCACGTCGTTTCGACAGTTGGCTTTCCTAATCGTCCATCCTTGTCAACATCCCTGTTAGACAACTTCTGACACCTTTTGTCGTTTCCGCCAACTCCATCTTGCCACACACTTCTTTTCTCTCACTCCTTGTCACGCCTACATCCTCTTTTTGTCGAGCGTCCTTTGCCTGAGTTCCACCTCCGTCATTCTTCTACGCATTGTTTCTGGGCCTTCTCCAAAACATACACGCACCCTCTATCCTACTCCTTCGCAAACTTCTACGCATCTCCAATCTTCATGGTTGAGTCAAAACTCCACCACCCTACCAAAATCCTATGCACATCGTTGTGCCTTACTCTACTTCCGCCAATCCTTCGCTATCCTCTCCGCACATTCCTTCTCAAAACTCTCACACGTGCCTTCTCTATTTCGGTCTTCTTCTGCTCTGGCTTATTCTTCCGCGCACCTTCCAATCCTTTCGCGCGTTGCACTTTCCTCTTCATACCTTGCGCCTACATTCTTGCACGCACTCAAACTTAGCCAAAATTTGTGCAAGATTGCACTAGACCTTGGATGCTCCTGCATCAAACACCTGAGGTACTTTAAACTTGAGGTCCTCCTCAAGTAGACTGAGAGAGTGGTAGAACCACCCTTTGAACTATCGAGGCAAATAGTTCTAGTTCCTTCGTCCTCTAATCTTGTTTCTAGCCTCGACGCTTATTCCGACATCTCTTCCAGTCCGTCATCACCTTCATGTGACTTCTTCATGATACCTTGTGCACACTCATGAGCTTTTGCCCACCATAACCCAAATTCCTCCTCCCAATGGATCTCTCTATTGGATTCTTCGCGAGTCTTCGCTCGCCTTCAACTCTCCCCTACGTGATTCCATACTCACCCTTGTTCGTCCACCTCTGCCAAAAGCCTTCAGGGCTTTGTTTCTCTTTTCCTACCCACTCCTTATCTCAGCTTTCTTCTCTTGCACCTTCCTTCTGTGCGCACTTCTCCTGCTCTTGTTTCCTTGTCCTTGTCGCTCTCCTTTCCCCAACTTTCTCCTTCTTGTTTCACTTATTCACTTCCACGGGCTTCTACAACCTTGTCACTCCCCTTCTTGTGCACCTTCTCCTTCTTTCTTTCTTTTCTTCCATGCCTTCTTTATTGCACTCTTTCTTCAGCACATTTACTTTCTTGCGCACTTATGGATCCTTGAACCCATTGTTGACCATCCATCTCCCGGTCTTCCTCCATTGCACCTTTTCGTCGTTTTGCGGGCTTCTCTGTATCTACTCTCCTTCCTCACTGGTTTGAACCCAAGATCATCTTCTTCTCTCTCCTGGTGCGTTATTCTCCTCACTCGGGCACTTTCTTTCGCTCTTCTAGTTGCGCTTTCTTCCCAAGCACACTCTTCCTGTGGCTTCGAGCTACTTTCCTTAGGCTTCTCTGGGGCAGCTCCATTCCTAGTGCATACATGGCCGCCTTTGTGATTTCTTCTTCACCTTCTCCTTTGCATCATCGACTTAGACCTCTTTCTCCTCCACTTCTCTTCTTGCACTTTTCTCCTTACACAATTCTTTTGCAGCCATCTCCTCACTATTTTTTCTTTGTTGCCTTCAGGGAAACTCTGCATCCTTCTGTAGTGCACATCTGTCCTTGCCGATCACACCTTTGCCCACTCGCGCATTCCTTCTCCTTTGCGCCCTTTGCTCCGCACACTCCTACAGCCTCCTTCGACTGCTTCTCTTGAATTGTCTTTGGGGCAACTCCTCCCTTGTGCAATTCTCCTTTGCACTTATCTTCCCCTGCTTGCTCTTTTGCCTTCAAGGCAACCTCTTCGTTCTTCACACAATCTCTCCGCTTACTTGTGCGCCTCCTCTTCATTGCACACTCTGCTTCCTTGAGGTCTTCACCAACTGCCTCTTCTTCCTCCGGTGTGCTCTCTATCGCGCCCAATCTAGCAACCTTCTCCTTTACAAGCTGCTCTGCTTCAGTTGCCTTCAGGGCAACATCCTTCTTCCTCTCTTTTGCTTCTTTTGCAATGGTGCTCCCATTGCCACGTCCTTCCTTGTCCTCATGCTCTTCAAATCCTTCAGTTCGGAGTTTCTTCATCCGTGCAATCTCCTGTGCTCCGTATCTGCTATGGGGGTCTCTTCTTCCGCACATTCAACTGCGCACCCCATTTGTCCTTTCGTTGGGACATCTCTTTTTGCGCAATCATCCTGAGCACTCTGATCCTCCTACTGGGACTCTTTCTTCTACGCGCTCTTCATTCTTTAGTTGTGCATTTCCTTGGTCCACTCCTTGGACTCTACACACTTCTCCCCATTCTCTCTCGATGGCTTCCAACTGTGACATCAGGTCACCTTCCATGTGCGCATGGCCTTCCGCGACCATTTCTTCCTCTTGTCCCTTGGCTGGGACATCCTTCTCCACACGTCTCTCTTCACTTGGCTGCGCACTCTTTTCTCTCCTTCCCACCACTCCATCTTGGGGCACCGCGCAACCTTTTGTGCGCTCATGGTCTGCAGCGACCATCTTCTTCTCCCTGGCAGCTTCCCTCCTTGGTGCAATACTCTTGCGCACTGCCACTTTCTCCAGGGTGACTTCTCTCTTCACCGTTAGCTCCAACTCTTGAGCTCTCTTCATGCACTATCTTCTTGTGCATTTGTCGGCGATACTCCCGCACATGCCTTTGCTCCACTCTTGTGTTGCGCTCATGCGCAATCTCTAGTCGTTGTGCTCTACACATCGCCTTTTCTTCTCTTTGGCGCTTTCCTCTTCGTGCAATCTTCTCTGCGTTCCAATCTCCTCGCTGAGTCTTTCATCTCCTTCTCCTTTTGGCTGCTTCGCGCTTTAAGACCTTGTCTCCTTCAATTGTCTTTCTCTACATCCTCCAGTCTAGTCTTGACACCATTTAGCTCCCCCATTACTCTCTCCAACATCTATGTGATTGTTGCATCTAAATAGTCTCCTTTGCTTGGCGGCATCTTGCCTTCTCGCGCAAGATCATCAACTCTTCCATCCGCTACACTCTGGGATCCTCCTGTGTGTTCTCTACCCACCTTCCTTCGCGATGGAGAACACAACTTTTACGCCAGCTGCCTCACGTTCGGCGATTTGCTAATTATTCCGCTCCCTCACTTTCCCGTAGGAAAGAACCAGCTTTGATACCACTTGATAAAACACGCTAACCTCTACCGAGTACTCCCCAAGCCTGCCTTTTCTTCAAAGTTCAATACAACGGATGGAAAATTGTTTATGTTTTCCTTATATTTCTTTAAAGGCCTTTACCGCATCTACATGCAACTGCTCTCAAGGAGCTTACAGTCATATACATGGAGCTTACAAGCTTCTATGGTGCTTCCTAAGACCTAACCTAAGACTGGACTATGTGCTTACAAGCACATTCAACAACCTTGGCTCCCAACAGCCACACTGCTTCTCTTCCTGGTCAACAACTCCAACGCCAACCACCTCAAAATGGTGAACTCAGCTTTCTATTTATAGCTGACGTGCCCTATCATGTTTCCCTGCTTCTCTCTCCTGTTTGAGTTTGCTTTTAGGCGGGCTAGCTCCTTCCAGATGCTTCCAGATTCTCCCACTCGAATTCAAATTTGAACTGAGCTTATTTAATGCCCCAACCTACTGCGCATCTGCTTGTGCCACGTAAATTCTGGCCATTGGCCCTTCCTGATCGTCCATCCTTGTCAAACAGCTTCTGTCAAACAACATTTGACACCTTTTGTCACTTCTGCCAACTATCCATCTTGTCACGCACTCCCTTTCTCTCACTCCTTCACCACGCCTTCATCTTCTTTCTATCACGCGTTCCTTTGCCTGAGTTCCATCTCCAATCATTCTTCTTACGCACTGTTTCTTGGCTTCTAGGCCTTCTCCAAAAACATCCACGCGCCCTCTATCCTACGCCTTCACAAACACCTGCGCATCTCCAGTCTTCAAGGCTGAGTCAAAACTCCACCACCTTACTAGAATCCTACCCGCATCGTTGCACGCCTACTCTACTTTCATTGACCCTTCACTATTCTTTTCGACGCGTACCTCCTCAAAACTCCTGCGGCGTGCCTTCTCTATTTCGCTCTGCTCTTCTCCGGCTTATTCTTCCGCACACCTTCCAATACTTCCGCACGCTACGCTTTGCCTCTTCACTCCTTGCGCCTACATTCTTGCGCACACTCCATACTTAGCCAAAATTTGTGCAGGATTGCACTAGACCTTGGATGCTCCTGTATCATTATTCCCCCACAAAAAAGGCTCGAATCACGCAACAGTAAATTCATTCTCGACATGCACTTGCATAGGCCATCACCTTCACGTGTTACATGCTAGGGTTTTCACAATTCCTTACTCTTTATGCCAAATAGCTAGGGTTTTCTTGCAAGAAAACTTGAAGTCACAACAAATGGGAGAAAAATGAAAGCTTCAATGAAGGTCAACACACTATATTTAGACTCCACTATTTTTTATAATCTGTCAGGTCCGTGACCCTTGTCATTGTTCCATAGCCGCTTTTATTTTGTTTTATCCATCAAATAATAAATTAAATGCTCATCAACCACAAACAAGTATACATACAATAAACATTTAAGTATAAGTTTATGTTTACTTCCTTATATTGTATATATATGCTTCCAAGATGTTTGAGAGTAATTTCAGATGTCTCCGAGTTATAATGTGAATTCCAGGTTTTGGAGGGTTCTTTCAGATTTCAAACTTGGCCATTTAAGGATTTCATACTTTGCCATTTTTACAGATCTCAGGCTTACCCATCCAGTTTACCCCATCATGGCTAAAGTTTCCATCCAGGTCTAACAATCAATGTCAATGCACATAACAACAATCCATACAATAACCTTATCCAAGTAAAGTTCAATGATCCAACAATAATTTCCAATTTAGGTATTGCTTTCACAACGAAGAATTTATTTCATAATTCATCAAGTAACAATAATTGAACCAGTCAACTAGTTACAATGCTGGGTTCCAGAAATCATTTCCTTTATCAAAGTAGAGGATCACATATGCATACATATAAATAAAATTGTAGCAAGCACAAGATGTCATTTAAGTGTCCTCTAATTGATCATACAAAGATAATAAGGTGGCAAATGCAATTCCTCCTCAAGATTCAAATAGCACCTTCAACACCTAATGATTAATGTTGTCACAAATCTCTATAAGCAATCCTCACAACCCAATTAGTGTTTATACCGATTTATGTAAGTACAAATTTAATGATATTTCAAGAGTTAAGCAATCCAAGATTGATGCCGTTTACTCATGATTACGGCCTCTCAATGGTCAAGACCAGCTCTTTGACAGTTATAGGACTGTCATAGTTAGGAAGGCCAAGTTGGGGTGTGACAGCCCTGATGAATGACCGGCCCCAACCAGCACAGAGTCAACTCATTCCACAATAACCATGGGGAATATAGAGTGTATGTGGCACACAGCCTGTACGTAAATTGAGGCAACAAGGTTTCTAATATATATAGAAAGCAATATCATCTGTTCTTTACATGGATATTCCATAAGATCCTCGGAATTAAATTCAAAAAAAATTGCCAGCCTTCGCAGTGAGGGATGAATTACTAATTCTTTCAAGTTTCAACCCTTCAGTTGGCGGGCTAAATGTGAAGCATGCTTATTCATTGAGCTAGCACACAATCAGGTAACACAAACCCCGGATCTACAGAGGTGAGACTATCGGGATCTTACCATTTGCAAAACCGTAATGATTTCTCTTCTAGTTAGGTGGTCTCCAGGTCAATAAAACTGACCCACCTGCGCCGATAGGTGTGCAAACTTGCTGGCAAAATTTATTGAAGCCAAGCTTTGCACTCTGAAATTCTATTGTGTGAGCAAGCATTCAAGCCCTGGGCCTCACCAGCTCAAAAAGATAGTGAAATATTTTTATTATTTTTTTAATTAAGAAATTTACATTTGTCCTTGAGCTGTGTCTGAGACGAAGCATAACCATACAAACGACCGATGCTCAGACCCAAGCAGGCAAAGAGACCTTGTGCATGTCTTTGTGTGTACGTGTTTTCCAGAATATAAGGAATTAAACCCAAGCAAGCAAAGAATCTAAAGAATTAAACAAGTTGACACAAGTCTCCCAGTTTAATTGAAGGATGTTAACCTCAGCCAAGAAAAAGTTTGCTTTTAGTTTAATAGTAATTTCACGGAGACAGCATTTTCTTCTATAAATAATCTTTAATAAAGTAGCAATCAAAAATGGTCATGATGTTATAAGAAAGAACAGGAGAGGCAGGCTCCATGTTAAAATGAAGTCCTTAACACTATCCAAAAATTTAAATTAAATAACAAGTCCAGCAGGCCTGGCTTGTGATAAAGACAGAGCAATGTCACAAAGAAGGCCAAAGCTCAGCCCCACAAAGGGTAACTCACGCACATGGTCAGAGACAGGTGTGAGCCTGGGGTGAATTTGACTACATCCATGGCACCGTATGCCAAATAAGCTCAATGGTGCTCTGGCTGACTCATATTAAGAATTTGGGCTCCGAAGAGTCGAAGACTTGTCTTCGACACTCAGGAGAAATCTCACACAGAAAGTCACCATGTTTTATTTTCATCAACAAAAAAATAACAATAGAGAAAATTAGACATAAAAATTACCTCGCACAAGCACTGAAACCATTTCACTGGGAGTACAAAATTCGCACATGTGTGTAATTACATTCTCACATATTTCCCCACATTTTTCCGATATGTGAGTGTAACTCAAAATAACCCTGGGTAAATCTAAAGTCACCATATCCAGCAAAACCTGCATGGAAATTTTTAAGGAATAAAAATTTTAAACAATTATAGTTTAGCTTGTGAATCCTTCTACTTCAAAAGCATGATAAAACTATGTATTACAGCTCTTTCCAAAGAAAAACCTAGGGTTTATTCTTATTACTATTATTATTATTATTATATTTATTTGGAAAATTAGCTAATTTAGTAATTGGCAAGATACTTCCTTGAAAATTTTGTTGGAAAAAAAACAATTAGCAAAAAAATAAACTGCTAATTCAAATACAATATAAAGCTGCCCAAATATGAAATATATAAGTACTGTTTAATGCTTAGTGTGCTAATTGGAAGATATAATTTTAAAAAGTTTGAAAAAACACAAATATGCAAAAAATTAGTCCAAAAAATACCCTGCTAATACAAATACGACATGAATCTGCGTAGACCATTGAAACTTACAAACAATATTTACAGCTAAGTGTGCTACTTCACGAATATAATTTTTTTAAATTATGTGAAAATTTTGCAATTGACCGATAAATAAAAACCTTCAAAACCTGTTTCTGAAAATTGGATCTGTATCTGTGTAAATATAAACAAAAATTTAAAAATATTAAATAATCTTTACTTAGCTGAGTGTACTGATTGGGGAATATAATTAACCTACATTATAATGCAACTACAATATGGATCTACATATATACTCACATATACAAGTACTATTTACTGCTAAGTGAATTAATTGGCCAACTATAATTTTGAAATTTTAATTAAAACATAATCAGTTAGACTACAATTGCCCTTAAAATATGAATCTGCATAGATACTGAAATTTATAATTAATATTTACTTCTGAGTAAGGTAAAAACAGTAAAGGAAAGAGAGAAATTACCTGGCTTTTAGGGTCGGTAATAGTTAGGGACTGTGCTTCCCTCAGTATTTCATAAGCACATTCACTTGCCTCTTCATCAAAATGTGCATTTTTCAAAAAAATTAACGCGTCTTCTAAAACGCATATAAATTCAGAGCCTTGTATTTCATCAGTTTCACTGCTCTGTAATTACAGAAAAAGGTAAAATAAATTGAGAGCAGTAAAATGAGAGGAGAACAATACAAAGATGACTCTACTATAAGCAGTTAGAAACATCTAAATGTAAAGGTCGCCAGAACATTGCCTGGTAACAACGCGAGGCCGCTTTGTTGAGGCGGAGTAAATAGTGGCCTTTGGCTGCTGTAATTTCCTCACATTTTGCCAGTGGACGCCATGGCTGCTTTGGAGCTTTTGTGGATGAATTATTTGGCTGGCTATTTTTCCTTCAAGTTTTATTTGGGATTGTGATCATTTGTTTTAGTAACAGTTGCAATGGGACATGCAAGTGATTTTTTTTTTCAATATTTACGCCGAAGACATTTCCTTCTATGGGAATGGAGCTCGCTGCCTCTGGCATCCGTGCATCAACGACACAATATTATTTTAATCTGTTGTCTGACTTGCTTCCAAACATAAAACAGGCGAAATTTGCTTTAACCCTGCCAATGCCATTTTCTTTAAACCTGCCAAGGGAATTTACTCAAATGTCTCGAAGGCCTTTATGGAAAAATACTGACACACAAACTGTCACAAATGCAGCAGTGAAGAGAGTACAAAATTACAGACAGACCAGTCACCAGTACCACATATTACAGACTGAAAAAAACGGAAAAAACATATGCGCGCAACGCTTCTGAAAAAGCTACTAGCAAGATATTTTGTCATCAGTTGTGATGTGTTTGACCGGAAGAACAATCTCTAAGTGACAACTGCTGCTCTGCACAGTGCAGAAGCAAGTTTAGTTTTATTTGTTCAGTATTTGCTTTAGACGGGAAGAAATAACTACCTATTTCCTTGTGGTTTATGTAAGATCCCCAATTGGAGTCTGTTTTGTTCTCCAACACTTTTAGATCAATATAAAAGAGATAGGATATTGTTGGGAAAATTAGGAGATCCTATTCGTGTTCATAGCAATTAGCGAAAGTGTATGAGCAAAAGCTGGAAAAATCATATTCTATCTTCACAACCCCAACCTATTGCAATCAAACATGGAGGATAGCATAACTGATCTTTACACAACTCCGATCTAGTGATCAATATAGAGATGATGATCCGATGTTGGATGAGCCATACAAGTAGCAAGATAAGGCTATAGGCACATTAGGGTAACAGCAACGTGTGAAACATGTAAGATCTTAATATTACTACATAGTTCGGCCTAAACACTCTAGGACAGCGAAATGAGTTCCGAAAATGGGGTTTCTCAAGATGACAAGATGCTTTCCTAGATTTTGAGGAACTCATTCAGGGGGGCGGCTAGTAAAATTATATGGATATCATATATCATACTCATGACATAAGATCTGAAATCTAAGACTATAAAACTGTCTGAGAACCACATGAAGGCCCTTTAAACCATTAATCCAATTACTTCGGTTCACATAAGCTAAAATCCCATATTTATTATGACATATTTCATAATGAGTCATTGGCATTGCTGTAAGAACACGCCAAATTCATTCCCATAGTAGACACAATGATACATGCAACAATATGATTCAATGAAAAATACCCTCATATATATATATTACTGGAAATGACTGACAATAACACTGAAAATCTAAGACTTACCAGTCAATGAGACCTTCTGAAGTGCCGAAACCATCTCAATCCAATGGGGTACTCTTCACATAAGCTAAAATCCCATGGGGTTTATCGTCCATTCAAGATTTCATAAACTGAGGTCATTGGCATTGCTGTAGAACCAAAATTTGCATTGATAGCTGACACAATGATACATCAATGCAATATGACAATGAAAATATAAAAGACTTCATGGAATCAGCATGAGAAGAGTACATATGTCGACTAGCCTTTTAAATGGATTCGTGCCAACAACCAACTCTTGTGATTAGCCAATGAGCTCACATGGTTTGTGCTTTGCTAACAAGTAATATTTTCCCATGTGTTCCCTTAGGGTTAGGCATGTAGAGTCGACACTTTAACTAGAAGGGTAGGTTAGTGTTTACAATATTAAATAAGCGCTTTTCTTTTGTTTGAACCCTTCTAGGTTCTATTTTAAGGTTACACCGTTTATTAATCCCTTATACTGTCCTAAGATACGTTGTACATGTCCCTTGTGGCGTCCACCTTTAATAAGAAGCACCTAAAACATCCTAGGAGTGTTCCCCAAACTCAGGAAGAATCCCCAAGCCGTCTGGATATGTCAGAGATTGGTGTGTCAGAGATCTTCGATATGTCAGAGATTGGTGTGTGCATCCTTGCGCAACACTAGTATTATACATGTTTTAGATTTTTAGACTTTTATTCAGTTTTTAAACTAAAGTATGCTTCTGATATTGTGCATTTGAGCAGCACCTTGTGACTTAAGAGGATTGTTCTTTCGGTCAAATGCATGGATGGGACTGATGTATCCACAACTATCTTGGTATTTTCATTTTTCTAGATAGACCTTTGACCGTATATATTGTCATTCAGTAGGTATGTCATCTAGATTCATGACCAATCCCAAACAGAGTCACTGGAAAGTTTTATTACTTTTAGTGTATTGAGCAAAAAAAATTGCAATCGAAGACCTGTTGGCAATATTGCCCGGAGTTTGTGCACAATGATCAACTATAAAAATACAAGTTCGCAGAGTACAGATCCTGGGCACATTGCAGAATATCGAAGTGTGCGGTCCAACTTACGGATAGGCTGCTTAAAACAATCTTGGTTCAATACCCTCCAGTGTTTTGGAGCAACAAGAAGCTCTGATACCCAATTGAAAGATCCCCAAATGGATCCTCCTTAAATTCTAAAGAATTTTTAATTCAAACAAAAACAGCAAATACAGATTTACATATATTTTATGGCAAGTCTCCCTAATGCAGATCTGGAAAATGCGACTAGGGTTTAATAGAGATACATCAATATAAATAACATGCCCAATGGCAGATATTTCTGATTTCTAATGATTGCCCAGATAATTGAGAGACTGAAATTATACAGAAAACTGAACTTTATTACAGCCTGATACAACCCAGAAAATCAGATCTGAAGTCTGATAAAAATCTGCCTGAAAACCCTCAAAACTACACTTCAGAAATGATAATGCAAAGTACAGCGATTTAGTTTCACAAAAGTACAGATGACATACATTTGTCAAGTATTTTTGTGGATAAAAATACCTCTGAAATCGCTGTCAAAACTGCTCCACAATGGATCGGCCCAGCTGCTGGTTGCAAAACACACTGAAAAACACCTTCAAATCTGTTTACACACTTTACTGCTGTAACTGAATCCGGAAAATCTGATAAATACCACACTAGGAAATTTCTGAGTGAAATCCCCTCTCAATCCCTTGGGGTTTTCGTCCGCAAGAGATAAATCCGCAAGGGTTTTCGTCCTTGGAATTTCTGATAAAAGCTCAGAGCTCTTAGCAATGCAAAAGATGATAATAAAAATCTGGATACTCCCATACAAGTCGACTTGTTTATTTAAAGGAAGATCAGCCCAACTACCACCTTCAAATCGCCCAATCAAATTGTTTCATTCCCCTATGCTGGTCGCATTTTCCAGATCTACACTAGGAACTTGACATAAAATACACAAAAATTTGTATTTGTTGTTTTTGTTTGATAAAAAATCATTAGTGTAAGGAGGATCCATCTAGGGATCTTTTGAATACGAGCCTGACTCCTTGTATAATATCGGTGTGGCCCAACTTCTGTAGGCTACATAAAACAAACCCAAACAAAACCCTCCAGGTGGGAGGATTAATGCTCCCACTGAAAGATCTCTAACTGAAAGATCCCCAAATGGATCTCTTTACGCTCCAATGAGTTTTAAATCAAACAGAACAGCAAATACAGATTTTTCGTATGTTATGGCACTTTCCCTAATGCAGATCTGAAAAAATGCGGCTAGTTTGGTATATAAAATTCCCACAACAGCAATCAAACCAAATAAAATCTGACCTGTGTGTATTGGCAGCGTAAAATATATATAAAATCTGACTTTTCTGAGTTATCATTAATCTAAAATTTATATCAGAAATCTGCAGATCTAAAGAGGCTGAAACAGTAATATAAATCCATCCACAATATTGAAAATACCTTCTCCTGAGTTGTAAAAATAAATACAACAGATAGCAGCAAGGATCAGACCTTAGAATGACTTCAAAACATCACATAACAGCCACATTTGAGTCGCTCCATTAGAGAAAATCAGTACAGCACTGCTGCAACTCTGGTAATCAACTTTTTATTGCAAAAACTCCATAATTACCGCTAAAAAACACTGAAATTCTGTGTAAGCTCTATGAAAAATCCAGCGCAGAAATTCCTCCTAAACTCTAAGAGGGTTTTCGTCCTCTAGAGGCAATATACTAAGGGTTTTCGTCCTTGGAATATTTTTGGTGAAAGCTTCAGGCTTCAACACAATTCAGAATATAGGCTCGTATTCAATCCTCCCACCTGGAGGGTTTTGTTTGGGTTTGTTTTATGCAGCCTACAGAAGTTGGGCCACACTGATATTATACAAGGAGTCAGGCTCGTATTCAAATGATTTTTTATACAAGATATTTTGACAAAATAGGCCAAAGGTCTTCGATTGTAATTTTTTTGCACAATATAATAAAATTAATAAAACTTAAGTCACCCTTATATTTTTCCTTTGGCCGTCAGGTTGACAAAATAGGCCAAAGGTCTTCTAAAAAAGCTACTAGCAAGATATTTTGTCATCAGTTGTGATGTGTTTGACCGAAAGAACAATCTCTAAGTGACAACTGCTGCTCTGCACAGTGCAGAAGCAAGTTTAGTTTTATTTGTTCAGTATTTGCGTTAGACGGGAAGAAATAACTACCTATTTCCTTGTGGTTTACAGCACTTGATTTGAATTTTCTTACGTTTTAGCGTGTTGAGCAGGCCATGTCAGGAGGTAAGCGGCAGATTTAGCGAAGGAAAAGAACTATTATAAATTAAATCAAATTTATTGGTGTAAGGTTTTCTATGAGGTGGATTAACAATATGAGAGGAAGGATGATCAATGGTGTCATAAATGAGGGTGGTTTTGTGATGAGATGGACCAAAGGAAATGATATCCCTGATATCTTATTGATACATGAGTGCTTTGTCAGGTCTACCAAGTAGATTGAAGGAGGGAAGAGAATTGAGAGTGAGGAACCAATACTCCCCCCAAAAATAGATGTCATATCACATTGTCAAGGGATTCATCATTAGTTAATTTAGATGTAGGTACAAAATAACTATTGGATGCTTTGATGGAGAAGTATTTGTTGGGGAGAAGCATGGTGTTTAGATGATAGGTCATATGACATAGTTTTAATTGAGGAATGTTGGAGGGGAGTGTATGAATCCTCCCCTTATTTCATATTTGATGAAACAGTGGAGTGTTAAAGGGACATAATGTATGAAACAAATCCATGGGATCCCAAGAAAGACAATGTATTGAAACTCCCCCTCAACAATGTAGAAGGCCTCATGGAAGATATTTTCACTAGTGTGGATTAAAATGATAATTTTTCCCAAAGAAGGGGCCACAACATCATTGAATGCATAAAAAATATCGGGTCATTGGGAAACAATAGATTTGGGAGGTTTTTTATCGAAGGTTTGAAATGAGATGATATTAATGATGGCACATTTTTCTATCATAAAGTGGAAAATAAATCTTCCATTGATGCGGAAAGTGATGAAATGAGGAGGGTCATGATCTTTTAGTGATATGTCTAGAATCTCCACATCATCAATAAAAATGGTGGTAGAAGCGGTGATAATCCCAACAAGCATTGTAAAGGGATAAAACTCTTCAGATAAAATAGGGATACGTTGTAAAGCCTCAATGAGGGATTTTTCGATGATTAGGCAAGCTTTGGATAAGTTGGAAAAGAGACATTTATCATGGAAGCTTGGTGTAGCTACCTTAAGATGTTATACTCGATGGTGGTTAGCTTTTTGGGTTAGCAATGTGGCTAAGATGGACACCTTAACCATGAATTAAGAAGGTAATGGAGTGGGATTGTCAAAGGGAGCAGTAATGAAAACCTTTGATTTAGATTCCATAAATGGATGGGACTCGTGAGGGTTAGAATGAGTAATAATATAGACAACGTCAATGTAGAGAGGAGGAAAATCCTTAGAAGAGATAAATTTGGAGGAGGTATAGTGATAAAAGTGGTGGATGAGGAAGAGACCTTGGATGTTACATATCTGGTTGTAGGATGGGGTTTGGATGTGGATTGACTGGTAAATAGGATAGGGTGATCTTCTTCAATAACATGATCATCCTCTTCACTAATTTTTTTAGTGAGGGTATGAAGGGGCTTACAATGCTTGGTGTTGCGTATAGGGGAATAATGTTAGGCACACATGACATTAGGGTCAAACCACATGGGTTTTGGCCCCTGTGGATCAAAGGGATTTATGGGTAAAAGTGTGATTGCGATTTCTTGGAGAAGACACTGAAATATTTATGTATAAGATCTAATTATGGTTTGTGAATATGAATTGGTATGATTTTTAGGATGATTTGATTTATGTGAAGGTGATGAAGGTAATATGGGGGCATTTCTCTTATGATTCATTGTAGGATCCTTAGGTTCATATTTCACTTCAGGTATTTATGATCTAGATTGAAGAGGAGGGATGACTGATTTAGATGTGGATTTGGAAGAGGGCATGGTAGATGTGGATTTTGGTAGAGGGAAAGATAATTTAGATTAAGGTTGGGTAATAGTATGTGTTTTGGATTAAGGGCGTGGTCTTAAAATAGAAGGTTGAGGCCCTAAAATAAATGTTTGGATGGTGGATGATTTGGATTATTGGGATTTATATGGAGGAATTTTTAACTTGCTATGTGGATGGGTGAGTAACTTCTTAGTAGGAACGTCAAGGTTCTTAGACTTTGTATTTGAGTTTTTACCCTTGGCTTGGATGACAATGATTTTAACAAGGGGATTTTCATAGATACAACTACATGTTATGGGTGTATGTCTTATTGGCGATAAGGATACAGAAGATGGAAGAAATTTTGGATAATGTGTTTGATGAGATTGGAAGGGGTCATAGATGGTTTTAATGATGTGCATATAGTAGTGGTAGTAGTCATAGAAGATGAGGATGAGAGTAAGGTTTCAATTATACTTGTGTCAAGTGAGGATGTTTTTGTAGCAGATGTTTAAAGGAGTGATGTGGATATGGGAGTAGAAACAAGTAGTGGTGTGGTTGTGGATTCGATCAAAGGTGTGGGTGTAGAAGGGTTTTTAGATGTGGATATAGAGACATGTGTTGATATAGGGTTAGGTACACATGTGATAGATGTGGGTGTAAAATATGTAGATGTGGTGGGTATGGATGTAAATTCAAGGGGTGTGGGTATATATAGAGTGGATGTAGATTCGATATATGTGAGCACAATCATAGGTGTCATGTGGTTTTAGATGTCAAAGGAATATAGGTGGGTAAGGTAGATTACATGGTAATGGGAACATATGATGTTGTTGATTCTGGGCTTAAGGTGTTGATTGTGTGAGCATTGGGTGTTTAGGATGTGGAGGGGTCTATTTGTCTATTTGGTGAGTGGTTAGGGAATGGTTGTTTAAAGACGCTCAAACAATGGTTAGGAGGGGTGTTAGGATTATCCAAATGGATATCCCCTTTGCCGATGTGGCATTAGATGAGGGATTTGAATGTGTAATACCTTTTAATTTCATGGTCACAGACCTGATGGTGTTTACAATAGTCATCCTCTCAATACCGTGTGGGTTTAGGACATGTGTCATCGATAGGGAAAATAGGAGGAAGCTAGATATAATGGGAAACTATGAGCTTATCAAAGATTGAACTATATGACTCCCCAAGGGAGGTATAATGAGTAATAGGTTGAAGAGCCCTTTGTGGGGACTAAGTGCGGGATGTAGATGTGGTATAGGATTTAACATTGACAAAATTACCAACGTTTTTTTAATTTTTTATTGTGATTAGATGTCTTGATGAATTCATATTTTGGTTTGTTGGATCTAAGTTTGACATGGCCTTGTTCAAGGGTGCAGAGTTTTAGTTTATGAGCCATGGTAAATGTTTCCTCAAAGGTTTGAAAGGATTGGATATGGAGGTTTGATGAGATCTGATTTGCGTAAATTCAATAGAAAACATTAATAAGATTGATTTGAGGAAGGAAGAAATATAACTTATTAATGAGACCCCTGTTGTTGCAGACTCACAGCACCCCTGGATGCAGATCAGGCTTCTAGGTTGATCACTCTAGCATCTAGTGTGATTGCACAACATGGAAACCTCTCTCCAAGTGTGGGGACTTGTGAAACTGAGAGAGGAATCTCCATATTAGAGTCTGGTTCCTCAAACTCCTCTAATTTAGATCTATATTTTGCACAACTACAGAGGTTCAGATCCTAATCCTACTCTAAACTGCAAGGAGACAGGGATAGAAAGTGCAAAAATTGAAACTAAACTAAAGAGGTGATACACCAAAGGAGGAGTGGTGAACACTTCTTCTTCTGCAGATAGACACAGATCATAAAAATGCAACATAAAACATCATGCACAAGCTGATAAGATGTAATCAAAGGTCTGAAATGAAACAAATAACACAAACAGAGGACTGAAAACTGATCACAGAGCCTGCATTGTCATTTCCACTGTCAAACTCCTTGTATTACAACATCAAAAAGGTAGAAAACCTGTTACAATCTTAGAAGAGGTCTGATACTTGCAAAAATCACTTGTTCCAGGTGAAAGAAGAAGTTGCTATCCAAAGAAATGTTCCCCCCTTAGAAATGAGCCAAATCTGGCTTTTACAGTGCATGGGTCGAGCCCAGGGGACAGAAACATACAAAAAACATGAGAGCCCATCCCTCCTTGACTGCAGATGCATTAAAACAACATGGGGGACCTTACAAACCCATACCCTGTCACTTTGACCGAATTACAGGAGAATGCGACCCATTCTGCATTAAATCTGGTCGCTGAAATGTCACTTCTGGCCATGAACACGCGTCAGAGCCGTTTCTTAATTTTCTCTCTCCAAACTACACCAAAACTCAAGATTAACCCTGGAATCATGTAGAGAATTTCATAAGCTTTCCGTTGATATAAAGAACATGCAAATCTGAGCTCTGGATCGAAAGATATGTCGATCTGAAGATTTAGGGCACAAAACAGGTGAAAATGCGTTTTGAAATTTTTTCCCGCGCTCTGCCACCTGGATGACACGTGGCATGCATTGATTGGTTGCGTGATTCTCTCTCCTTCCCTACTTCATTGGACACGTGTCCTCTTTTTATTGGCTCGGGATTTTGGAAAAAATCACCCTTTGACCTTTGGACCTTTCTCCTTGTGACACGTGTCATGATCTGATTGGTCTGGCGGGTCTGCCGGCTCTTTTTTACGCCCTTCGCGTCTTTTTGTCCCGGATGTCCCTGGTTGTGCGGGACAAATTCCTAATCCACCCGAAATGGGCTTCCATGTCCCTTTTCTGCCGGTGACACGTGGCATGATCTGATTGGCTTTCGGCTCCTTCGCTATCCGCGTCCCGCGCGTCCCTTTGTCCCACTTGTCCTTGTGCTGAAGTTTCCCGTTTCGGCCGAACCGTCCCTTCACGTCCTTCGCGTCCATTTGTCCCAAATGTCCCAGTGCTGCGTGGGACAAAAACCTCTGAACCGCCTGAAATGGCTTCCTTTGCTCTCGAACCACTGCACCTTTTCTGCCGATCCTCGCGTGCCGTAATGTGCCAATTGCTTAGTACGAAAGTTCTCCATTTCGGCCGATCCAGGCGGTTCGCGTCCTCAAGGCCCAAATGTCCCGAACAGTTAGTCATTTTCTTCTCCTTCGGCCGAATCAGCAGTTTGCGTCCTTCGCGTCCCGCGGCCCGGATGTCCCTGTTACGCTTATTTTCCTCTGACCTTCGGCCGAACCGGCCGGTTCTGCGCCCTTCGCGTCCATTTGTCCCACTTGTCCCTTTACTCGGGACTGCCTGAACCGATTTGCACCTTGGTGTCCAATGTCCCAACTACTCCTAGGACAAGGACTTAGCCATTTTCACAATTTTTTCTGGCCCAAGCTTATTTTCTGCAACTTTTTCACATTTTCTCAGAGCTTGCTCTTTTCAACCTGGACAGGAGAGTTAGAAAAATTTCTAAGGGGACCCTAGAAACATGATTTTTGCCCTGAATCCATCCATTTGCCTGGGACTCGAGAATTCTGATGTATGTTATCAAATCAACCCTGGGGGTGGATTTGGATAACAATTTGGTGACTCAGCGGGGATACCTGCCTGCTAGGTAGAAGATACCAGTTGCCTGAAGCAGTCCATTGGGCATGGAGTCATCAAATATTCTGTTTAGAACCTCAACTGACTCAGAATGTGCAAGGAGGAAGATGGAATGTCACCTGATGAAAGTAAGGACTGCAAAACATCTCCATGGACAGCAAGTTGTGCCAAAGCACTTAGGGAAAACAAAACTAACCTACAGCAAAACAATGTGCACAAGCACTTGGAGGAAAGAAAATCTAATCTAATATTTACAGAGGTAGTGAACTTCCCTCTAGAAGCAATGCTTGAGATAGATTCCATTGACTGGAATCTGTAGTTCTTCACCATCCAATGAGGCCAATTGGAAAGCATTGTTGTTCTTGCACTTTGTGACCATGTATGGGCCACTCCAAATGGCATCAAATTTTGAATGCCTTCCCGGTTTTGCTCTATCCACATCCCATTTCAACACTAGATCTCCAACTTGAAAAGATCTATCTTTGGCCTTTCTATCAAAGGTCTTCTTGATCAAAGCTTGATCCTTTTCCATTGCTTGGGATGCCTGATTTCTGATCTCTTGCAGCTCCATCAACTCTGCATACCTCACCTCCATGGGCTCAAATTCAAGCAACTCCAGCTGCTTCATGAGTTCCAATGTTGGCAACTCAAGTGACATGGGCAAGATTGCCTCTCTTCCATAGACAAGCCTGAATGGAGAGTTACCTGTGGATCTTTTGGGAGTGATCCTATCAGCCCATAAGGCTGATTTCAGCTTGGTATGCCAAGACCTCTGATTCTCATCAAGAGTCCTCCTAATGATCCTCAACAAGTTCTTGTTTGTAGACTCGGCCTGGCCATTACCCTGAGGGTAATAGTTCGATGAAGTGCTTAGGTAAATACCGTTCTTGACAGCCCACTCAGTCACCTTAGATCCAATGAATGCCAATGCATTATCAGAGATTATTGTAGCAGGTACACCAAATCTGGTTGTTATCCCCTCATAAAAGTCTAAGATGCTAGACTCATTTGCCTCTTTGAGTGCTACTGCTTCTGTCCATTTGGTGAAGTAGTCTGTGGCTGTCAAAATCCATTTGTGCCCTTGGCTTGAATTGGGATTAATGACTCCAATGAAGTCCAAACCCCATTGCATGAATGGCTGGTCAACTGAGATTGGATGCAATGGAAGGGCAGCAAGTCTCTCTTTTCCTGTGAAGAATGCACAATTCTTACACCTCTTGATCCATGCATAGCAATCACTGAAGATTTTAGGCCAATAATAACCAGCCTTCATGATTTTTAGAGCTGTCACTCTTGGTGCAAAATGGCCACCAGCTGGTCCACCATGGAACTCTTCCAACACCTTTTGAATCTGACCTGTGCTAATGCATCTCAGCAGCACTCCATTCACATCTCTCTTGAACAAAACTCCATCAACAATGGCATATGGAACAGCCTGCAACCTGAAGTGTCTCCTTTGGGTCTTGTTCATCTCTGGAGGGCATAGGCCTGTGCCTAGGAAGTGCATAATATCTTGGGTCCAGCAAGGAGTGGGGGAAGCATTGTCTTCTTCATGATTGCCACTTGGCTCATGGCTGTCCTGGACTGTCAAAACAGTTTCTTCTTTGTTGCATACTTCTTTTTGCTTCCCCAAAACCAGCTGCTCACACAGTCCTTTCCCTCTTACCAGCTTGGTGATCTTGATATCAATGTCATATTCCATGACACGGGTGATCCAACCTGCCCTTTTCTCATTCAAATCCTTGTTGAGGAGGAAGTCCTTAACTCCAGCATGTGAGACCAGCAACTGGACCTTGTTGTTTGAGATTAAATGCTTGAATTTCTTCAAGCTTCTGATTACTGCAAGCACATGCTTCTCAATAAAAGAGTACCTCACCTCATAGTCATCTAGGCTCTGGCTGAAAAAGGAAATCGGCTGCTCATCATTATCTTTGTTCTGCTGTACTAGAATGGCAGAGATAGTGTCATCACCTCCAAATGCATAGAGGATGAAATCCTTGGAGAAGTCTGGGTTGATGAGAGTTGGTGCTTGAGAGATAGCTTCTTTGATTGCTTCAAAACTCTCCTTGCCTTCTACTGTCCACTTAAAAGCCATGCTCTTCTTTAACATTTTGGTGATGGGCTTGACAAGGGCTGCAAAATCTGGGATAAACCTTTGAACAAAATTGATCCTTCCCAAGAAGCTTTGAAGAGCCTTCTTGTGACTTGGCAATGGTAGTGCTCTTATGGCTTCAACCCTCTCTGGATCAATTGCCAGTCCCTCTTTCGAGACAATATGGCCTAGAAGTTTCCCCTCATGAGCCAGGAATATGCATTTTTTGGGATTCAAAGACACCCCAAATTTCTACACCTCTGAAACACTTGCCTCAGATGAAAGAGGTGGTCTGTTGCATTCTTTGGAGAAGACAGTGATATCATCAAGATATATCAACACTATATTGTTGATTAAGCCTTTGAATGCCATATCCATTGCCCTTTGGAAAGTGGCCCCAGCATTTGATAGCCCAAATGGCATCTTCTTGTAGGCATAGGTCCCCCATTTGGTGGTGAAAGCCATCTTGAACTGGTCCTCTTCTTTCACCATCACCTGATTATACCCTGAGTAGCCATCTAGGAGAGAGAATCTCTCTGAACCGGATACTACTTGCAATATTTGTTCCATTGAAGGAAGCGGGTAATGATCTTTGAGAGATGCCCTATTGAGGTCTCGGAAGTCCACACACAACCTGATTTCTCCGCTCTTCTTCCTGACCGGAACCAAGTTAGCAACCCAGCTTGAGTGCTTGATTGGGAATATAATGCTTGCCTCTATTAGCTTATTTAGCTCTTTCTTCATTAGAGGCTCAATGTGAGGGTTAACAGGTCTCTGCTTCTGCCTGATGGGCTTAGCATCTGGATCCAATTCTATGGTATGTTGTGCCAAATTCGGATTGAATCCTCTCAAGTCTTCATAGCTCCAAGCAAAGACATCTGGAAATTCTTGACAAAGCTGAACAAAGTCAGATTTCTCTTGTGAGGTACTTACTTTGCCAATCTGCAATGTTTTGCCTTCTTCTACTAAAATAGGCTCTGAATCTTCACTCTTCACTTGAATGTTTGCTTTCTCCTTCCGGAACTGATCATTCGGGTTGAAGATTGACTCCAAGGTTATGAGGCCTTTTGGTAACTTGTTAGTTCTCAGCTGTACTACTTGGTCACCATACTGCTGATCCAGCTTGTCTTGATTCCTGGCAGAGAACTCAGCTTCTTCTTGTAGGAAATTGACAATTTGCTGATCATTCTCGAAACACTTGCCAACTTGTATTGTTATCTGGAACAGCTGGTCTCACAACCAATTTGATATGAGGCTGAGATTTCTCACTTTTGATACTTTCCACAACATCAAATGCAGCCCCAATTGCTGCAAGTCTGTCAGCAGCTTCATTCTTCTTCCTGGGTATGGACACGATGTTGAAAGCTTCAAAATCCTCAATGAGGTCCCATACCCTATTCTTGTAGTTCTTCAGCAGGTCATTCTTTGTAGCATGTTGTCCCCTGACTTGATTGACGATCAGCTCACTATCACCAAATACTTGCAAGTTATTTATGCCCCTTTTCCCAGCCCAATGAAGTCCATGAATCAAGGCCTCATATTCAGCTGTGTTGTTTGAACAGAAAACTGGAAACGAAAAGCTGAATAATATTTGATACCTTGAGGTGAAATGAGCATAGCTCCTCCTCCTGCACCTTGTCTACTCCTTGACCCATCAAAGAACAATTGCCATACTTCATTCTTGTCTTTATGATCTGGCTTGGTGATGCTAGGGAGAGGTTGATTCTCTTCATGTAAACAATAAACTCCTAGCTCAGATTCTTCTATTTCTTGATAGGGATCAAAAGCATGTACCTTGCTTGCCCATTCATCAAGAGTCAAATCTGGAATGCTTCCAACCTTGGTGTCAGCTTCATCAGTGCTTGGATAATCTTCTTGATCAAACGCTGAACAGTTGGTATTGATTTGGCTGGTAGTGTAAGGCTCAATGTGAAAGTTCGCAATAGGTTCAGACCTGATTGTGGCCTTAGTTCCATACCTTGTTCTGAACAACATGTGTGACCAATCCGCCGAAAGATAGCCTCCAATTTTAGCAGTGAAGTCTCTTGACAAGCACAATGCAAAGAGTGGTGGCAGGTCTATGACTGACACATCTTGTAACACTATTACGTTGGGACATGCGTGCAGTGTGAGGCTCAAACCTTTGATTACTCCAACCGTTGTCACTGTTGTCCCGTCTAATTGCACTACACCCTTGGAGATGACTTCATATTGAAGCCCTAGCTGATCAGCTATTTGCTTGGGCATTACTGAACTACTTGCCCCAGAGTCAATCATGCAATTATGTACCAACTTATCTCCTATGATCAATGAAACATAAAATGGAGGGGGGGGGGCTTCAACATTTTACCTTGCTGTCCTCCATGGTTTCCTTCAGGCTGTGCAGCATTTGTGAGTACCTTCTCTTGCATTTGGACCTGTTGATTTGAAGTTGACCAGTCCTCCATGGCAGCTTGTAGCAAATCTCTCTGGCCTGGGATGGATAGTGATTCCCACATTGATATGTTTACATTTGTCTTCTTCATCTGATCAATGATGTTGAATGGGGATGAAGCATCCCTCTGCTATCCCCTAGCTTGCACATTCGTTCCTTGCACATGGGCAGCAACAACTGGCATCTGAGTTGGTTTAGGAGCTGGTTTGGGTGCTCCTTGCATGTTTGGAACTACATTTTGTTTGCCAACACCTTGTGGAGTGACAGAAGGTCGTGAACTACTTGGGGCCAATGGTTGTTCTTCACCCAAATTCCTCCTTTTTGACCTTGTGTTGGCTGCAACACCTTGAGAGGGTATTTGATTCATACCACAAAAATCTTCAGCCTGCCAATTGACAAGAGTAGTTTCATTCGGAGATGTTCCTTGCTGAGGTGCTTCTTGCTGCTGATCTCCTTCATGGCTGGACTCTTGCGACCCACCAATGGTTTGCACCATCAGAGGCTTGATTTAATGCACCGTTAAAGCACATTGATTGGTTGTGTGGCTGACTACACGGGAAACACCAATCATATTCTTGGGCCATGTTATTTTGGACTGGCACTAATGCTTTAGAAGTAGATACAACATTGGGGTTATAGGGCTGAAATGGTCTATTAGCGGGAGGCCTTACTTGGCTTTGATTTTGATTTGCAGCCTGAGTTGGTGACCTATTTTGTTGGTATGGGGGCCTAGCCTGGTACTGTGCTTGAGGCTGATACGGTCTAGCACTTTGAGCTTGCTGTCTTTTGATAGTAACCAGCTCATTTCCCAAATTTTGCAACTGTTTCATGACCTCTTGGAGTTCATTTGAAGCACTAGAGGATGAAGTAGAAGTTTCACTTGAACTTTGATTTCTAGGAGTGGGAATAGGAGCCAAAGTGGGTGCTTGACTAGTGCTTGGATTTTCTAAGTTTGGATACAAGGGCATGGGAGGCCTAGGAGCCAGTTTACCAGCTTGAATAAGACAGTTTTCGGCTCTAATGGCAATGCTATAAGTAGCAGGTAAGGTTGTGCCTCCCATAGATTGAATTAACATAGAAATATCAGAATTCAAAGCTTTAAGGTAATATAGAAAAGAACCTTCTGCTGTTGGCCTGACTACCACTGGAATCCTATCCCAAGACCTTTGAAATCTAAAGTTGAAGTCAGTCAGCTGCTCGTTGGGGGCTCTCTTGATAGTTGTCAGCTGCTCCAAAAGAGACAAGTTGTCTCCCTTCTCTCCAAATTGCTCATGAAGTGCAATACACAGCTGATTCCAGTTTGTGATAGAACCAGCTCCAAGGCTCCTAAACCATTGCAATGCTTTACCCTTGAATGAAGATGCCAGTAACTTGACAGCCACTTGCATTTCATTGATTTCATGGATTGCACAAAGGTTAGCAATATCTTTAACATGATCACCTGGAGTAGTCTGATTTTCTCCGGTGAAGTAGGGAATGTTCTTCAAGGCTACAATAGGAACTGGATGTTGTGCATTGAGAGCAAGTGGGCTGCTGCCTGTGAAGTTGACGTAGGGGTTGTTCTGAGCCATTCTAATTGGTCTTAAAACCCTTGTATACTGAATGAAAGGCCTGTCAGGTGGAGGAGTTGAGAGAGTTCTGTTTGGTGGAGATGGAGACCTTTGAATCCTTCTTCCTCTTTGCCTTCTTCTTGGAGATAACTGCAGGTATTCAAATAGCACTTCTTCTTCTCCAACTCTTGACCTTGTGGTGATTCTTCTCATGAGTTTTCAGGCCTGCACTGCTTGGAACTAGTTGATTCTTCCCCTTGGAGTCGCCAGATATGCAAATAATAGCTCTTTTAAGAAAGAAAACTGCAGCAGATGCACATCAACCCTGCTGCAATAAAAATGAGACCTCTAAGTCCCACCGGGCATGCCAAAACTATTGTTGCAGACTCACAGCACCCCTGGATGCAGATCAGGCTTCTAGGTTGATCACTCTAGCATCCAGTGTGATTGCACAACATGGAAACCTCTCTCCAAGTGTGGGGACTTGTGAAACTAAGAGAGGAATCTCTAGATTAGAGGCTGGTTCCTCAAACTCCTCTGATTTATATCTATATTTTACAAAACTACAGAGGTTTGAAACCTAATCCTACTCTAAAATCCAAGGAGACAGAGATAGAAAGTGCAAAAAATGAAACTAAACTAACAGGTGATACACCAAAGGAGGAGTGGTGAACACTTCTTCTTCTGCAGATAGACACAGATCATAAAAATGCAACATAAAACATCATGCACAAGCTGATAAGATGTAATCAGAGGTCTGAAATGAAACAAGCAACACAAACAGAGGACTGAAAACTGATCACAGAGCCTGTATTGTCATTTCCACTGTCAAAAACTCCTTGTATTACAACATCAAAAAGGTAGAAAACCTGTTACAATCTTAGAAGAGGTCTAATACTTGCAAAAATCACTTGTTACTAGGTGAAAGAAGAAGCTTGCTATCCAAAGAAATGTTCCCCCCCTTTAGAAATGAGCCAAATCTGGCTTTTTACAGTGCATGGGTCGAGCCCAGGGGACAGAAAACGTACAAAAACATGAGAGCCCATCCCTCCTTGACTGCAGAGTGCATTAAAATGGCATGGGGGACCTTACAAACCCATACCCTGTCACTTTGACCAAATTACAGGAGAATGCGACCCATTCTGCATTAAATCTGGTCGCTGAAATGTCACTTCTGGCCATGAACACGCGTCAGATCTGTTTCTCAATTTTCTCTCTCCCATACTACACTAAAACTTGAGATTAACCCCAGAATCACGTAGAGAATTTCATAAGCTTTCCGTTGATATAAAGAACGTGCAAATCCGAGCTCTGGATCGAAAGATATGTCGATCTGAAGATTTAGGGCACAAAACAGGCGAAAATGGATTTTAAATTTCTTCCCGCGCTCTGCCACCTGGATGACACGTGGCATGCATTGATTGGTCACGTGATTCTCTCTCCTTCTCTGCTTCATTGGACACGTGTCCTCTTTTTATTGGCTCGGGATTTTCCTTCAAAAAAACACCCTTTGACCTTTGGACCTTTCTCCTTGTGACACGTGTCATGATCTGGTTGGTCCGCGGGTCTGCCGGCTCTTTCGCGTCCACCGCATCTTTTTGTCCCGGATGTCCCAGTGCTGTTTGGGACAAAAAAATTCCGATCCACCTGAAATGGCTTCCCTATCCCTTATTTGTCGATGACATGTGGCGCAATCTGATTGGCTCTCAGATTTTTCGGCTATCCGCGTCCCGCGCGTCCCTTGTCCCACTTGTCCTTGTGCTGAAGTTTCCCGTTTCGGCCGAATCGGCTGGTTCACGTCCTTCGTGTCCATTTTTCCCAAATATCCCAGTGTTGCACGGGACAAAAACTTCCAAACCACCCGAAATGGCTTCCTTTGCTCTCGGCCACTTCGCCTTTTCGCGTCCTTCGCGTCTTGACGGCCCAGATGTCCCAACTGCTTAGTACGAAAGTTCTCCATTTCGGATGATCCGGGCGGTTCGCGTCCTCAAGGCCAAATGTCCCGAGCAAGTAGTCAGTTTTCTTCTCCTTTGGCCAAACCGGCTTTCTGTGTCCCTTGCGTCCCGACGACGGCCCGATTTTCCCTTTGTCCCACTTTTCCTTTTCGGCCGAACTGGCCGGTTCGTGCCCTTCACGTACATTTGTTCCACTTGTCCCAGTGCTTCGCGGGCCACCTGGAGGCGTTTCGGCCCGAACCGCTCCTTAGTGTCCCGAATGTCCCAACTGTTCCTAGGACAAGGACTTAGCCAATTTTCATAATTTTTCCTGGCCCAAGCTTATTTTCTGCAACTTCTTCGAATATTCTCAGAGCTTTCTCTTTTCAACCTAGACAGGAGAGTTAGAAAAATTTCTGAGGGGACCCTAGAAACATGATTTTTGCCCTGAATCCATCCATTTTCCTGGGACTCGATAATTCTGATGTATGATATCAAATCAACCCTGGGGGTGGATTTGGATAACAGTTGTGTAAGAACACAAAAAGCTTTAAGACCCATCTTTAAGGTCACACAAATTTGTTGATTCTAACGAAAAAGAAGCGACATCTTTTTAAAGCATTCGACATTCGATGGTTACAAATATGTTGGCATAAGGCTTTAGAATTCGCTCCTTATATTATACCTCTAACGAAGTTTCTCAAGCATAATACTGACATTAATAAGTACAAAAAATGGGAAGTCAAGTGGTTTTGTGACAATTTTATAGACAAAAGTTATTTAACTTGGGTTTAAATATCGGCAAACATAGGGTTGGACGCCAATAATTTTTCTATATGTTTCAAGATTTGCATATTCGTTGCACTAAAGATGAATTTATCGTCGTTATAGTCAAGTTTCTATCTTCTATATTTATCAAAATTAAAGGCAATAATCATCAATTCATTAAATGAATTTTATAATAGTATGTATATTTAATGATAGGAAGGGTAGTTGTTTTTAGCAGCATGGACGTTATAGTCGGCGAATATTATCCTTAAGTCTAAGAAACCAATCTAAATATGATTATTCTAATATTATAAATTGTATGTAATTTTCATGAAGGTTGAAGTTGTTCATGAGATGTGTTGTTTTTCAAATATGATACCCTAAACCACATAGAATTATTTCCAATATATGGGACTTGAAACTGTATAGAGCTTAAATTTTGAATGGGACCTCGAATTCTATGACAATTTTTTAGACTAATACCAACAACCTAGGATATCCATATAGGAACATGTTTATGCTTCATGGGTTATGCAAAAGCACGATAATGTATTGAAAGCATCTACTTGCTCACATAAATTTGGTGAAACTAGCAAAGAAAGAAGAGGAAATATTTAGTGCTAAGAGGAATGGTGATCTGCAAGTGGGTGCTTCAATAATTAATTTTATTCCATGTCCATAAATGTGTTTTGTGAATCACAGAGGATGGAAGTCTACATCAAAGAGCATTTGTACAAGTGTTTTGGTGGTGGTATGGTTACTACATACAAATGAGAGTTGAATGAAATGAGCTTCATTGATTAGAGAAAAATATTATAGGTGCTGAAATATTTATATACAAATATATTTCTCAATGATAGCTCCTATAAAATAGGAAATCAAACTAATATTCTACCAAACATCTAATTACATGTTACGTGAGTTACAAGAAACTCACAACAATTAAAATAATAAATACTCTATGAGAGTTGTTTTACCAAACAACCTCACTTACATAATAATTTAACTAGGATAGGAATTTATTCTAACATTCCCCCTCACTTAAGTTTTCATAACTTTAAGAGAACAAGAGAGAGAATCTCTAAATACCTCAAAATATTCCCATGCAAGTGACTTTGTAAAGACATCTACATGTTGTTCTTATGTCTAGGAAAATTGGACTTTGATGTTTTTTGTAGAACATGCTCACATTTGAAATGAATTGGTACCTCAATGTGATTTACACATTCATGAATCATTGGATTGTGAATAAGCTTGATAATGCCTTCATTGTAAATATACATGACTATTAGTTTCTTGTGTTGTACACTTAATCCTTCAAGTATACCATATAGTAATATTGCTTCGCAAACACCTCCTCCTACAATGTGATATTCAAATTCAATGGAAGATCAAGAAACACAATTTTGTTTCTTGTTCCGTTATGATATTGGACTAGATCCCAAAGAAAACACATATCCTAGAGAGGATTTTTTGTCATCAATATTACATGCATGATCTAACTTTGAATACCCTGTTAAGAAGAATTAATCATTCTTCTTATGTTCTAGGCCAAAATCCATTATTCCTCTTATATACCTCAAAATATAATTTGTTACTTTCTAGTGACATATTTTCGTCTCTTGCATGAGTCGTGACAGACAAGTAACAACATAGTTGATGTCTAGCCCAGTATATATCAAGTATATGAGGCTCACAATCAATTACTAATAAAGAGTGACAATTACTTGTGGTGATGGATTATCACATGATAATTGAAGCTTTACCTCTATGGGTGTTGCAAAGTGTTTATTATCCATCATCCAAAACTTCTCAAGCAATGTCATGACACATTTCATTTGAGACATAAAAATGTGGTGTCTTTTTTCCATACTTTCAAGATAGTATTGTAGTAGCCTAATATCTATCATCTCAAATGATCTATTAAGATATTTCTTCATTTTATCAATCATTTTTGTTGAATTGTCAATGATGACTAGATCGTCGACTTAAACAATAGAAATTACAATCCCCCCCTACTTTTTGAGGTAGAGATGGGGATGATAAAGATTCCTCCGGAGCATGTGACAAATGAGATGCTCATCACTCTGTATATACCATGCATGGGGAGCTTGTTTGAGACCATACAATGACTTGAAGATCTTACACACATTTCCTTCTTTTCCAGATATGACACAACCTTATGATTGAGTCGTGTAGACTTCTTCATGTAAATATCCTCTTAGAAAGGAATTTTATACATTCATTTGATGGACCTTCCACCCAAACTGAGTAGCTAAAGAAAATATCAGCTTGATATTTTTTTATCTTAGTTGTGGGAGAAAAAGTCTCCTCATAGTTTATGCCTTTTTTCTAAGCATAACCTTTTGTTATGATCTTTTCCTTGTGCTTGTCAATATTGTCATCTACCTTATACTCCATCTTGAAGATTCATCTACAACTAATTGGTTTCATCCCTGGTGGAATAGTTACAAGTTGTCATATGTTATTTTTCATTGGAGACTGATATTATGTGTTCATGGCATCTTTCCAGGGTTTTGACTCTAGGGTTTGTTGAACTATAGTGGGATCAATAAATTCAACAACTATACTCATTAAATCTAAATTTACCTATTCTTGAACAATACTACGAGTCTATAGTTGAGTTGTGAATGTGTTTGGGACTCCATCCAACTTAGCATCTCATACCACGTTAGTTTACCATTTCGACATATGTTGAGTTGTCCATGTTGTTGGTGGACCTACCTGATGATTAAATAAAATATGGGATAATGGTAGTTTATCTAACTAATAACAGCAATAAATAATAGTAACCAAAAGTAGTAAATAAATATAGAAAGTGACCCAAGAAACTAGGAAAGTATATATGTGAAACCCTAGAGTACAAAGAGAGTTAGAAAGAACTCAGCTGATTCGACGAGCTTGTTGGACTATGTCGCAGAGATGGCTGGAGAAACAGGAGGAGGAAACAATTATGTTGAGGTCCAAAAAAGTGCAGATCTAGGTAATCTAAGTGGATTGGGGTGCCTAAATATAGGTACAGGGGCACCTGTGGGTGCCCTAGTCCGAGATATGGGCACCCTGGTCTGTGTAGGAGGTTCAAAAACCATATTTGTAGGGTTGCAAGGTGATGTGAAGCCTTCAATGTATGTTTTGTCAATATCATTGAGTTGCATTGTATGTCGCTAATAATTCTTGATGAAGAAGAGACATGAAAAACTCCAAAATAAACATCAAACCCTTAAAAATAAAAATGCAAATGAAGGGTTCATATTATTCTTAGTTGCCACAATGGTGGACTTACCAACTAAGTGATGCACTACATCTCAGACCCAATGTAGTTCTATCTGCAAATGTGTGCAATCATGCCCTAGGTGTTCTTGTGTCAGTCACACTTTGTGAAAGTAGCAAGCAATAACTATGTATAGATAATGTAATAGAATGGTGGATGGAATAGAATAGACTTCCCCCTATGCTTGTGTGATGCAGATGAACCAACCTTGTGCCTTGTGATGCAGCTAGATGGATGCAAATGAGCTATAGATGCCTTAGATGGATGCAACTCTAGGTGGATGATAATAGTGACTAGTGTTTGGTCCCTCATTATGGTTTCATAACTTTATATTTATATGGTTCTCTTGTTCTAATTTCATAATTAACACCACAAAGGCTGACCAAAAGAAATATGAAATGATCAAATGACTTGAAAGTGCCCAAAAAGTGGTGGGAAAAGTATCAGGGCACCCCAACTGGGACTAGGGCACATGTGGTCACCCCAGTACAAGCCTGGGTACCCCAATCAAAGCCAAAATGATGTAAAACAACAAAAACAATCTCGGAAAGTATGTGTTGAAGGTCGGCAGTAATGACAAAAATCAAAATGAAATGGCCAAAAGATGGGGGTTAATTAGTACTTTCTTCACTCAAAAACCATATGAATAATAGTATGAGACCGAGACTAAATAATGTCTAAAGTGCATGATTTTGTGTCAAAATTTTCCCCCACTTTATGTTGGTGAGCAGAAATCTCAGTAACATAAAGTCGATAGATATGTGTACTTTATGTCCATGAAGAGTGATGTAGAAAATGCATCGAAGGACTAGACAAAGCATGGAATGAGAAAATAGAGGAGCATGGAAACTAGAGATGCAAAAAGTGTAAAAAGTGATGAGAGTGAACCTAAGGAAGAAATGTGTGTGTAGTTGTTGATGTGTGTGATGTACCTACATGGTTAGTATGGTGTGTGTTGCCACAAAATGTTGTTGTTGTTTCCCCCATCATTGTAGTTGTTGTTGACTACTTACTTCTCATACAGTCAGACTTACAAGGAGAAGATGATCAAGAAGTCAAATACGCATGTATATATGTCAAAGACGCATGTAAAGACACATGTATATAGTAAAAAACATGTAATGGAAATGAAAAGTGTAAAAATAACATGTGCACTTGATCCGTGATGAGATAAAAGGGTGTAGAAATGGGTTATCCTATCCTGGGCTTTTTGGGTGATCCGACGCCATAGGTCAAAGAAGTATAGGGAGGAATTCCAATGTATCCTCCAACCTTTAACTACTTCCCTAAACATGTGTGAAGAGATCTATGTACTGCTTGGTTTTTTGGGTGATTTGATGCCACTAGCTAAAGTAGTGTAGAGAGGAAGTCTGTTGTATCATCTAATTAGTAACTACTCCCCAGAATGCTAAGGACAACCATGTCCTGCAAAATTCAATGTGTATGGGATTCATAGACTAGTCTGAATCCACTCACTGTATAACCCACAATGCCAAGGGCAGAAACTCCAAATGATGCCCCCCTCTTTGGGGGTGTAGTACCCACTTCCCTTCGACACTTTTAGATACTGATCTTGATACTGTTGATCTTATTATGGACACTATTATGTTTTGTTTTAGTATGATGGTTAGATGTTAGATCAGGGATTATTATTGATCTGTATTCAATTATTATGCATGATGATTGCTAGAGACATTTTTTTTATATGTGGATGATGATATACCATTTGACATGGACATATTATAGATGTTGATTTGGACATGTGATATTGGATATTGTGAGTAGACCTAGTATGGAAGATTATTGATGATGATATAGTTGATTAATTAATTGAAAATGATAATTTTGAATTCTTGATGTTGTTGTGATTCATATGTTTAGATGATCTTGAGATGTTGTTTATATCATTTTGGATGTTCTAATATGGCCACGAGGCTAAAGGAGGTATTTACATTTTACAAGTTAAAATATCACAACAATGTCAGGGGACTGGAGACTAACCATATTGGAATTCAACAAGGTCACCATGGAAACTATTTTGTGTGTGTGTGTGTGTGTGTTATGTTATGGATTCCCATTGGGGGGGGGGGATTTCCATTATATGTGACTATGGGGTTGTGTATTTAGTAATGTGGTTTCTTTATTAATGTTTACATGTGTTTATTTTGTGATGTGTTACCCTTTTCATTAGCTATTATATTTTGTGTTAATGTTGTGGATAATCATGTGCTAAAATAAATAAATCAATATGTCATAAGAATGTAATTAATGAAATTGTTGATCTTAAATCTAATGTTGTAAGAGTGTGTAAGAAATGTGTAAGGAATATGTAAGGGAATGTAAGGTAGATTTTGGAGTGTGAAACACTTCATCCTCTTGGGAATTTGAATTTATCCTTGGAGGATATATTTGGAGGCTTGTGGGACAAGTTAAACTTGTCCCACACCTCTTAAAATTATTCACCAACCATACCTATGGTTTGCAGGTTAAATTTAGACCTTTTTAGTGCATTTTGAAATGACTAATTGTAAGTTTTAATTGCACTTCTCTTACATGTTTTAAATTCAGTCCTTTGGGGGTATGGGTTATTTTGGAGTGTGTAAGTTAATTTGTAATTTTATTTTTTATGTTTAGGTGAATGATGTTGACTTTGATCTTGGGGTTGAGGAAGAATGATGTTGCATCCCACATGGATCCACATCATCCTCTTCTCTTCCCTCTCCTTTAAAATTCAAACTCCTTACTTTTTTTATGGTTGTTGAAACTTTGCATACTTTCCTTGGGGGGAAAATTTCTTGTTGTTTTGGAGTCTTGCTTGTGGAAGAAGATTGGAGACCATTGCATGTTTGTGTGTTGCTGATTTTGGACTCTTATTGTGGAATTGGGAAGCTTATTGATCTTGGAACAAACTCCATTATGGAGAGGTAGGAACTTGAGAATTTTGAAAATGTTTCTTTCTCTTGCATGCATGTATGAAATGGTGAATGTTTTTATGTGTGTGTTGGCTAGTTGGATAGACTGCTTAGGACACAGTGTAGGAGAAGGCTATGGGGATTTCAAATGGGGAGGCATAAGGGAATACCAATGGCATCAGTTTTATTGTGGAGGGAGTTTGGGATTGGGATCCACCATGGAAAAGAAATAACTTGCATTTCTTACTCTTAGGGGGGCATAAGGGAGAAACTTTAGGGGGGCATAAGGAGGAATTTAGGGGGGCATAAGGATATGTGAGATGGTTTATTTTGGTGGGTTGTATTGATGGATTCCCATTTCCCATTGGGAGGAATAAGTAGTTCCCCATAGATCCTTTCTCTTGTTGGCTTGTTTGATGAAGCCTCAATTTTGTTTGCACTTGTTTAATGTAGTTGTGAACTACATTCTTCTTGAAATGTGTTTTGAATGTGAAAATGTTGCATGTTTGTTGTGGAAGCCTTTGTTGCCACATGTTGTATTGCATCTCTTATTTCAATATGGTTGGGGCTCAGGGACCAATGAGGAAGGATGGATTCTCCCTTATCATTGGATATCTTTGTTAGGTGGAGAGCGTTGCCTTTCCCCCTTCCTTGTTGTGATCAAGATGAAAAGATGAAGAAACTAGCATGTTGTTGTTTTTAAGCAAGAGGAATATACAGTTTGACAGTACCTTCTTTGAGCAAGTTCATTGTAATCCTTCCCACTTCAGAGTGGATGAATTGTATAGAAATTTGTAATGTGAAGATATTGTATTGATAATGGAAGATTGAAATTGGAATGTGAAATGTAAAGAAGTTATATTCTACTCTCTGTTTTGAAAGGAAATGTGAAAGGATGTTACATGCATTACATTTTGTATTTACAAATAAAATGGAAAAAGGATAAATTGTAGAGTTGTTGTTGGAAATCAATAAAGGAATTATTTACCTTCTTATACTTGCATGATTGTATTGGAATGAAATTGCTATTGTAAATCAAAATCTCTGTTGGAAAGAATAATGTGTATGAAGGAAAAGACAATGTTTTGTTCTCTTTGAAATGAGTTAAAATTTGGAAATCATGATTTTTATAATTGCCATTGAATGGTTTGTTGAATCAATTCAATGTATTAGGCTAGATTAGAAATAAGTTATTACACTTAAATGATGAAATTGATAAATAAATCCTATAAAAAAATTTATCACTGGCATTGTAAATTCTAAAACTGGTAAATTTAAACAAAATGCACAGTTTGGACTAAAAATTAACAATCAACTTGAGAACCTTAAAATTATATATGATATATTAGTAATGAAGTCAATTTGAAAAAGAAAACTTAAGAAAACAACTCAACCATTGCTAATTCGAATACAATCCCTCTAACAGTCATTTTCTGTCATTTGTTGGAAAAAAATACAAACTTGAATCAATTAGACAAATCAAATTTCTGAAAACACTCTAAAACCTCCCTAGATCAATTCTCCATGTCTATTTGACATGTTGAGTGAAGGAGGAAACCGAATTTAATCAAAAATGAAAGTTGGAAATTACCAACTTGCAAATTAAAAGATTGCAAATCATTTTTGTAAAATTGACCCTTTAAACTTCATCAAAAAGTAAATTTTATGCTTCCACTACAAAGAGGGCATTGAGATATTTCCAAAAAATTCCTCATTTGCCCAAAAATGAGCTTTTTAGCTCAAGTTATAGCACTTTGAATTTTTTGTGCTTTGGCGGGAACATTTGGAAAAAAATTCCATGGCGGGCCCACAACCCAAAAAAAATTCCCGTCTTTTTTCCTTAGAAAAGTTTTTGGAAAAATTTTGGTTCAGGGAATTTTTTTTCCATTTTCCTCCACCAGCCATAGCCAATCAAAGGGCACCACATGTCCTCTTAGGGCTATGATGGAGGCGCGGCTTCCTTTTTAACCCTTAGCCTTTCAAAAATTTTGGGGAAAAAGTTTCATTTTTGCCCCACCGGCCTGCAGCCAATGAGAAGGTGCCACGTGGAACCTTGGGGGTGGCAGTGGGGATGGAGGACCCCTTTTTTTTTTTTTGTCTTTGGATTTGGGAAATTTTTAGAAAATTTTCCCGCGGTCCCGCATCACCGCCCCCACCTCGGGCTTTTCTCCTTTTGCGGCTGCACAAACCCGCGCGTCCATTTCTCCATTTTTGTCCTCCCTTCGACGTAATCACCAAAACTTATCCCACCACTCTGCAACCTCCCCTCATCTTTGTCTCTGGTGGCTTTTCAAGCACCATTTTTCCCTGGACATGGACCCATGGGCATGTGTGGACACTATTGAATTTTCCTTCTCCATTGGGCGCAATGTGCTAAATCCTCCCGCCAATCTGCCCCTTCCTTGTTTTCCCTCGACGTCGTCTCTACAGCCGCCACATGTCCCTGGAAGACCCGCAGAGGTTTGGGATGTTTCTTGACCTTTCAACTATGTAATGGAAAATTTTCTAGAGATTCCCCACGACCCGCCAACCTGCCAAATGGGATTTCACCCCTGCATGACACGTGTCCCCCTTGGGGAAAATTTAGCCCCAAAACTCTACCCGGCCATATCTTGAGTTCTATAACGAGTTAAGAGGACTTCTTTATATGGTTCGAAAGGTGAGAAAAAATTTTATCCAATGGAAATGATTTAGGGAAATTTTGGAAGTTTTAAGTATGAGAAAAATCCTAGTTGAAACTCATGAGCCTGCTAGAGAGCAAGCATGGGGGTAAATTACTCCCTGAAACCTAACTAAAACATATAACCCTAAAATTTGAACCTTGTGAACTTGTTATTAGTTAATGAAGGGAACATATGTTATAGTACATTGGTCCTGTTCTGGAACCTATTAGTGAAAATTGATGTCTTGTAACCTGGTTGTATACACTTCAAATAAAAAAAAAATTATCCCATAATTTTTCTAGCTAACCCTAAGTTGTTTCTTGGGTCTCAAGTGGTTGTTTAAACGAGCACTACAGGGGGGTGCATGCAACGTCGTTGATAGGATAATGTAGCCCCAAAAAAGTACCAGCCACATGAACTTTGTAAATCTTCCCTGCAAGGGGAAAAGTAAAACGCTTAGTAGAAACGAAGGTGTGCATAAAAAAGAGGTTATCCAAAACAAGTGTTAGTACAAACAAGCATGCATGTATAATAAAATGTGGAATCTACATAAATAGTGTATAAGCTACCGAGCAATATAATAATGTAAACATGCAAAAAGACAAAGTAAGCCACACAAAGTAGTTTACAAACATGGTACATCACTCATGATGTTACAAGAAATGCAAGGCCATCATGGCCACATACAACAAACAAGTGTGCACACCAAACAAAGGGCAAGGCCCACATATAATAGCAAACAAAGTAAAAAAGTGCAAACAACAGATAAACATGGAAGCAAGTAATCTTGCAAAACACAATTCACACATAAAGCACATGTTAGCATGTTAGAAAGATAACTAGTATGTCAAAAGTATGTATAACCATGTAATATAGAGTGCTAAGTACAAAATGAAACAATAACACATGTGAGAGACGAATGTGGATACCCCCAACAACCAATGTAGGATGGGTACAAGGTGAGCATCCGTACTGCATGCAAAAGACTTGTGTATGCAATCACAAATGAGAAAATCTGTGATCACGCATGTGTGTATGGTATAGATAAATGATATACAAGATATCTAACTAGCATGTGTAATAAGGTGACCATATACATGCAAATGCAAGCAAGAGCAAAATCAACTAAGATATGCAATATGTTGTGGATGAATGGAATGGAATGCAAGATGAATCATAGGATCTGTATTCCCTATGAGTGAATGGAAATATATGTAGTGAGGTTCATTTGGTTTACTCCCTCGGCAGTCAAGAATGAACCATAAATGAGAGTGCGTCATTAAGAAATGGTTGAAGAGTGTGTTGTGTCTAACACACTGTGATGAATGTGTATGTGTGTGTTAGTGAGATACGACTTAGAAATGATGTGTTGTCAACCCTAGAGCCGAAGTGTAAATGATGACAAGATGATCGAAAGAGTGATGATGTATCTTAAAGCGTATATCACTACTAGATGAATAGAGGGAGTGGTGATATAGCCTAAAGCATATACAACTACAAGATGACGGGATATGTGACCATTTAGCCTAAAGTGTATGCCACTAACCTAGTAATGTCGCATGATAGAAGGTCGAATGATGAACGTGTAATAATGATAAGGTCCATTTGTTATGAGAACCGTTAGAAGTCGAGTATGGATCGAGGAACTAAAGTGTGTCACAGGGTAGTGAGTGCAACACATAGATGTGTGATGAGAATAAACAACCATGTGATGAGTATGTAATGTGTGATATGCACAATATGTAGAATGCAATGTGTGGAAATAGGAAAATAGTATTATTATCACCAAATTACAAAACCTCCCAAATGGCTTGAATGTGGATGGGGCATTCCGTGTAATTCATGTAACATTAGGTTACCTCTCAAGTTGTGGGCCTTGCGGGCTTTAGATAACCTTCTAGAGAAAGTTCGTTCTTGCTCCTAAACTACCTGCCACAAGCTACTCCTAATGTAGGAAAGAAAACTACCTAATCATATTCTAACCATACCAAGGAGATAGGGCGAGAGAGTACATGAAAATAAACCTACACTAAGAGTGGTGATACACCATAAAAGGACATTGTTAACCAAGAATCCAACTTCTTGAAGTGGAGAGAGGTGAGAAATGGAGAGGGTGGAAAAGATGCACGACAGACCAAGGATGAGTTCACACAGAACACCACTTCATACCCATTAAACACATCTCTTAAAATCTAGAATAGACATCAAGAAACATGTACAATATACCCTATGACATGAGAGGTAAGTAGAATCAATAAGACATGTAAAGGATGGACAAAATGCATCACAAACACAATTTATTGCTCTAATATGTATGCACAATACAACATTAGTGGGAAAGAGGTAATAAAATTCTATTATAGATTTTGGAAAGGAGGCTTAAGCTCCACATTCAAACCTAGTAGAGAAGAAAAAGAGAGAGAGAGCAGGAGAAAAAATGACTAACTCCCTTACAATTGAGCCCAAGATTCCAATTTATAATTGAGGAGAGAGAAGAAGAAAAATCCTGAAATTTTATTTCCAGCTACTTGCAAGTTGCAATAAATGAGGTGAAATGATGTTATTTTATTTACAAAATCTCCCTCATGTTGTCCCATATCCTACAGTTGAAGAAAATGATGCCCATGTCCATTAATTGCACTCCCAACCACCATGAAAGTATCTATTTAAAATTGGGTTGGTTTTCTATAAAATTCTCCATGAAATTTTCATTAATTTATGAATTTCTTAGTTTTTTTGTGTTGGGATTTGGAGCCACGATTCCAATGTGTATTCATTTGCGCTATTTAGTTGATAATTTCTCAAGATATGAGCTTCTAAGTGACTACAATTATTTTTAGTTTTCCAGCCATTTCTTCTTTGTTACAGGACTGTGTTATTAATATTTGGCTGGAAAATGCATATTTCAAACATATCTTCTCTTTTTCCCATGTTTTATGCATTCTCTTAAATGATTTTGCATTTAAAATGTGGTGGGGGCCACCATTGATTTATCTCCTTTGTTTGTATGAGGATGGGGGTTCAATGTTTTAATGTTTTGCAACTCTTCCAGCTCACCCTACTCAGCGAAGCTGAATCTCTCCTTTACCCACTTCATGAGCTCTCCACGTTGTAAGCCTTCTCGTGTGTTACCCGACTCACATCTTTAGATGTCGAGTCCACCTTTTTTGGCGCTGAGTTGTCCTAAAGCATCGTCAACCACTCTTTTAACTCTGTCGCCTTGCCCTCTCAATGAATATTGAGTCACCAAGTTTCTTTGCTTCCATGCCAATTTGTCACCACCTGTCAAGCCAGTCGCCACCTAGTGCCTTGTGGATCCTTGCATTGCGCAGGGAACTCAAATTTCTTTGGTCTATGTGTCCCAAGTGCTCATTGGGCCCTAATTCTCCAACTCACCCGACTCGAGCTTCCAACACCCTTTCGCGCCCGCAAAGGTTCCTCAAACCCGGTTCTGACCTGCTCAAGTCGTTGACTGAGTCACTCGTCTGCACTGTGTTTTCGGAGAAGTTAGGTCTCACCAACCTGCATGTCTTGAGACCGTCTGAGACATTTTTTTCCGCATTTACTGCATAACTCTGTGTGGCCATTTCTTCCCTTCCATGCAGGGGTTAAATTTGATGGCCATTTAGACATTTTTTGTGATTTTGGATGTAAAATACTTGTAAATTTATGATCTAACTATCACACGCAACTTGCATATTTAAAACATGGCCGTCATTTTTTATATAGATTTGTATAAATATTATAATAAAATATGCAAATTTATAGTATAAAAATATAATAAATATAGAATAATTGGTAAAAATAACATTATTTTGTGTATTTGGAGGGCGGTATTGAAAAATTACTATCACTCAAAAATTGTTTGACAAGCATAGGTGGGCATCAAATTTAACCCCTGCTTCCATGTGTGACCGACCCGACTTTCCTGGGCCATTTGGGCCGTTTAATTCTGCATCTCCTTCAAGACTTACGGGATTTCCCTTTCTGGTGATTTTGCATTCAAAGTGCCCCCATGACCCATACTCCATTTGGCCTTCCGAGCTCCAAAATGTTGACTCACCCGCAATGGGCTTAGTCGAGAACTCGCCGATTTTCCAAGTGTTGCCTGAACTCAATATTCTTTGCTTTTGCCAACTCGGGACACCTTGAAAACTGGCTTGGCTTGCCTGTGAAAGTATCCTGACCACTATGGATAGAGTTAGATACTTCCTTCAATTAACTCGATAGCCTTCAAGAAGTAATTCGGTCTCGACTATCATGTCTCGTGGCTCCAGACTCTTCATACATATCCTATTGCATGGTACAAGTGGGTCAGTCTGGTTATATATAGCTCAACATGTACCACAAGACCACTTCCCCTTTGCAAAATTTCTCGTCCATCTGCCAAGCTATGGGCTTCCCTGATTTGGTGGATAGTTGATTGAGCTTGGCCACACACAAAACAATTTGGTTCTCTTCATTAACACTATAGCTCGCTCCTCCGAAAGTGGACCAACTCATCTCTTCTTTGAACTCGATGTTCTACGGCTCTTCATTTTAATGCATGGCTTACACACTCTCAACATCGACTCAGTCCATCACCCAAGAGCTCGACCCTATGAACAACTTGATTGGGTTTGATTTTGCAATGAAGAGGCTTGACTATGAATACAACTTGATCAGGCCTAGTTCGAGCTCAATGAGCTTTTATTGCATTAGCTCGGTCATGTTTGTTTGTTCACCTATATCTTCTTTAACTTGGGCCTAAAGGTGACTTGATTCTGTAATGGATGGGCTCAACACTTTGAGGCACAACTCAACCTTTCAATGAAGTAGCTTGGTTTATTGCCAAAGTAGCTCAATGAGCTAGTCCTCGAGCTGAGTGTCATCCCTTCAAAAACTACACCTTCCTTAGATATTATTGGATTCCCAGGTGCACTAAGGTTGAGTGAAGATGCTAAGATTGTTAACTTTTTCCATTTGTATGCAAGGTGGGACTCATTTTTACTATTCCAAACTGAGTGAAACTCTAAACTCGGACAAGACCAAGAAGAGGAAAAATTCCTCTTGCAACCCTCAACTTTCTAAAACCTTGGTTCTTCCCTGAGAGCTAAACTTTGTTTGCATCTTATGAGTTGCTTGCAATCCTGCTCTGTTGTCCAATTCCACCCCAGGGGAATGAAACTGGATAACAAGTATGAAAAATGCATGTGATGTAGTATGGAGGATGAGTAGTATGAGATGTTAACGTTGTAAACAATATAAGTGTAATATGATGAATATAAGGATGGTGTAGATTATATGTATGATGTATAGAAGTGTGAAAACATGAATGATGTGACATAATGCAAGATGTAATATGTAAGATATATAGATAGCATGAGAGTGTAAAATGTGCATGAAACATAGATGTAGTGTAGTCAATGTGTGTAGCCTATGTGATGAGTATGGATGACCATATGATAAATGCAATGTGTAATGTTGTAAGATGAAATGAAAAGTTTGTAATCAACACTAATATAGATGTATGTATGATGAAGACTAATGTGATGTGTAACATGTAGATGTGTAAATGTAAAAATGATGTAGACTAAAATTAGTATGTATGATGTAAGATGTGCGGTGGGTGAATAGATATGGCGTGTAGTGTAGTTTGTGGGGTTTATGTGTATGATGTATCCCTCAGCAGTTAAGTGTGAACTGAAGCACAAGAGTGTGTCATTAGGTAATGGTGATACTGGTATAAGTGTGATGAACACGTAATGTGATGAGGATGTGATATGCGTATGTCAGAAGAATGTTATGTTTTGATGGAAAATGTTACGAGGTTGGGGGGGTGTTAGATGTTATGACCCCCAAGCATGTAAAATGAAATATGCAATCATGTAATGTCATCTAAAATATCATCACTTTCAGGGTCATAGTCGAATGGATACACATTAGTTACTTGGTAAGCAATAGTGTTTGGTTGATCATGTAGCGAGCCATTGAGGTGTAAGTTGTACATACCCATGGCATATTCCTCATCACTAAATGGAGGAAGCGGACAACCATGCACATACCAACGAGTGATATTTTGCAAATAGACAAGAAAATAACTATTGTAGATAAAGACATGACCAAGGGGCATGGGGAAAGATATGTCTGTATGATCAAGATCAAGAGTGTCCCCAATGTAATCAAGTCATGATTTCCCTAATGTGAGTGATGCAGATTAAGGATCACATGTAATTAATATTGCGAGGTGAAAGACACAAAGACCATAAGCGGTAGTGATGTAAACAAACCCATAATAAAGGTGAGGATCATATGATGTGGGATAGAGGTCCTCAAGAGAAAATTCTAGTCGAGTTAGATTATCGTGTGAGAAAATGGTGTCATCACAAGTAGGATCAAATGGAATATGTTCCCAATATGATTCATTCATGAAAAGTGTGTCAAGTAAATGGTGGGTGTGCGAATGGAGGTGGGAATGTGAAGGTGTAAGTGATAGAGTGACATCCATAGACTAGACAGGCCCTTGATAAGGAATCATAGCAGCAATAGTAGTAGGTGGCGTAGAAGAAACTACATCTATCACACAAATGACACCTTGAAGTGGTGGCAAGTGAGGTGGATCATCCATAGGTTGAGGATCATATTTAGTATCAGTACGTGGAATAGGAATACTAGTATTAGGATCATGAACACAATAGTGGAATGGGTCGTGGTCACGAAGAATAGTATATTCGATGCCTTCATGGAGGAATTTAACACAATGATGCACAATAGATGCGACAGATTACATGGCATGAAGCCATGGCCTACCTAGTAAACAATTATAGGAGACTGGGAAATCAATGACAAAAAACATAGTGGGGATAGTTTTAGGCCCTACAGTGATAGGTAGTGTAATGTGACCAACACATGGACGAACATAACCATCATAAGTACGTAATGAAAGAAAAGATGGACTAATGTCATGAGTTGAAAGACCGAGGTGTTGAAGTAATGACATGGGACATAGGTTGAGTTTAGACACATTATCAATTAAAGTGCGCTTAATACCCATATTGAGAATGTGAATCATAATATACAAGGGTGGGTCATTATCAAAAGTGTTGAAATCAGCGGGGAATATTAGATTTGAATGATAAGTGTTGAGAGAATGCATTTACAAAAGTTTGATATACTGATTCATGATGCATATCAACACGAATGTGGGTAGTAGCTTGAAGATATTAGACTCTATTCAGGATGCGCAAGAAAATAATCAGTGATTGAGATGTTCATGGTGAGTAGGCTCTAGGATGATAAAGAGTGAGGATCCTATAGGTGTGAAGATGGAGTACAGGTTCACTAAAATGATTAACTAAAATGTGGGATAATGGTAGTTAATCTAACTAGGAACAACAATAAATAACAGTAAATAAAAGCAATAAATAAATATAGAAAGTGACCCAAACAACTAAGAAATTAGATATGTGAAACCCTAATAGTACAAAGAGAGTTAGAAAGAACTCAGTTGATTCGACAAGCTTGCATGGACTGTGTCATAAAGATGGCTGGAGAAACAAGAGGAGGAAATTGACTATGCTAAGGTCCATAAAAGTGCAAATTTGGGCAATCTGAGTGGAATGGGGTGCCTAAATAGGTACAGGGGCGTGCTGTAGGTACCGTAGTTTGAGATATGGGTGCCCTAGTCTGTGTAAGAGGTCTTAAAAACTAGATTTACAGGGTTGTAAGGTGATGTGAAGCCTTCGTTGTCTGTCACGTCAATATCACTGAGTTGCATTGTATGTCGCTAATAATCCTTGATGAAGAAGAGACCTGCAAAACCCCAAAACAAGCATCAAACCCTTAAAAACTAAAATACAAATAAAGGGGTCAGACTGTCCTCAACTGCCACAATGATGGACTTACTAACTAAGCGCTACACTACATCTCAAAACATATGTAGCTCTATGTGCAAGTGTGTGCAATCATGTGCCCTATGTGATCTTATGCTCAGTCACACTTTGTAAAAGTAGCAAACAATAACTATATGTCAAAAATGTCATAGAATGGTGGATGAAATAGAATAGACTTCCCTCCTATGCTTGTGTGATATAAATGAACTAGTCTTGTGCCTTGTGATGGAGCTAGATGGATGCAAATGAGATCTAGATGCCTTAGATGGATGAAAATCTAGGTGGATGATAGTAGTGACAAGTGCTTGGTCCCTCATTATGGTTTCATAAATTTATATTTATATGGTTCTCTTGTTCTTATTTCGCAATTAACCCCGAAAAGGTGGACCAACAAGATATATGAAATGTTCAAATGACTAGAAAGTGCCCAAAAAGTGGTGGGAAAGTGGGGAAAAGGATCAGGGTTCCCCAACTGGGACCAGGGTGAGTACAAGCTTGGGTGCTCCAAGTCAGAGCTAAAATGATGCAAAACGACAAAAGAAATCTAGGAAAGTATGTGCCAAAGGTCAGGGCAGTAATGATAAAAGTAAAATAAAATGGCCAAAAGACGGGGGTTAATTAGTACTTTCTTCACTCAAAACCATGTGAATAGTAATATGAGACCGAGACTAAATAATGTTTAAAGTGCGTGATTTTGTGTCTACACTTGATCATCACCATCATTCCCATCCTCATTGTCATCATTAGATTGTTATGATCACCTTAATTTTTTACAATAAGATGGATCTGATCATTAGATGAGCTTGGGGAATATGGATCTGACTCACTCTTCTCATGAAACTCAACATCCATACTGATATAGATTTTCCTATTTTTTTGATCCATGAGTCTGTAACCCAAAGTCTCTTTATTATACCTATCGCCAATAAAATAACCTTTCTTTTTTTAGGAAACTAAATGCAAATTGAATACTTGTAGGATTTGATCAAAGTTATTCATTCATTTTTTCCTCATGATATCTCAAAAATTGTTCAATCTATTTGCATATATCATATCTCGGTTTCCAAAATTTAAAAAGGGAAAAAATTTGGTGAAAATCATGCAATTTGGGATTCAAATAGGTTGACAACATTTAAAATTATCTACTTATAAAGGGTCATGAACGTTAAATTTAATCATGGTCACATGGAGGACATTTGGTGGTCACTAGTCATTTGATCGCTTTGGGAGTTTAGTCCCATATTTACAATGAGGAATGATTAGGTTGCATTTATATACAAGGCGATCACCTTTTGTAACAAATCATTACACCAAAACTGAAGGAGTGAAGGATGAAGACCTGGAAGGAATTCACGTGCATCAAATAGTTGAACTTCACCAAAGTGTAGGAGTTTCCAGATTAAAGCAAGCAAGCTTTGTAAAGCAATGTGCATGCATATGAGAGCTCAAGATTAAAAAATGGAGTAGAATGGCATAGGGGAGTGTTTGGCTTACCATAGACCAAAATAGGAGGTGAGTACAAATAGGGGAGTAATGTGTAACTCCCATGTAAGAGAATATTCCTCCATAATGGAGTAAGAGAAAACCCAGTGGGAGTTACTAAGAAAGATTCCCAAATGGGAATGTAACTCCTATGAAGCACACTTACACATATGATAGAAGAACTTCATAAGGGAATATATCATAGCTAAGATGACATGTAGATCTATGTCCAATGAAGGTAGAGGAGTGAAAGGGGCCTCACACACTGAAGGTGGAAAATAGGTGGTTGTGTTGACTCAACAAACAGAAGAGCGATATGAGACTGTATATGAAAATGATCAATACTCTGATGTGGAATGTGGAATGTGAACACTCTCTGAAATAGTGAGAGAAGGAGGGGAATAGTACTCTCGATTCCTCTATAGTCTCTGTTACTCTCGAATAATCCTTGTCATCAGAAGTAGAATGGTGGCCTAAGTCTACCAGTGTGTCTCTGTCCAGTGGAACTGTGGGTGTAGGAACTATTACATGAAGAAATAAAGGAGTCTACAACTGAATCAGAAGCAACAACAACGGTGACAATATGTGAAGGGTCAGAGTCACAGCATAGACGTTTGACTGAAGAATGCCCCAGACATGGTGGGGTGGCTATCTAAAGTCTACCACTATGAAAATAGAGAGATAGTAGAGACATTCATCCATCATGTGACCAAAAACATGGTTACAAGTGTTGAGATTAAATCATCCAATGACGACAAGATGGTCAGTGGGTGTAGGAACTTAGCAAACCAAGCAAAAGAAGTGTGAAAGACCCTCATAGGTGAAGTAGCGTTCCATAGAAGCGTACGTCATGCCGAACCATAGTTCTCTCTCCCAGTAAGAAGTGGAATTCTTAGGCTGTATAAGCAATCCTACAGCACTCAAGTCTAGAAAGAGCACCCTCCATGATTTGGAAGCAAGAAGTGTAAGGTGCACGAATGCAAGATGTCATTAGGACTTGGCCGGATAATGCATGTGCTTTATATAGTACAAAACCTAAGAGTACTAGTGACCCCCGCTGAATGGCGGCACTTTATCAAAGGCCTAGATGAACCACTTGGGAAAAATATCCCCGAACCGCCCGAAATTGACTTGAAACCGGCCATCATGTCCTGTAAACTGTCCCAAACTGAGCAAAAAATCAATGCAACTTTGACTAAAGAAGCACTCAAAACCGAGCAGTGAGTCAAAAGTTATAGCAACCTACAAGAAAACGATTCCCACAACTGATGGAAAATGCTAAATAAGCCCTACAAATGGATTAAAAAAGGCCATAAACACGCATGCAAAGGGTGTTGTATGTATGCTCGTTTGAAATGACATCAAATTCTAGATAGGTTTTGTTTTTATTGTGAGGGGGGATTAGCCTCCTGCCAACCCTGGGCATCACCCTTCATCTTCGACACTCGAAGGAAGGATAATAAAACAAGCAAAATAAAGGCCCTAAATTATTACAATGCCATAAAATGAATGTTTTTTCCTTAAAACATTAAAAATAGGATTGTTTTAAACTAAACAATTCTAAAAGGGAAGGGCCCAACTGAGGTGTCAAGCCATGGATGCATCGAGCTGCATGATTGACCGAGCTAGGGCAGTGGACTGAGCCAGGGGTCTGTGCCACATGTAGGTTGTAGTCTGCTAAGTGCAATGAAAACCAAGCCTGAGTGTAACAGTTGCATGCAGGGGCCTGTGATAGAGTCTGAAGTAGTGAAATAGCCACGAGGCAAGTACAATGTTGGTGAGAGGTCGAGTAGAGAGACCACAAGTGTCGAGGTGACATATGGCAATGAAATGGTCAAATGAAACTGCCAAGACTATGCAGCGACCACATTTGAGCCAATCTATGCACGAATTCCACAGCAGGTAATGACTCAAGTTAGGGGGTAGTGCCAAGTCCAAAAAAGCCACGAATAGGGTCAAACCAGAGACATCTCGGAAAAAACATGCACCAGTCACGGTATTGAAGCACGATTTGATCCAAAGTAAAACCACGATGAGTAAAACCATCCACACATAGGTATACCTGAGCCAGTAGTTGAAAACCCAAATCACAGCCAGAACAAATGTAGGAGTGAACTAACGAGTCAAAGGATTTGACGCAAGGACATGATAAGAAAAGCATAGTGGAAAAGTGAACCATGACTCGACAGAAGTAATATCCACGAATCACAATGAACCAGTGTAGTCAAGGCACGAATCACAGTGGAAAAGCAGGGACCAACAATGGCGAGGGAAGTGCATGAAACATCAAACCAGTCAGTGAGCTCCTAGGTAACTTGAGCCGTGTAGGGCAAGAAGTCTCAAGTAGTGAGTGCGAGGTCTGATAGTCCAACACGAGCATGAACCAGGGTGGTAAGGGAAGGTATCACCTCCAAATGTGTAGATCCTGGAAAACTCGAAAGCACTAAAAATAACCATAATAATCTCAAAATATGCAAGTAGAGCACATGCAAAAGTGAGAGATTACACAAGCAACTACACGGTGGAGTAAGATTCCAGTCCCCTCGGCTCTGATACCATGAAAGAGTGAAGGAGGAAGACCTAGAAGGAATTCACGTGCATCGAATAGTTGCACTTCACCAAAGTGTAGGAGTTGCGAGATTAAATCAAACAAGCTTTGTAAGGCAATGTGCATGCATATGAGAACTCAAGATTAAAAAATGGAGTAAAATGGAATTGTTTGGCTTGTCATAGATGAAAAAGGAGGTGAGTACAAACAGGGGAGTAATGTGTAACTCCAATGTAAGAGAATATTCCTCCATAATGGAGAAGAGGAGTTACTTTCCCAAATGGGAATATAACTCTTATGATGCATACTTACACATATGACAGATTTCATAAGGGAATCTGTCATAACTAAGATGACACCTAGATCCATGTCCACTGAAGTGAGATGACTCACCCGGTGAGGTGGAATAACACTAAATAAGTGAAGAAAAATACCACCTACACCAACACCCCCTTCATCGAAGCCGAGGAAGAGGTCATGGTAAGCCAGAACAGAAAAGAAGACTCCCGTAGACAACTAAGAAAGATGTGTCAATGGGGCCTAACAACTAAAGGCCTGATAAGGTGCCCATATACAAACAACATATTTCTGGAAAGAAGAAGAAGAGAAGAAGTAAAGAGAACTATCCAGCTCCTCTAGAAGATGATTTTTGATGGACTCCTAATGAATATGAAGGGACCAAAGGTCTGTGATCAGTGGAGGAAGGAGGAGGAGCATGGAGTGTCCCCGATGGTGGCTCAATATGGGAAGAAGATAATATATCAATAGAAGCGGGATAATCCTATCAATCTCCATAAGGTGGGAGTCCGCAAATATAGATATATCATCAGTTCGAGCTTTTGGTGTGATGGAAAATCATTTGGTATCAGAGCCAAAAAGTTAAGCATGCCAGCCCCAAAGTAGTGCTGGGATGGGTGACCTCCCAGGAAATTCCTGATGTCACTGCCTCCTAATGTTGTTGGGCTTGATTGGGTGTATACCCGGCTCCATTATGCAGGAGGGTATTGGCGTAGCAACTGTTTAACACGATGAGATCCATCTCCACCAAAAGTTCAAGATTTGGTGTGATGGCAAATCGTTTGGTATCAGAGCCAAGTAGTTAAGTGCACCAACCCTAGAGTAATGCTGGGATGGGTAACCTCTCAAGAAATTCCTGGTACCACTACCTCCTAATGTTGTTGGGCCTTATTGGATGTATACCCAACTTCATCGTGCAGGAGGGTGTTGGCGTAGCAACTGTTTAACACGATGAGATCCCTCTCCACCATCAATTCAAGCTTTTGGTGTGATGACAAGTTGTGTAGCTCTGATACCATGAAGGAGTGAAGGATGGAGACTTGGAACGAATTCACATGCATCGAATAGTTACAATTCACCAAAGTGTAGGAGTTGCAAGATTAAAGCAAGAAAGCTTTGTAAAGCAATGTGCATGCATATGAGAGCTCAAGATTCATAAATGGAGTAGAATGATATATATCATCAGCTTTTGGTGTGAATCATGGTAGCAGAGCCAAATGGTTTGCCAGCCCCAAAGTATCTAGATGGGTGACCTCCCGGGAAATTCTCGATGTCACTGCCTCCTAATGCTGTTGGGCTTGACCAAAGAGTAATGCTGGGATGGGTGACCTCTCAGTGGAGGAAGGTAGCACTACCTCCTAATGTTGTTGGGCCTTATTGGATGTGTACCCAACTTGATTGTGCAGGAGGGTGTTGGCGTAACAACTATGGGAACACGATGAGATCCCTCTCTACCATCAATTCGAGCTTTTGGTGTGATGACAAGTTGTGTAGCTCTGATAGCATGAAGGAGTGAAGGATGAAGACTTGGAAGGAATTCACGTGCATCGAATAGTTACAATTCACCAAAGTGTAGGAGTTGCAAGATTAAAGCAAGAAAGCTTTGTAAAGCAATGTGCATGCATATGAGAGCTCAAGATTCATAAATGGAGTAGAATGGAATTGCTTGGATCTGAAGGGACCAAAGGTCTATGATCAGTGGAGGAAGGAGGAGGAGCATGGAGTGTCCTTGATGGTGGCTCAATATGGAGAGAAGATAATATATCAATAGAAGCGGTGATAATCCTATCAATTTCCATAAGGTGGGAGTCCACGAATATAGATATATCATCAGTTTGAGCTTTTGGTGTGACGGAAAATCATTTGGTATCAGAGCCAAACAGTTAAGCATGCCAGCCCCAAAGTAGTGCTAGGATGGGTGACCTCCCGGGAAATTCTCGATGTCACTGCCTCCTAATGCTGTTGGGCTTGATTGGGTGTGTACCTGGCTCCATCATGTAGGAGGGTATTGACATAGCAACTGCTTAACACGATGAGATCCATCTCCACCAAAAGTTTGAGATTTTGGTGTGATGGCAAATCGTTTGGTATCAGAGCCAAGTAGTTAAGCGCACAAACCCTAGAGTAATGTTGGGATGGGTGACCTCTTAGGAAATTCTTGGTGTCACTACCTCCTAATGCTGTATTGGGCCTTATTGGGTGTATACCCGACTTCATCATGCGGGAGGGTGTTGGCGTAACAATTGTTTAACACGATGAGATCCCTCTCCACCATCAATTTGAGCTTTTGGTGTGATGACAAGTTGTGTAGCTCTGATACCATGAAGGAATGAAAGACAAAGACCTGGAAGAAATTCACGTGCATCGAATAGTTACACTTCACCAAAGTGTAGGAGTTGAAAGATTAAAGAAAGAAAGCTTTGTAAAGCAATGTGCATGCATATGAGAGCTCAAGATTCAAAAATGGAGTATAATGGAATTTCTTGGCTTGCCATAGACCAAAAAGGAGGTGAGTATAAATAGGGGAGTAATGTGTAACTCCCATGTAAGAGAATATTCCACCATAATGGAGAAGAAGAGTTACTTTCGCAAATGGGAATGTAACTCCTATGACACACACTTACACATATGACATATTTCATAAGGGAATATGTCATAACTAAGATGACACCTAGATCCATGTTCACCTAAGTGAGATGACTCACTTGGCGAGGTGGAATAACACTAAATAAGTGAATAAAAATACAACCTACACCAAGAAAAACCTCGAGGCATTAGTGCATCTTCACATTAGGATAATCACATCCCACCACGCTTCCCTATAGCTTGACCTCAGGCTGGGTCTATGCTCGCACTCCCATATGTGTGAGCCCTGCTTCACCGATGTTTAGGTGCCCCATGGACCCTAGCTATGCGGCGTAACCAACCAAGTTGGATTCAAACATGGATGGTTGTTTTGATAACAAATATAATAAACTGTTACACCAAAACCTCAATGTTTTAGTGATTTTTCACACCAAGATCAAAACACCTTTGTTGAGTGGAATTAAAGCTCCATGGATCACATTTTATCCAAGTTCAAAACAATCAAGTTGGTCACCAAGTTGAGTTTGTCATAAAATCATCTAAGTCTCAAGAGTAAGATGAACCTGTGAGCCACGAGGGGTTCACTTTGTAACAGTATGGTATAAAACGTTCGTTCGAAGGATATTAACGAATACCCTTAATGCTAGTTTTTTACCTCTAATTATTCAATCGATAATACCCCCTCCCATTATATCATTGGAATGAAAATACCCCGTATTTTTTCATGTACTATACTTACCCATTTTTCCATTACAATTTTATTTATCCCTTTTTATTTCTACCCTAATATATATCAAACAAAAATATATTGTGTTTCTCACTCAATTATTATTTTCTTAATACAAATTTTCTCTTGAAAGAGAGTTTGAATCCATTCAAGACTTATTACCGATTACCTTATAAATGTTAAGCTTTAATCATTTATCAATAGTTCTTCAAATAATTAAGATGGTGAAATAATATAAGTTGTGTTGAAAAGCATACTCAATCCTAGTTTTCTACCATCTTATTATTTCTTGGTTAAGAATCTCTTAATTGAGATTCCCTTATTAAAAAAGATATTATAATTTTACTTTATGACCACACTCCTTTTGCAATTTTAAGGTATTTAGTTTAAAAACTAGGGTTCAAATGTTTTAGTTTTATATTAAAATTAAACCTCCCTATCCTTTGGCCCACCTCTTTAACCTACCCCCAATAATTGATTCAAAATATTAATAAATTAAACCCTTTCACCCCCTCATGTATACTGGTATATTGAATTTGGTTTTACGAATTTTAATTACCTCAATATGACTAAACGTGCTAGGATATTGCCTAGCTAATGAAACCCCTATGATGTGAACACAAATCTATCATTGGTTCAGACATACCAATGATGACCCAACCCTAAACTCAAAGTCTCGCGAGATTCAAAAGACAAGAAGTTAAGTGATTTGGGTTCTCGGGTTCCTAAGAACCCGAGAATTTGATTAGGTGATTGAAGTGGCTATGGTATGGAAAGAGGTGAGGTGGATATTTGGTGTATTCTCTAAAGATCCATGGTTTGGGGGATTTCAAATCAACAAAGTTGACTAAGATACACGATTCTTAGAATCTCGTGAACCCAAGAATAGAAAACCAACGTGATTGGTCCACGTGGACCAATCATGGTCAGAATGGACCCAAAATCAACAACCAGTTCGAGTGGACCTGAGAGGAATCAATGAGCCCTAAGATCAGTGACTGGCCCATGCGGACCAATCATGGGTCACTCAAATTCTTAGGAAAACAAAGGAAAAAGTGAGGGAAGTTTAGAGGTGTGACCTCATGATCCGCAATCCCAAGAGGTTGTAACCAATTAGAGGAGAACACATGACACCAACCTTGAGTGGGAAAAGAGATCACATCACCAATCAGAATGTGACACATATCCAATGTGGTCATGAGGTTAAATTTGATGGTGGTGTGGCCATCAATTGTGTTAAATGGATTGGTGGTTGTCAAATGGTCATATCTTTTGATCCAAAAAAACCAAATCAAACAAAACCAATATTGCTGGAAATATATTAAGGATATCTACATGATCAAGGTGGTATTGGGTCACTTTCAACCTTAAATTGTGTTCAAACCACTTTTTTAGAGGTCCACAATTATTTTGGACTCAAGTTTATGAGCATGACTCGAATCTGTTTCAAGTTCTCATATCTTTTGATCCTAAAATCATGTTTGCCTACACATTATATCATTGGAAAGGTCTTGAGAGGATATTCAATATGGGACTACTTTTAGAGGGGATGGTTAAAAATTCAGAGAGAACTTAGTGACAAAATTTTGGGCCCCTTTTAGGATGTTTTCTCAAGCAAATGACACCCAAATTAGAAAAAATGAAGATTAACCCCACCAACCCACGTTAAATTTTGTCTTGTGTAGCCCCAAATATTAAATGATTTGATTTACATGATCTAAAGAAAGTAATGGTGCCCATATTTGGTTTTCACACTAAATGGTTATTGGTCCTTTGGCGGTTGAAAAAGTGGGCGATTCTCTTAATTTATGGGCATAGTTTGTTCCCTTTTTGCCTCTCCTTCTCATAAAAATGGTCATAATGACATGAAATGAGGGTCTTTTCTACTAGTTTAGAGATAAATCTACCCTCTTGAACACTCAGAATAATGCTTTTATACCTTTGTAATATATAATTTTTAAGATTTCAAACCTTTTTCCGTGTGGGATAATGAATGAGCGAGTTCTTGACAAGTTTACAAGTGTGGTCTCTTTCCTCTATATACATATGTGTTGAATGTGGAAATCTTAGTCCTTTTACATAATTTTAGTATTATTTTGATTATCCCATTTTAAGTTTTTGTGTGCAAATTGAACATTCATATGCCAATTTATCTGTGTCTTTTCAAGCCATATGAGAACCCTATTCAATTTGGTGCAATCCCCTAGTTTTCATTCAGTATTTCATCTTTCTGAACCTTGGTTCCTCTAAATTTCGTCGCTAGAAATAAATAAGAGTAAGTTATAAGTATTGGTTGGATTGATTATAGTAAATTAGAGTAGAAGGAACCAACATTCCCCCTGGAGATTGACCTTAAAGGATCCATCAACCACACACTTTGAATGTCACTCAATATTTCACTAAGGTGTTGAGCCTGACCCCAACAAGGGTACAATATCAAGTGATTATAGTTTTTATCACACCTAGTGGGAAAATTTTGAGTCATTTTCAGCTCATGTGTGATAAATTTCACTAATATTGGTGCGTGTCTTAGTGGTACCTATATTTTCGAGGCATCATTTCAACACATCCGAAAACTCCCAAATCTAGAATGATTGGTTTCAAGCTATCTAGTGTTTAATTTTTTATGAGAAGAATACAAACAAGGAAAATTTTAGTTTGAGGAGATCCAATTGAGCACCTATAACTCTCACTAAGAAGAATAAGAAGAAGGGTAAGATATGATTGGAGAGCTCCATCTCCTACCAAAATAAGTTTTTCCACCCCCTTCCTATTAGACCTTTCCCTTTTCCCATGAGAAGTTTAAGGCCTATCCCATTCATGGCTTACTAAAGGAACTTATCTTTTGTGACCTTTAGAGAAGGTATTTCCTTAGGTTTGGCTTCTCATAATGATATACCAATTGCTTCCTTAAACAAAATTCCATTTTTTACAGGTGAAAATTCAACCACCCTTATAGAACACATCCACGATATTGCTTTGTGTTCAATCCATTTTGTAACTGAAAAATGATGTAGCAGTAAGAATTTTAGCCTTGTGCTTCAAAGGAAATGCACTACAATGGTACATAATTGTTTTTCTTGCCTTAATTCACCCATGGGATGAGCTTGGAGAAGCACTTTGTCAACAATTTAGAGAAAAAAAGGACCACATATTTTTGTTGGAGCAATCAACAACTATGAAGAGAGCTCCTACTGAGATGATGATGGACTTCAAATTTAGATTTTCAGAGAACTTGGGATAGGATTCCAACTCTTTTAAAGCCAAATCCTCAAGATGCATTTTTATACTTTTAATATCTCTTAATGCTAACATTGCAATAATGATTTAATCTATGGGAGTTGTAACATTACCTGATGTTTATGAAACAACCATCAAGGCTGAGAATTGTCTAATACGTATTGTACTTATTTTTCCAGAATTACCCCAAGTTTTCCAGCCTTCTCTTGATCATATTCCTGATTCAAAATCTCCATCATCCAACATTGTATCTAATTCTTCTAACAAGCAAGATGATATTGATGATCTTAGAATTTTAGTGAAGAATTTGTCCAATGAGATTATCTCCCTTGAGAGAAATCAAACCCAAAATCCTACAACCTACCTAACCTTCAAATAATTTTTTTAATTAGGGGTATCACCAACATAGAACTCATTAACCTATCTAAATATATGGTCATAATTACCAACCACCTAGATTTCAAGGTCATAATCGTAATTTTCCCTTTTAAGTAATTTCTCCTATATAACAACTTCCTACTACCAACACAAGTAAATCCCTTGTTCCAATAAAAAATAATGTGGTTCAGGAAGTTGATTTGTGTTTCACATGCAACCAACCTCATAACCAAAGTACTTATGTAAATGGTGTGTATGTTCATGACCCTGTGATACAAAATTCACTCAATAAACAAGAACTATTGATGGAGGCTACAAATATTAATGTGGAAGGGGCGCAAGAAGTTTCCCCTAAAGATAACCTCATGTTTTGTAGTCTTGATAAATTTGGTGAAGTTTACTAGATTGTTGATAGCTCAAGTAGACCTCAAATCCATGTTGTTGATAACACAAGGTCAAATAAGAGGCAGTTAGGGACTGCTTCTTCATCCTCTTTAGTGCAAGATAGTCCTCTTCCCAGGGGAAAAAGTCTACGACAGTTCTAGGAAAGAAAAAGTAATCATATTTTTCTAACATATCTACCCTTACAAAAGAAGTTAATTTTCAACCAAGGACATTTTTTCCAATGATGGAGCAAGAAAGAAAGAAATCTTCAAAACCTATGATACACAAGACTATAAGTACCCCTTTCAACATTGTAGAACAAATGAAGAAGACAAACTTGAATGTGACCATGTGTGATGCATTTTCCATCCCATCTCAGAGGGATCTCTTACAAGAAGCTTTGAAGTAGTTGACTCCATTATTTGAACCAACCATGCAAAAGTCAAAATATTCAATTAGTTTATGCTAACCCACGAACAAAAATGTAAGTAGAATCAAGAAACCACTACCCTTTTATGTTTCCTTGATCATTGGAAATAATTTGGTATATAACTGCATGATAGAATCATGTGTCAGTAATTTTGTAAAGCCCAATAAAATAGTAGACACTTTAGGCATTGAATATACTCCAATCTCTAAAAGTGTCATAAAAATGGATGACACTACATTCAAAATTTTAGGAGTCATCAAAGACCTCAAGCTAACCCTCCATGCTTATCCTAGTTTGACCATTACCTAAGACATATTGGTTATTGACTTACCTCCTTTCTTTGCACTTTATTTGTCAGGAGACCTCACAGTGAAGGTGGGTGGGTGTTTGTCCTCTCATTGGTCTCACATGCTCTTAAATACTAGGTATGGCACCAATTTTACCATAAAATTTGATCCTATTTCATCCTATCATGTGGAGTCCTATGATCCCCACTATATCAACTTTTTTCACATTTTTTTAGATTTGATTAAGATTTGAAATAAATGCTACAAAGGGTTATTATGATTAATTAACTTCCAACATTAAACATTCAATATCAGAATAATACATTAATACTTGCAACAAATTTACATGATATAATACAAGTTCACAAACATGAGGGATTGATTGCACTTAGTAGATTACAAATGATTATGGATTGATATGGGTGATTTAAATGATGGAACAAGGAGATTTGGACCTGAGAATGCCTTAATACTAGAAATTTGACCTAAAGATTATCCTAAGTAGGAATTTACAGTAGAGGTAGGAATGCCCATACGGTCTTCACCTATTTTTATGATCTCGAACCTACTCAGATATATGATCTGTAACTTTCTAGGTTTGTTGATTGTCTAAATATTTTCATTGCTCTATGTCGGTCATTGTCAGTCATATTGTGGGGGCCTCTGAATTCTCTTATCAATATTTTAAACGTTAACCATGGATGAAACGCCACACAAAATAAAAATTATTTGGGTTTTGGGTACCTCGTGCATTGCTAACATTATCACTACTTCAAAGAGGCCTCAAACTGCACTTCATTCTCCACCTAGCACATGATATCTAATTGTGGTGTAATTAGATTCGACATTCTTTATTTGAAAAATCTTGACTTGAGTTCATTTCTTGAAAATCTACTTGAGTGAGTGACTTTGGATGCTTACAAATGTGGGAAGTAGTCCCCTATACCTAGTGGTAAGATTCATACTTTTAGATAGTGTTTCCCTTATGGATGTGAAGAGGTATTTGTGAAGTGCAGGGAGATTCAGGGTGCCTTTTTGTGCTAACTTTTGCAATAGAAGTCCATAAGAGTTCTAGGTACTAAATGAGGTGAGTTTCACTTGCTTATATATGTTTCTAAAGGTGATTTAAGTTACAAAGAAAAACTAAGGAGGAGTAAATGACCCAAAAAATAATATGCAATTGAAGTTTTGAGATCAAAGCATGTAAGGAAAAAACATACACCAAGGTCAGGACCATATGGCACAAAGTGACTTTACTATAAGATTTTGACCCTATAGGAGAAATTTGAAGTATGAGGTTTAGAAGCTGACAAGTAGAATTTATAAATGGATTTCACGCATTCAATTCTCATAAATTTTCAAAAAATGAGTGTTTATGACCAAGCAAGCTAGACAAGAGACCTAGAGATATATCAGATGAGAATGGGCCAAGTGTAATTTTTTGAGTAATATTGATATGGAGATCACATCAATGTACATAGTTTCCCTAAATATTCTATGATCATTACAATAAGGTAGTAGACTTTGATAGCTTTCTGTCACCTATTTGAACACGAAAAATGGACTCCTTTGGAATAAGTTACCATTCGCAGAAGATTCCAGTTGAAGGAGAAAAAATAAGATGAACTAGCCAATCATGCTGGGACACATGGAAAAATGAAAATTAAGCGAGAGTAAAAAATTGTTCTATAACTCCAGTCTTTTACACTTGTTTTTGGATGGGTGGGCCCCAGTATTGTTAGTTGGGGGCCCTCAGCCAAGGTCAACACGCTTTTGTATTGGAGGGGTGTCTTTAATGTCATTAATTAATTATATTATTTCCAAATATGTGTGCGTGTATGTATATGTTCCTCTAATGATATTTAGATTATGCATGTGGGATATATATATATATATATATTAAAATGTTGAAAAATGTTGTCTATAGGACCGAGCTCAGGGTGAGTTGCCAAGGCCAGGTCGACGAGCTACCACATCACTTCCCACATTGTTTGGCCTCAAGTCCTCAAATTTCGAGATCGATATAGTAACCTCCATCCAAGTCTCAATGATCCAACACATCCATGACAAGCCATATTTCCAATAAACATCCATATTTAGCTTAGTGCCTATATCCACAACATGGCATTCAAACATAGCTTAGGTGTCAAACTTATCCCAACATAGCTACTACCACAATGTGGCATATCCATGCAGGTTAAAAACATGTGACCATAACCACATAATACATTCCACCCACTATTTTTAAACTATCCTCTCACCAACCTCATGATGCACGTGGGATTATATCCCAAAGCGGAAAAACTGACTGGCAGTGGAAGATAAGGGGTTAGAACCCTTGATTGGCTCAATGTAAAATATTAGCTCAGTCATTGAGCCCCACAATGTTGACGAGATATAAAAAGAGCTCACTAGTATTTGAAATGGCTAAGTCTAATGACTGTGTATTAAGCCAAAAACATGCAGTTTTTGAAATCAGCTAATTTGAAGCACTTAAGGGCAAAATCAGAGATCAGAGTGAACTAGTAAAATTTTCATAATTACGATATGCTCTCGATGGTGTAGTCATTTTCCTAATTTAGAGTTTTCATGACATAATTTTGTGTAGTATAAGTCACTAGAAGACAAGAATCTGAAGGGAAGTTTGTCTTGCAGAGACGGGAGAAAACATGGAGAGCAAGCGCTGATTGTTTTAAGATCTCATAGGTTCTTAGGGTCTTCTTATGCATGTTTTGAGTTTTATTTGTATTGTACTTGAAATTGAAATTTAATGGAATAGTTCATTTGAACACGGGGCCTTAGGAATTCTGAACTAAAGTCTTGGTTTGATATTTTCACAAGAATCTAATAATATTATGTATTGAATTCATACCAAATAAAAGGCCATTATATAGCCATAGTAATAGAAAACAAAACTCCTACAAACCAGGAAGTCATACAACCAAATAACCCATTAATAGTTTTACGGATACAACCAAACTCTATAAATATATTGTTGTTGAAACAATATATTATATAATACAACTATAATATTTACCACACCGGTAAGCCAAAACCATGTGAGTACTACATATTCCCAACATTCTCCCCTTAGTGTAAACATGGGAGAAAAACAATCACACTTCTTTCGCAGCTTTCCACCCATGCGTGCTCATGATCTAGATGGGTTTTCAAGACAACCAACAACTTCAACAAGGAAGGTTTTCTAAGGACAACCAACAACATGTAAGGATGGTTTTACAGGACAACTAACAACCCAAAACATACAGATGGTTTTATAGGACAACTAACAACCCAAAACATACAGATGGTTTTATAGGACAACCAACAACCCAAATATCATGATGCTACTTTTTCTCTGTGCTTTCAAATTTTCCACTATGTTTTTCCTTTAGGGAATTATGTAGGAAATACTACTCACTGAATACAAATATGCCTAGGAATGATCTTCAAACATATCATAAAACAACTGGAAACTTGAAACATGAACACACTGTAAAATACGTACTATGAAAATGAAGCACACAACATATAGAAAAATCACACCACAAAATGCCACCATAGCTTCGTGTAGCCCCTTCATTAGTGATTGATGAGAGGTCATTGATTAAACTCCATCCTCCTGTGCCTCCATCCTCCAATGTACGTGTTGCTAACTCAACAGGATGTGAACATGAAGTACATTTGTTTCCACATTGAGCTTATTTTTTTCTTCCCTCCCGCAATGTGAAACATTTTATTTTCTTAGACGTCGAGTAACACTGAAAATGTGTCCATGAGGCATTTTATTCACAATGTTTGACTCCACATGATGACTATACTTTTGACTCAGACTCATAATGGCTATAATGAGTGACTTGTGACAATACAACTTCTAACAATACTAGACATAAAAATAACAACTTATTACAAAATTCCAATTGAAGATTGGAATTAATGAAACTTTGACTATTTGAAAATTGATGACATTTATTTGACACAATGACCCTTTTTCTATTTTGATAACAAATAACCTAAATACGAATCACTCTTGAGTTTTTGTACATATAATAAAAATTCAAAAAATAGACTGTTATTCTTTTGAGAACAAGACGACACAAGACTATTATTTTTGGAGAGAGTATGTTCTTACAAGTTGACACTACAAATTTAAATATAATAAGACTCTCTCTCAAGAATTGAATAAAATTAAAATGACACAACAAATGTATACTAAAATTCCTACACACTAAGTATATAATAAATAAAAAACAAAAAATATTTAATGAAGAGCCTGAAGACTGGAGAGTTTAGAGAACCTGGTGTTCTTGGTTGTAGGTGGATCTTTGGATCCTTGATATTAGAAGACACGATATAGGATGATAAAAAAAAAAATGCCCAAAGATTTCCAATGTAGGAGGACTGAAAGTGACAAACTTAATTGACCATCAAATGTCGAAATCTATTTGATATGGATTTTCATGCACCAAGCCTTTACATGGAATCCACAACATTTGTGGTGTAATTGAAGTGGTTTAAAGATGATCCGATCTTAGAAATTTGACTACCCAAATATATATTAAACACTCAAACCTATAATTCTAAATCCGTTTCTCAATCTTTGAAATTATTTTGATATTGAAGAAATAACACTTGCAGATCACAGTTGGAAACTAAAATGAGCTCGTCCGAAGAGATAACACAACACATATTGTGTATGGGGAGCCATTAAAACTGGTGAAAGTCATGCATGCATTCATCAACGCAAGATCTTCAAGCTTGGGAATCATATTAGTAACAAAACCTCGAATCAATGAGAATTCTCCATATTTGAACTCTTATGGACAAAATATTCACAGAATGGTCTTCAATTTTTGCATAAATGGAAGTGCATGGATAAGAAAAAAAAATATAACATCATATATAATCAGAATGATACTTGACTTATGACAACCTCATCTAATGCAAATTATACTTGGAATCCCCACTAGAACTTGTGCGCAACCATTTAAACAATACATTTTATCCACATAGTAGAATAGACACATGTTAGAAAATTACAGGTGTAATGAACTCAAACACTGATGATACAATGCACTTGATAAAAAAATACTATACTTCTCTTTGAGGGCGAGAACCAGATCCACAATACGTCCCATAATATATTTGATAATGGTTGGTAGGAAGGATCAAACCTTAGACACCAGACCAAAATGCTCAAGCCTAAAATATGAAATTTTCATTAACAGGGGCAATGATACATAAATTCTTCCCCTTAAGAATATCAAAACTTCATAATAATCCTAGTCTAACCCACTCTGATACCAAATAAAGTCTTGGTATGATCTTTACACATGAATCTAATAATATTATGTATTGAATTCATACCAAATACAAAGGCTATTATATAGCTATAGTAATAAAAAATAAACCTCCTACAAACCAGGAAGTCATACAACCAAATAACACGTTAATAGTTTTACGGGTACAACCAAACTCTACAAATATATTGTTATTGAAATAATATATTATATAATACAACCGTAATATTTACGACATTGGTAAACCCAAATCACGTGAGTACTACATATTCCCAACATGAATCCCATAAACAATTTGTGTGTTGTGTTTTCTGATTTTTTCATCTAGATTTCAGTTTATTTGCAACGTTTAAGTCATATTTCACTTTGAATGCAATATTTAATTAGTACAACAATTTTATGGGAATTTGGTTAAATCATGTAAAATGGAAATCTGTTCATTTTAAATGTGCAACTGAGATGAATGTTTTAATTAAGTTTTAGATCAATTTTTCAACACATTTGAATCAAACTTTAATCTATTTTAAAGTTGATAAAAGTCAAGAAACTGATGAATTAAAAAATCCTTGTAAAAAATTCAAAAAGTAGAGGATTTATAAAATATTTATGGATAATGTTTTGGTATCAGAGCAAGTTGATTTAAAAGTTTGATTGCTTCAAATTGTGTAATTGGTTCAATTGTGATTGGACATTTACAAGTGCATTATGGGAAAGTTATGAAAAAAGGAAAAACTTGAAGAGCTTGAGGCATTCAACCACTAGATCCACGAAGATAAATATCTTCTGAGATCAATGTATTACTCCTTAGAAGAGGATAATGCTCATTTGAAATAAGAATTACAAACCAAAGATGAGCTCTTGGTAAGGTTGCAGTGTGGTGAGCAGAAAAAAGAATTACCTTCAACTTCAGATGCAGAAACCATGACAGCTGAGTGCACAATAAGTTATTAACCATGTGATTCCTCTTATTCCTCCCATTTGAATTTGAATTTAGGTAATGATGCTTTTGGATCACTTGAAAAACATACTAAAGGCATTGGATCTTGATTATTATTGAAAATGGGATTTGATGGAAGAGGCCTTGGTAAAAATGGCCAAGGAATTACTAATCCAATATAGGTAGAGGATCATCCTAATTTTGTAGGTTTGGGTTATCCTATTGTGGGAATGGATATTGGAGAATCCTTTAAGCACGCTGAAGGGAGACAAGATTTCAACAATAAAGTGAATACCACACTAGTATTGAAGGATGGATTTGGTAAGAGAACATAGAGAAAAGGAAATGAAATACCACATCCTCTTTCTTACCATAATCACAAAATAAATTGTAAGACTAACGATCCTATTTTTCAGGTTAAGAAATTTGGCTATGATATTTAGAAAATGTGGAATGCTTTTCCTGACACATTTTTTGGATTGCATAACCATTATGTTACCAAATTTTGGAAGAGAAGAACATTGTTAAAGAATTTAGTGTCATTTGTCAAGATTAAGGGAAAATGAAAAAGACCAATATTGTCATTTAGAGGTGAGAAATGGAAATCATATTTCCTCATCTGAGAAGAAGGAAAAGTCGATTTTTTTTGCTCATTTTCATGTGAATGGGCATATGGTGAAAACTTGTTGAAAACTTCATCCATCACATCGTCATAGTAATGGTAAAATGAAGATGGAATACAAAACTATTGCAAAGGTAAATGAATATTTGAATCCACCATCAGTTGATAATACAACCTTTGATAAGGTAATAACTGCAAATGAAAATCCATTTAAATGGGTTGGAAAACAAATTATCAATTACATATTACATAACTCTTGATTGTTGAATAATCATGCAATTAACTAAGAGCTATTAGTTATGGGATTCCTATTGTATTGTTGCAAGAAAATATTTTCCCATTTGTGTAACTTTGAATTTTTGGATTTTAGATTCATGAGAAAACTAAGGGACAGGTTAATCATACTCAGTGAATTTCTTACATTTAAAAATTTGAAAATACTCCATTTACATCTCCTTATTTATCTTTTGAGTTCCTGGTATAGTTTGGGTACAAAAAAAACTCATGTTTCATATTTGGATATTAGACAACAGTTTGCACATGTTGATGGGCACATTTCTTTTTTATTAAGGGCAAATAGTTTTGAAGGGACTATACCCTGTATACAAAAGGGCTCAAAATCCAGATAGCAAAGGTGAGAGAAACAACCCAGAAAAGGGCAAAACGGCCAACCAAAGAGGGTTCAACAGCCAAATATGCCAATACAAGAGAAGAAAGGATCCAAACATACAATGATCCAAAAAGAAGCTGGAAAGATAAAAAAGCAACCAAAAGAGAGACAACATATAGAACTCCGCCAAAAAGCAGCGCCAAAACCGGTAGATAACAACAACTTCGTAGCGAAAAAACAACATCACAACAACCCGTTACTTGATAGCCTTGTCAATCTTGGTCTTGATAGCCTGCAGCGACATGAAGAAGGCAATGGCAGTGGCCTGAGAGGAGTCTCTCATATCCATACTTGATGGGCACATTGGTAGTGTTAATTTTCATACTTGTTTTGCAGAATAATTGTTGTTTGGGAATGCATCTATTTTTAGCATATATGTGTTAGGTGCATTTTTACCATGATTTGGGCATGCTTGTAACTGTGCTCACAATACAAAATATCATTCTTACCATACTTGAAAATCACATGTTTGTTGATCAAAGAACACTTGACAAAAAACACACAAGAAGTCTGTGTGGGAAAGTGAGTCATATTTAAAGGTACGAATGGATAGGGAGAACGTGTGCATGGAATAGAAGTTTAGTTTTCGGGACTTAGTCATTTTTTCTCATAACTATCTATTTTTAGAGATGGTGTGTAGAGCACACACACGAGGCAGAGACGTGCGTGCCACGTATTGGATATTTTTGGAGGATTGGATACGAAGTACTTTGCATGGACACAAGCCAGAAATAGATATGTTACTGTCAATTAGTTAGTAGTAGTCTATTGTTAGCACACTTACATGTGTGGCTAGTGTTGTAAAGGTGCGTGGTTAAGAATAACATGCGACCTATTTTGGGAATAGATAAATGGTGAAGGGAAAGTCCCCACCCTTATATAGGTAGTAAACTGTGTAATAGAGATACACAGAGGGGATCGAGATCTACAAAGATATGTTGTTAAATCCGCTACGTGCATACTACTAATATTGTAATGAAGCTTCTGTAAACTTATTACAGTTAATATGATGGAGGATATTGATGAATGTAAGTGTTGGTTCTATGTGTATCTAAAGCTACAATGTTTTTGCTCTCATCGTGGTTAGTACTTAATTATGCTTTGCCTTAGATATAGATCTGGTATGCTCTATGGAATGATGTGTTAGTAATGGAACTATATATGTTAAGTCTTCATCATGCTAACATCCTGCAACAACAACCCTAAAGAGGGACCTGGTACCTTTGCGTGCTTTGGGTGAGCGCTCAGTTTAGGCTGAGTGATGTGCCAACGTGCATCTAGGATTTTATAGGGTTTGTATCACTAAATTCTAGGCTACATCATGGGTTCCATTTTCGGGACATCTTTTTTAGTTGTTTTCAGGATGGTTCACAATGAAGACATACTAGTTGACCTTAGCAAGTATTGAAGAATGGATACGTGATCTGGAAGAAGAATACACATGGTGGTTCAACACTGGATCTGAGTTTAATGCATGCACTTGGGTAGAACAGAATCTGTATGACAACTTATATGAGAGATTTTTCGCTATCTTTCTAGTAGAATTGTACAAGTGGCTGGTTGCTTATGCATCTAAATGGAATCGAAGGTATCACGCACTTGTCTAGATGCAGGAAGAATTTAGGCCCTTTATGATGCTGATATGATTTGGAATCGAGTTGTGGATACGTGGTTTCATGGTGTCTTGAACAATTATATCTTAGAGTACTCAATTTCCACTTATTCATGTCCAGAGGTAGCTAAATTCTAGTTCTTACGATATCTATGGGGAGCTTACCTACAAGGCATTCTACTGGCAATCAAGATCCTAATGGTAACTTTGAATTAGAGAGTAAACTTGTTTAGTGCTTCACTTTATAACCATAGTTTGGGTAGGATTAGGATTGGTGAAAATGAAATTACTAGCAGTAATTAGTTGTTTTAGAGAACAAGGTGGCTAAGTATAATGAGGCTTGTGTAGAGGTTGAGTAGGTTGTACTCACCCATTGTAGAATAGGCTTGATGGAGTTAGTGGTTATGACTTGTTTCCTAAATTAGATAGGAGAGCACAAGAACTATTCTATGATATTCCCCGTAGCCTCAAACCTGAATGAATATTGAAGGTAGAACCACCTATTATTCCGTGAATTGATATTTTACCTGTAACCTTTCCTTACATTTGTGCTTTTCATTTGGCTAGTAGAGCAAATAGTCATATGCAAGTAATGGTTTATTGAGAGTATTCCAGATCGAGCAATTAGCATTCCATATTGGTCCCATAAATGACTTCATGTGTTCATATCGGAGATGTTGTTGTTCTTAGTGATCATTTTTGTGAGAATATAGAGGCAGTCTCAATTTGGATTAACGGTGTATGGGAGTAGTCAACATGTACACATTCCTGTGTATTGTTATTATTGTATAAGTTAACACAGTGCATCAGTTAGCATTATTATTGTTAGATTTTTCCTGCTATCAGGTTCTCTGTGATCAAGAGTGATTACAGGCCTAGCACAAGTTTCAGACCAGTTTTTGGCTGCATCTCTTCACTGCGAAAAAATATTGGTTTCTTCGATACACTCCGTTTAATCCAATATCTACTTTCCATGGTTTGACTCAGACTTTCATGTGTATGCAAAAGTATATGGTTAGATATGATCATTGGAGATCTTGTTCATCTTTGTATATGGTGTTTCAACGATGCCTACTTCTTGCTAATCGCTGCATACCATTGAGACGCTAATTTATGGTTTTGAAATAAATATTTTTGAGTCCTCTTCCATTACACAGTACAACGCAAGGCAGATCAGATCATCTTCACCTCGGAGAGATTGAATCAGCTTTGACATTCCAAAGTCCGTAATGATCTATGGCTTTAACCACTCCAATCGAGTCATTCACAGTTATCTCTAGAAATTTGAGTTTCCCTAAGATCTCGCCCCTGCATAGTGTGAGTCGATCATGGTTCAAAATGTTGCCATTCAAATCTTATTTGACAGACCAATTGTAAGCATTCAAACCGCTCAACTATACAGGGGGCTTGATCACCATTTTAGATCACGCATGTGTCCACATGGCTCACTTCTTGCGTAAAGCATTTGAAGCATAATTCGCATGATCCATTGGGAGTCCTAAACCATGCCGATCAAATAATGATTTGAAAATAGTTAAGGTAAAGTCAAGTTTAGTTTGTCTGTAAGTGCCATATTAGAAGTCAGTTTTTTTTAATATTTTTTGCTTCTCGGGATTTGGTGCAAAGTCTTAGTAAAAGTCATGTTATACAAAATTATTTTTTCTGTACAAATTAAAGTATTAGCCATTCAACATTGTAAGTCTCTAGTATTGTCTAGGTATCAACATTGTTAAAATTGCTAGGTGAATATAGGTAGTCAATGTTAAATAGATGATTTTAGGATTATTGTCTTGTTAAGTGTTAAAGTGCATGTCATTGTAAAAAAAAAAAGTTTTAAAAATGTTTTTTTTTTTGCCTCACGGACGCATTTTCGGTGTTACCCGACGTTTAGCAAAATAACGTGTTTCACATTGTGGGAGGTAAGAAAAGAATAAAAAATGTGGAAACAATTGAGCATCATATCCAAATACGAGCTGAGCTAGCACGCATGATGATGGAGGAATTTTGAGGCAACAGAGGAAGGAGGTCGAACAACGACCTCTCGTCAGTCACTTACGATGGGGCCCCGCAGAAGCTGTGGTGGCATATGTATAGTTGTGAGTATATGATTTTGACCAGTGTGGTTTCCATTTTCTCAGTGTGCTTTAGTCTTGCAGTGTTCATGTTGCTTTGAGTGGGGTGCTTTATTGTTAATACTGGAAAAGAATTGTATAAGAGATTTTTGAAAACTATGGAGATCCTTTGGTTACTGCAGAGATCCTCTGACTGCCGTACTTTGTTGGAAGATGATCGGTTAGTGAATATGTTCATTGGCAATGGTGATCATTTGCTCTGTCAAGATCAAGACAACAAGATCTAGTTAGTGTGATATAACACAATACATTTTTCCCTTTCTGATTTCTTAGTTGGAATTTCACATTGTGGGGGGGAATCCATACCAATGTTCCATTCCCATTCTGTGGAAAACGACTTAGTCAATTGAAAGCTTCCAGTGGGTAGTGGTGAAATTTTCTATGCTTTTCTAGATCGAGTGGTAGCGATCAATGATTAGAGACTACTGATTAAGAACATTATGATTCTTATAGGAAGTAATGGGAAATATTCTTCACTATTTCTTCTATTGTGTGGTTTTGTAATATGCAAGTTGTGTTTCCTACATAATTCCTTGATGTATAAGCATAGTGGTGAACAGTAGCACCCGAGTAAGTCAGTTCATGGATCTTGAAAGGGTTTTTTGGAGGATCCAGAAAACCACACGAGGTGGACAGGATGAGGTTCCTGTCATGTCAAGGTTTGTGGTAAGCCTGTTTAAAACCATGGAAGGAGGGTTGCCTTTCTTTTGGATCAAGGTCACGAGTCACAGAGTTGGACATGCCACAGGGGTGAGCATACTGTAGAGGAGCGTGTGGATGTTTTTATACTACCATGTTCGCACTAAGGCCTGGGAATGTTAGGAATATCTTGTTTAGTGCTTCACTTTATAATATAGTTTGTGTATTATTAATGTAAAAGAAATTACTATTGTAATTTCCACTTGTTTTATAAACAACTAATATTTGTTGGCTTAAGTAGTGGTTGAGTAGGTTGTACTCACCCACGTAAATAGGCTTGAAGGGTTTGTGGTTATAACCATTTCCTAAATTATAGGAACAAGCTATTCTATATATTCCGTAATACAAACCTGAATGAATATTGAAGGTGAATTATTATTCCGGGAATTATATTTCCTGTGCAAACTTTGTGTGTCCTACTTTTCATAACCTTGAATATGGAGAGTAAAATGATGGCTAACTAAACCCCACCACATGTAGGGGTAGGAGTAGGATTGGTGAAAGATGGTAGACCTAGAGGCAGAAAGGTAGAGAGAGGAAAGGCAACTTAAGTATAATGAGGCACATGAGAGGGAGATAGATAAGCAACGTACCATTGTAGAAAGTATGACGTTGAGGAGAGAGATGGCTTGTGAAGGATTTAAAGCTCATGTAGAAGACATAGAGCCTCAGCTATCAGGAACTCCCCCATAAGAAAGCATGACAGGGATCCCCCCTTGGCCTTACGAAGAAGCGTGCTAGCAGAGACTACCCTAGCCGTAGGTGCGCATCTAAATCCACCTGGTAACCTTGCCCTTGCATTTGGTTTTTCAAACATCTAGTATAATAAGCAGTCAATAAGCTAGTTCAAGCAGTGTGAGAGTAGGAGCTAGTATTATAAGAGGCATAATAATGGAAACACAAATGGATTCGTTGTTATATGGAAGTACCTTTTCGGGTGTATCATTAGCACAAAATACAAGCGCGCCAATTTTTGGATTAACTTCTGGGAGTAGTAACGCTTCATAGAGGTCAGGGTACAGTTCAGTTCTACTATTGGGACATATGGAAGTACATATTCTGGTCTGACCCCAGCTATAGGTTCAGGATCAGGAGGCATAGGTAGCTTTGGTTTAGGTGGATTTGGTGGTTCTGGGTGCAGTGGAAACACATTGAGGTTCTGGATCAGGTGGGCAAGGTTCACACCAACCCTAGAATATTTACATGGAAATTATCTCTTTGTCTTCTAGAGTATAGGGGTATAGAAGATGTTGCTGAACATGTGCATATGTGTGAGATACTGTGGCACATAAAAGTAATTACAATCTTCTGAGTGTAGGGCAAGTGAATTTTCTACCTATGTTACGTTTAGGGCGCGCCCATAGCTGGTACAAGAAGTTTGACCCTGATCAGACCTGTATAGATTATATAGCTTTAAAGGATGCATTTTAAAGAGTTTCATATCCCCGAGTTTGAGTAGAAGAGTATAAGTGCATCTTAAGGATACTAAGCAAGGCACTACTGAAAGTGTTAGAGAGTATGATGCATGATTTAAAATGTTGTTATCAAATCTTTCATATGACATACACGCAAGCCAATATGCACAATGGTTCGTTGGGGGCTTGATTACTCCTTTTCGAAGGGAATTATCACATAAGACATACACTGATTTACACAAAGCACTTGAATTAGCCTTATATTGCTGAGGAAGTTGGGAGCATAGATACTAGGGTGAGCCCATTTTTAGAAGCACAATCTAACACCTATGGAAAAATAGTTAGAGAAACTATCAGAAATTCATCACATGATAGGCACATAGGGATTTGGTGCATAGATTGTGAAGTAGAATTATCACACAAAGGATAGTTGCCCTTACAGCAATCAGTGCATTCATTACTGATGGATTGTGAAATATGACACCTGAACCATGATGCTAGCCACTTCCCATTATTACAACGTGCGATAAGGAAGAACATTTCAAGCTATTGTAAAATCTACAGGTCCATGACTCATGACACAGAGGACTTTCTGATGATTGGAAAGATCTATGATGCTATAGATATTGGTGTATGACAGACAAGAGTTTTAGATAATGGGTCTCTAAGGTTGAAAGAATGAGCATTGAGGACTGGGATCACAATCAGGTGTGCTATGATCAGAATGAGGGGCATTTTGAAGGCAGTCATGGCAGAGGTCAAGGATACCACAGTGGATTTGGATTCATGAGGCTGTGGTGGTGGAAGAAGTGAGTTTCCTTCATGGGACATGTTATACATATAGATATCCTGACCACTATAGGTGCGTGAATGTCCTCAGAATATTACATGTTATTTCTACGGAAAGAACCATAGCTATGAAGAGTGTCCCGGACTTATATGAGCATCTGAGTAAGAAACATAAACAAGAAAATAAAGGTGCATAAGGATGGTTAGGATACAACGCATTGTGGACAATCAATGGATGCTCAAGATGGAAGTAGGATCCGAGGCACTACAAGTGAAGATCATGACCTGCGTTGAGGCAACACGTGTTAGGGAGGCATTACAGAAGAAACCTACCATCACTAAAGATGAGGTTCTTCATGCACAGTACCCAAATCCTACCTATCAGAAGGAGGTTTATCAGGATACCATGGAAGTTCTAAGGAATCTTCATGCGTGAGATACAATACTTAAAGGAGTAGAAGAAAACATCAAAGATGGTCCAAACTGATATAGATGACTTGAGAGAAGTGTGTAAAATGTTGCACCAGGAGAACATCATTCCATTGTTAGGGAGTTGGTTAAAAGGGAACACTCCATGCACAAGTACTGAGACCGGATGATAGATCCTACATGTAAATATCCCTCCTCATAGCCTGGATTATGACAAGGAAATCACTCTGAATGCTGTTGTGGATGGGTGGCTATTAAGTAATATACTGATTGATACAGGTGTGGAAGTCAATGTTCTTACCTTGGATGCATGGGTAAAAATGGGGAGACCCCCATTGCATCCATCCTCTAATGTATTATTCATGGCTAATCATACTAAGGCCACTCCCATAGGAGTTTTAAAGGATGCATCCATTACCATACAAGGAGCCAACTTCACTTGAGACTTTGAAGTTTTAACGTTGGCAGAATCAGATAGCTTCCCAGCTTTATTAGGGCGTCCTTGGTGCTATGACAAATAATGTTGATCTTCAGTTCAATAAGGGCTATATCATTTTTGAAAATAAAGAGGAAAGGGTCATTATCCCTTTAACAGATGGAAATTTTGTGCTCTATGTTGAGCCCTTAAGTGAAGAAGATCTTAATAGGATTTATGTATGCGCCATCCGAGATCCAGAGATGATTGAACCAACTAAAGAAGGACTAATTTAGTCAGAAGGATGCACAATCTATTAGACGATACTACAAGTGTTACTTGTGATAATTGGGCTCACAACACTTATGAGTTAGTAGGGCAATGAAGTAAAGAGCATATTCCCTTAGGCACAAAACCACGTTATGTCAGGAGGATAGGTAACAACTTGGTACCTTGTTACATAGGAGAAGGGGATCCCATGGTATTCCTGCGTGCCATGGAAGAAAAATGGATAGACCCACTGGAGAGGAGAAATATGCTAGCATATACACTATGTGGGACAATAACATACTGGTGGGTGGTTCATAGGGATAATCTTGTCAGGTGGAATGAAATTGGGATTGCTCTTACTACTAGGTTCTTTAGGAGAAATGCACCTACTCAAATCTATATGTATCATGGTAATCATCCTGTTCAGCACCACGTTTAGAAGTGTGAGAGACTCTGGACAAAAGGGTAGGAAGCTTTACCACCTTCACTATGGGTGCACCGGTTTTATTCCACTTTACAAGGTTGCACACGTGCTTGGTATGTATATGTAGAACTCCATAGAGAAACTGGAAATTGATAGAATTTAATAGTAGGAATGGCCCAGACATTTGACTTCTTCTCTACAAAACCTCTGGTAGAAGAAGCATTGAAATTCATCAAGCACTTAACTATGGGGGATAGTGCCAAGGCTGAAGAACTCCTTCAGGAGTTATTAGCATAAAGAAGACTCAAGAGCATGTCTTGATAAAGAACTAGAGGCCAATGCAACATTACTTCAATGCGCTTGCCTTGAGAAAGAGAAAGGAAAAATGGTCTACTTAGTGGATGGTGAAGAAGTAGATAATCTGGATGTAAACCATTCAACAGGAAGGCATGAGGTATTGGATAGTGCAGATAAGAACCACACACGCCTATCATGAACCTATGAAGACAAAGTGAGTGAATATTGGAATAGATACTGATCCTAAGGAAGCCATAATTGGAGACTATTGGTCAGACTCTGAAGTGGAAAAAATCATAGAGTTACTAAGGGACTACCAGGACCTATTTCCTAGGGGGTACCATGAACTAGAAGGCGTGCATGAATTATTCAGGGAGATGAAGATAAAGCTTAAGGAGGGTGCGCACCCAGTTAGAAAGAGACCTTATAGAATGAACCCCAATTTGTGTGAAAAGGTCAAAGAAGAGATTGATAACATGTTGAAGTCTGGAATTATCAAGCCCCTTGATGAGTCAGAATGGGTTAGTCCAATGGTAATCAGTATCAAGAAGGATGGATGGATTAGAATATGTGTGGACTATAGGGAGCTGAATACTGCATGTGTAACAAATCCATTCCCTATTCCATTTACTGAGGAAATACTAGGAGTTGCAGGGCGCAAAATATATTCATTTACAGATGGTATCTCTAGGTATCATCAGGTTAGAATTTCCCAGGAGGATCAGGAAAAGACTACATTTACTACTGAATGGGGTAGCTTTGCCTATACTATCATACCTTTTGGTCTGAAAAATACACCTACTGTATTTTCCCACATAGTTGTCCAAGCATTCAAGGAATTTATTCACAACTTCTTACAGGTATATTTAGACGATTGGACGGTGTATGGATTAGTTAAGGATCACTGTGACAATCTGCGCTTAATGTTTGAACTGGTGTAGGTAGTTGAGTATCTCTTTGAACATCAAGAAGTGCATATTTGCTACACCATTTGGGATACTTTTAGGACACATAATCTGCAAGGAGGGTTTGTTAGTTGACCCAACAAAGGTTGTAGTCATTATAGGCATAAGGGAGCCTACCAGTCAAAGTGAGGTGCGTGGATTTTTGGGACATATAGGATATTACATAAAATTTATCAAAGGCTATGCCAAAGTTTCCACACCCTTAGAAGAGTTACTGAAAGGGAAAGGTACGTTCTACTGGGGAGAACAATAGTAACGCGCATTCGAGACATTAAAGGAGAAACTTACTACCGCACCTATTCTACATTTTCCTTCTGGGACAAACCATTTCATGTACATGTTGATGCCTCTGGCATGGCCATTGGCATGGTGTTGGCTCAACCTGGAGAAGGTATTGTAGATCATCCTATTTGTTTTTCTAGTAGAAAGATGACTCATGCAGAGCAGAATTACACAGCTACAGATCATGAAGCTTTGTCAATGATCTATGCATTGCATAAATTTTTCCAGTACCTACTAGCTACACCATTTTTCTTTTATACAAATCACATGGCATTGAAGTATTTAGTAAATAAGCTTGTTTTACAAGGGCGTATATGTCAATGGGTTCTCTTATTTCAAGAGTTTGATTTCATAGTTGTGGTAAAACCAAGAAAAAGTAATTCTGGACCAGACCATTTATCAAGAATATAGTCAGGAGAAGAAGCACAAGCAATTGAGGATACCATGTCAGATGCATGGTTATACAGGTTACAATATGTGCCATCAAAACTAGAGGACATTGCTATCTTTCTACGTATAGGGATGACACTAGAAGGAATGAAATCCTTGGAGAAGAAACAACTTGCTATACGCGCTGCACCTTATATGTTAATTAGTGGTGATTTGTACAAGATGGGATGGGATGAAATATTGCACTGTTTTGTATTGGAACATGAGCACATGGGCATTATGGAAGAGGCTCATGGTGGAATTGCAGGAGGCCACTGTGCTGGTGATGCACAAGTGTGCAAGATTCTACTCACTGGATTATGGTGGGAGAACCTCTATAAAGATTGTAAGGAATTTTGTAGGGCATGTGATCATTGTCAATGACTTGGAAGACCAGGTTAGTGAGATGAAATGCCTCTAAGACCTATTGCTAGCACATAAACATTTGAGAAATGGGATATAGATTTTTTGGGTCCTATTTCACCAGTTGCATGCAGAACTGGATCATGCTACATTATAACTTGCATAGACTATCTGACAAGGTGGGTAGAAGCAACACCTACAAAGGACTGTACATCAGCTACAACAGCTCGGTTTCTATGGGAACATATTATTACAAGGTATGGATGTCCTTTGAGTTTGACTAGTGATAGGGCACACATTTTCTTAATGAGACAATTAGAATTTTATTGGATGAGTTCATGATTGCACACCATAAGACTACACCCTATCATCCTCAGGAAAATGAAACTACTGAGGCTTTCAACAAAATTTTAGGCCACACATTGACAAAAATCTATGATGTTGGAAGAAAGGATTGGGATGATAAAGTATCTATAGTACTTTGGGCATATAGAACAACATATAAAAGGTTGAATAAAGCCACACCATTTCAGTTAGTGTTTGGCGCAGAATCCGTTCTTCCTATGGAATTTATGTTACCTTCTTTGCGTATTGCATAGAATGGAGGTCTAGCTGATGAGTAAGCTTTAGAAGAATGGATTGAAAAGATAATTCAGCTGGATGAGTGATGAGCCATAACACATTGGAGTTAGAAGCAAGAAAAGGCTAGGCAGAAAGCATGGCATGACAAAAACATAAGGGATAAGAAGTTTGAGATTGGACAAATGGTACTTCTCTATGACTCTAAGTTTTTACGCCATCCAAGAAAACTCAAGGTACATTGGTTGGGGCTGTATGTTATCACTTACATCCTTGAAACAAGTGCTTGTAAGTTAGAAGCACTTGATGGAACATGGCTACCCGGTTACTTAAACAGGAGTAGGCTGAAGCCCTACTATAAATAAATCTTCTTGGTGTTTGTAATAAGGCAATATTGCCATTTAGATTAGGTTTTCAATTATGTGTTTCCTTGATGTGTTTCATTCTTTGTTGCTATGCTTTATCAATTTTGTTGGTGTGTTGTGAAATAAGCGTGCTTGCGCACATGAAGCTAATTACTATATGAAGCATGTTTATGCGCAGAATGCTGTATATACTTTTAGTGTGGGGTAGTTGTCAATATCCGTGTACAAGATTGTGGGAATGGAAAGGTGAAATGAATAAGCTGCTACGGGTGCTCTTCAAGTCCAAGGATTGCTTCTAAAAATTGACCAAAGATGGAGATAAATGAAGGAACAATATAACACAAGGTAAGTAGAGGCCATAACAACTACTAGTAGAAGGTGCAATAACGAGGTACTTGGGTGCAAGGTAGCGTGCTGAAGAGAATTCTGTGACCTGTTGGTCTGAAAAACTGTTGGTTAGGCAGGTCATGGGGAAACGAGACAACAGTGTGCAGGGCATAGCCCCTCTTTGAGACAACAAAGTGAAACTGGTTTATTGTTATTCTATAAAGTAGGAATCTATGCAAATCTACACTATTCTAACTTCAGGGGGGTTTGGGATCTCATCCCAGTAGAGGTAGTTCCAACTATGAATAGAAAGGTAGGAGAGAAGAAACAGAGGAAGGATAGATCTGAAGGAAGAAAAGAAATGAATTCCAAGATGGAAAGGTCAGAAGGTCTATGCTTTGGGCTAGTAGTAAACAGAGCCAAACTTACTTTCATAAATAGATAAAGCAATACTGATGAACATATGACGATAATAAGAATGAATCCAATAGAATAAAAACATAGATCTAACTTAAGAAAGATCTGATGCAAATAACACATATATTGAGCACAAAGTCTGAGCATATGTATTAATATTTCTTCTGATACAAGAAAGTACAAAGTCTTTCTCTCCTCACTTCTTTTTTTCATACAAAAATGTCCACCTGGAATACAACAAGTATTCCAGTATTTATAGAAGGAGAAGAGGAAAGAAGACAAAAACAAACCAACCACTATACACAATATCTTACAAGATATTTACAAAATATCTAAAAAGTCAAAAGTTGACTTTGGGCAAGTTTTTGGATGGCAACATCCCATGATGCAACATGGATGATGTCATTGTAAATGCCAACATACTTTTTAAATATTTTTACAAAAATGATCAAAGTGTACACAAGAGGAGAAACTACTCCTCATCATCTCTTTGCTTAAACAGAGTGTCTTGCTTCTGATCAGGAGAGGTGATGTGACACTGAACTCGGTATTCCATAAACTTGATGATCATTGACTGAAGTTGATAATGATCTGGACCCTTGAAATGGTCGCCAATGACTTTGCAAGTTTCTTTTTCATTCTTGAGCTTGTCTAGGTAACCCAGCAAACTCATCGTATGCATCGATCAAGAAGCCAATGAAATCACGGCAGGCCAAGAGGTTATTGATTGACTCTCCATCGAAAGTGACCTCTGGTGCCAAACCTTGAGTGACTATAGCCTTGAAGCGCTGGAATGTATCGTCCACTTCTCTCAAGGTGTACTATTCACCGAGCATCCCTGGAGACATCTTTGTAACTATCTACTCCATGTTGTGTCATGCATCCAGGGCTTCATCCTTGATTTTATCTATCCTCTCCAAGATATATTCCATTTGATCGACCCGGTAATCTAATGCAACAAGAGCTTTATTATGTGCCCACGGGTGATCGATGACGTTGACCTTCAATAGGTCATCAGCTGAACAGTTAGCCATTGCTTGGAATGTTTCATGTTGCAATTTGACATTATCTAACTCCTCAGAGAGGGAACCTGCTACTGCTTGTAGCTCCTTATTTGCTTGATCAATATCCTGGTAGAGAACTGTGAACTTCTTAATCATTTCCTCACTATCTCTGAGGATTCACTCAATCCAGGAGGATACTGCCAAGTGCCTTGTTCACCAATCTTAGCATATTCATTTATCTTATCCTGGCTGAGAACTTCAGTGGGTTCGGTGGTAGTCATAGGAGGAGCATTTCCCATTCTCTGCAATGCTTGGAGGAGATGTTTGTTTTGTTCCTTGAGTATTCTCTTCTCCTCTTTTGCTTCTTGAAGCTTTTTACAAAGAGCATCTACTAGCAGACAAGGCTTCTCCTTGTAGGCTTTCAGATGAGGTTCCCATTATGACTTGAGTCACTGTGAAATCTGTAGGAGATAGATCCTTCTTTTCCTTGGTGGGATCTGGGTATGCAATCTCCATGAATCTCTCCCCCGAAGTGCTCTTAGAGAAGTGAGTTATCACTTTCTGCTTCTTGGGTCCCTTCTTCAGAATGACGGAGAAGTCCATGGGTGCGATGGGAACCTTTCTCTTATGCTGACCCAGATGGTCAGAAATCCAGCTAGGACTTATGGGAGAGGGAGTAGAGGGAATATAAGAAGAAATGAGGGTGAAAGGGGAAGCAACTATAGAGGCCGCAGGGAAGAACATTGAAACACTTGGTGGTGGCATCGACAAGGAGTCCAATGCATTGCTGCTTGTGGGGCCTGGAGTTACTACAGGAGAAGAAAAGGACATGGAGATGGAAGGGATCTGTAATTGGATGGAGGGAACACTGGGTGACAGATCCGCGAGAGAGGAGAAGATGGAAGAGGTGGGAGATGGAAGGGAGGAAGGGAGAGAAGAAGACACATCCATAGGAATAGATGCTTTAATGATAGGGGAGGAGAAGGAGCAGAAGAAGGAATGGTGGGTACCTCAGTAGTTGTAGTTGTGATAACATCCTGAGGTGGATGTATCCGTTGAAACTTATGTTGTTTCTTCTTCTTTACCTGGAGACACCAGGTCGACCACTTGTTTCTCAGAAGTAGTAGGAGGGCTTTGAGGAGCTTCTTCTTGTTTGCTTGATTCTCCCTCCTTGTCTTTCCCTTTTCCTTTCAGCACTTGGGCTAATCTTGGAGGTGCTCTACCTGAAGGGGAAGTAGTGAAATCTACCCTGAGGTAGGTGAGACCATTTTGTTTGCACCAATGTTCGGTGTGCTACAACATGGGCTTGACCCTTTCTTGAATGGTCTTTGGTGCTTTGGCTCTGTCGATCTATGTGAACAGCTAATCATCGCCATCAGTGTCAAGGTAAACCTAATCAATTTCTTGATCAGTCTCTTGGAATCCATTTGGAACGATGGCTACGCCATAATGGATGATCTCCTCCAGAGCCAGCCAGGAGTGATCCTTTCGCCTGATGTCTATTTCATGTGTCAGGTCAATCCAGATGTCCTCGATCTCAGGAACATGAATGGGATCAATTTTGGCCATTGGGAGGTAACTCTGGCAGTCGAAGGTGGGCCTGGCTGGGAAGTTGTGCTTCAAATTTAGCAATTCCAGCTCAGCATACATTTTCCGTGTTTTGGCCAGTGTGGTGCAGGTGTATTGGCCAACTGTAAGGGGGAATGGAGTTCCTCCTTTCTTTCTCTTCATGCACTTCTCATGGTAAGTGATCAGTTGCCTTGACAACTCCAAGAGGATCAGCTTTCGCCCTACATACCTTGGTAGCTTTGTCAGTTCACCCTCGAAATTCACCGCTCTGAGATATGTGAATGTGGGAATTGTGTGAACAATGCTCCCCATTTCTTCGTGACAGCAATCACACTCGGGCTGGTCCGAACGTGTCTCATGTTTGACCTTAGTAAGAAGATTACCTCATAGAAAAAGGCATCATTAATCTTGGAGAACTGGGAGATGCTAGCCTCGAGCTTGAGCTCTGGGTAGAATTCATATATTTTGACCTGGGGCCATACCCCATTTCGAGCTAGGCCCACAAAATCTCTCACTGATGCTGCATCGTATACAACATAGGAGTTCATGTAGAACTTCCCAGTTGTTAGGACTTGTTGAAGCTACTGGGAGATGGTGTCACTGATGATTTCACCCCAGCCAAAATGCTGATCAGGCGCATTCTTGCTCATGGTCTCCAGATACCTCAGCATCCATTTGTGGAAATAATGGGCATCAAGGAGCCCAAATACTTTGTTCAGGAAGGTGATTGTATCACTCAATTCCTCATTGAAGTCACTACGGTGGATGGTCTGTGGCCATCTACTCACCGGATTCTTGTTCTTAAGATAAAGTTCATTCATCATTTGCATGCATTTATCTTCATTGTCGTCCCATGCTTTCTTACAGTCTTCTAGACTTATGGTGACATATTGCCTGTGATGAGGAATGCCCAGGGTTATTTCAAAGTGACGATATGTGAGGTCGATGATTGTCTTTCCTTCCTTATCTTCGACACATCTAGTGTCCTTGTTGTAACACCGAGCAACCAACATAATAAACTCATTGTTTACAGCACTTACTGGCAGCCCAACTGCAAAGTGCAATCCACTGCCCACCAACTTGTTCATCCACGGGCCACTGCTTGCCTGGTTGGTCCTTGCCCAAAAGTCATCCATATCAATATGCCCCAGCTCAGAGTCTCTGATGTCGAGGTCACTCTCTGCATATGAGTCAGGCATCCTGACTTTTTGATATTTGTACTTCATCTCTTGCTCTGACTGCTTTGCTTTAGCTTTAGACTTTGTTGGTTTCTTACTTGATGAAGACATGTGTGAGCTCAAGGATGGCTGTTGTTGTTCTGCAAGAAGAATCAAGGAGTTCCAACATAGAAGAGCCATGTCAACCATCATGTAATTCATAATGAAAGCTTGTAGAATGAAGAATGAAGCAATTATAAGGCTTAGGGAAAAAGGTGCAGGTTCACAGCATGTTACAGAGGCTTAAAAATGCTGGGCACACTTTCTGGGGTGTTGACATGAAAAAAGTTGTGCCAGTGTTGACAGGAGAAAAGTTGCACTCAGTAGAAGGGGCGCAGGTTTTCTGGGTGTTGACATGTAATTTTGGGCACCAAAGGGTAAAGCACAGGGTGCGGGTTTACAACATGTAACATGTCATGTTGACATTAAGGGAAATGCACCTGCACCTTAGGGAAAAACTGCTTTGACTAGGGCACTGAAAAAGATTGTGTTGCATGGGTTTTAAGTGTGCGCCAAGGTGCAATTTTGAAATATGTTGCAAAGGAAATCAATGCGCCAAGGAAAAAGCACTTGGCGCGGATTTGAAGCACACAACATCCTATGTTGATGTTGTGCAGGATGCACCTGTGCCCTACAAAAGATGTTAAGTGTTATTAAACTAGGCACGAATTAGGGTCATGCAACAAGAAAGGTCAGTGCGTCAAGGCAGAATTTCTGGGGGGTGTTGCAGGGAAGGACAGTGCGCCATGCTTTTCAAATCAGTTTTAACAGCTTAGATTATTTTCCTTTTTTCTCTTTCTCTCTTTTTGGATATCTCTGATGGTAAAGAGAGGATTTGGTTTTGGCAAGGCAATAGGTAGGAAAAGATGAGTTTTGGTTTCTTCAGAGGCAAGGGCCTTCCAGATTTGCAGATTTGGAAGGAGAGGTAAAAGGGGTTTCTAGTTGATTTGCAGATTGGTTCCTCTTTTTAGATTTAATCTTTTTAACAACCCTAAAACCTAACACAACCAAAAACAAAAACCATAACAACAAAGGATGACAGAAGCCACTTACCTAGTTTTATAAAAGATGAAGGATGACATTGGGGTCCACAAGCTCAAAAAATGGCACACGGGGGTGACAAGGATAGCTGACAGGCACAGAGAAAACACTTTTCATTCAATTTTCAATTCATGAAAATGACAGGTTTCGGGCAGCCTATTTATAGAAAACCTGGCATTTATTGTTTCACCAACTTTCTTTGGCACACCTTTCAGAGTGTCAACACGGGTTAAAATGCACCTTGGTGCAAGTTTATTAGTGTTGACATAATACTTTCAGCACCTTAGCACATTTCATGGTGTCAACACACCATTTCCTACGCCTTAGCACACATACTTGGCGCATGTTTAATGATGTTGACATGTCATTTCCTGTGCCAAAGGGGTGCAACTTCATTGATGTTGACACAATAATAAGTGTGCCGAAGAATTTCTAAGGGGCACACATTTTGGTATGTCGACATGAGAATTCCTGCGCCTAATTCAAAAAGGCACGCTTTTGAGAGTGTTGACACACCATTTCTTACGCCGAGTTAAAGAAGCTAAAAATGGATAAGTTCTAAACAACTTGATTTTCAAAAGGGAGTTTTAGGCCATTTTGAACATTATCAGACTTCTTCAGGGGACCAAAACAGAAGTTTTGGTATGGTTACCTACAAATTGCCCTTGTCAATTCTGCAGGATAACAGCTGGCTCTTTCTGAGGACTATCTTTGAGTGAAACTTAAGGGTAGAGAATCCCAGATTTTCACGTGCCTATCCATTGGGTTACAGAGAGTCAAAAACAAGGGTGACCAAAAATGGGAAGGAAGGGAACACACAACAAATAGAAAGCAAACACACAACGAAAGAAAACTGTACAAAGAAGAGAGCAAGCTCTACTTCCTGAAGATCTTCAGGTGCTACCTGCTATAGGGAAGTGGGAGCTTAGTTCCATCTAGATATGAGAGATAGAAACTATTCTCTCCATTGAGTTGCTTGATCTTGTATGGCCCTCTCCAAAGAGAGTCAAACTTCCCATGCATACCTTTCGGTTCTCTTCGTTTGTCCCACAGAAGAACAAGATCTCCCACTTAGAAATCTCTCTGCTTAGCTTTCTTGTTGAACAATCTCTTCACTTGATTATGATGTTCAGTGATCTTATCGACCACTTTCACTCACTTTTCTTCAAGTTCCATCAGGTACATAATCCTCTTTTCAAGAGAATTTTGAAAAGTTTCATCTTCAATTACTCGAGCTAAGTGCAGAGCATGAAGTTTTGTAGAGATAGGGATTTTAGCATCGATCCCATACAACACCTGGAAAGGTGACATGCCGAGAGACCTCTTTGGAGTGATACAATCCACCCACAAAGCATCATATAATGATTTGTGCCAGGACCACTGGTTTTCATCAACTAGCTTCCGTATGATAGTCACCAGGTTCTTGTTGCTAGATTCTGCCTGACCATTTCCTTGAGGATAATAATCAGAAGCATGAGCCAAGGTTATTCCGTATCCATAACAAAAACCAATAACTTCCCGTGAAGAGAAGTTGGAAGCATTGTCAGCAACGATTTTGTGTGGAATGCCAAATCTCACAATAATATTCTCCTTGATGAAGTTGTAAACAACTTCAGAAGTGGCATGCTTGACAGGTATGGCCTCCACCCATTTCGTGAAGTAATCCATTGCTGTTAGGATGTAACTATGTCCAACACTCGATTGAGGATTGAGTGCTCCAATGAAATCAATTCCCCATTGTCTGAATGGTTCGTCAATGATGACGGGCCTGAGGGGAAATGCAGCCAGCTTTGGTTTGCCAACGAACTGTTGGCAAAGTTCACATTTCACTACCCAGGTGGCTGTATCTTGAAATAGTGTCTGCTAGTAGTACCTAGCCCGAATGATTTTATGTGCTGTCACTGATGAGGAGAAGTGACCACCGCAGGCTGAGTCGTGAAAACTTTCTAACAATTTTATCTGCTGCGGCTTGTCAACACATCGTAGAAAAATGTCATCAATTCCACGTTTGTACAATCCATCATCCCATATGACATATCTTGCGGCTCTGAGCTTCACCATTCACTTTTCCTTAGTGGTTAGGTGAGTTGGGCACTCTCCATAGGTGAGAAAGAATGTGATGTCAGAATACCATTCATCGTTGGTTGCAACAAACAGATCCATGGGCAAAGAATCCACTTTCTCCAGTTCATTTTGTTCTCCATCAATGTGATCAGCTTTATCTTCAGGTACCTCTGAGTCTTTATTTTCAGCCATTAGCTGACACAGGCCTTTACCTCTTACCAACTTGGTTGGTCTGATGTCTAGATTGTATTCTTGGACCTTTGCGATCCAATTCCCTCGTAAGCTCCCTAACTCTTGTTGAGTCAGGATAGACTTAACAGCCGTGTCAGGAACTAGTACTACTGTATGAGAATTCAGAATGTAGTAGCGGAAACTTTTGACTGCTTTTACCATGGCAAAGGCATGCTTTTCCAATTGTGACATTTTCAGTTCATGAGGCTTAAGAGGAGAGCTCATGAAAGCAATCGGGGATTCAATATCCTCAGAGTTCTTTTGCATCAAGATAGCTGATACAATATGCGCAGATGCATAACTGTACATGATGAAGTCTTTGCTGAAGTCAGGACACACCAGAACATGAGCGTGAGTGATGGAGGTTTTTATGTCTTCGAATGATGTCCTTCCTTCCTCACTCCATTGGAATGTTTGGGACCCTTTCATCATATTAGATATATGACGAGTCTTCTCAGCAAAATCAGGAACAAAGCAGTCTAAGAAAATTTACCTTTCTGAAGAAAGAGTGAACACCAGTCTTGCTTGTAGGAAAAGTAAGGCTCTGAATAGCCTTGAATCTTTCAACATCTATCTTAGTTCCTTCTCTGCTGATGACATGTCCTAGCAGCTTTCCTTCAGTGACCCCAAAAACTGACTTCTTGGGATTTAGTGAAATTTCGTGCTCTCGGCATCTGATCAAGACTTGTTCCAAATGATTGCAGTGATCACTTCGTCTCTTGGAGAACACGGTCAGGTCATCTAGGTAAACTATGATGACCTTTCCCATCATACCTTTGAATGCAAATTCCATTGCTCGTTGGAAGGTAGCACCGGTGTTGATCAAACTGAATGACATTCTACTGTAGGTGAAAGGTACCCCAAGGAGTGGTGAATGCTGTTTTGAACTAATCTTCAGGCGTGACTTGAATTTGATTGTAACCTAAAAAACCATCAAGCATAGACAACATTTCTGAACCGGTTACTTCCTGTAGCACTTGATCCATTATCGGTAGTGGATAGTTATCCTTTAAGGATGACTGGTTCAAGTTGCGAAAGTCTACACATATGCGTATCTCGCCATTCTTCTTTCGCACATGTACAATATTTACAACCCAGGTACTGTGATGAATTGGAAAAATAATTCTTGCATCCAGCATCTTTTGAATTTCAGCCTGGATGGTACCTGAGATTTTGGGATTGTAGTGCCTTTGCTTTTGACGAAAAGGCTTGACGTCTTCCTTGAGTGGAATGTCATGTCGAATGTCCTTTGGCTTGAAAGACTTTAGATCAACATAAGACCATGCTAATACATCCATGTACTTTTTCAACAACTTAATGAATTTTCATTTCTCTTCAGGCGTACAACACTTCCCGATATTCACGGAACGAGGATGTTCCGCAGTACCCAGATTGACGGATTCAATTTCCAGAGAAGAGGAAGGATCATCCTGTCACTTTTTCTTGACAAAATGGTCATGATTATCAAATAATCATTCTAAGGAAACCAAACCTTTAGGAATCTTATTTCCTTTGAGCTGTATCACTGTTTCTTTTTCAGATTCATGTGCTTGACCGGTGAGAGACTCACGACATGTAGAAGTTGATCCATCGAAATGGAGTTCTTTGAAATTGTCAGCTTTCTCCAAAAAAGTGATAAGTTGGTTATCATCATTGAACACTTGCCAGTGCTGTGAATTATCTGGCACACTTGGGCAAAAAACCACCTCAATGGTATATGTATCTGTTTTTAACCCTGGGTGAGGGAGCATGAGAGAGGCTGAGATGGCCAATGAATCAGCCATGTCATTTTGAGCTCACGGAACTACTTTGATTGAGAAAGCATCAAACTCTTCGATGCTATCCCATACTGCATTGTGGTAGTGTCTGAGCCGGTCATTCTTTACTTGATATACCCCTTTTACCTGATTGACAATTAGCTCAGCATCACCTTGCACTTTTAGATTCTTGATTCCTTTCTCTTTTGCAGCTTGCATGCCAAGTAACAAGGATTCATACTCGAGTAATATTATTCATATTGAAGAACTACAACTTGAAAGAAAAAGGGAAAATATCCTCTTCAGGAGATATTAGAATAGCCCCAACACGCATCCACTTGTTGCACAACTACCATCAAACTGCAATGTCCATACTTTGTTGAGATCCTCTTTTTGGATGAGAATGTCCATTTTATCTGAGTCGGTGGACAGGAAGTAATTTCCCATCCCTGATGATTCGAAAAGAATATGAGCCTTGGGGTCATCAGAATTGGTGACTAGATATTTCTTTTGTGATTCTGGTTCCAATGTCTGCATCACCCCTTTGACAGGAATCCTGGCTTTGGACCAGTCCATATGAATTTCCCCACCAACTTCTTTACAAAAGCTCCTCCCTAGCAATATATCCTCTATAAAAATTTAAAAAATCAGGTAAATTTTAGTATGCTGCTGGAATATCACTACGAGAATAGTCATTTTTACCCTTTTCTCAGGAAATGCCGCGAATGTAAACTGCGCATCCTTGATCTGACCAATCAATGGTACTTGTTTGGTTTCCATGGAGTAGCATCTGCCAAAAGGTTTGGTAAGTGTGAGGCCCAAAGCATGGGTGACCTTTGCTGGCATAACATTATCAGAAGCTCTAGAATCAATTATACAGTTGCTTAGTTTATGACCATTGATCAGGAGAGATAGGTAAAAAGGTTCAATTTTCCCTGATGCGGAAGTCGAGGTGACGTTTACATGAGACGTAGGAGGCGTGGGAAGAATTCCTTTTGGGGAAATGGAGGAAGGACAACAGCCTGGCTTTGGATATACTTAGTTAATCTTACAAGTTGCTCTGGGTTGGACTGAAGGTACTCAACTTTAGACATCTGGATCTTGGTCTTTTTGGCATGATCAATTATATCGAATGCGACCAAGGGTTGTGCTAACGAAGGAATGAGTCCTTCGTTTCACGTTTGTGGAGGAGGATTACTGGTCTTTATGGAATTGGAGGAAGGCTGGTTTGGAGGAGAAATAGGAGGAAAATATTTCTTTACAAAAGGTTTAACAGGAGGTTGAGTAGGAAGGGGATTACCTCTTTTAGTGATCATTGGTGGTGGAGTTACCACAACCTTTTCCTTTTGTTTTTTAGTAGCAATCTTTGCTTCTTTTCCTTGTGAGCGAGTGAAAACTGCATATGATTGTCTACTCGTATACCTTTGGGTACCCTCTTCTTCATCAGATTCCTCGTCTTCAAATTCCATATACCCGATAGTAGAGTCACTAGTCGGTTCACTGACATCTTAATCATCTTCGTCTTGCGACAAAGGTTCTTCATAATTTGTATCATCTTCTTCGATTTCAACCAAAGCATTAACCGAAGGGGCTTCAATTGCTAACCTTGGAGAAGCAGCAGGAAAACGTGGCCTTTGAGGGGCGTTGTTGGGAGTGAAGTTCCTCCATGGGATATCCCGGTATGGAGTAGTAGATGATGTTTGAGCCAATTGCTTCTTTAATGAGAGCAAGTCATTCACCATCTTCTGGAATGCTGGGTCTGATGAGGTATCCTGAGAAGAAGTTGAAGCCTTTGATTTTGATGGTTCTCTCTTAACTCACCAGATATAAGGAGGTTATCTTCTATCCAATGGCCATAGCCTGGGTGAGGACCAAGGTTGGTATCTGTTCCTGTAAAATAAGAAACTTACTTTCAAACTCATTGCGTTCACAAAGAAACACTTTTGATTCTCTAATGTTGGCAACATGGCAGGCGGCACACGATTGATCAGTGAATTGAATCAGGTGATAAAATCACCGCATGGTTTCATTAGCCTCCTTCTTCATGTGAGTGATTTGCAACAATAACGCAAATGCATCTTCTGAAGGCTTGTATCTGTCTTCAAATGCAGTCCGTAATGTGGCCCAACTGGTGATGGATCTGGCTGGTAAATGTTGGAACCATTCTGATGCAGGCCCTTGCAAGGTCTTAAGAAAGAGACGTACTGATACGTCTTCATGAGTCACATCCAGAATACTGCATGACATAATAAACGCAGCGATATGCACATCCGTGCTTTGATTTCTGCTCCCATCAAATTTTGAGAAATTCTTACGATTTCCGCTGGGGAGGGGGTGTACTGGATGTGGCAGTGCTAGAGGACCCATGGCATTTCTCCATGGTACAGGTAGATTTATTTCCATTTGAAAAGTGGGAAAAAGAAACATGAGTAGGGAGTGTGGTTCCACTTAGCAAAAGAGCACTACAAATTGATGTCGAGGCACCCTGTGAAATCTGGCTCTTTCATGGAGGTGAGACACTTCTTGCTGATCGATCCAATGAACTTAGTGATGTGAATCGTGTTGGAGTGATACTGAAATTGTGCCTTTGAAGTAGATCAAAAATTGGATCAACTTCTCCACGAGCTCTTCTGCTACGAGTAAATTGTTCACCCGCCAGTGTACCCATTCAGATCTGCAACAATTAAGAGCAGATTTACAACAATCTTTTTGTTTGTACTTGCTGATTTTCTGATTTTTCTAGCAAAAATCAGCAGCATGTACTTTTCAATTTTTAAATTTTATCCTTTTTAAATGACAATCGATTGCAGTTTTCTGACAAAGATTAACAAGGATAAAAAGTGGGTTAATTTAGAAAGCTGATTTTCAGATCTTTGACCTAAATTTTGCAAGGTTTTGAAAATAACATGAAATGTCAGAATCTCAGATCTATGGAAATATACAAGTTTTTGTAAAAAATCAGTGAACTAAAAGCTCCTATCTGGTCCAGATCTATGGATTTGTATAAGGAAATTTTCAGTTTTGATCACTTCTGCAAAAATTTTAATTTTTTAACAAAGGGTTAAAATTTGCAATCTGGTAGTGATTTTTACAGTTTTTTTTAAAAATTATTTCCTTAGTTCGATCCCCAGCGGAGTCCAAAAAACTGTTGGTCTGAAAAACTGTCGGTTAGGCAGGTCATGGGGAAACAGGCCAACAGTGTGCAGGGCATAGCCCCTCTTTGAGACAACAAAATGAAACTGGTTTATTGCTAATCTATCAAGTAGGAATCTGTGCAAATCTACACTATTCTAACTTCAGGGGGGTTTGGGATCTCATCCCAGTAGAGGTAGTTCCAACTACGAATAGAAAGGTAGGAGGGAAGGAACAGAGGAGGGATAGATCTGAAGGAAGAAAAGAAATGAATTCCAAGATGGAAAGGTCAGAAGGTCTATGCTTTGGGCTGGTAGTAAACAGAGCCAAACTTACTTGCATAAACAAATAAAGCAATACTTATGAACATATGATGATAATAAGAATGAATCCAACAGAATAAAAACATAGATCTAACTTAAGAAAGATCTGATGCAAATAACACATATATTGAGCACAAAGTCTGAGCATATGTATTAATATTTCTTCTGATACAAGAAAGTACAAAGTCTTTCTCTCCTCACTTCTTTTTTTCATACAAAAATGTCCACCTAGAATACAACAAGTATTCCAGTATTTATAGAAGGAGAAGAGGAAAGAAGACAAAAACAAACTAACCACTATACAAAATATCTTACAAGATATTTACAAAATATCTAAAAAGTCAAAAGTTGACTTTGGGCAAGTTTTTGGATGGCAACATCCCATGATGCAACATGGATGATGTCATCATAAATGCCAACATAATTTTTAAATATTTTTACAAAAATGATCAAAGCATACACAAGAGGAGAAACTACTCCTCATCATCTCTTTGCTTAAACTGGAGTGTCTTGCTTTTGATCAGGAGAGGCGATGTGACACTGAGCTCGGTATTCCATAAACTTGATGATCATTGACTGAAGTTGATTATGATCTGGACCCTTGAAATGGTCGCCAATGACTTCGCAAGTTTCTTTTTCATTCTTGAGCTTGTCTAGGTAACCCGTGAACTCGTCGCATGCATCGATCAAGAAGCCAATGAAATCGCGGCAGGCCAAGAGGTTATTGATTGACTCTCGGTCGAAAGTGACCTCTGGTGCCAAACCTTGAGTGACTATAGCCTTGAAGCACTGGAATGTATCGTCTACTTCCCTCAAGGTGTACGATTCACGAGCATCCCTGGAGACATCTTTGTAACTATCTGCTCCATGTTGTGTCATGCATCCAGGGCTTCATCCTTGATTTTATCTATCCTCTCCAGGATATATTCCATTTGATCGACCTGGTAATCTAATGCAACAAGAGCTTTATTATGTGCCCACGGGTGATCGATGACGCCGACCTTTAATAGGTCATCAGCTGAACAGTTAGCCATTATTTGGAATGTTTCATGTTGCAATCTGTGTTATCTAACTCCTCGGAGAGGGAACCTACTACTGCTTGTAGCTCCTTATTTGCTTGATCAATATCTTGGTAGAGCACTATGAACATCTTAATCATTTCCTCACTATCTCTGAGGATTCGCTCAATCCAGGAGGATACTACCGTGCCTTGTTCACCAATCTTAGCATATTCATTTATCTTATCCTGACTGAGAACTTCAATGGGTTCGGCGCAGTCACAGGAGGAGCGTTGCCCATTCTCTGTAATGCTTGGAGGAGATGTTTGTTTTTCCTTGAGTATTCTCTTCTCCTCTTTTGCTTCTTGAAGCTTTTTACAGAGAGCATCTACAGCAGACAAGGCCTCTCCTTGTAGGCTTTCAGATGAGGTTCCCATTGTGACTTGAGTCACTGTGAAATCTGTAGGAGACAGATCCTTCTTTTCCTTAGTGGGATCTAGGTATGCAATCTCCATGACTCTCTCCCCCTGAAGTGCTCTTAGAGAAGTGAGTTATCGCTTTCTACTTCTTGGGTCCCTTCTTCAGAATGACGGAGAAGTCCATGGGTGCGATGGGAACCTTTCTCTTATGCTGACCTAGATGGTCAGAAATCTAGCTAGGACTTATGGGAGAGGGAGTAGAGGGAATAGAAGAAGAAACGGGAGTGAAAGGGGAAGCAACTTTAGAGGCCCCAGGGAAGTATGTTGAAACACTTGGTGGTGGCATCAACAAGGAGTCCAATGCACTACTGCTTGTGGGGCCTGGAGTTACTATAGGAGAAGAAAAGGACATGGAGATGGAAGGGATCTGTAATTGGATGGAGGGAACACTGGGTGATAGATCCACGAGAGAGGAGAAGATGGAAGAGGTGGGAGATGGAAGGGAGGAAGGGAGAGAAGAAGAGACATCCATAGGAATAGATGTTTCAATGACAGGGGGAGGAGAAGGAGTGGAAGAAGGAATGGTGGGTACCTCAGTAGTTATAGCTGTGATAACATCCTGAGTGGATGTATCCATTGAAACTTCTGTTGTTTCTTCTTCTTTACCTGGAGACACCACAGGTCGAACCACTTATTTCTCAGAAGTAGTAGGAGGGATTTCGAGGAGCTTCTTCTTGTTTGCTTGATTCTCCCTCCTTGTCTTTCCCTTTTCCTTTTGGCACTTGGGCCAGTCTTGGAGGTGCTCTACCTGAAGGAGAAGTAGTGAAATCTACCCCAAGGTAGGTGAGACCATTCTATTTTCACCAATGTTCGGTGCGCTGCAACGTGGGCTTGACCCTTTCCTGAATGGTCTTTGGTGCCTTGGCTCTATCGATCTCTGCGAATGGCTAATCATCCCCATCTGTGTCAAGGTAAACCTGATCAATTTCTTGATCAATCTCTTGGAATCCCTTTTGAACAATGGCTACGCCATAATGGATGATCTCCTCTAGAGCCAGCCGGGAGTGATCCTTTTGCCTGATGTCTATTTCATGTGTCAGGTCGATCCAGATGTCCTCGATCTCAGGAACATGGATGGGATCAATTTTTGCCCTTGGGAGGCAACTCCAACAGTCACAAGGTGGGCCTTGCTGGGAAGTTGTGCTTCAAATTTAGCAATTCCAGCTTGGCATACATCTCCCATGCTTTGGCCAGTGTGGTGCAGGTGTATCGGCCAACTGTAAGGGGGAATGGAGTTCCTCCTTTCTTTCTCTTCATGCATTCTCATGGTAAGTGATCAGTTGCCTTGACAACTCTAAGAGGATCAGCTTGGGCCTTGCATACCTTGGTAGCTTTGTCGGTTCACCCTCAAAATTCACCTCTCTGAGATATGTGAATGTGGGGAATTGTGTGAACAATGCTCCCCATTTCTTCGTGGCAGCAATCACACTCGGGCTGGTCTGACCGTGTCTCATGTTCGGCCTTAGTAAGAAGATTACCTCATAGAAAAAGGCATCATTAATATTTGAGAACTAGGGAGATGCTAGCCTCGAGCTTGAGCTCTGGGTAGAATTCATATATTTTGACCTGGGGCCATACCCCATTTCAAGCTAGGCCCGCGAAATCTCTCGCTGATGCTGCAAGCGTATACAACGTAGGAGTTCATGTAGAACTTCCCAGTTGTTAGGACTTGTTGAAGCTACTGGGAGATGGTGTCATTGATGATTTCACCCCAGCCAAAATGCTTGATCAGGCGCATTCTTGCTCATGGTCTCTAGATACCTCAGCATCCATTTGTGGAAATGATGGGCATCAGGGAGCCCAAATACTCTATTTAGGAAGGTGATTGTATCACTCAATTCCTCATTGAAGTCACTACGGTGGATGGTCTATGGACATCTACTCACCGAATTCTTGTTCTTTAGGTAAAGTTCATTCATCATTTGCATGCATTTATCCTCATTGTCGTCCCAGGCCTTCTTACAGTCTTCTAGACTTATGGCGACATATTGCCTATGATGAGGAATGCCCAGGGTTATTTCAAAGTGATGAGCTGTGAGGTCGATGATCGTCTTTCCTTCCTTATCTTTGACACATCTAGTGTCCTTGTTGTAACACCGAGCAACCAACATAATAAATTCATTGTTTACAACACTTACTGGCAGCCCAGCTGCAAAGTGCAATCCACTGCCCACTAGCTTGTTCATCCATGGGCCACTAGCTTGCCTGGTTGGTCCTTGCCCAAAAGTCATCCATATCAATATGCCCTAGCTCAGAGTCTCTGATGTCAAGGTCACTCTCTGCATATGAGTCAAGCATCCTAACTTTTTGATATTTGTACTTCATCTCTTGTTCTGACTGCTTTGCTTTAGCTTTAGACTTTGTTGGTTTATTGCTTGATGAAGACATGTGTGAGCTCAAGGATGGATGTTGTTGTTCTGCAAGAAGAATCAAGGAGTCCAACATAGAAGAGCCATGTCAACCATCATGTAATTCATAATGAAAGCTTGTAGAAAGAAGAATGAGCAATTATAAGGCTTAGGGCACAAGGTGCAGGTTCACAACATGTTGCAGAGGCTTAAAAATGCTGGGCACACTTTCTGAGGTGTTGACATGAAAAAAGTTACACCAGTGTTGACAGGAGAAAAGTTGCGCTCAGTAGAAGGGGCACAGTTTTTTGGGTGTTGACATGCAATTTTGGGCGCCAAAGGGTAAAGCGTAGGGTGTGGGTTTACAACATGCAACATGTCATGTTGATGTTAAGGGAAATGCACCTGCACCTTAGGGAAAAACTGCTTTGATTGGGCACTGAAAAAGATTGTGTTGCATGGGTTTTAAGTGCGCCCAAGGCGCAATTTTGAAATATGTTGCAAAGGAAATCAATGTGCCAAGGAAAAAGTGCTTGGCGTGGATTTGAAGCACACAACATCCTATGTTGATGTTGTGCAGGATGCGCCTGTGCCCTACAAAAATGCTAAGTGTTATTAAACTGGGTGCGAATTAGGGTCATGTGTTGCAAGAAAGGACAGTGCGCCAAGGTGCGATTTCCAAATATGTTGCAACATGGAAGGATAGTGTGCCATGCTTTTTAATGAGTTTAACAGCTTAGATTATTTTCCTTATTTTCTCTTTCTCTTTTTTGGATATCTCTGATGGTAAAGAGAGGATTTGTTTTGGCAAGGCAATAGGTAGGAAAAGATGAGTTTTGGTTTCTTCAGAGGTAGGGGCCTTCCAGATTTGTAGATCTTGAAGGAGAGGTAAAAGGGGTTTCCAGTTGGTTTTTGTTAGGTTCCTCTTTTTAGATTTAATCTTTTTAACAACCCTAAAACCTAACACAACCAAAAAACAAAAACCATAACAACAACAAGGATGACAGAAGCCACTTACCCGATTTATAAAAGACGAAGGATGATGTTGGGGTCCACAAGCTCTAAAAATGACACACGAGGGTGACAAGGATAGCTGACAGGCATAGAGAAAACACTTTTTTCAATTTTCAATTCGTGAAAATGACAGGTGTCGGGCCTATTTATAGAAAACCTGGCATTTATTATTTCACCAACTTTCTTTGGCACACCTTTGAGAGTGTCGACATGACAAAAAGTGTGCCTTGGCACAAGTTTATTAGCATTTTTTGACATAATACTTTCAGTGCCTTAGCGCACATTTCATGGTGTCAACACACCATTTCCTACGCCTTAGCACATACTTTGGCGCATGTTTAATGATGTTGGCATGTCATTTCTTGTGCCAAAGGGGCAAACTTCATTGATGTTGACATACATGTTTCCTGCGCCAAAGGGTTTTCTAAGGGGCACACATTTTTTGTATGTCGACATGAGAATTCCTTGCACCTAGTTCAAAAAGGTGCATGCTTTTGGAGTGTTGACACACCATTTCTTGCGCTGAGTTAAAGAAGCTGAAAATGGCTAAGTCTAAAAAACTTGATTTTTGAAAGGGAGTTTTAGGCCATTTTGAACGTTATTAGACTTCTTCAGGGGACCAAAATGGAAGTTTTGGTATGGTTACCTACAAATTGCCCGTGAGGAAGAGATATGTGCATAGAAAGAGCTTGCATCCGCATTGGTTAAGGGTTTGAGTGAAGCAAGGTGATAGAGAGGAGCTAGGGCACGAAATTTCACCTAGGGCACGCTGAATCGAGCTAGGGTTTGATTCACACATTATAGAATTCAAGAGGCAATGATCTACAAATAATTGCAAGGTAGAAATGACACCCAAGAAAGTAGTTGTAGCAGGAGTGAAGGGAAAGAAGAAGGTGGTAGCAGAAGAAGTGGAGATGGCTCCAAAAAGAATTTTTTTCAGAAATGCAATATCTAGAGGGGGTTATCGTCAGCTAGAAGTGGGATTCTCACATAAGGAAAAGTCAAGGTGATTGAGTATAATCACCGTACCGTAGAGAATAAGAAAGAGCTTGATGCCTTGCTGAATACAAAGATAAATAAACGTATGACGAAAGACATGCCGGTGTATAATGGTGCTGACGAGAAGCCCTTGAAGAAGATTGGAGTTTACCAACTTTATAAGCTCCCTTACTTTGGGAAATATGAGCCCTTGTACCAGTGGCTCATGAGCAGAGTGCACAAAGTTTTTTTCTACTTTGTAGGACACCGAGCTAGAATTTCAGCCATCGCTCATCTCCATGGTAACGGGGTTGAAAGGCACAGGAGAAGATTTGAAAGATGACTTAACAGAGAAGGATGCAATATTGGAGACCAGAAAGGAGTTAGGGTACACAAAGGGTCCGCACGACATGAACATTGATAAATTGAAGAAGTATCCAGTTGTGCAAGCAGCTACACACCTTGTTACAAAGCTAAATGACTAGGAAAGGTGTTCACAAGTGAATACCATGTGGTTGCACATTGCCAAAAAGATGTCTGAAGGGGTAGTCTAAAAAATTTCACACTATATTGTAGAAACAATCATTGAGGAAGTGCGCACATGAGGAAAGATCAGCTTTGGAGTTGTTCTATTATCATTGGTGTTCATGGAGATCGGACTACCTGATGGACCAAAAGAGAAGATATGGGAGTATCCCATGGAGCACAAGTCACATGCAGAACACTTCAAAAAGTACTTGTGTGAAGGATACATGACAGAAAAAGTCAAGAAAAGGGCTAAAAAAAGGTACAATAGACTCTACATGGCCTTTGAAGAAGAATGGAGCATCCCCAAGGACTTACCTTTGGTGGTTGGAAAGGGAGTACAGTTCATTGTATACCAGCATTTTTACATAGTGCGGTTTGCCATGAAGAACAGAGCATAGATCCCTTGATGTAAGTTACCATATGCATTCATAGCAAGATACTTTGAGGCGTCACTACATAGGTTCTCAGATGCGTGGCACCTCACGTTTAATGCGAAAAAGGTAGATTGTGACTACCACATGCTAAGGAAGAAATATGTGTATCAAGGGTGAGGTGCATATATTAAAAGGCTCATTTCAGATGTATTGAGCATTAAACTAGTAAGTCTGGCTGTGGGAGATGTTGGAGTAGCACTGGTGTACCTCCAACTGAAGCCAAAGTTGGATAATAACAACTATGTGGAAGATGAGTTCACACTTCCATAACCACCGAGGGGTAAGCATACAATGGAGAACATCCTAGTGACTAAGCCCATAGAGCCAATTGAGGTAGAGGATGAGGAGGATGAGCACGGAGATAGTGGTGGTTTAGAGCATAGAGGCAGAAGACATCCTATGAATAAGGATGAAGCTGAGCGCACCACTACACCACCTCACCCACGTGAGGGGGATGATGAGGACTTGGATGTAGTCCAAGGAGAGCACAGATTTAAGTGAGTATTCAGGAGAACAAGGACCCAAGGTGCTACTCCGAAAATAGTGCAGAGGTCACCCAAACTCTCTCCACAAAAAGAGACAACCGTGAAAAGGAGAAGGCAACTGAAGTTAAATGAGGAGGCGGAAGAGTCAGAGGAAAAGCACACCTACTTCTCCTTCACCTCAAGAGAATGTAGAAAAGAAAGATGAAGAAATGAAGCAAGGAGAAGAGGAGGAAAAGGGAACAGATGAGACAACTACAAAGACTGCGCAAGATATAGAAGCACAAGTTCCAAATCTGGAAGCTCAAGTTCCTAAGTAGCCTCGGTCTAGAAGGACAAGTGGAGAGCACATTCCACCAGCCATGGGTTATGCAGAGGACATAGGTAAAATTGTCCGCACCCGTTTCTAGAGCACATTGTCACAGAACGGAATTATATGGCTAGGAACTAATGGATGAAGATATGGCCACAATGCACACCAGGAAGCAGTTGTCATGGTCCATGCACACACACATGGATGAGCCAAACTTTTATGTGTGTGAGGAATCTTGCATATCAAGGAGGTTGAAAAAGACACCTTAGGATAGACACATGACAGTAAAGCCTACTATTATGTCATATAAACAGGTGAGCAATGCATTGGTCAAAGTATCAACAGAGGTGGCGAGGTGGAATATGGACAAGGCTGCCATAATTAGGGCACTCAGGGAAGAGATCAAAACTAAGGATGGGGAAATAGCGCCCCTAACATAGGAGAGAGACTTAGCACAAAAAAAGAACACTGTATTTATCAACATCGCAGAGGAAATTGACAATAATTTCATAAGAGCTAGGCCACACTTAGAGCCAAAGGTACCACAGACATTTTCTTTGGCAATACACTATGTAGAAAAGTTGGTTGACCTAGTAATTAAAGATGAGCCTCTACGCATGCCAGCGCTAAAGGATCCAACATAAGAGGTAGAATGAGAGAAGGCTTTCGTGATGTAGAAGATTGCATCCTATGAAGGACTACTGCAAGTGCTGCAAGAAGAATTGAAGAAAGCAGACCATGCCTTGAACATATGCATAGCTCTAGAGGTGCTCATCAACATAAAAACCGTGGAGGAGAACAATGAAGTCCATAAAGTGATTAAGGATGAAACATTGGGCCACATAGAAAGATTACCAACGGTTAAACAGAAGCACGAGCCTTGGCAGTATCACAAGAACCACACAAGACTCAGTTGGAAGAGCTTGGGAAGCTCATTGCGTAGAAGATGAACTTACTAGAGGGAAGGATGATTGCAATGTCCAACATTGTGTTGGTATTGTAAAATGAAAAAGGGGAGATTACAAGGGATGAATTAGAGTCCATTGCTATGGACATTCCAGAAAAAGTAGAGGAAGCACTCACTGAGTGGTAGACCTTGGAGGTTGAAATAAATAGGAGTATCCTGAATTAGTTGTTTAGGCTGAAGAAGAGACTGTGGAGTAAAAATATTCTTTCATACATTCTTTCCATTCTTCTATTCTTTACTTAAGTTTTTGGGAGATGACCATTGTCAGGGTGACAATGAAATTAGTGTGGGGTAATGTTGATCAAAGAACACTTAACAAAAATCACACAAGAAGTCCGTGCAGGAAAGTGAGTCATATTCAAAGGCGTGAATGGATAGGGAGAACACGCGCGTGGAACATAAGTTCAGTTTTCGGGACTTAGCCATTTTCACTCATAACGGTCTATTTTTAGAGATGGCGTGTAGATCACACAAACAAGGCAGAGACATGCACACAACACATTGGATATTTTTGGAGGATTGGATACAAAGCACTTTACATGGACACAAACCAAAAATAGATATGCTACTGTCAGTTAGATAGTAGTCATACTAAACTGACATTGGTCTCTGTGTCTTTTACCAAAAACCCAGATCAGAGCTTAAAACCTCCATCAAATACCCAAAACAGACCAGAAATTTTCCCTGACCAACCCCAATATCCTGACAGAGACCTTGACCTTCAGATTCAGTCATAGCTTAGCCTATTGTGAACGAATTTGCTTATTGTAGACGAATGAGATACCTAAATCATTTTCACTACAGTAGGATTTCCTTTATTGTTAGTATTAAGTTGTTTTAAACAGTGGATTGACAAATGTCTAGGAAGTATCACCCTTCTCGGATCTAGCACACGCTAGGTAGTCCACTACATATATTGTTTAAATTTTATTTAGTGGTATTTTTTTCCATTGTAGGTAATTTTTCCAAGCAAAAAGGAAGCTCTTACGATCAGCTATGGATTTAGAAGTCATACGCGCACAACAACCTACAACCAGCATCTTAACAGGTATTCCTCCTAGCCGATTACCCTTATCTGTTTCATCAACATTCAAAGAAATGCATCTAGAATCAGGTGAAACTAATTTAACTCATTATATATTTCTATGGATTATGTTTGTGTTTGTGATATACAGGAAGATGATTAGCAACATTTGTGGGAGAAAAACAACTTTTTGTGGACAAAAAACTTCTTAGTGGGGAGGATTTATCTGGAGATCAAATTAGTGGAAAAAGTTTCCATAAATCTCACAGAATCATTAAAGTACAACAGAAGACTCTGAGAGATTTATGTTTCCTATTTGAATGAAAAAAATAGAATCTATTGGAGCAAGACACTGACCAATTGAAGGAGCAAAAATAGGAGCATCTGACTAATCATGCTGCGACACGTGGTAAAATGAAAATTGAGCAGGAGTAAAAAAAAAATTGTTGTATAACTCTAGTATGTAACACTCATTTTCAGATGGATGGGCCCCACTATTTTCTAGTTGGGGGCCCTTAACTAGGGTTGACACACTTTTTTATTATAGGGGTGTATTTACATTATGCATGTAGGATATATATATATATATATATATATATATATATATATATGTGACAATGTTTAACAATGATGTGTATAGGACCGAGCTCAAGGTGAGTTATCAGGGCCATCTTGGCAAGATGCCACCTCACTATTATCCATATTTTTGCCCCCGGGGTAAAATTGGATCAGCCACGACCCTACACAGAAGAAGCCAGAGAAATCACGTTCAAATCCTATAATCAAGCAACAAAGGGAATCTACAATGGAGTGACAAGGCCTATGAAAGATCAAATGACCCCGTCCAAGAAGAAATTAAAGAAATGGATATGTCGAGCGAACCCATGCTTTAAATCCAACAAAAAAATTACAAGCGAGCTCTAAAATGGAATAGCAGGGTCAGGGAAGGAGAGGACAGTGTAAAGGAAGTTAGAGGCTCAAAGGAGAAGGAACAAAAAAAGTTTGAAGTCTTTGGGCTCTGAAATAGTTTAGAATGAGCCAAAAAATGACTAAGTATGGAGGAGACAACAGACGCTACCAAGTTTCTAAATGGCGCACCTCCAAATATTGAATCCAAAAGGGGAGACTCGAACAAGCGCCAGACCCCCATGTGTCCCAGACCCAAAGAGGGGCAGAACCAAGAGCTAAAAGTCAAAAAAGTAGATGGGGAGGGCCTAAAAAAGACTAAGTATAAAGGTGCTAGCAGAAGTTGCCATGTGTCAACTTAGCGCATCTCCAAAGGTAAATCCAAAAGCGGAGACCCAAATGAGTGCATATTCGCCACGTAGTCCAAGTTGAAAAATGGGATAGAGCGGGCCCAAAATTGACTAAGTATGGAGAATGAGTGCTAGCTCGCGATGTGTTTAAGGGCTGAAAAGGTAAGAGAGGCCATTGAAAATTCCAAGAGCCTGCAGAGGCTTCCACATGTCAACCTGATGCTCCTTCATAGGTAGAATCCTGAGTGGGTTTCTAAATGAGTGCGGAGCCTCCACGTGTCCCGGGTTCGAAAAAAGGGACATTGTTGGGTTTGAATAGTCAAAGCAGAGACATGCCAATGGAGGGTGCCAAGTGTCAGCATGATGATAATTCAAGAGTAAAATTGGGGGAAGGTTTCCAAACAAGCGCCAGGCCTCTACGTGTCCCCGGTCAGATATATGACCCTGCTGAGCAAAAGACTTAGCCAAAACATGAAGAAACTGAGTGAGTTGCAGAAGAAGCCACATGTCAGCCTGATGGAACTTCAAAAGTAAAATACAAAGGCTTCCCCTAGACATGCGCCAGCTCTCCACGTGTCCGGTTTTAGAAAAGGGCCCGTTTTGGTAGCTGGTTCCCACCATTTTGTACGGACCCGATTCAAATTTCAAATGGGCATATCTTTTGACTCAGTGCTCGAAATTTGACAAATTTGGCACTATTGGAAATATCTTAGCCTCATCTACGCAATGGAGATCTGAAAATTAAATTTTGGAGAGGTTAGGTGGGGAGAAAATGTAGAAACATATTCAGGGCATTAATACATGATCTATTTTCCCTAATAACTAGCTCAGATTTTCTTTGTTCTACTGTTCCTCCTCCTTTGAGATGCCGAACAAGTGATTGATGCAGGCATGACAGATTTAGGGAAGATTTTGTAGGAGGTATTAATGATAGTGGTTGAGCTTTGAACTAGTTTTCTTTCTTCTCTCTCATTCTTCCCTTTGTGCTGAATCTATAAAAGAGGGGCCAGGGCTCATTGTAAAAGGTTGGACATTTCTATTTTGCACCCTCCCTTCTTATTTTGTTCACAAAAGGATTTGTGGAGCTTTTCTAACCTCTCCTTTGGGTTGTAATGTAATTTTTTCTTCTTGGCTACTGCAGTATACTGTATTGACTCATGAGCAATAATATATATGTCTGTGGATGTTTCCTGACCATCTCGTATTCGTTATTGTCTCTCTGATATATTATTGTGATTTGATCATTTGTGCATAGTGTTTGTATTGCATTTCCTGGTCTGATTTAAACTACAAAACGAGCATCTAACATTCCTTTGGTGCATCACCTCATTAGCTTAGGTTTATTTTCTTACATCTCTCAACCTTGTCTCCTTGGTAGATATAACAATCTCATGTTCTTTGGGGATGATGACTTCTATGCAATAAATGAAGTAGTGGGAATCTCTAGTAGACCTCAGAATCATGTTGTTGATAATACAAGGTCTAAGAAAAGGATATTAGAATATTAACCTTCATTTTCTTCTAATCAAGATAACATTTTCAACAAGAAAAAGGAATTTGGGATAGATAAAAATTCTCGAGGTTCCTAGCAAGGAAGTTAATTCCCAAGAAAATATGCCTATCCCAATCTTGCTGCAACCAAGGAAGGAAAATTTTGTACCATAAATGTAGAAATCTATGGGCCTTCCTTTTAATATTGTTGAGTAGATGAAGAATAAAAATGTTAATGTGACAATGTGGGATGCTCTAGCTATTCCTCCACAAAGGGACCTCCTATGTGAGGCTCTCAAGTAACTTCCCCAAGCTGATCCAGTGGTTCAAAAGACACAAGATGATGTCAACTTGTGCCAACCAAAGGAAGATTAGGTAAGAAAAGATATCAAGACCCCATCATTTTATATGTCATTAATTGTACACAAACATTTGGTTCATAATTACGTGATTGATTCAGGGGCTAGTACTTCCATAATGCCAAAGAATATTACTGATATCCTAGGTCTTAAGTACAACCCTGTTTCTAAAGGATTCTTGCAATTGGATGGTTCAACCATTGGTGTCTTAGGAATGATTAAGGACCTTAAGTTAACCCTTCATGCTTGCCCAAGTCTAACCATAACCCATGATATATCAGTGATTTACTTGCCTCCCATGTTTTCCATTTTCTTATCAAGAGATTTCATGGCCAAAGTAGGTGGCTACTTGTCTTCAGATTGGACTCATATGCTCATAAGAACTAGGTATGGTACAAGATTTACTATAAAAGTTGAGCCTATATTTTCTTATCATATTGATTCATATGATCTGACTCCTTCCCAATATAATGTCCTAATACAAGAAAATCATGACCAAGAGTCATTTTCAGAAGAACAACCTATTACTCCTTTAATTCCTAATATTTTATTAGATGACTGGGCCAAAGAATGAAATGAGTTTGATCCATATGATACAACTTTAGAAACTAGAATTAGAACCTACTACATTCTTGAAGAAGGATCTACTCTACCTGTACCACTTAAGAAAGAAAATAATAGTACTTCTGAATTGTGGAAGATGTTTTTTGATGGTTCTAGAAGAAGAAAAGGAGCTAGGGAAGGTGTTGTGTCAATTTATCCAATGAACGAGAAATTATTCTTTTCCCATAGATTGTAGTTTGCATGTTCCAATAATGTAGAAGAGTATAAGGCATTAGTGCATGGTATTCTAATCGCAGACAAGAGACAAATCAAAGCATTACAAATATTTGGGGACGTGGAATTAGTCATCCACTTTTTTAGAGGAAAGTGTGCCATAAGGAATAAGCTTTTGAAATCTTACAAACACAAAGTATGGGACCTTTTAGAGAGTTTTGATGCTCTCAACCTGCAAGTAGTCCCAAGGAAATTAAATAAAGAAGAAGATCAGATGGCAACCCTTGGTTCACCATTCTCACTTACTGAGGATCTTATTAGAGGAAACATGCAAAATATCAAGGTAGTGGTGAGGTCATCCATTCTAGATAATGAAACCAACTAACATGTACTTGATAGTGATGAACAAATTATTCAGTTCATCCAGCATGAAGCTGAATTTTCCTCGGAGATGCAATCTGATTTGCATGATAACTATGGTGACCAAATTATTTATTTGAAGAACAATAAGTTTCCAAAAGGATTGGTTACCTTGGAACATATTTTCAGTCCGGATGATGAATTCAGAGTTGAAGAGAAGAACATAACAAAAAGGCTAGAAGACTGTCAAAATTGCACAAGGCAGGGAACTTTTGCTTGGAAAGATACTATATGAGAATGAAAATCAAGCTTTAATTTCCTTGTGTCAAATATTCAATGATGTATTATCATGGGATTATGAAGATATAAAAGGGGTTTAATCCAAAAATTATCCAACATTCCATTGATCTTGATCCCAATGTAAATCCAATTAGATAAAAACAAAGGCCAGTTAACCCCAAAATAGAGCCCCTAATAAGGAAGGAGTTATTCAAACTAATTGAGGCAAAAATAAATTTTCCTATCAAATACTCTATATGGGTGGAAAACCTTATCCCAGTGAGGAAGAAGAACAGAGAAATGAGACTTTGTGTTGATTTCAAAAATTTGAACAAAGCCTCCATAAAATATCATTATCCTCTACCTTCTATGGAATAAATTATCCAAACTGTGGCTGGAGCTGAAAGGTTTTCCATGCTTGATGGGCATTCAAGTTTTAATCATATTAAGTATGGGGAATGGGATTGGTCCAAGGCTGCATTTACAACCAAATGGGGGTACATATGCTTGTCAAAAAATGCCTTTTGGTTTATCAAATGCAGGTGTTACTTTCCAAAGATAAATAAACATTAATTTCAAGGGGTATATAAATGAGTTTATCCCTGTGTATTTGGATGATATTACCATTTCCTCAAAATAGAGAAAATATCATATCAACCATATTGAGAGGGTATTTGAGAGATGTAGGGAGTACGAGGTGTCTCTTAACCCTAAGAAGTGTAATTTTGCAATCCTTAGGGGTAAGCTTTTGGGACACATTGTTTGAAAGTTTGACATTGCCATTGATTCACAAAGAATCACAACCATCCACTCTCTCTCTCTCTCTCTCTCTCTTTTCCAACTCACAATAAATTCTTGGAATAATTCTTGGGAAAGATTAACTTTGTTAGAATATTTATTCATAATTTTGCAGGATTGGTCAGGCCTATCACTCTGATGTTAAACAAGGATTCAAATTTAAAATGGACAGTAGAAGGAAAATAGAGATTTGCTAAGATTAAACAAGAACTTTCTCAAGCTCCTACACTTGTCAATCATAACTATGATAAATGTTTGATCTTATATGCATATGGAGATGAATTTAACATTGCTAATGTTTTGACTCAAAAAAATGATTAAGGATTGGAACAACCAGTGGCCTTCTTCAGTCAAGCATCAAAGGATTATGAGTTTAAGTATAATCACATTAAAAAATAGGTTTTTTCCATCATGTGGGCTCTAAAGAAATTCAAAAGTATACTTTTCACTAATCATATAAAATTTTTAGTCTCACATTCCAGTGCGAGAGACTTCATTATGAGAGCAGAAATAAGTGATAAAAGAGATGTATGGGTGACCAAAATAATGGAATATGATGTGACTATCAAGGCTAGAAAGATAGTTAGAGGTAGAGATATTTGTGAGCATCTTGATTTGGATGCTCAGGATGATCAAGAGACCTCCTTCTTGAACCAAGAAATTCCACATAACACTGAAATACAGTAACATGAAGGAGATGTAGTTAATAATCATAGCTGGATTAGTGATATGAATACCTTTTTGTCTACTAGTGCTTATCCTCTTGGACTGAACAAGACAAAAAGGAGAAATCTAAGGCTTTAGTCGATTCCTTATGCATTAATTAATGGGATTTTATTCAGAAGAAAAATTAACGAAGTTTTGAAGGTGAAAAAGTAAACAAAATTTTAGTAGAGTTCTATGATGGTTTCTAGGGTGGACGCTTCTATGTTAGAGCTATTGCAGTAAAAATCCTAAAGGCAGGTTAATTTTGGCTCACATTATTTTTTGATTCTCATAAATGGGTTAGAAAATGCAAGGAATGTGCTTTCTTCACAGGTAAGAAAATATTAGCTATCTTTCCACTTCATCCAATTCAAGCAGATCAACCATTTACCCATTGGGGTCTTGATTTCATTGTTATGATCAATCCTCCATCAAGTTCTGGTCGCAAATGGGTTTTAACAACAATAAATTACTTTACTATGTTGAAAAAGGTTGTGCCTTTGAAGGAAGCAACTAAATTAGTAATCCTTGAAATCCTTAAGGACATTGTGATAAGGTTTGGTATCCCTCAAACTATCATTTCTGATAATACAAAAGCTTTCTTAGGATCTAAAATTTCTGATTGGGCTCTTGGACTTGGAATTTATTTAAAGAATTCTTCCAATTTCTACCCTCAAGGTAATGGTTTGGCAGAATCCATTAACATGAATTTGATTGGAATCATGAAGAGAACAATGGATATTAATCAAAGGCAGTGGCATACTAAGGTGATAAATGCTCTTTGGGCTGATAGAATTACAATGAAAAAGGAAATTGTTACTTACCCTTATAAGCTTTCCTATGGAAAATAAGTTAGCATGCCTTTTCCACTTGAAATGCCTCAATAATTGGAATCTGAAGGTGCAGATCAAAGAGAGATAAGAATGGTAGAACTGGTTGAGCTTGAATAACTAAGAAATTCTACCATAATCAGGTTGGAACAACATAAAAAATTAACCAAACAATGGTTTGATAAAAAGGCTAGGTTTCATATGTTCAAGGTTGGTGATTTTGTCTTGAAATGGGATGCTAATGGAGCCAAAATAGGGAGACACTCTAAATTTGATGCAATTTGGAGTGGGCCTTATATCATCAGTGCTTGCAAAGAGGTCAACTCTTTTGAGTTGTCTGAACTTAATGGAGACGTACTAAAAATCCAAGTTAATGGGATTTATCTTAAGAATTCCCATTAAGTTGTCTTGTTGCATTGTGTACATATTAGATTAGTATAATTCCTCCAAGTTCTTACATCACATTGTTCTACTGATGGTGTAGGTTTGCTTTCAGTAAAGAAGTGCTTGTGCACACTTTGCATGTTTCCACTTGGAACATGTATGATTTTTATGTTTGTATATAGTTTTTGTGCCTTTTTTTTGCTATTGCACATTCTAGTTTCAAAGGGTTTCATGGTGGAAGAAAGGTGTTTGGGGGTAGTTTTCAGAGTGTATTCATTTAGGTTCAACAAGTCAACATGCAAGGAGTTGTGGTGGAAAATCAGGATCAAAATAGTTTTCCACTCTAATTAAGTAAAAATTGATCAACTCTTATGTTGGGAGAAATCAGTAGCTCAAGTAGTTTCAGATCAAAACCAATTCCAAGAAGTGCTTTAGGTGGATTCAGGGGTGATTTATTCAAGTTTCAGATAAGTTTTCAGATTTTTAGGCTAACTCCATGCCCAGTGGATGCTTCAAGGCCACTGATCTTTTCAATCTAGTAGGTAGATTACCCCACGAGTCACCAAACTGTTATCCTATTTTACTCCCCTATAAAATTAGACAACCTGAAAAACCTGAACTTGGGAAATTTGATGGAGCCTCAATGAAGAAGTTGGAGAAAACAACAAAAAACCAAGGAAAAATGGAAAGGGAAGTCTTCTACTATGTTTTGCAGGTTTTACGGGATGTAGCCAGGTGAAAAAAAAAATACAGCTAGACGACAACAAAAATGTAGCCAAGTGACAAAACAAATGCAGCCAAGAGACAAAAAAAATGAATCTGAGTGACAACAAAAATACAACTAGGTGACAACAAAAATGTAGCCGCCCTACACCTAGATGCAACCGCTTGGTAAAATACAATCGCCTAACACCTAGATGCAACTGCCTAGTATCATGTAGCCACCCAATACCTAGATGCAACCACCTAGTATGATGCAGACACTTGGTATGATGCATCCGCCCAACATCTAGATACAACTTCCTGGTATGATGCAACCAACTGATAGAAAAGAGGGATACAATGGGTTGAAACCAAGGTTGATAGAACACAATACAAGGTAGCTAAACAACCAACATTAATGAGGTATGGTTCTCACGTCATCTTCTGTAGGAAAAATACCATTGGGAAATAAATTTGTAAGGGTGCCCATACCTTTCGTCAGGGAATTAATGCATGTTGTCGGTGGGTGGAAGACCATTTTCTATATATTATAAAGTGAGGCTCATTTGTTGGGGGGGTATTATGAAAATGTAAAGGAACTCTGTCAAAATTGTTCCATAAATTTTATGAGTTGCCTCAGATTTTGGCATTGTGAAAGGAAATTGTTTCCTTATTTCCTACATTGTAATGGATTGTGCATCCTTTTAAGCAATAAAAATCATGTTTTGTGTCTCGTATCTACCCTAGCTTGTGTTGTATTACATTTTCTTTCCTTTAATTGCTTTTACAAGTTTATTGTGCACACCTTATGCTTCTTGCATGATTCAGATCTATTGTGCGCCACGAAAATGGTGATTTGAATGTTGTTTAGGATTGAGGAACTCATGTCTACCCTTTCCTCCTCCATTTTTCTCTCATTTTCACTCATTGGAATATCTCCACCCCTTATTCTTGGTGCTATCACTCTCCCTAGTTTAAGATTTTAATTTTATGCATCTCCTTCCGTCCATGGTCCCTTGGAATCATATATTAGTGTTAGGTAGCTACATTTCCCTTTCTAGGTGTAGTTTTAGCATTAATATTAAGTAGAGGAACCAGACTTCTCTGAAGGTCTATCTCAATTCAAGTCTCAAAACTTGGAGATAGTCCCATGTTACCTCAAAATCTTAGGTTGTCTATGACTTAGGGCAGGGTGTAATTTTGAGCTGCAACAACATAAAAAACTAACTAAGAAATGGTTTGATAGGAAATATAGAAAACAAACCTTTAATGAATGAAAACTTGTTTTGAAGTGGGATGCAGAAAAAGCCAAACAAAGGAGGCACTCCAAATGTGATGCAATATGGAGTGGGCCATACATCATTACAACTTATAAGAAAGCTAATTCATTTGAACTATCAAGGCTCAATAGGGAGGTAATCCAATCCTAGTCAATGGGATTTATATTAAACCTTCTTATTGATAAAGTATTAATTCAACTTGTACATAGTAGGTTTAGTTGTTATCTTTCTTTCTATTTTGTTTTTTATTGTTATAGGGTCTTTTTTTGTTCCTGTTTTGTGATCATTGATTGAGATACCCTCCCTCGATCTTTTATGGTGATCTTATTTGAAGAACTATTGTGTCAGATAAGTTGTTGTCACTTTTTACAATTGGTACAGGTTAAATGGGACAAGATGAGCTAGATAAAAGGTAGAAAACATGTAGGTTAGTGTAGATCATGATTCTTTATTCAAACCAAGAGTTAAAGTGGAGTTAAGGCTAATACAGTCAAGCTTGTGGAAGTTGAAAGAGTTGATTGCATTCTAAGCTAAGTATAAATACTGAACATGTATTATGAAAGGACTGTCAAGGACAAACAAATTTTACAAGCCCCTTTTCTTCATCGCCAAAATTTTTTATATCGACTCGATGGATTAGTGATGTGTTTCTAAGACTCCATGCCTAATAGAATTGATCAAGGCTACTGGTTCCCGAATCTAGTAGGAAGATCACCCTTGAAAGTCACTAGAAATTTTTAAAAAATAAACACCTTGTTTATTTTTATAGGCAATTATGTGAAAAACAAATAGTTTAAGACTTTGATCATAGTTATTCATTCATTTTTACCTTCTAATATCTCAAAAATTGTTCAAATTATTTACATAGATCAGATCCAGGTTTCCACGATTCAAAACAAGAAAAACTTGGTAAAAATTATGCATTTTGGGCTTCAAACAAGCTAGTGATGTTTAAAATTACCCGTTTACAAAGGTTCGTGAATGTTAAATCTAATCAGGGTCACACAGAGTAAACTTGGTGGTCATTGGTTACTTTTTTGCCTTGGGAGTCTATTCCCATATTTATGAGGAAGGATCGGGTCATGTTTATATACAAGGTGATCATATTTTTTAAGTGGAACCAAGGCTCCATGAATCAAAATTTTCTTGAGCTCAGAATAACTGAGTTGATCATCGAGTTGAGTTGGTCGTAAAATCATCTAAGTCTAAGGAGTAAAATAATCCCATGATTTTTTTTCATTAGTCAACATGGATCAACGATGGTCCATGTGGATCAATGATGACCCACCCTAAACTTAGACTCCCACGAGATCCAAAAGGTGGGAAGTTAAATGAGTCGGGTTCTCATGTTCTTGAGAACTTGAGAATCATAATGGGTGATTGAAGTGGATAAGGCATGAAAAGGGGAGGGGTGGACGTGTGGCATAATATTTAAAGATCTGTAGTCCCTGGGATTTCAAATCGGTGAAGAAAATTAAGATACACAAGTCTCAAAATCCCATGAGCATGATAATTGGAAATGAACATAATTTATCCGTGTGGACTAATCAAGGGTTACAATGAGCTTGAGATAAAAAAAAATTTTTAGTGAACCGAAGAGGAATTAGAGATCCCAATGATCAATAATTTGTCCATATGGACCAACCACATGTCACTCTAAGTCTCAAGAAAAATGAGGAAAAATTTAGGGAAGTTTAGAGGCATGACCCTGTGTGATGTAGGAACATCACTCTTAAGTCCAATTTAGGCATGTCATGATAAAATTTTGGCTTGATAGAGTCTAGGAGTCCTTAGGAGGTATAAATTTTACATTTTGTGTTGTTAGTGTGGGCCTAGCAGTTTCAAAATTTGAATTTTGGCCTTTCCTGCCAAAATGACAGTTTGAATTTATAAAGCCATTTTGGCTTGTTCTAGGTGTTTAGATGTGGGTTTTGGAGTAATTGGAGGTTTTTCATGATCATAAAGATCCCTCAATGTACTAAGAAGGTTAGACACATCTTTAGAATCAATAAGCTCCTCAATGTCTAGTTTATCATGTAACCTTTAAGTTGTGAACCTTTCTTGAACCATGATTCCAAGAGGTCATATGGGCTCATATTCGGCTTAGAATTGGTTTAGATATGTATATACAGGATTTTGTAACTAACTTAAATTATCATTTGAATGAACAAGGAATGGGATAACAACTCCAAGAAATTTTGAGAAGCAATTATTGTTTGCAAATAATGTGGTGAAAATTTTGTTCTATTAGTATATTTGCATTTTGATGATCATTAACTTAGAGAATTAAATTTGAAGGAAGATTTATGTTTGGTAAGAGAATTTTTATATTTTGGTATTGTTTCATGTGATTGCAATAGATTTGTGTGGGGTATCAGGCTTGAACAGTCTTAACAACCCTCTAACAAACAAATTTGAGGGTATAATTCATCCTAGACTATGATATTAGAGAGAAAACGTGAAGAAAGGTTAGAGAGTGAGTTGTAGAAGGGAAATAATTCATGCATAGACTTCTTAGAAACTTGAAGGGGAAATATTTAGATATTATTTTGTTTAAAATACTTTAATAGTTAGAAAACCTTGTCTTAAGGGGCAAAGCAGGGTAGACTCGACTCTTATTTGCAAATAGTTAATATAATACACATTAATCGTAGGATAATAAGTTTCTTCAGGGTGAAATAGATCTTAGGGAGAAGTTTCATACTTTGACATCAAGTTTTGACCATTTTACTACTAAATTATTCTTCTCGAGTGGACTGATAAACCCTCCCAGGGTTTACCTAGAAATATGTTCTAGAGTCTCAAAACTCAGTTTCAAGAGGTGAAACCAGGATGAAAGCTTTTTAGGTTTGTTTACATAGATATTGTGAATGTTTTATTAGTTTATCATCCACCCCATGGCTACAGTTGGTGACCGTGATTTTGCAGACCTGTGAGAGGTGATTTGAAGACTAATGATTTAACAAAAGAAGGATATGAAAGAACTAAACTTGTAACAATGACTTGAAACTTGCAAGGTAGTTTCCTAATGTATTCTCCTAGTAGTTTTTTGTTATTTAACTATTTGAAGATAGCCATATAATCTATTTGAATTGTTAGATCAAAGACATACCTATGAGCTATCATGAAAGCTAGTTGGCTAAAACTTGTAATGAGGATTTGAAGAATCAAAATTGTGAAATAGGACCTAAATCATAGTGTGCATCATTTTGAAGGAAAATGGTATTCAAATATATCATTAGCTTTTTAAAACTATTGCTACTTTCATCTGAGTGATAACCTTAGGGGATAAGAAGCCTAAATACGCCTTGGAGAGAGATATTTGGCCCAAAACAAAGTATTTATGGTTTGAGTAAGAACCTAAAACTTGGTATTTTAAAAACACTCAATAAAGGGTGCCCTAAAATCATTCTAGTTTGTGTAGAAGACCCATATAACCAAAGTTAAGTAAGAAAAACCTTGAGGAAGGGCTACTAGGAGCCTAAACAAGTGAAGAAGGTGTGAGGGTGAAAAAGGTATTTAACAAAGGAGTTGAATTATGAAACTTAGTACAAATTATGAGGAGGTAAATAGGTAGCTAATAATGTCTTCACCTTATTATGGGAGAACTTGTAAATGTTTCTCAACATGAACCTATCATTGACAAATCCTTAAGAAGCATTGAAAAGGAAATTTTGAGTAAAGGAGAGAAAATTGAATCTAGTGAATGTTTTACCTCATTTTGATGGTTGATCCAACACAAAATATGGTATTGTAATAGGTTACAAAGATTGGATAAGTCCATTAAGGCTATAAACCTCAAAATTGCATGTTTTTGGGTTAACTAAGCTTGAGAAAAGGAGGTATTTTTGCAAGGGTGAGACAATTTTGAGTAATTTTGGATCAAACTAATCCAGATATTGGTTGGATTGTGATATGTGCTCTGCATCATTTGGTATTATAGTTGGAAAAGACATTGGAATAAATTGAAAACAATGTGATACATTACAAAAGAGGAAAATAAGCAGTTGAGATTGTTGATTTATCAAAAATTGAAATTATTATCAAACACTTAGGATATTTCAGAGTCACATATGATAAATAAAATGCTATAGCATAGATATGACATAAGCAATAAGTAAATGGAACTTAAAACCCTAGGTGCAAGAGAGGGAATAAGAGACTTAGTTGATTTTTCTTTTGATCCTGAAGTATGTTGGGCTGGAAAACTAATGAAATAGGAAGGAAAACTGTCATAATTATGCTCAAGAAATTTTATGACTACCGGAATAAGCTGGACCAGGGCTCCTATGAAGGGGCTAGGACACCTACGCACTAGAGACCTCTTATAGGCACATGTGACTATGTAAATGCTCGAAATCTGATTTTTTTGAAGTTGTAAGTTAGTTGCTAACCTTTGTTTTTCGTCACTTGTATGCCGTTGGATGTCTATAGAATTCACATGTAACTTGCAAAACAAATGATCTCCTACAAAACCCTAAAACACATCAAATCCCAAAAATAAAAATATGCAAATGGGGACTCAGAATTACCCTAGTGGTCGCCCAACAGAGTGAACTTACGATTGAGCATTGCACTACATCTTAGATTCCATGTAGTTCTGTGTGCATGTGTGTAGAATCATGCCCTAAGAGGATCTTGTGCAAGATGCATTGGATAACAAGCAATAGCTACATGTAGCAATGTAAGTAGATGTGTGTATGGAAAAATGAACTTCCCCTCCTATGGATGTATGTAGAAAATGTAGTCCCTTGTCCCTTGAGTGAGTGCTAGATGGATGCCTTGATGCTCTTAGAATGCCTTTAGATACAACCTTAGGTGATGATAGTATATGCTTAGAGCTTGGTACCTTTATTATCTTCACATAGCTTTGTATTTATATGATTCCCTTGTTTGAATTTCATAATTTACAACTAAAAGGACAACTCATAAGAAAACAAGATGCCCAAAAGATAAAAGAGGCCCAAAAGGGGTGAGCAAGATATAAAGAGATCGGGGGCACCCAAAGGGGATGAGGTTGCCTGGGCACTGACATCCTAACTAGGTGCTAGTGTCCAGAGCCAAGAAAGATAAAACAATGAAGGTTAGAGTGGGCAATGGGGTGTGCAAGACCACAGAGAAAGCAAGAAAGAAAGCAAAGAGGCCAAAGATAGATGTCAATTACTAATTTTCTCTCTTAAGAATCATACGAATAGTAGTATGTGATTATGACCTAGAAATGTACCCAAGTGCGTGATTTATTGTTTATAATAACCTAAAAGAGATAAAATTCCACCAAGAAGGAATGTGGCAGGTGATAGAGCAGTCTTACAAATGGGTGAAGCTATTCTACAGGAGTTGAGAAATCTTAGAGTGAATTATGATGTAAGACTCTCAACTATTGAAGAAAATAAAAGAAGATGGATAAATACAAATGACTTGAGTGACCAAGAAGAGGAAACAATACAAAGACCATATGTAGTAGTTGAAGAAGAGAGAGATGAGGAAGAGCAGAGGTTTGAGAGATTTTTGAGAGTAGTATAAGGGCAAGGATCAAATCCTAAGATGAAGATTTCAAATTATGTAGGTAGCCTAGATGGTGAAGAGATTCTTGATTGAATAGGTGAGATTGATAAATACTTTGATTTTGAGAACATACTTAAGGATAAGTAGGTGAATTTTTATAGAACCAAGTTAAAGGGTCATGCATCATTATGGTGGGACTACATACAAGAGGAAAGAGTGAAGAAAAATAAGGCCAAGATCAGATCATGGGACATAATGGTAGATAAATTGAAAGGTAAGTTCTTTCCTAGTGATAACATGACTAGTTTGTATAAAAAACTTCAGATTTTTAGATAAAAAGAGCTAAGTGTGGAAGAATATACTGAAGAATTTTATAAGTTGAGCATCATATCGGGTCACATGGAAGATGATGTGGATAAAATTACTAGATATCTTAATGGGTTGAGATATAATGTACATGATGAGTTAAGTCTTGCTAGTCCTAGAACACTTGAAGAGTGTTATCAGTTGGCATTGAAGGTTGACGATAAGATGAATATGATAAGAATGTAGCATGTTAGAGAGTACAAAGGAAGGGAAATACAATGTACAAGGAAACAAACAAGCAAGGAATATCAGCAAGAACAATAAGCAAGTAACGAGACTAGTCCACTAGCACAAGGTGCTAAAAGAGGTAACTATGAATGGAGAAGAGTTGAATTCACATGAATATGTTTTCAATGTAATAGATATGTAGGTCATAAAGCATATGATTTTCTAGAAAATTTACAAGTAAGCAGTAGTAGAAGAAAAGCAAGAAATCAGGTTGTGGAAGGTGGAGAAGACGAAAAAAGCATGGGTTCAATATTACAAATGGAGGAACTTGAAACTGGAGAAGAATTAATGATGAGGAGAGTGCTGATGAGTTCAAGCAAAGGGAATGAAGAACCAGATCATAGGATAATCTTATTTAAGACCATGTGAAAATCAAGAGGTAAGTGTTATAGAATTATTGTTGATAATGGTATTATAGACAGTCTAGTATCCTCTGAAATGGTTGAAAAGTTGAATTTGAGAAAAATGGAGCATCATAATCCATATAAGGTGTATTAGGTCTAAAGAGATCATCATGTGCTAGTTAGTGAACAATGTTTAGTTAATTTTCAGATTGGAAGATATAGAGATAAAGTTCTTTGTGATGTGATGCCCATGGATGCTTTTCATTTCTTGTTCTAGGAAGGCCATGAAAATTTGACAGAAGGGATATTCATGATGGATGTGCTAACACTTATACTCTTGTGAAGGATGGAATGAAACATACATTGAATCCTCTTAGGGAGAATCAAACATGGCATGAGAACTATCCTAGAGTGATGCTAATGGGCATGAAAAAATAATTTCAACAGAGGAGTGAATATGGTCACGAAACTAAGGAAAGTACAATTGATAAAGAAGTTGTAATGATGGAAAGTACACCATGTACATTCAAGAAGTTGTGGAATCGCTAAGTGGTGTAAAAGAGTATCAAGATAGCTTGCAAAGAATAGTGAGAAAAGGATGTGAAGTCAGAAGATCTACAGACCATATGAAGGAAGAAAACAAATGTGAGATCTTAGGAGCACAAGAGGGAAATAAACAAGAGAAAAACTTGGAATATGATGGAAGTATGAAGTGATCATACCTTGGGAGGGAAGAAAACAATCATGAAAAGTGTGTAAAAATAGTTCAAGAGGACAAGATGTTACAAGATCAAGGAGAGAGAAAACATGAGAAGAAAGCGGTGATTAAGAAGGTTGATGCAACTCAAAATTTTCAATCTAATCTTGTTCAAAGTGTTATGTATGTAGGTATGACAACTGAAAAAGTGGAGAAAAAGTTAAAAGAAGATGATTGTTTCAAGAAAAGGAGTCTAAATTCAGATTTCAAAAACATGAAGACTCAAGAAAGACAAAAGGAGGATGAAAAATACAATTTTACAGTATTGAATAATGAAGATTCACCTCATATAAACATGAATCATGTGTACATTGTCAAGCTCAAGGTGAAAAGGGAAATACATAATCCAAGAACAAACATCTTGCTAAAGAACATGACTGTTTCAAAGACAAAGAAGCATGTAAGAAGCATGAAGGAGTTGATGAAGGCATGGACAGCATGGTACTCAATCAAGGTACACCTCAAGAACATTATCATCAACTGGAAGAAAAGGAATAAGGAGAAGATAAGTTTACAAGAAAAGAGTTCATGGGGAAGAATTCTCTTTCCCTCAGGAGTATGATGCAGGAGCATCACTCCTAAGTCTAATTTAGGCATGTCATGATTTTTTTTTTTGGCTTGATAGAGTCTAGGAGTCCTTAGGAGGTCTAAAGTTTACATTTTGTGTTGTTGGTGTTTGCCTAAACTTTTCAAAAATTGAATTTTGGCCTTTCCCGCTAAAATGACAATTTGAATTTGTAAATCCATTTTGGCTTGTTCTAGGTGTTTAGATGTGGGTTTTGGAACAATTGGAGGTTTGTCATGATCATAATGATCCCTTAATTTAATAAGAAGGTTATACATATCCTTAGAATCAATAAGTTCCTCAATGTCTAGTTTATCATGTAACCTTCGGGTTGTGAACATTGTTTAAACCATTATTCCAAGAGGTCATATGGGATCATATTTGGTTTAGAATTGGTTTGGAGATGTACATAAAGGATTTTTGTAACTAAATTTCATTATCATTTGAATGAACAAGGAATGGGAGAAGAGCTCTAAGAAATTTTGAGAAGAAATTATTGTTTGCAAACAATGTGGTGACAATTTTATTCAATCACTATATTTGCATTTTGATGCTCATTAACTTAGAACATTCAATTTTAAGGAAGATCATTGTTTGGTAAGAGAATTTTGATATTTTTGTATTATTTCATGTGAGTTTGTAATAGATTTATGTGGGGTATTAGGTTTGAACATTCTTAACAACCCTTTAACAAATAAATTAGAGGGTATAGTTCATTCTAGATTGTGATCTTGGAGAGATAAAGTGAAGAAAGGTTGGAGAGTGAGTTGTAGAAGGGAAATAATTCGTGCACATACTTATAAGAGATTTGAAGGGGAAATATTTAGATATTATTTTTTTAAAAATACTTTAACATTTAGAAACCCTTGTCTTAAGGGGTAGACCAGGGTAGACTTGAGTCTTATTTGTAAATAGTTAACAAAATAAGCCTTACTTCTAGGATAATAAGTTTCTTTAGGGTGAAACAAAGATTAGGAATAAGTTTCATGAAAAAAATATTAGGCAGAAGTTTAATGGTTTGACATCAAGTTTTTATCATTTTATTACTAAAGTACCTTTCTCGGGTGGAATGAGAAACCCTCTTAGGGTTTACCCAGAAATATGTTCTAGAGTCTCAAAACTCAGTTTCAAGAGGTGAAATCAGGAGGAAAGCTTTATAGGTTTGTTTACAAAATATTGTGAAGGTTTAATTAGTTTATCACCCCCCATAAGGCTACAGCTGGTAACAATGATTTTGCAGACCTGTGAGAGGTGATTTGAAGACTAAGGGCTTGACAAAAGAAGGATATGAAAGAACTAAACTTGTAACATTGAATTAAAACTTGCAAGGTAGTTTCCTAACATCTTATCCTAGTAGTTTTTTGCTATTTCACTATTTGAAGCTATCCATATAATCTATTTGAATTGTTAGATTAGAGACATGCTTATGAGCTATCATGAAAACTAGTTGGACAAAACTTGTAATAAGGATTTGAAGAATAAAAATTGTGAAATAGGACATAAGAAGTTGTGTGCATCATTTTGAAGGAAAAGGGTATTCAAATATATCATTAGCTTTTGAAAACTATTACTACTTTGGTTTGAGTGATAACCTTAGGGGATAAGAAGCCTAATTAGGCCTTGGAGAAAGAGATTTGGCTAAAAACAGAGTATCTTTGGTTTGAGTAAGAACTTAAAACTTGGTATTTTAAAAATACTCAATAAAGGGTGTCCTAAAATCATTCTAGTTTTGTGTGGAATGTTTCTGGAACCAAAGTTGATTAAAAAAACCCCTTGAGGAAGGGCTACAAGGAGCCTAAACAAGTGAAGGAGGAGTGAGGGTGAAAAAGGTATTTAGCAAAGTAGTTGAATTATGAAACTTACTACACACCATGAAGAGGTAAATGAGTAACTAAACATGTCTTCACCTTGTTCTAGAAGTTTTTAAATGTTTCCCAACATGAACCTAGTGTTGCAAAATCCTTGAGAAGCATTGAACAGGAAGTTTTGAGTAAAGGAGAGAGAATTGAAGCTAGTGATTGTTTTGTCTCATTTTGATGGTTGATCCAACATGGAATAGGGTCTTGGAATAGGTTGTAAAGATTAAATAAGTCCATTAAGGCTATAAACCTCAAAATTACATGTTTTTGGGTTAACTAAGCTTGAGAAAAGGAAGCATTTTTTGCAAGGTTGAGATAATTTTTTAGTAATTTTGGATCAAACTAACCCTGATATTGGTTGGGATGTGATATGTGCTCTACATAATTGTGAGGCTTTGAGCCTGAGAGGTCATAACCAATGGGAGGAGAACAGGTGGTACCAACCTTGAGTAGGAAAAGAGATAAGATCAGCAATTAGATGTGACACTTGTCCAAAGTGGTCATGAGATTAAATTTAATGGCCCCATGGTGATCAACTGTGCTAAACAGATAGGTGATATTCAAATGGTCATATCTTTTGATCCACGTCACCAAATCAGACAAAAATAGTCTTGTTAGACAACTCTTAAGGAACTCCACATGATCAAGGTCGTTTTGGGTCACTTTGAAATTCATCTTCTGGTCAAATCACATTTTTAGACCATGATCTTGTGACTATAAGTTTGACCTATTTTAAGTGGTCATATTTTTTGATCTTGAGATCATGTTCACTTGTACATGACATCATTGGAATGGTATAGAGAGGATCTTCAATATTGGACTAGCTATATAGGGGATGTCTTTGAATTATAGAGAAAACTTAGTAACAAAATTTTGGGCCCTTTTTTAGGTTATTTTCTCAACCAAATGACACCTAACTCAGAACAAATGAAGATTAATCCCACTCACCCACATTAATTTTTGCCTTCTACAACCCCTAATCTTAAATGATTTGATTTGCATCATCCATGAAATTAGTGACACCCATATTTGGTCTACACACTAAATGTTGGTTGGTCCTTTGGTGGTAAAAGAAGTGGGTGATTCTCTTAATATTTGGGAATATTTTGTTCCCTTTTGTTCCCACCTTCTCATATAAATGGTTGTAATGACAAAAATCAGGGTCTTTTATGCTAGTTTAGAGACAACTCTTCCCTTTTGAGCACTCAAACTAATACTTATAGACATATGTAATAGAATTTTTATTAAGATTTCAAGGACCTTTTTCCTTGTGGGATAATGAATGAGTGAGTTCTTAACAATTTTTGCAAGCGCGATATATTTTCTTTGGGGTGCATATGTGTTGAATGTGAAAATATCAGCCCTCTTGTAGAATTTCATTATTATTTTGATTATCTCATTTTAATTTCTTATCTACAAATTGAACCTTAATATGATAAGATATCCCTATGTCTTTTCAAGCCATTTTACTAACCTATTCAATTTAGTGCAATCACCTAGTTTCCATTAGTATTTCATATTTTTGAACAATGGTTCCTCTAAAATTCTTAGCTATAACTATGCTGATTGGAGTAGCCTTTCCATAGAGATTAATATTAAAGGATCCATTGTCCCCACACTTTGAAGGTCACTCAATGTTTCACTGAGATGTTGAGCATGACCTCAACAAGGGTGCAGTCTCATGAGACAACGATACCCCAAGAAAATGTATTTTCCAGATTTCATGTCCAATTTTATTCTTTTATTTCTAGAATGTACATGTTTTTATTACATACAAAAACTTGAAGATGAGCTATAAATGGTTTATGCCCTAAGTTTCCTTCTTGTAGAGTCATCCCATCAAGAGTTATAGTTGGAAACCCATTCAAAAAATAAACTAATTTTTTACTACTTCTACCCGGTATGATTTATCTAAACGTGAATTGTTGATTATACAACACACCAATTCAATGATAGTGTGATTCCATGTTTCTATAACACCATTATTTTGTGGAATGTGAGGTGAATTTAGCCAATGAAAAATTCCATTTTATTTTTAAAAATATGAAAATTCATTATTGGTGTATTCCACCCTTGATTTGAGTAGAGAGTTTTTACTTTATGACCAGTTTTAGCTTCCATAAACACTTTGAACTACTTCAAAGTATGGAAGGCTTTGTCTTTGGTCCAATGGTAGTAAACCCAAATTTTGTGTGAGTAATCATAAAAAAAGAGTGCAAAGTATTGAAACCTGACATGACTAAATTTCATTTGTGTGTGAAGATTAGTGTGCACCAAATCTAATTTTTTTGAAGATCAACAGATAATTTTACAAAATGGTGCTTGATATTGTGTGTCTGCTAGAAAATTAGGACATTTATTTGTATTTTTCTTCACTAGAGGAAATTCTCTCACAATATTTTAGCAACTTACTGCAACATGTATCCAAAAATCACATCCCTATATCTTTTTTACCACAATTGTGTTGAGCTTGAATCCTTTGCAATAAGTGTATGAGTTTTCTTTTGAGTAAAATGAAGTTGGAACATTCTTCTAATTCCAAATGATTATGTTAAAAATTGTCAAGGTCTTGGTCTTATCTCTAATGAGGCACATCTTTTTACCATCTTTTTTTTAATAAAAATCAACCTTCAGGTTGTGCTCTAGTAGTTGACTAACAACGAGTAAATTCTTGGTGAGTCATGAGACGTATAAAACATCTATGATTTTGCAATTAGGTGTTATGAGAGGTAATGAAACATTTTCACTTCCTTTGACATTGTAGGAGGAATAATCTAATAGATTTGGTTCAGATTAAACAATTGCAATATAATAATAATCTCACTGTCGTTCAATTAATCTAAGATAGAAAAATATATAGGAAAAGAGTTTCCTATAAAGTAGGAAACTACTCTTCTATCCTAGTGAGTTGTTTCAACAACAAAACAATTCCATTACAATTATATAACTATAGAGTGCTAACAAACCTGAATTCCCAACATTCCCCCCTTAGTGCGAACATGGGGAAAAACACCATCTTCAACCAAGCAACATGCCAGTGTGTAGCTTGCACATGGTCTCGATACTCTACACTAAATTGTGGTAGCTACACCATCCATGAATAGGGCCCCATCAAACTATCCAGGTGAATACATGAATTGGGACCCATCAACCAATTCACATCAACCATCAAGTCAATCTGATAAAGAACATTTCCTACTATAGTATCAATGGTACAAATATCCACATCATCACCATAAAAGGGAAAACAAAAACACTGTACTACACATAGGAACATGGATGCTCATATGTTCTTATTCATCACACACAACAAAATGTGTCACTAAAGTAGTTTGTGACCTCTAAGGTAGTGAAAAAATTGAGGACACTGATTGTCCTCCTGTCTCTTTTGCCTCCATCCTCTAGTGTATGAGCTACTTACTCAGCCGATGAAGTCATGATACTCAATAGTTTCTACATTGTGCTTATTTATATCTCCCCCCCACAATGTAAAACAACATGGATGTCGGTTTCGACTGAAAATGAATCCATACAAATTTTTTTTTGACATTGATGACTCATTTGTGACAAAACCAAAAATGACAATTAATTTTGACAAGATAAAAAGATAATAATAACTTACATGTAGCCTCTATAGACCGATTCTATATTAATAGACTCATATAGACCTTTGACACTTTGAGAAAATACAATATTCACTTAATGCTGACTAATTCATGTGGGTGAAGTAAGCAATGCCCCACGTGGAGGGGGAAGGTGTATTGAACAATTGTCAACGTGTTCCAATGTATAACATGGAAAAATAGGAACTTAATGCAAGATGGCATTGAACGCCCATGATTACCGTGGATGAAAATCACAACGTCAATGAGGAGATCACAAATTCACTGTACATGAGTAGATGCCAATGTTGATATAGATTTAGGTTTCATAAAAAATCTCAATTAGGACAACTCAGCATGCCAAAGTGGAGATCAGAGATTTTTTGAAAGTTGAGATTTCATGAACCAAGGATTTGTTAAGCATACTCGTTGACACATAATAACACAAGGCCAAAATAGGTGAAAACAAAGTTGTGTTGGTCTGAGTCATCCAATTTCATATACCTCTCCAAGGTCTTGACAAGGATCTCAGGAGCCCAATCCACTAGATAGAGGCCAATATCAAATCAAATGAGATAGAGTAACATGTGAGCCATAGAGAATAACAGAAATGTGTTTGAGTCTGCACCAATACAAATTCCTGGTGACTAAAAATTATTCAAACATACAAATCTCAATGTCAGATGACTGGGACGTTGGAAGACTATCAAACAACACGAATGTTGCTGTTTTACTAGATCCTTGAATTACCCATAATGTCTGGTAGATCAAAATAAACCTATTACTCTGCGTCCATCAACACAAAACCCTACATGTATCCATGAGATCATGCAGACTCTAATATTAATGCTGAATTAACATGAATGATTTCACAGCAGAAGCTGTTACACTAGACTGAATGGTACGCAAATCGCGTTTTGAGCCAGGCTGTGATGAAGTTGATATACATACCATCGAATGATCGATTGGTGGTGATGCACACATAATTATGGAATAAAGATATGGATGTTCAATACTCTAAAGGAACATAATCATCACAGCGTATATCCCAATTAGCAACTGCCCAGAAAGATGAGCCTCATTGCAAGTTCTCCAACGCATTACGAGTGTCTACCCAATTAACCCAATGATATGCCCCTTTGAATATTAATATTTTAAGTAAGTAAGAGGCACAAAATTCATGTCGCTATGATACCAACTAATAGATTTGGTTCAGATTAAACAAATGTAATATAATAATAATTTGACTGTCGTTTAATTCATCTGAGATAGAAAAATATATAGGAAGAGAGTTTCCTATAAATTAGGAAACTATTCTTGTATTCCAGCTGGTTGTTTCAACAACAAAACAACTCTGTTACAATTATATAATTATGGAGCACTAACAAAATTGAATTCCTAACATAATCACCTAATGATACATGGTTTTTGGTGGGTGTTTCTCTCAAATTGTAGACCTAATCTTGTCTTTCGATCATTATCGTGCTATAACTAAATTAACATATCAGATAGAATTCCAAGAAGTAGATGACTACTAAGATTGTGGAACATACAGGAAGTCCTCAGCTAAGGGTTTGTCTTCTTGATAAAAAATGTTTCCTTATTTTTGTAATTTATTTTTCTTCCAATTTACCTTTTTCTATCTTGGAGACTTGTTATGTTATCCATGTAATGACTATTAGTTATTGGGATTCTTGCCACTAGATGATCCCTATTGGAATTAATTTTACTAACATTATTTCAAATCATGACCCTTTTTCTTTTTACCAAAAATGAGACATTTATTTATGTTGTTTGTTCTCTCGGTGAGTATTCTAATTACTTTTCTTATGGGGTTGTTTTCAAGACTTCATGGGCCTTTTCCCTTTCTGATACGAAGAAAGAACATGTTCCTCTTCTTATTTTGTTGTTTTTATGGACTCTTCATGTTGCAATATGTTCACCAACTTATCACAAGTTAGTGTTTATCATGTGAAATTCAATGTGGTCATAAATATATTGTATAAGGGGGGCAATGATCTTAAGGTGATGGAAAAAAAAAGATTCATTTGTGACTTCCACTTCCAACGTTTGGAATGCTGCCCTCAAAGCTGCAACATGCCTTAAAATGCCTCAATTTTCTCACCACATTTCAATTTGAGACTATGTAATTGACTCTCGAAGTGGATGATCATATTCCTATTCTTTTCCTCATAATATTTTTTCATCTTATCTCATGCTTCCTTAGATATTTTAACATCATTAATGTGGGGTTATACCTCATTCAAAACTCTAAAAAATGTGATTAACTTAGCATTATGAATGGCTCTATAAAATTTTCATTGGACAACAAAATCATTAGCATGTCAAAATGAGGACTCATCAACTACATTCCTTATGCCTTAACATTCAAGTTGAGTTCTAATATTTTTTTTCCATACAACATAATTATATCCTCGCATGAGCTAGGAATTTGGTACAAATAATTTTAGAATATTTGCAACCGTATTTTTAAATTCCGAGAGATTGGTGGGTTTCTTATCATTCCAAATAGGTTTTGTTAGTGTAAAATTACAACACCCCCAAATGAGTCGCCAGATCTACTTTTCTAAGGTAGATTCATTTGGGGTGATTCACATAACATTGAGTTTTTCCCCCAGAGTGTGGGACTTCGTAGGTGGGAAAAAAACTCTCCAGATTAAAGGATGGTTCCTATTCCTCTGTTTAGGTGCATGCGTGAAAACTTGCAGAGGGCCTATTCCTAAACCTAATCTAAGTTTTACCAAGGAGAAAGAGATAAAAGGAATGCAGGAAATCAAACTAAGCTATAAGGTGATGCACCAAAAGAATGATGAACATTTGTTTTGCTAATAGACACAAACCGACAAAATGCATACAATAACCAAGCACAGATAACCAGATATATAATGAAAGACCAGATGAAAAGCAAAAGAGACAAGAAAGGATCTAAAATCGATCATAGATGTGTTTTATTGCTCTGTAGATTGATACAATGCATTACAAAGTGGCCAAAAGGCAGAAAACGTATTACAATCTAGTGGAAGGTCTGAAAACTCCACGAGTTCCTTTACTAGAAGAAAGGGGGATCCTGCAAAATAGAAGAATGTACAACCCTTTACAATGAGTCCTGACCCGGTATTTATAAACTCAATCAGAGAGAAGAAAGAAAGAGAGAGAAATGGGAAAAGAAGGTTGAAGCTCAACCGTTGCTATTAATGCCTTCCACAAAATCTGCCCCCAAATCTACCTTGACTGTATCAATCTTTGGTTCGGTGCCTTAAAGGAAGAGGAAACGACATAACAAATCGAATTTGATATGGTTGTTGAGGCAAATAGATCCGCATTAATGGCCCTGAAGATGTTTTCTCCATTTTTATTTACCTAATTTCCCCAAACTTAAAGTTTCAGATCTCCATGACATGGGCGAAGCTGAGATATTTCCAATGGTGTCAGATTTTGCAATATTTTGAGCCTTGAGTCAAAAGATATGCCTCTTCGAAGTTTGTATCGGGTTCGTACAAAAGGGCAGGAAAACCAGTTTAAAAAAATAGGCCCCCTTTTGACCTCTGAGACACGTGGAGGGCCGGCACTTGTCTGAAGGTGGCCTCTAAATTTTTATCTTGGAATAGTGTGGGGCTGAAACGTGGCTTCCTCTACCTACTCACTCAATTTCTTTGTTTCTCGGCTAAGCTCTTTACTCGGCAGGGTCATATTCCTTGGCTGGGGACATGCGGCAGTTTGACGTTTGTTTGAGAACCATGTCTTAATTCGATCCTTGAATCAACACCATTCAGACACTTGGCGCTCTCTACTGGTCTGCCACCATGCATTGACTATTCAACTCAACTATGTCCCCTTTTCGAGACTGGACGCGTGGAGGCTTTGCGCTTGCTGAAACTCTCGATCAAAATTTTGCCCTTGGAGGAGCGTCGAGTTGACACTTGGAAGTCTCTGTAGGTCTTTGGACTTTTCAATGACCTCTCCCTTCCTTTTCAGGATAGGGCTACGTGGCGAACTGGCACGAGTTTGAGTCTTTGCTTTTAGATCTACCCTTGGAGATGCACCGCTTGGACACGTGGCACCCCCCGCCAACACTTCTATACTTAGCCTTTTTTGAGGCCCTCTTTGCCCACCTTTTGACCTTGGTTGACCATATGCTATGTGGAGGACTGACATGAGCTTGAGTCTTCTCTTTGGACTCCCATCTTGGATTTACGTCGAGCTGACACCTGGCTTCTTCCTGCTTAGCCGAAGACTTTTCAGCGGCTGCATAACTCTTGGGGCTTTGGATGTGTGGAAGCTTGGTGCTCATTTGAACTTCCTTTCTTGGATTCAACTTTCGAGAAGTGTCGTTCTGACATCTGGCTCTCTCTGTTACCTTCTCCATACTTAGCCAATTTTTGGACTCGTTTTGAACTGTTTTGAGCCTGAAGACTTTGGGTCTCTGCAATTTCTTCTTTTTCTTGTCCCTGGCCTCTCTATGACACTGATTCTTCTCCTTTGACCCTGCTACTCTATTTATGAGCCCAGATATAACCCATAAAATGGATTTAAATCCCGGGTTCACTCGACGAAGCCATTTTCTGAATTTATCCTACACAGGGTTGTTTGATCTTCGTAGGCCTCCGCCACTTTCATTATAGAGTCCTCTTGCAATATGTTTGCAGGAATCAAATGTGATTTCTCAGGCTACTTCAGTGCGGGGGCATTCTGATCCAATATTTTTCCTGGGGAAAAATATGGATAACAGGGTTCCCTTTCTATATATCATCATTATGATATACTACATCTCTCAGTATGTGTTCCATTCTCATATACCTATCAACACATGGAAGAGGCTCATCTTACTGATATACTCGATGGTACATGATAGAGACGTTATTGTAAATGAGATAAAAGTGATATTTGTTACCAAGACAATACATGAAAGGAATTCATCTAATCAATTGCATCTATTTAGATGGAGTTATGTATACCTGGGCGTAACTTTCCTAAATACTTGGAATTTCCACCAGTGAAAATTTATGCCAAACCATTGTGATAAATGGGAAATTAAGGGAGGGCTCACTAAGTAGTTGTGATCTTATTTATCCCTGATGATTGACATGGATGATGCATATATGTCATGTTGTAACTCTATTAGAGTATGGATGTAGTAGCTTAAAGTACGATGACATTACCTGTAGACGTGAGCCAAAGGCACCACTAATACTGAATGTTGCTATTAAGTTAAAAAACTTGTGTTTTTGTGCAATAAATTTAAGAAATTTGGAATAATTTACAATTTTTAAAAAATATGACAAATCATTTTTTTCATGTTTGTACAAAAATAACCCAACTAGTTATAAAACCTTTGAATTTTTATAGCTTTTCCAAAAAATATATCCCTTGAGTTTTTGAAAAAAAATTGAATTTAAAAAAAAATAAAACCCTTAGCAACTCTGGCAAAAAACTGGAGTCAGATTTTATAAGGTTTTACAATTTATACTGCCATGCATCGGCCTTTTCAGGATTTGCAAGAATTTATTGCTATAGTTTCTCCTAGGGTTTCTTGCCCACTAGCCGTCCCCTATATAATGTCCTTACCATCTTCCATCCCAGTTGTTTCAACCATGGCTAGAGATAGTCGAGGTTTGAGCAATGGAACCGAAAGAGAAGTGATCCAGGAAGTTCATTATGAAAGTATTCCATCAGGTAATATTTCTCCTCTTGATGTGGTTTTTCCCATTCTTGAATTTAATGTTGTATGTCAATGGTTATAGCAGTTTTGTCTCATTGGGTATTTCATGGGCCACATCTCCTCTGAAACCATACTCAAATATTGGGTGAACACTGTCTGGACCCATAATGGAGTCAGACTGGAAAGTGTTCAAAACATGACTAAGGGTTTCTTTCTCTTTTGATTTTCCAACCATGCTAATGCACCCAATATTCTAGCTAAGCAAGCCACTTCGTATGTTCATAAATCGCTGTTTGTACTAACCCCATGGTACAAGGACTTCATCGTATCTGAATATACCACCCTTAAAGTGCTTGTCTAGGTTGAATTTCATGGCCTTATTTTTCCGTGTGTGCCTTTTTTGTCACAAATTTATACTTCTCTTGGCTGAGTTTTTTACCTTGAAGCCAAAAGGTTTTACCATGCTCGCCCACAAAAGTGAGTCTGTGTTGAGATTGATCTCTCTCAGGACCTTAAGGAATTTGTGGATATCCATATGGGAGACCGACGCTACTCTCAGTGGGTCATGTATATCAATTTGCCTAATACATGCTTTCATTGCCAAAATTTTTATCACAAGATCAAAGACTGCCCTCTATATGTGCCCTGAAACTGCCATATGGCCAAAGTAACTCATAAACCAGTCAAACCGCCATAGGAAGAAGGTTGGCAAGTTGTCGAAGGCCAGTGAAATAAGAGAAAATCCCAAAAATCCAAGGCCTCTGGCTCTAATGGCCACTGGGAGTTGACTGTTAAGGAACAACTACATAATGAACATGCTAAAGAGCCAACAACTACTGCTAAAGAACCAACTACCATTGCCAACTCATATACCCCATTGCCAAAGTACTCCAACACACCCCTCGCATCGTTGGTTCTCATGGACCAGTCAAACTCCATGTATAATGTTCCCGTCCTACACTCGGTGCCATTACTCCTACCAAACAACTCACAAGGGCCTTCTAAAAGGCCCCAAATCCCTTCTCTCATCTCTCGGGACCATAACCTAGCTCGCAACATTGATTCCATCGAAGTGGAGTGCAACATTGAGTACGCTAATCGAAAAAAAGTTGATTTGCAAGATTTTTTATAGCACAACACTGCTCGTTTCCTACAAAATCAATATGATGCCCTTGATGGCTTGGAGGATGGGGATATGGCTCTTGACCATTGTTTCCCATGAATTGTCTATCTTGGAATGTTCAGGGTCTTACAGACTCCTATTGTAAATATATTGTGTATGAAACTCAGAAACAATATGTAAATTTGGATGTTTTGTTTTTGCAGGTGTTAACTTTTAAAATCTACCTTGAGATACAAATGTTAAAATCGGGAAAAATAATTTTTTTAAAAATCCTTCATGTGGAAGTATTTAACAATTTTGAAATTCTTCGAGAAAGTCTGAAATTCTGAAATTTTGGATTTTGGATTTTGGGGATTTTCCCTTTCGAAAATTTAATGGAAAAGAATTGAAATTGTGATTTCGAAGTTCCGAACATTGAAAACTTGAAAGTTTGAAATTTCATACTTTTGGACTTTCAAAATTTAGAGATTTCTTTTGGTGATTGGAAATTTTATAACTTGGAGTTTCGAAGTCCGAAACTCTGAAAGTTCAAAATTCCAGACTTTTAGACTTTCGGGTTTGGAATTCTATGTATCATTTTGGGTAAAATCTTCCTTGAAGTTCTAAATTCTGAAACTTTGAAAGTTTAAAATTTCAGACTTTCAGACTTTCAGGTTTTGGAACTTTCCCAACAATTTTTAGTTTTTCACCTCCTAACTTCTGAAGTCTGAAAATATGAAAGTATGAAATTTCAAACTTTCGGAATTTCAGGTTTCAGAATTTTTCCATCCCCATTCCATGATTTTCACCTCCTAACTTCGAAGTTTGAAACTCCAAAATTTTAGAATTTCAGACTTTAGGGTTTCAGAATTTGGGAATTTCTTTGCGCATTTATTTTTTACCTAATTCCGTACGTGTCAAATCTAGGCATTAATGTCGGGTTTTGCTATTTAAACTCACAATTTTTACCTGTCATTTTTACCTGACACTTTGCTCTGACAATCTATTTTTTACTGTAACTTATACTTTTCGGCATCATTTTCAAGGTATTTTTATTTTTATTTAAGTTATTTCTTTTTGGGTTTAAGATCTATGTGGTTTGTTCATTTTATTTTTGTTCTTCCTTTGTCTGTCTTGGAAATGAAAACCTCATTGCCCACCATGTTTTTCTGTAGAAGTGTTTTTCAACCTTAACAATTGGGAAATCTATTTCTTTTACATGCATCCATCACAATTTTTTGAGATCCTTCCAAGTATTTAACATGCTTACTGTGCTTTTGGTGAAGTTTGTATTTTTGAAGTTTTCAGAACTTTTCATTTTGGATTTTTGGAACTTTTCATTTCGGGTTTTCAGAACTTTTCGATTCAGAGTTTCGAAACCTTTCACTTCGGGATTTCGAAGTTTTAGGAGTTTTAGAACTTTTCTTTTTCAGATTTTTGGACTGCGGGAACTAAGTTTTTCATACTTTTGGATTTTTGAAGGCCCTCAGATTCCGAAATTGAAATTTAATGTCAAATTCTATAGCCAAAGGTAAGGAAAAGATGAAGTATAAATTCCTTGGAGTTTCTCCTCATTCTTGTCTATCCTCAGACTTGGGAAATATAGGAGTCACTGATCTCGGGAAAATTAATTTTCCAGACTTTTGGGTAAGGGTGAAAGACCCAAACAAGAAATCCTAGATGTAAGCCATATATGACAGTGAACTCATTCTGGATGTTGGCTTTCCTACTGCCATGCATTGCCCTAAGTTTGTATTAGCTACAACATCTCACTTCGATGAAGAATCCATGACACTTAAAGATGCTGATGGAAAATTTGTAATCTACTTGGACATAGATTTATTTGAGGATTTATTCAAACTCCTAGATGTTGAAGACTACGCAAAAATTTCACCAGAATCAAGAATGGAACATTGGGACAAGGAAGCCGAGTTATGCACAAAATTCATGTTGAAAAGCTATCTGGCCAAGAGTGTTACCAAATTTCCCAAGACCATGTATCAATCAAAATTCATCCAAGAAGTCAATGACATTATTGTGCTACTAAGTAGAGTTTCAGACCTTCCCTCTGTAAAGTAATTTTAGGAATGGATGTTCTTGTATATTGCCACCATCAAGAAGAACAAAGAATTTATCAGATAGGGGAGTATATCAATAGCTCCATTTGTTTTCAATTAAGCAAGGTGTTGTCCTCTAAGAGTTTCAACATGACATCCTTTATGGTCTATGTTGCAGCCACTATATGGGATTTCACTGGGATGAATACTAAGGGTATTTGAAGTGCTTCACAAATCTATCATTTTTATCCTCAGCTTACATTGGATGAAGGAAGAAGGCACTTACGCAGGATTAATGATGATTTCTTTGCTGTCATTCTCTATCATTTTGATAAAGAGTTATACAATTGGAGGATTTCTGATGAATCCTTCAAGGAAGTATGCAAGTGGGGAGCTATCTACCTACAGTTTCCTACATTTACATACATTCAGATTCCTAGCGTTGTAGGTGCTCCCAGTAAGCTTCCAAGGTGCCCCACTGACAAATGGGTTTTGCTAGAGTTGGTTCGGTAATTGCTAGACTATCATAAGATTAAGAATAAATGACACAAATCAGGAGTTCAATTTCCCATTTCAATTGGAAGATACACTCGTGCCAATATTTATAGGGAAAAAATGTAGATGCAGAAATGTCAGAGGTAAACCTACAGACATTCCATCCTCAAACTAGTTTTGACTACTAGGGAAAATTTACTGAAACACGCCTGTCCACTTCCCATGTGTCCCAATTGGAAGATATTTGGATTCATTATCAGGATGAATTCATTATCCAACAAAGATATTATGAGAGGCTAACTCTGGATGAAATTCAAAAGTTTTGTTTGGCTGAGATTCCCAAGGAAATGCAAGATGATCATGAAGTTTTGGATGCAACATATAAAATTAATAATATTGTCAATCAGTCACTACCATGGATTAATTGGTATGTAGAGGAATATTACAATACCAAGGAGAGGGCAGGGCCCATTCTGCAAAGAACTTATAATTGGTTAGCTACCTTGGGGATTTCACCCAAATGGTTAGATCAACCTACAAATATAGCATCCCAATCAACCATAAGTATTTCAACACGTACAAAAGGAAAGAGGTCCATCCAAAGGGGCTAGATAATTCCAAATAATATCTCATTTATTGTTGGTGGGTCCTCTCTCTCCAAGGATCCTCCTTCCAAGGCTATGTCTCCAACAATATCAGTGTCAGAAATAGTTAAAGTTACTGATTCTCCAAGTATCTCACAAGATCTGTCATCTCCTCTTCCTCTTCCATTGTCACTTCCTTAATCACTTCCTTCTACTTCCACCATCAATTCCTCTTTCCCATCTCCTTTTATGTCCTAGGTATTCTCATTCCTTCTAGTTCTCTCATTAGGAGAGATGATTGGGTCACCCATCTCCACTTCACTTCCTCTAACACTGACATTTCCTTACATTCCATCCTCTAATCCCATTGTAGCCACCCCCGGGGCTATCCTCACTTCCACTCCATCCATCATTACCACCTCTATTAAAATACCAACTAATTTTACTAGTGCTCTTGTTTTGTTTAGTGCTTCAGGTACCAAATCGGTTGTGCCATTTCCATCAACATCCGCTATACCGGAATGACTGTTTTGCTAGACTCCAAAACAGAAAAAGAAAGTACCTATGCTAGATGTTATAGACCTAAGTGTGTTGGAACCCACATCGAAGAGATAGGACAAAAGGTAGAATATTATCTCCAGATTGTCAGTGAACCAATATGGGGAGAGATTTATAAAATTTTCTACTCTCGTTGAGGGAAAAACCAAGGAAACCATTACAACAATTGACTATCAAATTTCAATATTTTCACTTGGAAGAGCAACACATGAAGGAGCTAAATAGGATGTGTAGACTGCTCTTGGGAATCTATTAGAAAAGTATGACAAGGACAAGGATTCCAAAGATGATCCCAAATCAAAGGTCGAGTAGCTCACTACATTATTAAGAAAGGTAACACAACCAACTCCATCTATCAAAATTTCAAATACCACGGCTCTGACAGTTTCTTCCACTCTAGATGATATTTCTTATCATGAGATTGAGAAGATAGTTCAAAAGGGAAGATCGGTAAATGGATGGATGGAGCATATCCTTCAAGAAGCCAATCCTTTAATTAAAGAGGTTGTTGGAATATACAATGATTTACAGATTGGAAGTGCCACTATTTGTAAAATGGATGAAGCCTTATCCAAGGACAATAATAATTTGAACTTGAATTTGACTACATGGAGTGAAATCAGAGAAGAAGATTCAAATCTACTCCTTCAGGAGGATGTAATTGATGATGCTTCAAAGTTTTTTGAATATCGAAAAGTCATGGAATTCTGGTCTCAAGTGTTGTAAGATTTGATTAAGAGGTTGGATGAAAAATGAGTAGAAATTATGGATGCTCTGAATGACATATCAGAAGAGTTTGATATAGTTAATTGTAAGTTCTTCAAAAAAAACATTGATGCCCTTCTAGAGGATCAGATCAAGGAAAATTTCAAATATTTGGTGAAGCGAGATGATGAGGTTACCCAAAACTTCAAAAGTGAACCTATTGATAGGCTAGTTTCATGCTAGAATTTCACAGGAAGATTAAAAAAGGTTATAGGTAAACTTAGAAGAATTCCAGCCAAGGTCACAAGGGAAATCGAGACAACGAATATAGTGAATCACTATGTATGCGAGCTAGAGGATGGATAAATTCAGGGAATTATCAAGTGTTTCATCGAATACAAGCACTAAATGGTTGAATGGGAGAAAGAACAAGCGAAACATGAGGAAATAGAGAGTGTTGTAGGTCCAAGAAAAAGCTAAGTGGCCATGGAAGGAAAGATCCAAGCTCTGGATTGGTCCAAGTTATAGGGTTGACCAAGTCAAACCCTTGCAAAAAACTTTGCTATTTTTATGGGAACATGTTCCCTAGAGTTTAATGACATTACTATTTTTAGTAAATTGTTAGTTGAAGGCCCAACTGTAATGGCTTAACCTAAGGAACTTATAAATAGTTAAGTATGTGAAGTCATTTGGGGAAAGAGAGATCATTGGAAAAGTTGCTCTTCAAGCTTGGAAGAGTGCTTTTGAATATTCAAGCCTTTCAATTACATTCAGAGTGAAATGTTGCCATGAAAATATAATTTATTATGTTAATGGTTAATGTGTTTATGCTTTGTGAATGCATAGTTCCTTGGTATAAATAGTTATCTTTCCTTTATTACAGAACTATCTTATTTCATTTTTTATGTGGAAGTGATATAATTGTTTTAATATCAGTTGTGAAGAAACTATTCTCCTTTTATTATAAAAGCTATGCCATCATTAACTGTCTTAGGTGAAATAGATGCTTGACATGTGCATGTTCCTCATTCTTATCATTGTTGATTGTGTTCTCAAAAGGATTTGATCAGCCTGTTATGTATACTTGGGGTCTTATAATGAAAAATATACTGTTTTGAATGTGTTTGTTGTTCACCCTATCCAAATAGCATCCAATGAATCAGATTGTAATAGTTGTCTTATTATTTTTGAGTTACTTCTTCTTCAGTTAAGGATTACCTGATTATATATTCTTACTCTTGGTGTATCACCGCATTTTTATTTATTTTGACATTTCTACCCCTGAAACTCGTAAAGTGAATAGAGTAGGATTTTTCTACAGTGTTTTAGTCTTGTATGTTGATTCCAGATCAAGTGCCCCAAGTTTAAAAGGAAGCTGACCTTCTCCGAAGGTTCATTCTAAGGAAAAAAGGTCCCACACCTTGAGGATGTTCCCATGTTGCACGAGATCTCTTAGTATTTCAATGGGTGTATGATCCATGTGACAACAAAATGAAGTAAAAATTACAGGTTTTCAGCTATAGATGGTTTGCAAGTCCATCTAGCATGACATCTCGGCTTTCTGTAGCAATCATGAAGCAGGGCATGGGGGTTTAATTTCACTTTTTTCTCCCAAATGGTGGCCTATACTTATTGACCATGACATTGACCCCACAAACCATGCCATATGAGTCCTTTTTAATGTGGATGGCTGCCCTTTTGGCCTCATTAATATTTATGCCTCAAATGATGAGGCTGAAAGGGCCGATTTGTGGCGGTGGATCACCAACTCCATTCCCGATGCTTATTAGGTAATAAGTGGAGATTTTAATATGGTTGAGTCACCTAATGATAAATGTGGCCACTTTCCTATGAGGTGGAAACCTGGAGAAAGGGAAGAGTGGTATTTCATGCGTAATAAATTTGGATTTTTTGATCCTAACACATCTCGCTTTCCCACCTCTGAAGCTTGGTATATGTGGACCAATCTATGTGGAGAGAAATATCACTTAATCAAACAGCTTGATAGGGTCATGCTATTAGCTCAAGATTATTTTGAGTTTGATAGCATTTATTCTATGCTAGTGGAGGTCATGCCTAACTTTGTCCTTTTGGATCATTCTCCAATACAATTTCGTATCAATTGGCATGATGCATGCCCCTTTTGTAATAAAGGACAATTATTTATTAATACTGCCTTGATGTAACATGACCCCACCATGAATCATATCAAATGTGTTTGGAATTTAATTCCATGACCCAGTCATTTCCAGTGATATCATCCACCTATACAAGCCATTTGGATTAAGTGGTGGGAGGATGCGCTAACTCATACAATAAGATTTCTTAGAATCTATGGCAGACAACTAGAAATAATTTGTTGCCGATCATACTCCATTAACACCTTAGCTCTCAGCTAGGTGGTGGTAGCACTTCAAGGTGAAACCTTCTCTGAAACTCTTTAACTTCAAGTTGTAATGCTTCAGAACTAAATCCAAATTATGGATAATTACAGTTCTAACGGCGCCTAGATCCGGGCTCGGATGTACTGGCTTAAAATTGGAGATTGGGTTTTGAAAGATTTATTTCTTTCTCTCAGAGCCGAAAAACCTTCCCAACATATCCAGTCTATCATGGATGGCGGAGCTCTTATTAGTGACCCAAAAATTATGTTGCAAGCCTTTGTGTGCCACTATAAGCTTGTGTTTCAAGCTCAAAAACCCTCTGCATCTTGCCAAGATGCTCTTGATTATTGTTTGGGTGTTGTTCTATGAAAATTATCAGAGGCTCAAAAGGGGATTTGCGAGAGAATTCTCACCATTAAAGACCTCCATGAAGCCACCGTGCAAATGGCTAATGATAAAGCGTCAGGTTGCAATGGATGCCCTTGTGAATTCTATAAAATCCTTTGGAACTCGGTTGGTCAAGACCTATTTCAATTCTATCTTGAAGGTTTCCAGAAACATTCCTTAGGGCCATACATCAATAAGGGAAATATTAAATTCATCCATAAACAAGGAGACCTAGAGAAAATTACTTGTTGGCATTTGATTATGCTACTAAACGTCTTCTATAAAATCATTGCTAAAGTGTTAGCTCTACGGTTACGTAATATTTTTCCAGTTGTTATTCAACCATAACAAACAAGATTTATATAGGGGTGATACATCCTGGATAACATCATTGCGGTGTAGGAAGGCATGGAATGGGCTCGCAAGTCTAATATGGCCACCATGTTTATAAAAAATGATTTTTAGAAGGCTTATGATCAGATTGAATGGCCATTCATACTCGTCATGATCCAAGCCCTTGGATTTGGTCCCATTTTTATTCAATCCGTCAATATGATTTTTGTGGATGCTTCTGCTTAGATCTCTATCAATGGCCTTAGATCAGAACCTTTTGGAGTTTTTAGTTCTATTCGAGAAGGGTTGCTCTCTTACCCTTGCATTGTATGTGCTTATGACCAAAGGTTTTGGCTATCTGTTAGCTCATGCCAAAACATAGGGTCTTGTTCAAGGAATCTCACTTCCTATTGAGCCCACTTCTCAACTTCTTAATGGGAATTTTGTGAATGATTCCTTTCTTATGCTCATTGAATATGAAACCAACATTTGTAATGCTATGCAATGTTTGGATATTTTCTGCGTAGCTTCTGGCTCATCCATTCAATGGTAAAAAACCAACTGTTATCGACAATCTTTCCTTCCCGTGCTAGATACATGGTAAGATTTTTAAATTATTAGGTATTCCTTTTACTTTTCAATCCTCCTCGGCCCGAGCTATGGCAATATGTCATTCAAGAATTGGCAAAAAATTTGGAATATTAGATCACTTGTCCTTTATCTTTGGCTGGAAAATTCCAAATTTGTTCCAAAGTTCTTGCAGCCACACATGTTTACTACTCGTTGTGTTGGGTTCCTTCCAAATATTCCATCTAGAAGGTAGAAAAACTACTCAAAGATTTATTGTGGGTTAATTCTTCTACACAAAAAGGTTTTCATCGGGTGGCCTAGGAAATTTTTTACTTGCCTCAAAATTTTGGGGGTCTCGGCCTTATTCACATTCAACGCCAAGGGAAAGCTCTTTACGCTAAATGGATTATCAGGAGCATTATTGACCAAGAATCTTGGAAAATGCTTATACGATATAGTATTGCTAAAGGTTCCCCTTATGGCCACCCTACGTCGAAAGGATTGGGGTTTGTCAATCTACTCATTACCCCAGTGCCTATCAAAATTGTTGGAAACTTTGTGCTTAAAAGAATTAGGAAAGCTTAGGAATGTATTAAGCCTTGGATTTTGTGGAAGGGGGATGGGTTTCCAAATGGGATTTCTGTCAACTAACAATCTCTCTGGTGGTCACTGATTTTTCAATATCAAGATAATTTTTTAGCAGAGGTCCCAGGAATCTCCGTGCTCAAATTATTCAAACACAAAATTTGCACCATCGAGGACTTTTTCTGTAAAACTTCTCAATCTTGAATCTCTTGGACGGATTTCAAAACTCTATTACAACTTTCCAATTAGGACGAAGATACTTTTACTATTGTGATCAATTTGGTTCTTGACCACATGTTGCATAATATTGTTGTGCATTCCTCTCACCCATGGTGGAAAGAATGGAAGTGGTATGCAAATACCTCATTCTATAATTACAAAGCCAACAAAGGATATCATTGGCTCTTGCCTCATTTTCCCATAGTGGATGAACTTAATACACATTAGGGAATTCATTCCATGCTTTCTACCTAGAGTAAGTCATTTGAAACTATTTGGAATCTATGTGTGGAGCCTAAGATTTCTCATTTCCTTTAGTATATTCTTCACCAAGACTTCCTATTGGGGCTCGTCTTGTTCGAATTGGGATCCCAGATCCCAAATGTCCTTTCTATGGCCATCTGGAAACAATCTTACATGTTTTATGGTTTTGTCCCAAAGCTCAAAATGCCTGGAACTGCATACATTCATTTTTATTTCCTTTACGACCTCATTGCTTCATTTGACAACATATCCTTTAGGGAGATAATCCCAAGCTTCTACCTATGTTCACCCAAATTTGGCATATTTTCAGAGGGGAGATTCTATTTTGGATATGGAAAGAAAGAAATTGTTTTTTCTTTACTAATTATGCAGTTGATCAATATCTCTTTATTTATAATAAATCTATGGTGATCTCCAATGTGCTTTTGCATATACAAATTCAGGTCAACAAGGTTGTGCTGGAGGTGGACCACCTCCAGACCCTACTACGTCACTGGGGGGAAGCCCCATGTAATGTTTCTTGAGGGCCTTCGTATCCTACTAGGTGCTCCTCACCTTCCACTCATGTTGGCTAACACAACTAGTCTCAACGTCGTGCTTTCAGTCACGTTTTCCGCTCCTCAGGCCCATTGCATCAACACTACTCACCAGCTTACCGCCGTGGTCAAGGCTCACCACTGCTTTCATCAAATCATCAGCAAGGCTGGGGCTCGCCACCTTGTCATCATGGGTGGGGCTCTCCTCTTATCACTACTTCACATCATGATGCTTGGAACCCCGCCTTTGCAAACAACATCATTAGAAAAATCCCCCCGCCTTAACCTCGCCATTCCTACTCATGGGGAAGTAGACTTAGAGGAAGAAGTTGCTGCTAGTTGGGAACTTCCAGATGCTAGCAAGGACTTTCCTAGTTCGGGATGGCTGGATGATCATGATACACCCACCTCAGGCATGTTTGTTGCTGCTGCTTGATTGTGTTTTTTTTCTGCATTCAGGTAATGCCCATATTTTGTACTCTCCTAGGCTTAGCCTAGTTTGATTCTCGTTGCTCTAGGATTGACCTAACTTTGTTTGTAGTTTTGGAGCATACTCTCATGCTACCCAATTTTTTGTTTAAATTTATCTTATATCATATTGAATTAATATAATATAAGATCCTTTTCATCAAAATAAAGAATAAAAAATAAAACCCTCTTTTTGTTTTAAAATACCCCCTTTAAAAAAGTGACCCACCCTAATTTGAAATACCCTTATGATAGAAAAAGTGTGGAAAGGATTTTTATGCCGAAAGGCGTCCTCTATGGAGTTGGATTTGGTGGAAAACATCTATTTTCCGATCATTTTCCTGACGGTCGTTTGACTCCCAAAAGTTTCTTCATAGGTTCACCTTTTTTATAGTTACCAAATACCATATGACATTTAACTATGCCAATGAAAGCATAATAGATATACATGGAACTCTATATCTTTTGGGCATCTGGATTAGATTCCATCATGTGATATATATGCGAGCGTAAGTGCTTGTGGATTTAATGAGGGACCAAAATTATTTTGATTTCTATAATTTTATAGCCTTAATTTATTTATAGCATCCACAAAAAAGGGAAAGATGAGGATGATAAATTTATAATGAACACATCAATGTTCAACTTGTATTATTTTCCATTGGTTGTATAGTTTTTAGACATATTCATAGTGGTAATAATCTCGTGGTTTGCGAGGCCTATTTGAAAAATCATTGAAACCCCTTTTACCATTTTTATATTCATATTTATGCTTATTTCAAATATTTGCAAGTATTTTATATTTAACATAATAAAAAATGTATAAATGGTCATTAAATTTAACCCTCATATAGAGTGTTCAATGGTGGTGATGATAATGAAAGCTAACAAACATGCACCTTCGAGACATGTATGGTTTTATTCAATATGACAGGCCACATGTTGATAAATAGTTCACATTCCAATTGCATGTTTCTATGCTTTAATAATAACAAGGTACAAAAATATATATGCTAATCAAAGTTGTGTTTTTAATATGATACATTTTGTTGCTAGATAATGTATTTTGTTTTATGTTTATCCTATGTTGATAAAGAATCATAACATGAAAATTTGGTTCATCTAACTCTAATTACTATGTGATTACTATCCACAACCAATTGTAATCAAGCTAATGATAGAATAATTTCAACATATTTTTAGTGGTTTGTTATTTTTAATTTCATGGAAAATCCTATTTGTAGGTTATAAAAGACATGTGTATCCTAACTAGGTGTTGAATTTGTTTCACAAAATGTAATCAATTGTAAAACTCTGATTAGTACACCTTTAAAAATGAGCCTTAAAAACATGGCATGAACATTAACCAAATGAAAAAGGAACTTTTCTTAGATGTTTTAGTTGTAAGTTCCATAATATATTGTTCTTAAATTCAAATGCTAAATTTTCACTGTAACACCCATGCTCTTATTCATCCAAGTAAAGAGATTAAAACAAAAAAACCCCGTAATTACAATTAATATCTTTAATTATTTTCACCTTGAAACAAATAAAATATAGCATAATTACATGTTTATAATCCATATGATAATTAATGATAACCATTTGCAGCGGTAAGGGTCAACTAGATCTTCTTGATCCCCCTTAATTCATTCTAAATGAGTGTGTATAAATTATATATTTTTGGTTAAACCTTTTAAAGAGGTATTGAGAACTATGTGCAACTCCTAAGTGTCAACCTGGATAAAATATAAGATGTAATCCATCCATAATCCGAGACAAAAGGTTAGGGGTATGGTGAACAAACAATGTAATCATCTAGTTACACTACTTTGGCCAAAGATTCAAGCGTTCAATGCAAGATTAGTTTTGTGACCACACACTAGTCAGCGAAAGTTGTCTCCGTCACCATACAACCATCTCTGCATAGTTATCTAGATCTCATTTAATTATTTAAGAAATTAATTTTCTATTTTTAAGAAGTAGGAACTATGACTCATCCTTCTAATCGAAAGGATAATATCGGTCCCATATTAGGATCCATATGGGAAATATAATGATCACATAATGACTTACATCATTATGTATTCATTATCCTTCTCGTAGCCATCCTAAGATGACACGGTTAGGATTTTATTGATCTAAAAAACACAAGTTATAATTTTCAAACTTTAACCGTTCACAAGGATCTTGGAACTCAACATCAATTTTATGGATTTTAAAACTCCAAAACTAATTAATTCATTGATTCAATTATGCACCTCCATTTGATTTTTAGTCACAACATTGAAATGTGCATTCAATTATTATGTTTTTGATTATGGATACTGAAATTCACTTAAGTCCATTTTCCCATTTTAAGATGATTGCTTAATCAAATCAATAAAAATCCATAACTGATTTTATCTGATCAAAAGATTCATCAAAATAGAAATAAGACATCCACAAAACAGAAATTGATAACAAAGTTCACCTAAAAGCTATGTCTCTAGATTCACAAATGTGAATCGATTTATTAAATTCCAATGAAGTAAAATTACCCTTCAATAATGAAAAATAGATGGAACTCTACAATTTACCAGAATAATGTTCCAAAGTCCATCCATGGCCCCTACAACATCCTCACAATGCGATCTCCCTGCAACTATGCTATAAAAACACCTAAAACTGAAGATTTAAAGCATTCCATGAAAATATAATGACATATTTGGAATCCTTGCAGAATTTTGAAAACGTTTCATATTTACCACCGAGTCCCTAAATTGACACTAGGTGCCTCGAATTTGAGGTTGAATATAATTTACTCTTACTTGCCTACATACAGAGTCATGTCACTATGTTTATACAAAACCCTGCGAGCTCCAATAACCACCCGACCGAGCTATTTAACAGGTTTCTTGGTCACATTTTTTTGTATTGATGAGGTCTAGGGTTCAAATCCTGCATCCATATTTTACGCCTGGCTCGTTTTAGCAAAGATGTGGGAAAATCCCACATTGACCGTGGGGGAGACTATTGGACTATTTAAAAATAGGCGTTTAAGCCTATCCCTCCATGGCTTCGACCACACCTATCCATGTTTTGTTGGAACACATATCTATTGGCCAAGTTTTTTTCTTAGACTGTTGAGCTGTGATGTTTGATTGGTGGCTTGGATTACCACTGGGCCGTGGGCTGAGCTCCCAGTTTGTGTGTTGGATTGCGTCGTGGTGCTGAATCATTGGGATTGCCAGTAGAAAAGGACGAGTCATGACTACTGTGTTGTGTTTGATTAACACACCAAGATAGTAGGTGATAATGAAGGTTGGTATGTTTAATTCGTTGAGTATAAATTTGTTCCCTCCAAGATGCTAGGATATACTACGGAACCTGCAGGATATAAGGAATAAGTTTGAACAATATCGTAACAATGTGATCAACTCGGGGGGGAGTTGATCACCCCACCGAGCTAAAAAATAGATCACCCGAGATGTGTAGGAAATCCAATAGATCTCCAATGCAAAAATTTGAACTCTCCAAACAATAATCCCACATTGGAAATGTTTGAGAGATATAATGCATATATAATCAAAATTTTGATAATAGCAATATGAATAAAAGGTGGCAAAGGCACCCCTCCTACAAAAGAGTATGCTGAACCTAGATGAGGGCCCCCAACCAGAGAATAGAGGAGCCCACTAATTTTTCATGTGTCGAAGACTGGAGGTGCTTAAACAATGAATTTTCAACCTTTCAACCTTTTGCCAAACTTACCACGTGTCAATGTGTAACTCGCCAGTTGACCATTTTGAACTATTTTCAAACCAAATCTTTAACCTACAATATCTTCTGTATCTGAACTCAGTTTCTCGAGTTCTGTATACCGTTGGAAAGGTATTAAAACACTCTACGGTGTGGTCATGGTTTAGGGAGGTTTAGAAAATCTTCCAACACCTAAAAATCCTCTGGACCATGTATCAAAAGGAACTATGGGTCATAATGCCCACACTTTGTTTACACCTTTAGTTATCTAAATAAGATAAGTAAATAAGTTCATCTTTATGATAGGTTATTAGGCATTGTAACACACTATCTATTTATCGATAGAGGATTAGATTAATTCAACGAGTTACTATGCTCTATGGGTACCTTTGATTGATTTATCGTAACATAATGTTGTCATTAAATATAAGTTTATTTTACCATGTCTTGTATAAAGCTAATCCATTCAATATTTGTTGAAAACAATCCTTTGATCGCATTTGATTATCATTTGATATGAATTTTGTACTTTATTAAATAAGGTACAATATTAATATAACGTTGTTTTCATTGTATTGTTTTCCATATCACACCATGTTCGTCAAAGACATTTGTTCATCCATATTGAATCCATAAAATCAGTTATGATTACATAACATAATATTAATGAATTTTATTCATACTTTTCTATAAAACAACATTGAAACACCTTATATTTCACAAAATATGATTCTAAACAACAATTCTTTTATTTAAACATAATAAGGATAAGTCCTTATTTTCTAAAATAATGAAATACACTTAATCATGATTCATGATAGTATAGTATGTAAAATTCCTTCAATCATCTTTAGAAGATAATAATTTCATGTTAACAATTACACACAATAATCCTTATCTTATTTTAAGAAAATAACACATGATGAAATCATGTGTATACAATCCAATCAACCACTTCATAAATTTCACTCCATCCTATACACTGTAGGAGAGAGAAAAACATATATGTGGGTTAGTTCTATGAACTGACATGAATGATCTAACTCATATTCTTATTGTATTTAGAATGAAATAAAATAATATGTTTAGGTTATCCTAACTGATAACTTATAAAATTCATAAATCATTAATTAAGTTTACTTATCATTTCTCAATGAATGATACTACATAAAGTAAGCTATAGGTCAAAAATCCAAGATTCCAACTAATAAGTATATCCTTAAAATGTTTGAACAACTTACAATGTAATTTATTATTATTATTATGATCAAGCAACAATCAATTCCCTAAGATCATCTCAGGAGAATAAAATCAACAAAGTAGATTTCTGTAATGCTCAACATTCATATTTTGATGATTCAAACTATCTCATCAACCTTTTTTGAAAATATTGTAAAGGAGGAGGAACAAAATCATGCTTTTACAAGTCATCATATAATTCTAACTGCTGTTCCGCTATCATTACTTAAATCAAAATGTCAAATAATCATGATTAAAAACTCATGATCATTACTACAAAATGATACAATGATAAGTTAATGTCAACTTCATGTTAAACAATTAATCATTTACCACCCATTGAATCAAACTAACAACAAATCATTCAGGCTAAGAGTACACGAAATACTTGTTCTCAAATATTAACTAAAGGAAGAATGCCTGCAACACAATTTAATTACAAATAAAATCCACAATCCCTTTTTTCTGGCAAGCTAAAAAGAAGCTAAACATTATCAAGCAATCAACCTGCATTGAACAAATTTCACAAATGTCCAAGCCTCAACTTGGCTTAACAAAGTTATAATTTAACAAAAATAAGGGTTCATTCCTTCCTCAACAAACAATACAACTATGCTATAGAACTTACCAGGATTCAAACAACTTAATAAACCAACAAAGGAAAGCTCAAAAAAAATTGTAAACAACTTAAAATAGCTAAGCCCTTTAATGATTGAAAACCGCATTCACTTACCAGATCACAAAAACCCAAAGACAAGTTTAACTCACAAAATGGAGATTCCATCAAACAACATTATTTAAATAATTTCACATAACAGTCCCAAGGATCCATAATCCAGATCTCATTATCAAAATAACAACCCTTCTTTTTATTTACAAATGAACCTAGAAAATGAAATCTCTTCTCATTCCTCATCTCTTTAATAAACAAAAGTTCTCAAGACCCAAAAACACATTCAAGAGAAGGAATATAGCTCTTCATGAGATGGATTAAAATATATAATACGTGCATATTACCCATATTTCATCCAAAATATCAAACACAAATGACCCATTTTCATCTCAAGTTTTTCATTAAAATTTCCTAGGAAAACAAAGGAATAGATCCACTTTAAAGAAACTAATCTCAAACAACCATTTCCATGGTGTTAGGATCAACAACAAGCTCAAACAAGCTATTTCAATAATACAAAACATATGCATGTATTTCCATTTGAATTTAACATACTAAGAAAACTAAGCAAGGTAAAAATCTATATTTCTAAGAAGCCATGAAAACCCATTCGTTTCCTTGTTTTTAATTCACGTTTTCTTTAAAAAAATTCTTAATAAAACTCAAGCGTAGTTGCAAATTTACAAACAACTAAGAAAAAAACCAACTTATTCCCAGATTTTATAATAAAATAACAAGAAAGTTGAGAGTAACTCATGCGTGGTTAGTAATTTCCTTTATTTTCCGTTTTCCAAATTTCTCTTTGAAACTTGTAACTCGTATGCCTAACAAAAGTCCCCAGAAATTTCCAAAAAAAAATGAATACTGATTCGCCATTAAATAGAGTTTTATATTTTTAACTGAATGCCAAAAGTAGATTTCCTAAAATTTCTCATTCAAAAACCTCCATGTAACTTCCAACAGACGAAAACCATCAACAAAATTCCAAAAATGTGGAAAAATGGAGAGAGAAGGCATGTTTTGGCTTGAAATGCAAGCTTTTAATTCCCGATAACCATGATTATTTAATGTTCTTAATGAATAATAGTGCCACATAGTGGATTAACTCAAAATTTCCAATTAACTTGCGTGTAATGTGAATAGTCGAAGACCTCTAATCAATAATCAATAACCATAAACTATTAACTTCTCCAATGCCTAGTGGTCTGTGACAATTTACTGTGCCTTTAACATTAAAATTTATACTTGCCAAGTAATATGGTCGATGACCATTATTAAACATAAACAATAAACAATATAATAATTTATTGAATAAACCTTTAATATGCTACGTGGTTAATGAATCATCAAAAATAACATTCAACTTTAAACCACTTCTAAACAATGTTGTCAATATTTAACAATATAATGTGGTCTAAAACTGAATCATTCAATACCTTAATCATTGCAATATTACCTTAAACAATGAGATGTAACATTAACAATCAGAAACATCATTGATTAGTGTAAACATTGGTGGAGTTCAACTAGTCAATCAACATATAACGATGCAAACCAAAAAGTGGTCATCAAACAAATCCAAAAAATGTTAGAATATAAATGCATATCTATGCTTATGTATACATATATATTCTTGTATGTATATGTTTCTGTATATGTATATATGTATGTATGTATGTATACATTTGTATATATAATTATAGGGCAAGTGCACCAAGGCGGGGGGCCAAAAAGTGGACCAAAACCTAAAAATGAATGAAACTTGATTGCATTTTACAATAACATGATCACGTTATGTTTTCTTAGGCTCGGGAATTCACGAACCTAAAATGCGTACGCATTATAACATGCTCACGTTTCTAGTGCTATGGAATGTGTATACGTTTTGGGCTATATGAAGTGCAGGAGGGACTAAAGGAGCCATATTTAGTAAAATAAATTTAAAGTATAAGAAATAATACAAGTATAAAGAAATAATAAAAGAAAATAAATCTTATAATTTAAATTTATTTTAGTAAATATAAGAAGTTAGGGTCACTCTGCACCTGATGGAAGTGGTCTCGTAGCTTTAGCAGTTATAATCTAGAAGATAGTTTTTCAGAATCTAATTTGGTCAGTACTTACTCATTTTCAGAATTTCAACAATGACCTAAAAATTTCAGGCCATATATATTGTAGTCGATCTTTGTTTTGCGAAAACATATATTCATTTTGTAGGTTATTTGACCTTCTAGATTGGGATTTTGGCCCTACCACTGCTTTAATTAGTACTAATTTTGAAATTTGGTCCATAATTCACTTTAGTGACCATGAATCAACTTTATAATGCTTGTCCACTTCTTACTAAAATGAGATCCTCACTTTGTAGATAGTGGATTTATCCCTGAATGGGATTCCTGTCCTATGGAAAAAAATGAGTTGATTGTAATGCGCCTCCTCCTTAAGGCTCAGGGCTTAGGTTTGAGGGTTGAGGGTTGAGGGTTTTAGGGCTAAGAGTTTAGGGTTTAGGATTAAGTGTTTAGGGTTTATGGTTTAGGTTTTTGGGCTTAGGGTTTACGGTTTAAGGTTTAGGCTTTAGGGCTCATGGTTTAGGGTTTAAGGTTTAGGGATTAGGGTTCAGGGTGTAGGGTTTAGGGGTAAGGGTTGAGGGTTTTAAGCTTCAGGGTTGAGGGTTTAGGGCTCAAGGTGTAGGGTTTTAGCGTTTAGGGGTTAAGGTTGAGGGTTCATGTTTGAGGGTTTGAGATTAGGGCTTAGGGTTCAGGGCTTAGAGTTTAGGGTTTAGGGCTTAAGGTTTAGGGTTAAAGGGCTTAGGGTTTTGGTTTTTAGGGTTTAAGGTTGAGGATTGAGGGTTTAAGGGTTGATGGTTTAGGGTTTAGGGTTTAGGATTTAAGGCTTAGGGTTTAGGGTTAGGGCTCATGGTTTAGGGCATATGGTTTATGGTTTATGGTTTTAAGGTTTAGCACTTATGGTTTAGGATTTAGGGCTTAGGGTTTCATGTAGTAAAAATAGGGTTTAGGATTTAGGACTTAGGTTTATAGTTTAGGGTTAAGGGTTTAGGGTTTATGGCTGAGGGTTTTAGGGTTTATGGTTGAGTTTTAGGGCTCAGGGTTTAGGGTTTAGGGCTCAGGGGTTTTAAGGTTTAAGGTTTAGGATTTAGGTTTTAGAGTTTAGGGTTTAGGGTTAAGGGTTTGGGGCTCAGGGTTTAGGGCTCAAGGTTTAAGGTTTAGGGTTGAGTGATGATGGTTTAGGATTTAGGTTTTAGGGTTTATGGATAAGGGTTTAAATGTTTAAGGGTCAGGGTTTAGGGTTTAGGGCACATGGTTTATGATTTAGGGTTTAAGGCTCAAGGTTTAGGGTTTAGGGTTTAGGGATCAAATTTAAGGCTCAAGGTTTAGGGATTAGGGTTTAGGATTTCCCATTCACTCACTATAATGTTATGTGTCTTACCCATTATTATTAGTATTGACTGAGAGTATTCAACCAAAAAGGGTTTCATTTGCTTCGTAGGAAGAATATTCAAAGGGAGTTGTCACAATTTGATGCCTTTCATCTACTGATATTTTGAAGGAGGAAAATTACATATATCCAAGAAGAATTTGGTATAAATAAATGTTACCCAATACATCTATCTTTTTTTTCCCATCACATGGGAACTATTTCACTCACTATAATGTTTTGTGTCTTACCCATTCTTATTAGTATTAACATAGAGTATTCAATTAAAAAGGGGTCATCTGCTTCCTACGCAGAACATTCAAAGAGAGTCATCACAATTTGATGTCTTTCATCTGTTGATATTTTGAAGGAGGGAAATTCTAGATATCCAAGAACAATTTGGTAGAAAGAAATGTTTTTGACGCTCTTCTGAATAATTCTTTCAGTTACAAGCTGTCAGTAATGAAGGTTTTATTTGAAGAACAAAGCTTGATATGTCCAGTGCTTGTGTAAGATTACAATTTGAGAGGATTTTTGAGGTTCAAGTTTATTTTCCAAGATAAATTACACCAATGTTTTAAAATGTTTTCTCCAGATGCAACGACATTCTGATTCAGACACTCAATGATTCTTGAATTTCCAATCCTTCCACAGACCCCAGTAGTCGTCAATCCTTGGATATAGTGGAGACACCGTTACTTGGCTTCTATTTATAATGATAAAGATATTTGTAAATTCATGTTATGACCTCTAAATCTGTATGAGTTTCAAGTTGTTTTGGAAATCACATCACACCCTTCACTAGGCTTGATGACTACCCCTATCTTTTGAAGGCATTTTTGAAAGCATCCATGGGTTTATCATATAAGGAATTATCAATGAATGGAAGGTCACTAAGTCATAGGCTAGCTGACTCCTATTTATAACTAAAAAAGAAAGATTTACTAGGTAATTGATAACTCCTTTGTGTTCTTAGCCATTCCCAGTTGCTATGCTTATTTTGAACACTTCAGGAAGTTATGTCAAATTTTCTATCCATTCTAGTAGCAGAAGATATTTCTCTTTCTCTAGAGGAGAGGATACTGTAGGCAATTAGGTTCTGATCCTACACCCCCGCATTGGTATATTCCCTATGTTTCTTCCATTTCCCTTGAGATTAATTTTCATGTTACAATGGTTATTTTTCCAGCTTCCAATGGGTCATCCTGGCTTACATAATACCATACATTGAAATATGAGAAATGTGAAATTTGTTTCAAAGTGTGAATAAATTTACATTCAAGAGAACAAGTATATGTGGGGAGAAATAGGTTCGACAGAGATGTGTAATATGCATTTCAAGACATAAGTTAGATTTAGACTTAAGGGTTTAGGGATCAGGGCTCAAGGTTTAAGGTTTAGGGTTTAGGGTTTAGGGTTTAGGGTTTCAGGCTCATGGATTAGGGTGTAGGGTTCAAGGCTTAGGGTTTAGGGTTTAGGGATTAGGGTTTAGGGTTCATGGTTCGTGGTTTATGGCTCAAGGTTTAGGGTTTGAAGTTACGGGTTTAAGGTTTAGGGGTTAGAGCTTAGGGATTTGGATTTAGTGTTTAGGGTTTAGAGCTTAGGGATCTAGATTTAGTGTTTAGGGTTTAGGGTTAAGGGTTTAGGTTTTAGGGTTAAGGGTTTAGATTTTAGGGTTTAGGGTTGAGGGTTTATTATTTTAGTTTTAGGATTTAGGGTGTATAGTTTAGGGTTTAGGTCTCAGGGTTAGGGGTCTAGGTGTAAGGGTTTAGGTCACAAAGTTTAGGGTTTAGGGTGTAGGGTTTAGGCTTTAGGGTTTAGGATTCATTATTTAGGGTTTAGGCTTTAGGATTTAGTTTTAAGGGTTTATGGATTAACATTTAGGGCTCATGGTTCATGGTTTATGGTTTAGGGTTTAGGGCTAAGGGTTTATGGCTTAAGGCTCAGGGTTTAGGGTTTAGGGCTCACGGGTAAGGGTTAAATGTTTAAGGTTTAGGATTTAGGTCCTAGGGTTTAGGTTTTAGGGTTTAGGGTTTAGGTTTAGGGCCTCTGGTTTAGGGTTACAATTGTAGAATTTAAACGCTAAAAACTTTATGTTGAATGCTGAAATCTTGAAAATTACCTTTGTACTGACTAGATTATACTATAAAAAACTATCTCCTAAACCGTGACTAACAGAGCTATGAGATTAGTTCCATAAGGTGCAAAGTGACCCTAATTTCTTATATTTACTAAAATAAATTTAAAATAAATGAAAACATTATACTTAAACATTTATTTTTGTAAATAGAAGCATGCCAAAACTTCTTAGGTGCTAACCACTCAGTAATAGATTTAATTTTTGATGGGTCTACCGAGATCCCATCTTTTTTTATTATGTGCCCAAGGTATTACAATTCATTTTTATAAAATGAACATTTCAAAATTTTGCTATACATTTTTCTTTTTTCAAGCACATCTAACACTATTCTCAAGTGCTCATTATGTTATTCTATGTTCTTAGAATAAATCAAGATATCATCAAGAAAAAACAACACAAATGTATCTAGCCATTCCTTAAAAATGTTGTTTATGAGATTTATATATACAACTGGTGTATTAGTGAGTCCAAAAGGTAACACTATAAACTCATAATGCCCATATCTTGTTTTGAACGTTGTCTTATGAATCTCTTCATCATTTATCCTTAATTGATGATAACCAGACAATAAATTGATCTTTGAATAAATAGATACACCTCTCATTTGATTGAAAAGGTCATCAATTCTCAACAAAGGATACCTATTCTTTATGGTTTCCTTGTTAAACATGCAATAATCAATGCATAGTCTTAACATGTCATCCTTCTTCTTAACAAAAATTAATGGTGCTCCCCAAGGAGACATACTCAGTTGAATTAATCCTTTAGAAAAAAGTTCGTGAAGTTGATATTTTAGCTCTACTAACTCTGTTTTTGTAATTCTGTATGGTGCCTTAGATAACGGTTTAGTTCCATGTTTGATGTCAATGGTAAAGTCAAACTCACGTTTTAGAAGTCCAGGTAATTCCTATGGAAAGTCATCCATGTATTCTTGTAATAGTGGATAACTCTCCAAGAAAGTCTTACCTTCTTAATTAAAATCATAAATTTTTATTGCTTACAACATGCAACCTTTATTTGTAGCATTATTAAGTTACGTAGTAGAAATCTGTCTAACTTCAAAACCTATTTTTATACCCTAAATGCTAGCTGTTTTCTATATGTCATCAATGCATTTTATTCATTTTTCTTAATAGTCTACTATTAATTTATGTTTAGAAAACCAATTTACACCTATAATGATTCCATAAGACCTTAAAGGAGCTACATATAGGTCTAATTATATAATAAAACTAGGTAATTATAATGTTGTGTCAAACAAAAATTGGTTTACAATTTGAACATCATCATTCCTATATTGTACAGTCCATGTATTTTTCATATGATCATCTTTCTTAGATAGTTTTCTAGATAATTTATTAGAAATGAAGCACTCAGTTGCAATGGTGTCAAATAAAATATTAACAAAAACTCCATACAACTTGGCACCTCAACAAGAGTAGCTTGTTTCTCATCTTGGAAATTTTCCACTGTAGCATGTATCCTTTACTGTTGCTTGTTCCCCTGATTCTTCTAGGAACATTTATTAGAATATTGGTCACCATCACATTTAAAAAACCGAGAGAAAGTTCATTTATTTTCAAATTTGTTATCATTTACTTTATCCTTGTATTTGCAACAGGTTTAGTTGATGTATTATTTATGAATTTTTTTAGTTTGCTGCCTTCCTTTTGCCACCATGTTTTTCTAAGAGATAATGGTGTAGGTGAGTTGAAACTCTTCTTTTAATTTTATTCTCTATGAGCATAATTTTCTTGCAACTTTTTCTCTTTCCTAATGTATTTTTTGAATATTACCTCCATAGTAAAAGGACCATACACATCAACTTCACCTCCGATATTTGGGTTCAGATCTATAGCAAACTTATGTATTCTGAATTTTTCATCTTTTTGATACTATGGTATATACTTCAAAACTTTGGTGAATATTTCCCAATATTCAATCACACTCCATTTACCTTGTGTTAAGTAAATTAAATAAAATATTATGACCATAAATATCAGTGTAAAATTTAGGTTGAGTCAACTTGAGAATAGGGATGGGTTAATTTAAAAGTAGTTATTTAACTAAAATTTGAACATGATGCCTATATAAGGATAGAAATGTAATTGATTAGGGTATCTCCCTCTCTTCCCATTTCTGAATGTTAGAGAATGAGTGTTGTGACTTTGTGCACATTTTTATTCTCTCCCATTCCATAAATTCATGAATACAACATCTATGTTTTTCTGCAATATTAATGATCTTTAATTATAAAATTTGTCTTTCCATTTATGATCGAATGGTTCCATTAATATTGTTTTTATCCCTTGTTATATTTGATGCTATAATAAATTAGACTTTGTCATGAAAATTGGTGTACATGTACTTTGTGCCATATCTATATAGTTCAAGGGTGATGAACACTTTGCACTTTGTAATTTTATTTCATCATTGTATTCCACCCTTTATGTGAGTAAGAGAGGGTTTTGTATTATGTTTATGTTTGAGATAATCACAAAAAATATCCATGTTTATTCTATTATAGATTTCTTGCCTCCTCAAAATTGCACCATAGATATGATCATAAAGGATAAAGAATTCTGAGGCAACATGGGACTGTCTCTTAGTTGTAGTATTTGCTACTTGAGACAGAGCCTCTTGAGAATTCTGATATTCCTCTACCTATTTATATTGCTACAGACTACTCCTAATGAAGGTAAATGTAGCTACCTATCACTACTATATGATTCCAAGGGACCACGAGTGAGAAGGAGATGCATGAAATGGAAAACCTGAGCTAAAAAGGAGGTGATAACACTAAGAAATATGGGTGATAAAAAGTTTGGATACAGTGAAAATGAAGGAGGGCTCACACAGGAGAGGGATATGCAAAACTGTGACTTAGTCTGAAACAAAAACAACGCAAATCAAAGGAAAGTAGATGCAATTAAATGTGAGATTAGGGCAGAGAATACATGCCATAAAATAGGGATTTTTATTACTTCTAAATGATGCACATTCAATTACAAAGATGAAATAGAAGAGAAAGAATCCACATTTACAAAGAGCCAGATATGAAGGCTCAAAGTTCATTACTAAAAATGCAAACCTTTTTGACATGCTTCCTTTACAAATCAAAATGTCCATCTCTAGCAAACATGAAAGAGTCCACAACTTTATAGCTGAAATTACAGAGAGATAAAGAAAGAGAAGAGAAGAATTGGACTTTTTAACATCTTCAACCATGAATACCAAGCAATAAAATGCTTCTGCAAATCCACCTGAGAATGTTGTATAAATGTTCCATCCTCATGTATGTAGAGCTTGTCCTATAAGAAGGAAATGAAGACAAAATTGGATCAAATATGAGTGGTTGGGCTACCTGACTGGATCATTTGTGTGCATTAACTGCTCTTTTCTACCTCAACATGACAAGTCTTCTATTTTGACCCCTACCAAATATTGCCAAAATAAAATTTTGAATGAGTGCCAACATGTAGCTCACGGGATTAAGGAGATATTTACAATAATAACACATGGTGTGTGGTAATATTTTGAAGCTCTAGATCAGAAGATATGGCCATTTGAAGACTTACACTATTGTAATGCACAAATATGGTGTGCTCATGATGCAAGCCCTTGATTGGATTTGGGGATTGACCTATACCAATCTGTTTTTTCTTTTATCTTTTCCATGTGTCCACCTGCATTCATTTTATGTGAAGGATTAGGCATGCAACTTCACATGATCTGATAGGTTGCATATCATGTCCTTCTATGTCTATGAAAATACATGCCAATATGACGCTGTCATGTTATCTCATGTAGTGGCATGGAATATTACACTTGGCATGCGCTTGATGTAGAGCATCATTAGAAATATGAGCTTCAAGAGAAAAATTCTCAAGAACCTATGAGATTAAGTTAAAATCTTGGGATGTTATGGGGTCATGAAAGACCAGGTTGTGAAGTGGATGATGCCAATTCAAATTTTCCACGTTAGAAGTTTTCCTGTCCATTCCTTTATCAAATTACAAATTTTGAAATCTTGTAAAAGTACTAACCAATGAGATCATTGTACACCCCTACAGTAAGGGAGAGGTCTTTGATAGGTTTCATATGAAAGGTGTGTGTTAGTGCTAGTCCATGTGGTGATACAGTCCATACAGTTGTATAGAAGTTAGTAAAATGATGCAAAATGATGTAATATGCCCCTTCTCGATGTGTAAGGCATTATGAGACATTAATTGTAGTTAGGGTTATACATAAATATAAGGATTGAAATAATTATGGGGGGGATTCATTCAAGGAAGGAGAGCATTTTCCTTTGTCAGGAAGAGGAAGGAAGGAGACCTGAGAAATAAGGCTCCACGTAGCTTTTGTAAAAATTATGTCATACTTTATGTGTTATGACTCTGTTTTGCTAATTTCACATCGCATCATTCATAGCTTTGGCATGTGTGAGTTAAATAACTATTTGGCTCTTTGAAGTTGTTGTCATGTAATCCATTTTGAGAGTACGTGGTAGTCAACTCAAGTTTCACAAAAGGATATGAAATGGAAGTTTGATCTATGAATTGGAGTCTATTTTAGTCCATAACCTTACAAGTTTTTGGAATGATGACATGTAGACCGCCTTTAGGTCATCGATAAACTACACATGTGTCCTTGCTAAGGTTGACGTTGAATATATAAAGGGAATGTGAATCTCATGTCAAGAGTATTCTCTTATAACCAAATTTAAGGTGAATGAGCTATTTCTCATCCTTAGGTTTTTGAGATTGAACAAGATTTTTCATTTGATGTTCCATGTATGGAATTTGATGGTCTTTGGTGATACATCCCGGACATCTCTAGGAAATGGCTAAGTCGACTTTTAACACTGAGATATTCCTTGAGATTAAGACTTGGTGGTGTAAATTATGTTATGACAGTTCCTTGGCGACATGTAGTTTCATGTGTTTGAATCTTATTAAATGCCTTGAGCATCGGTATCCTTCTATGCAAATGTAATTGGGCATGGATTTTACAAGACAAATTGTGACAAATTGTGTCTTGCATTTTTTACCAAAACATGTGAATCCTTAGCCTTTGAGCCATGTAATGAACTGTAAACATGAATTAGAACTCCTATAGGACTTGAGCTTTGGGCTCTGAATAAAGCCTTATATAATACCCAACTATTTGAGACTGGCATTAAACCTCCTTAGGATAATTCTATGGCTATCTTTGTGTATGATCCATTAAAATATAACTGTGCTCTAAGTAGAGATACCAAAAATTTAAGAGGATTAAAAATTTGATCCCACAGACATTACATCTTTCCTGACCAAGGAAGTAGAAGCATAGAGGAGGTCAATGTCAACCTACAGCAAATATTTGAAGTCTTAAGAACTAAAATAATTTAGCATTGTGAGGAAATTGCCCAATATCTTAATTGGGCATTCACTGTCACAGTCCTAGGGTTTGGTTTCTGAACTAATTAATGATTGAATTTCAAGGAAATCACGTGGAAACCATAGGACTAAACATGGAAATATTAATAAAGGATTCCAAGTGAAAATGTACAGAGTGTGCTACAAGCACTTGTTTTCCAGAAAAACAGACCTATCTTTATCTAGTCCTTAATCTCAGACTGTGAAATTGCTAAGAAACCTAAACTGTGAGGACCATCTTAATACAAGGAAGTGTGAAATTTTTTGGGAGCTTAGATTGAGAAACTTATTAGGAAGTGTAGAAACATTTAATTAGGGTTATTCAAAAAACATGACCTTCTATTGAGATTTTAAAACCTCATTTGAAGAGGAGTATTCCACCCTTTTCTTCAAAGTAGTGAAGAACCAGGTCTAGTAAGGGTGAAATACTTTTAGTTTCCCAAATCTTGGATTTGTAGGAGAAGACTAAGGAGTTGACCTTTGATGAAATTTAAGATCATCACTCATAATGGTCATAAAATGAGTATGAGTGGTATGCTTTCATCTTGATTTATGGATCCAGGCTAGTGAATTACTTCTACCTATGCTTGGAACAGGGTGTTTGCTCTAAAAACCCTAATAAAGGGCCAATCCTTGGGGTAATTATAGAAGGATTATTAATAAATCTCAATTTCCAATTAGTTTAGTGGTATGAAATAAATTCTGTGATGAACCTGTCAACTAGGGGAAGGCTAGTTTGACAAGAGGACTTTAGTTGCTAAGAAAAAAAAATTCTACCTCCTTTTGATCCACCTTTTCAAGAAGAAAACTAGATAGTAATGAAGGAAATCATAAGGGTGGTTCCAGAAATCAAACTCATGTTCAGGATGATTGGGATAGTTACAATTATGTTGTGTAAGGTTTCACCATCAGAATAGAGTATAGTGTGACTACTGTAGTATGATCACTTGAGAATCCAAAGCTTAGAATCTGATTTTATCCTCCTTCAATATGAAGCTCCTATTTACAAACCTTCTAAAATTTGTAAATATTCTTGATGACATCACTGTAAACCTTTAAAAGTGCATTAATTTCTAAGCATGCAAGATAATGGGGGTTGTTGGGGTTAATCACACTAGTTGTACAAATATATTATTTATATCTAAGCATATTAAGCAATAAATAGTGGAACTAAACCAGAAGAACAATACACAAGATATAACATGGTTAACCCGGTGTGGGCTACGTACACCAAGAAAAAACCAATCTTATTAATCAAATCTTTATAGAGAATATACAATGAAGATCTGTAATCTTCCAAACCTCCTGGATGTACAATACTTTCTTCCTCTTAATCTTATCTTTTTTTATCTCCAAGAATTCATTCTTATAATTCACACCAATTATTCGTATCATCTAACCCTATTTTTCTAGCTCATATAACCATATATAAACTTAAGGCAAAATTAGCTATGCTATTACAACCATTAGATCAAATTTATATCAAAGGTTACATCTAATTCCTGTGAGTTAAATAAAACAATCACTCACATAGGTAAGTGATTTTTTGTTCCTCCTTCCCTTGACTGCATAGTTGGTCTCAGGTGACCTTTACTGCTAGTCAACCCTAAATGACTGACGCCAGTTACTATGTATACCAGCAAGTTACTAAAGCATGTTAATGTGAAGACAATTAAGCTCCACAACTCAACAATCTCTCACTTGGAGATCATTTTCTTCATTATACTATAAAGAATATATTCTTGGATCCTTTCCTTGGTCTTGTTTCTCCCTTTTCAAGTCTCAAAATTAGAAGACCAATAGAAGTGAAGTGTATCTCCAAATTTCTCCTTTTTCAATGGACTTTGTTAGAATAACACGCATGGTTTCTTATTTGTATGAATTTTCTCTAGTTTCAGCTGCCCATCCTCCAACACATGCCATATGAAGTGATATCTCAACTTAATGTGTTTCATTCTTGAATAAAACCCTGATGTTCTTTGCCAAATGAATCACACTTTGACTATCACTGTATAATCGACAATCCTCTTTCTCCTTTCCCAACTCTTGCATGAACCTTCTCATCCATATCATCTCTTTTCTATCCTCTATATCTGCAACATACTCAGCCTCTATAGTAGACAGGGCCACAACCTTTTGCAATCTCGAAATCCAACTAATTGTCATCCACACCTACTGTGAATACATATCCACTAGTGCTTCTCCTACCATCCAAATCATCCAGCCATATTTGAATCAACATATCCACATAAAGAAATATATGATCCTTCCATAACATAACTGCATACCGAATGTCCCTCTCAAATATCTTGAGAATCCATTAGACTACTTTCCAATGCTATTTACTTGGATTGGCCATAAATATTCTCAAAAATCCCACTTCAGTTATGCAATGTCTAGTTTGGTACAAACCATAGCATACATAAGACTTCCAACTGCTGATGCATATTGAACTCGTGTCATGTACTTGACCTTCTCATGTGACATATGACATTGATATTTTACTGAATTTGAATTTTCCATCCATAGATGTACTTACAGGTTTTAAATTTTTCATATTAAACCTTTCCAACACCTTATTCATATAATGTTCCTAAAATAAATACAATTTCTTCTTCTTCTTGTCTCTGGGAATTCACATGCCAAGGATTTTCTTTGCAACTTCCTAAATCCTTCATTGCAAAAGTGCTGGGCTAAATTTTCTTTAAGTTCATCGATGTCCTACATACTAGATCCTACAATAAGCATATCATCCACATACAGTAAAAAAATAATACAACTTCCATTTCTCAAGCTTCTTGAAATAAACACAATGGTCAGATTCACATATCATATAACCATGTTCATGCACAAAACTATAAAACCTCACATACTTTTTCCTTAGGAGCTTATCTTGATCCCATACAAGCTCTTTTTCAACCTACACACAAGTTTCTCCTTACCCTTGAATTCATAATCAAATGCATCTTTTGCATATAAATATCTTCCTCTAAATCATCATGAAGGAAATACGTCTTGAACATAAAAGTTGTCTCTTAATGAAAATCTTCTGCTATTACAGCTAAACTCAGATACTATATGAGATAAAAGTCATTTTTACTATAGGAGAAAATTTCTCACCAAAAATGAATATCTGATTTACGTGCAAGTCCTTTTACCACAAGCCTTGCCTTGTATCTTTTCTTTCCACCCTCTTCTTCCTTGATCCCATAAACCCATTTCATCTGCAATATTCTCTTACCTATAGCTGGACAACTTAACCAAATCCCAAGTCTAGTTCTGTTTTAAGGAGTCCATCTCCTCATTCATGTCATGCTCCTACTTCTTGTGGGTATCATTTTGCATTAATTCTTCAAAACTTTCTGGTTCACCACTATCAGTCAATAATAAATAACATAAGGAAGGTGAAAATATTTCTGGAGGTCTACTTACCCTTTGTGACCTTCTCACTGAGATTTGGGGGTGTCGAAGGCTCATTTTTCTCAATTCTACAAATTTGTATCAATCTCAGACAGTGACTAATGCTCAGTCACCTCCTGATGATGTAGGTTTGGTTAGCTCGAAGTCGATCTAGATCTTCTGTAACCGATGCAATATTATAGGTGACCGATGTCGGTCAGGGATTAACTGACATTGGTTAAGGGTCAACTGATAACTTGTTACTATATAAACCTTTAGGTGTCAATTTTAAATATGTGAATGAATTTTCATCCAAAAACTCTTCTACTAGTTCATCTTTGGGTACCAGAACTTGATCTCTATATATTCTCTTTTCATTTCATTCAGTGTCATGACTCCTAACAATCTTAAAATCTTCTAAATCCTAAAAAACAGAATTCTGAAATCACCAGATCCATAACCAATGAAAGTACATCTCTTGGATTTAGCATCTAACTTCTTTCTATTTTCTTTATCAACATGCACAAAAAATTCTAAACCAAATACTCTAAGAAAAGAAAGATATACCTCTTTTCTAGTCTAATCTTCTTCTAGTATTCCACCATCAAGTGCACTTAAAGTCCCATGGTTAATTAAATAAACTGCCATTTTCCAGTGCTTTTGTCCATAACTGTAAGGGTAATCCAACATGTATCCTTGTGATTCTTGGACAATCCATGGTTTTCTTGTTCATTATTTCTGCTAACACCATTCTCCTGTGGTGTTTTAGGAAGCGTTATTTCTCTGTGTATTCCATTTATTAAACAATATAAATCATTGAAAGCCTTTCTACAGTACTCACCAACATTATCAGATCTAAGGAATTTTAACTTTGAATTTGATTAATTTTCTAAAAGGGATTTCCATCTTTTAAAAGTCTAAAAAACATTAGATTTACGTTTAATACAATAAACCCATACCTTTCTTGTGGCATCATCAATGAAAGTCACATAATATTGGGATCCTCCATGAGAAGCTACATGGGCTATTCCCCACACACTTGAGTGCACAATCTCTAATTTTTCCTCCTTCTTTGTTGACCCAACTTTTAGAAATCTCACTCTCTTTTTCTTTCCAAATATACATTGCTCACATAAATTAAGATCTACATCTTTCAAATATGATAACTCACCCTTTGCCTTTAAGATCTAGATTCCTTTTTGACTCATATAGCCTAGCTGATTATGCCACAGGTTAAGTGAAGATTCATGATCATGATGACTACGAGTAAATTATGTACTTTATCTATAGCTTGAGTGGTGAGTGAAATTATAAAGACCACTAATCTTGATGAAGAATCATTGGATCATACATGCCGACTATTCCAAGGAGTTGAAAATAGGTTTGTGATCTTGAAGATGCAAGTCAACCGTATATAGTCACTCAAATGGTGGACATGACTCACTTTATGTTTTATTAGGTTCTATAACCATACTCCTTTGATTATAAACCTAATGCTTGATCCAAAAAATGTGCCCTTGATTAGATCCTCTACTCTTGTAACACCTATTATGGAATATCTACCTTCTCCCATTTCTATTTCTCCACATGTTTCTAAAACTATTCCATTTGTGAGATCACCTCCATATCTTCTCTCCATTATTTCCCAAACACTCAAATATGTGAACCATGTTGCACATTACTTGAAGATCTTGGGCATAATATTTAATATTATAGCACTCATTGACAACATATGAAGAAAATCAAAGTGGAGGCTAGGAGAGATCAACAAAAGAATCCACTAAACCTTATCTACACCAATATATTACTCTCATTACATATTTTTCTCGTATATAAATGATACTTTTTAGGTTATCTATCATAAGAAAAAAATATAAGAACACTCTTCTTGTGCATAAAAGTGAGGGGCCTATTGTAATGTAAAATGTATAACATGAAAAATTGAAACTTTGAGCATGAAAGCTGAGCCCACGATTAAAAATTGTGTTCCCCTATCACTGTGAATCCTTCCTCTAACCATCCAACCCTAAGTTAAAACCTCACCCCATCTCAGAGGAAATTCATAAAAATGTTTTTGAGTTTTTTTAGTGTGCAGGGAAGAGTACCTAACATGAATGATGAACTCGTTAAGATTTGATGAAAGACTATTTCCTCCAAAGGCCAAAAAATCCATTCTGGCCATTCTACAGCTAATAAAGCACCCATTGAAAGCATTTAGGGAAAATATAAATCATCTGAGGGTGATTTAGGAGAAAATTATAGGTTTCTAAAGTAATTTAGGAAAGTTTAGGGAAAAAATATGATTCAAGAACAATCTGTTCAACATCGGGTAATTCAGGGTATAAGGAATGAAAGCTAAAATAATGAAAAATAACTTCTATGGATGATTCTTAGAGTTCCAAAAGGATTTAGGAGGGAAAAATTAGCCATTAGAAATCCAATGGTAATATCTACAAGTTGTAAACATCAAATTTACACCAAGGCTCAAAGGTTTCCTAGGATATTCCAAAACTCTGTAGCTTCCCCTCTAAGTTTAATATGGAATAGGCCCTAAATTTTGAGTTCAAGGAAGAATTTTATCTTAATAATGTCTCCATTTATCTCATTATGTGTATTGAAGTCAAAATCATATAAGGTTTGACCCCAAAAAACCTTCCTAAGATTTTGAGGTGAAAACATCAAGTTTGGTGTCCAAATTTGGACATCCAAGGAAAAATATGCCTTCACAGAATGGAAAAGTGTGTGTGAAAATGATTCTTTCCTATATTATACTTTATCAATGTTTGTGAAATATATTCACTTTGAAAATGTGTGAAATTAGGAAAATCATGAGGTCTGTGAAGGATTTGAAACATCAAGAGCTTCACTGAGATTCAACTCATCAAGGGAGTGGTCATTAGGAGCATGATAAGAAAATGTCACCATGAGTGATGGTGGAAATCATCTCAAGCTCACAAACAATTCATATTTCATAAGAGTTTTTCTAAACACTTAATCAATGCTCGGTAATGAAATCACATCTTATAATTCAGAGAGGTAAAATTTGCAGTGTTTGAGTGAAGTGTAGAGGTCAAGAACATGGAATTCATTCTCAGAAATTCCTCTAAGTTTCATTCAAGGATCAATCATTCTATTAGGAGGAGGAAACCTATCTCCATGAGGATAAATTGGAGAAAGAGGGTGTCTATACATCATAAGCATGCTTCCACTCAGGTGACATCTTGGTCAGGGAGGTGAATTGTGAGATTAAGAAGAGATCATCATGTTCAAAGGTGAAATGTAAGTCTCAATTAGTGAGTTGACAATCATCATATCCTGAATCTTCCATTGTGTCTAGATATATTCGAGAAACAAATAAAAAATGAGCTATTCAGGCCATTGAGGCATCCAAGACCATCACGTGTGAAGGATCAATAAGTCACTTGTTCTCATGAGAGGGTTATGAGCAAGAAGTGTATGAGAATCCTAAATATGATTTAATTCAAGGAGGATTTTGAAGCTAGGAAGGGTAAGAGTATGATATTCATATGGATATTTTGTAATTTGAATTGACTAACCCAGAAATGTAAAACTTAAACCATGACAACCAAGCCACAATGTGAAATCTTGCTCCAAAATATTTCTGAATCCCTCTTTGGGCCAAATTTCCTCATGTGTCATGATCACCTTGTCCTTGAAGGTAGTCATAATTTATTGGGGGAACATGTATAATTTTTCAAAAATGTGTAACAATTTACATTATTCCATTTAGTGAAGTGTAGTAAAATATTAATTCTTTGGAAATCCTAGAAAGGCCAATTTTAGCCATTTTGAAGCCTATATGCATCCTCCGGGAGGTTTTTGAAAAGGTATTAAGTATCAAGAGGTGGTATTGGAGATATCTGAAGATGTTAGAATTAGTTTATGAAGATTTAGGAAAGTTTTTATCATTTTGGGATAGTTTGTTCAAAAGCAAATTTTCATGTGCAAGGAATGAGTAGTCAAATTGTGAACCTTGGCTTCTCTGGCTGATTGTGGGAGCCCTGTAAGGAGTTAGGAGGAAAAAAAGTAGGTGTCGGAAAGATTAAATAATCCTATACATTTTGGGAGCATCCATTTTGTTCTAAATCTATTGACGGTGATGCTAGAAATCATCTCATACTATCAATAAATGCATACCTCCCAAGAGTGTTTCTAAATAGTTAATCAATATTTGGTAATGAGCCTATTAAATTTTGGAGGTTGGGAACATGTGATTCACCTTCAAGTTATACTTACATGAGGAAAAAATTGATCAAAATGGTTTTTAGATGTTATAGGCATGTTTCCACTCAAGTAGTATCTTGATCGAGGAGGTGAGTCATGAAGTGAAAAATGGTGTCATCATGTTTAAGAGTGAAATGAAAAGATCATGTAGTAAGTAGAGGGTCATCGTGTATTTAATCTTACATCATCTCTCTGAGAATTAAGTGAAGTGAGATAATCAAGCTATCTAGGAACTCAACATCATCATGTGCGAAGAATGAAGGAATTATCTCTTCCCATCAGAAACATCTAAGCATGAAGGTATGTAAGCATCCCAAGTTTTATTTCATTCAAGTAGTATGGAGTTGTGAAGGGTAAATAAGTGATATTCTTGTGTGGAACCATGCATTAAATAATGAAAAATCACCCCAATTTAATTTGATTTCATTCACAATAGTTTTATTAAACACTTAGTCAAACACTTAGTAATGTGGTCACTCATCAAAGGAAGAAACATTACAACCAAATCTCACTACATTGCCACCCGAATATATTTTAGTTATTTTACATTTAATAATGGGATCCTCTCCATACACAAGAAGGAGGGGCTTAGCCCCATGACTGTTAGTGGAAACTAATAATTTGTGACACAATAAATTATTTCAATAACAAGAGAACCGTGTATGCAAGAATTAGAAACCACCTCAATTTCACAAAGTGTAATTCACTCAGTAGTGTTCTTAAACACTCATACAAGACCTTGTATTGTGTTCACACCTCAAAGGAGAAAGCATATGTAGTCACATAATTTCAGTTAAAATAACTTCATTAAGGGAGAAATCCTCTATCTATAAAGTGAGGACCTATTTAAATAAGTGAAAGAAAAACTTAAAAAGGTTTGATCATCATAGAATTTAATTTTGGTCACATAAGTGAATTGTGAAAGCCTAAAGAAGTAATAAAGTGATCATCATGTCCTAACTCCTACCTTGATATCATAATATATCATCATGTTCCGGTCATAATGAAAATTTCATAACACCGTTTCTGAACACTTATTCAATGCTCTAGAATACTTCATATCTCACAGAAGAAGGAGATTGTGATCATCATCATACTCTTGACATACATACATACATACTCCTATAAATTTTTCCCAACTATCTAAAGGCACCAAATAATTTATGATCCCCTCATATACTCTAATATTTTCTTGGGATGCTACATCACATAAGTCATACTCTAGATGCATCTAGGATGAAATATATGATCATCCAGGTCTAAACAACTTCTTCTCATAGTGTCATCCCCTACTTCTCTCTACTCTATCCTCCTTGAAAACTTGTCTTTCATGTTTTTACCCCACCTCTATAACCTATAGTCCCTCTACTCCTCTTTTTCCCTATAGAACTACTGCATAAAACCCAACTATGGGGCATTTTTCACTTGTCATGGCCTCAATGGTGGAATATGTACTAACATTCATACTATATCACCTCTCTGTCTAGCATGTCATCGACAATATTATAGGAGGGATTCTGGAACTACATAAGTTAGGATAAACCTGATTTTTAATTTTTGTTGTTATTAGGGTTTAATTTTATCCCATAGTTCATGATGCTTATCTAAATACCTTTAACCTATATTTAGATTAGGAAATCTCTAATTCATCTTCCTCTCATCAAATAATGGATTGGATTCAAGTAGGGGTTATGAGAAAATTGTAATCAGGTTATGAAAATTTTAGTAAAAAGTATGAGTTTATACCTATTCAAATTTATCTTCCAAGGATCAGGGTTATATTGATCTTATTCCACACTTTACACTAATCTAGTGACTTTTATGATGGTATACTTGTATACTGCCAACTAATAGTGATTTCACTCAATTCAACCTAAAAAGGGTCTTGCACAAGACGATACATGATGATAGAGATATATTTAAGGAGAATTTTACACACATATTTTTTCAACCTTAGTTTCTTTATTCCTATTGGTGAGATAATTTATCACAAGGAAAAAATAGTGAGTTTTCACCAAAGTTACGGGACTAAGTCCCTCCTCTTGGTAATGGGGATGCCCCCATTTCTTGAATGAAGAAAAAAATTGTGGGTGGATGTGAAGATGAGAATCACACATGAATTATAAAATAAACCTCGGGGGATATATGGGATGCATTATTGTCAAAAATGTGACTTTACCACTTTTGGAAAGATAGGGTTGCCCACTATGTCCAAATCGGGAAACCGGAAATGATATTTTCACCCTGAGAGCATAAAAAAGTCTTTTTGAGTCAAATATTATATTATTTTGACTCCAAAACACTTTATGAGATCATTGAAACCATTTTTGAGATCAAATTATTACTGAAATTTAAAATTTTGGCCATATTTCATCTTGAATTGAGAGGAGTATCTACTGTGTTTGAAATTTCCTTAGGAAATATTTGAGCCTTGGAAAAAAGTTAATATTTATATCTTCTAGAGGATTCTAAGGTTACCCATTAAGTAAGAATGTACATTAAGTAAGAAGCTTAAGGATTCTAAGGTTAATATAAATATTGAAATGTTCATTTTATAAAAATGAATTGTAATACCTTGGGCACATAATAAAAAAAGATGGGATCTCGGTAGACCCATCAAAAATTAAATCTATTACTGAGTGCAATCAGAAACCAACTTAACCCTAGAAAGAAAAGGAGTAGGAGAAGACTTGCAATCAGACATTTGAAAACGAGAAAACAAGTCAAGAGCATACTTAGGTTGTGAAATCAAAATTCTCGAGTCAGATTGTGAAATCTGGATCCCAAGAAAGTAATGAAGTAGAACTAAGTCAGACATGGAAAACCTATTGGCCAAGGTGGTCTTCACAAAATCAATGATAGAGGAAGTGAAAGGAATGATAACCAAATCATACCAAACCAAGAACACAGATGCTAATCAAACACCACGATCAATAAGATGACAACAATTCACCAAAATAACTTTACATAAAACCTTTGCAAACAAATGAGCAGCAATATCATATATTATTATGGAACTCAATGCAATACATTGAGAATGGGCCTTGCTTAAATAGGTAAAGAATAATAATATAAGAACCAGTCAAGGTCATAGATCAAGCAATAAATCAAGGAAATAACTAGTCATCAAAGACCTAGTCAAGACCATAGATTTAGGAGAGAACTAGACATCAAGGATCTAGTCAATACCATAGATCTAGGAAAGAACTAGTCAATACCATAGATCAAGGAAAGAACTATACCTAACAACTAGATAATATCTCCTAATATATAAATAAGATAAAAGAAATATCCACACACATAAGTGGGTGAGGATAAATACAATAAAGGTAAATAAAGTACCTAGGTGAACATGAGCTAAGGTAAATACCTACTCTAATAGGAAGAGCTACCGATGATCAACAAGTCACCAACATAGAGAACAAGAATGAATATGGAGTCATCTTGCCATAGAATATAAACATTTTGATTAGAGTGACACCTAGTAAACCCTGATGTAAGTAAAAAGGAGTCCATCTTGGCATACCAAGCCTGAGGGGCTTGTTTAAGGCCATAAAGATAATTCTTTAACTTACAAACGAGCGAGGGATCATGGACATAATCCGGAGGTTGTTCCATGTAGATATCTTCCTCTAGGTCACCATGAAGGAAGGAAATCTTAACTTCCATTTGATGGACTTTCCATCTGTTTGCTGCGGAAATGGTTAGGGTCAGTCGAATAGAAGTCATCTTAACAACTGGAGAAAAGGTTTCCGTATAATCAACCCAAGCTATCTGGGAGAAACCCTTAGCTACTAATCACACTTTAAACTTTTCGACATCTCCATCTACTCCATACTTTGTTCGGAACACCCACTTACACCGAATGATTTTTATTCCTTTCGGAAGAGGGGTGAGACCCCAAGTATCGTTCTTCATGAGAGAGGAATACTCCTCATCCATGGCAGAATCCCACTCAGGAATACCAGAAGCCTCCCAGAAAGACTGTGGATTAGATGCAGAGGTGAAGAAAGAGTGGGGTCCAACGAAATCTCAGTGAGTACGTTTCATATCTGAAGTATCTCCAACTAAATCTCCAACACTTTGCAGAGTTTTTACTCTTCACAAAGCATGTCTTTGCCACCGCGGGATCCTCCCCCTCCATGCACAAAGCAAAAACCAGCCGTGCTTTTTGGAAAACCAGCTAACTCCATGCAAAAACAAAACTTAATTAAAATTCTTTTTGTGTGCTTTTTTACAACGGTAAGATTTTCTTACTTTATTTCCACCATTGTTTTGTAAAGTTTCTTAAATTTTAAAATTTGCTTTTTTACTAACCGTAAGTTTTAAAAGTTTTCTTGTTTTATTTAAGGTTTTTTTAAAAATGGTAAGTTTTTTAAACTTTTAAGTGGATTTTTTTTTTAAAAAGGTGGGAGTATATATATTTTAATTTTAAGTAGGATTTAATTTTATTATTAGATCTTAATTATTATTTTTAATTAATTAGGATTTTATTTTTTTAAAGATCTTAATTAGTTTTTTGTAATTAATTAGATTTAATTAAATCTATCTGTATTAATTATAATTTTTCCAAAACGATTAGTTTTTTAAAAATAAAAAATTGTCTTTCTATTAAACATTTTTTTTAATCATTTTTTAACTCCACAAGCTCTAAAATTAGCTAAATTGGATGTTTCCAAACGGTAAAATTTTAACGCGTTATTGTCATTTTTTACTAATCGTACGCTCAAGTGTGTAGAGACACTTTGAGCACTTCTTGTCTTCTGCCTGCCTTTTCGGCATTCTGAAGATCATCAGAACTCATCCTGAGTTCATCTAAACATTGTTTATTATCCTTCTTATTGCTTACAACTAGTGAGCACATATGCCATAATTTGCAGAAAGGCGGTATCCATTGCGACGTGAGACATTTTTTTCTCACAACCAAGATTTGATTTCACCTCCTTCCTAGTTTTTAACAATTGTGCTTGTGTACGATGTCACTTTACTGTGCTTCCCGAAACACGATTGTGTTCTCCTCTCTTGCGCATTATTACACTGATTGCAAGGTGGGTTACCAAGTGTTTCTAGACACACGCTCGGACCCGATTGTATTCAACGCACTAAACTATAAAGTGCCGAAAGTAAGGGGGTTATTATATTGTCCTGGGTGGTTGTGTTTTTTTTCTACATTCCTTCTCTCTCCTTTCACTATGGATGCACTTTCAATTCCTTTTCTTACACCGTTCAAATGTTTCGAATGGAGATCAAAAATAATTGTGAAACTAAGGGGTAAAGGGTTATTTTGCATCACCATGGGAACTAAGACTGAACCAGATGACAACCCTGAAAAATCTAAGTGGTTAAACCATAGTGATGAAGCTTTAGGTCTTATTTGCATGTCCGTTTCTACCAACTTTCTCTTCCACATTGAGTCGTACGAAACACCTAAATATGCGTGGAAAACTTTGGATGAAATGTTTGGACAACAAGATGACATGAGAGCGCATGAGTTAGAAAACAAACTACTAGGGTTAAATCCTAGTGATTTTAAAAACCTACAAGCATTCTTCTCTAAGTTTGTCCACACTAGATTATTGTTAAAAGAATGTCAAGTAGAGAAGAAAGATTCTCAACTGATCTTGTCGATTCTCTCTAAGTTAGGTCATGAATATTCTATATTTGTGTCAACTTATTATGCTACAAAAGCTGCCATGGGGAAGGATTGGAATATGCCCTCCTTTGACTATTTTTCATCCTAAATCATTCAAGAACAAGACAAAATCATTCAAATGGGGTCTCTCAAGTCCAAGTCACATGCCCTTGTAGTAAGTACTAGTAAGGAAAAGAAGAATGAAAAGAAGAAAGAAAAAAAGGATCAAATTAAGAAGGAAAGAAAGACCAAAACTAAAATTGACACGAACACTTCAACTTCTGAGCCTAGAGCATAGAAAGAAAGGTATTTGTGTTCCTATTGCAAGAATCCTGGTCATAAAGAGCATACGTGTATGAGAAAAAAAATTGATCACCTTACTCATTTACTTGAGAAAAATCAAATAGGTGTTCCTGAGTCTATCAAACAAAATGATCCGAAGGCCGAGTCTTCTACTATAAAAGGTTCAAAATTTGATAAGAAGAAAGGAGAGGCCCTTGTAGCCAAAGTTGCTCCTTCATCGATGTGGATTATAGATTTCGGTTCCTCACACCACATGGCTTCTTTGCATGTTGAGTTCACCAACATTGAGCCTTGTGGTATGTCCCAAATCATGATGGGTAATGACACGATAGTGTCGGTTTCCAGTAGTGGATCGGTAGAGATGGATGGGGGAACATTCAACCAAGTGTTGAGTGTTCTTGATCTCTCTACCAATCTCCTATCGGTTTACCAAATTACTCACCTTGGTGAAAGAATGCGAGTGGAATTTGGTCCTAACTCGGTGACTATTCGTGAGCTTAACGATGACACTATAGTGGCTGAGGGAAAGGTGGATCACCATTCACGGTTGTATACCTTTTCCCACTTTACTTCTGATTCTACACCCACTACCTTGCTCACTCATGTAAATGAGGTTAGTAAGCTATGTCATGAGTGATTCAGACATCTAAATTATCGCTACCTTGAACAATTGAGCCAAAATGAAATGGTCAACGGGTTACCCTGTGTCAAGTTTTCTAAGGGTATTTGTGAGGGTTCTACCCTTGGAAAGCATCCTGAAAAGAACTTTGACAAAGGAAAATCCTAGAGAGCTACTCATCCTTTGGATCTTGTTCACAACGATATTTTTGGTCCATTTCCATCTCCTTTGTTTACTAGAGCTCTTTATGTGCTGACCTTCATTGATGACTATTTGCGATATACTTGGGTATATTTTCTCAAGCTTAAGAATGAAGTCTTTAAACATTTTCAGGACTTTAAGGCTCTTGTTGAGAAACAGGCAAAATGGTCTATCAAGGTTATTCGAACTGAAAATGGAGGTGAATATGTAAACAATAGGTTTATGGATTTCTGTACTTATGAAGGGATCTCCTTACAACATACAGTTGCATACAACCCTTCATAGAATGGAGTAGAAGAACTAAAGAACCATACTCTTAAAGAGATGGCCACTTGTATGATTCACTAGAAGTCTCTTCTTCCGCAATATTGGGCTGAAGTAGTGAATTGTGCTAATTACATTTAGAACTGTGTTCCACACAAGACAGTAAGAGGGATGACACCCTTTGAAGCCTGGTTTAGACACAAACTTGATGTTGAGCACTTTCGAGTCTTTGGATCCAAGGCTATGGCTCAGATTCCCAAAAATAAATGTAAGGCATTGGAACAACAATCCAAACCTTGTATCTTTGTAGGGTATCCTGATGGCATGAAGGGATATTGATTATTGAATCCTACTTCTCGTGAGCTTTGTATTGAGAGAAGTGTTAAGTTCGATGTATCTTCTCCGACTTCTACTTCTCTACTTCTCTACCTATTGGGGTTCTTTTTATTGAGTGAAGTGTTAATTTCGATGAGTTGGGATGAAAAATAGTCAAAGGAGGGAATATTCCAATCCTTTCCCAAGGTAGCTTTTGTAGTGTAAAAAGTTGACACAAAGACAAAATATTCAGGACATAACTTAGAGAGAATCGATAAGATCAGTTGAGAATATTTCTTCTCTACTTGACATTACTTTAACAACAATCTAGTGTGGACAAACTTAGAGAAGAATGCTTATAGGTTTTCAAAATCACTAGGATTTAACCCTAGTAGTTTGTTTTCCAACTCATGAACTCTCATTTCTTCTTTTTGTCCAAACCTTTCATCCAACGTTTTCCACGTAGATTTAGGTGTTTCGGACAACTTAATGTGGAAGAGCAAGCCGGGAGAAATAGACATGCAAAGAAGACCTAAAGCTTCATCACTATGGTTTAACCACTTAGATTTTTCAGGTTCGTCATCTAGTTCAGTCTCAGTTCCTATGGTGATGTGGGATAACCCTTTACCCCTTAGTTTCATAATTATTTTCAATCTCCATTCGAAAAATTTGAATGGTATAAGCAAAGGAATTGAAAGTGCATCCATAGTGAAAGGAGGGAGAAGGAATGTAGAGAAGGAACACAACCACCTAGGACAATATAATAACCCCCCTACTTTCGGCACTTTATAGTTTAGTACGTTGAATACAATCGGGTCTGAGCGTGCATCTGGAAACACTTGGTAACTCACCTTGCAATCAACGTAACAATGCGCAAGAGAGGAGACCACAATCATGTTTCAGGAAGTGCAGCAAAGTGACACCGTACACAAGAAAAATTGCTAAAAACTAGGAAGGAGGTGAAATCAAATCCTAGTTGTGGGAAAAAAATGTCTCACGTCGCAATGGATACCCACTTGCTGCAAACTATGGAAAATGCGCTCACTAGTTGCAAGCAATAAGAAGGGTAATAAACAATGTTTAGATGAACTCAGGTTGAGTTTTGATGATCTTCAGAACGTTGGAAAGGCACGCGGAAGACAAGAAGTTCTCAGAGTGTCTCTGCACACTTGAGTGCATGATTAGTAAAAAAATGACAATAATTTGTTAAAATTTTACTCATTTGGAAACGTCCAATTTAACTAATTTTAAAGCTTGTGGAGTTAAAAAAATGATAGAAAAACCGTTTAATAGAAAGACGATTTTTTATTTATAAAAAAAACTAATTGTTTTGGAGAAATTGTAATTAATACAAATAGATTTAATTAAATCTAATTAATTACAAAAAAACTAATTAAGATCTTTAAAAAAAATAAAATCCTAATTAATTAAAAAAACTAATTAAGATCTAATATTAAAATTAAATCCTAATTAAAATTAAAAAAAAATACTCCCACCTTTTTAAAAAAAAATTCCACTTAAAAGTTAAAAAAACTTACCATTCCAAAAAAAAACCTTAAATGAAACAAGAAAACTTTTAAAACTTACGGTTAGTTAAAAAACAGATTTTTTTTTTTTTTTAAATTTAAGAAACTTTACAAAAAATGGTGGAAATAATGTAAGAAAAGCTTACCATTGTAAAAAGCAGACAAAAAGAATTTTAATGAAGTTTTGTTTTTGCATGGAGTTGGCTGGTTTACCAAAAAGCATGACTGGTTTTTTGCTTTGTGCATGGAGCGGGAGGATCCCACGGTGGCAGAGACGTGCTTTGTGAAGAGTAAAAACGTTGCAATGTTCTTTGTGTAGAGTGAAAGCGGCGTGACCAACAACAAATAGCCTCGGCCAACAACAAATAGCAATCGAAAACTACGAAAGAGTAGGACCACAATAGTAAATCGCAGCAGCAAATGGCCTTGCAGACCTTGAGGAAGGCACAGAAAGACAGCGAACACAGGGAACCAGAGGATTCGGCCAGCTAACGTATGCACAAAAAAAATGATTGGCCAAAAAATGTAGATCAAGGACTTTGAAACCAATTTGAAATTGTTGACGATGTAGCTTGCAGGAAAAAAATGCAAATACTAATTTGAAACCTGGATCTCTGCAAAACAAATACCATGCCAACACAAAAAAAAGACCAAAAAGGATATAAAAAATTTCTAGTTTAATATATATATATATATATATATATATATATATATATATATATTATATATATATATATATATATATATTTTAAAAACCAGAAAAAAGAACCTCCTTTTTTTTTCTGATCTGCTAAATTTAGCTGTAGCTAGCTAAATGAAGCTACAAAACCCCTGAATAACTCGAGGAGATTTGCGCATGCACGAAAAAAACAACAAAACCAATTTTTTTTTCCAAGAGGAAATTTTTAAGAACGTTAGCAATAAAATTAAAAAAAATATAATGACTGAAAAACTTGCATGAGGAGTAAAAAATAACAAAACCAAGAGTAATCGCAACTCAGATGATGAATGCACAATTACCTGATCTCAGCTCTGATACCATGAAAGAGTTGACGAATCGTATCAGAAACTGTGCACCATGATGAATTTTCACTCTAGTTGAATCGTAATGGCTCCAATGTAATCACAAGGAAGAATCGATCAACAACTGAATAACTTTCATAACAGAACAAAGCTTGCACATGTAGAGAAAGACAACAGAGTGTCTTGGCATACTCATAAATTTCAAATGAAGGGATACATATAGGGTGCCGAGTAACCCTAGTGCATGACACAAAAGAAACCCTAAACCTAACCCATGTGAGATGACCTTCCAAATGTGAGTGGAGGACACATAGGATAACTCACACCAACACAAGAAGGGTTCTTATAGAAATTTGAGACCTAAAAATCAGCAATCTCAACAGAGACAATCTAACTACAAGTACGGAAGAAGAAGGGGAACTAGAGAAAGAAAACCCATCGGAAAGGCAATGTTGCTGAACAAGAGGACCACTCAGATGATGAGGAATTATTTTACACTACCATTCAAGTGAAGCACCCACGTTCACTAGTGCTATCTGATATGTTGATTTAGGAACGAATCCAAACATGACTAAACATAAGGATTGGCTCTAAACAATGAGAGACACTCCCTATAAATATCATGTCTCATTGGGTAATGAATCATCCTACAATGTCCAAGGTATTGGAAACATTTATTTACCTCTTGGTACATGTAATTTTAGGTTATATGATGTATTGTATATCCTTGGTTTGACGAATATTTTTGTATTACTCAGTCAACTGTTAGATCACAATTTGAAGAATGATTTTGAATGTAAAGCTGGTAAGAAAGTTTTTTTGATTCGAGATAAATACAAAATATATGAAATTGTTTTAAGAGCTTCCAATTTTGGATGAATAGTCTATTTTAATTTTTTCTATAGAGATGATTAGGCACCTGTGGCAAAAGACACTGCCTTGACACAATTATGGCATCAGAAACTTGGCCATATCAATTTTGGATATCGTGACACAATCCACCGGTATGACATGGTGAGAGGATTTACACATCTCAAGAAGGACACATATAAGTGTCTAAATTTCCTCGCATGAAAATAACATAGATCTTCATTCCAGAAGTATACGTATTGAGCTCCAAGTAATTTTGATCTGGTGCACACTAATCTTTGCGGTCTGATGTAACCTAGTCATTATGGTTTTTAGTATTTCATGCTTTGTGTTGATAATTATTCTATAAAAATGTGGATTTATTATCTTTGTACTAAAGATGAAGCTTTCAATAACTTAAAATTTTTCAAAGTGGCTATTGAAAATGAATCTAGTCATAAAATCACATCACTCTGCTCAAATCGAGGGGGGAATTCACTAGCAATGAGTTTAAATCATTTCTAAAAGCTCTTAAGATTCATTTCTAAATTTATCCTCCACATAAACCACAAAAATGGTGTTGTTGAGAGACAAAATTGTACTATCATGGATATGGTGTGATGTATGATCAATGATTCAAGACTGGTAAAGACATTCTAGGTAGAAGCAGTGAAAACTTCATTTTACCTATTAAACAGAGTGCCCACAGTTGCTCTTGATGGATTAAAACCACATGAGGCATGGTCAAAATGAAAACCATGCATTGTACACCTCGTAGTTTTTAGGTGTAAAGTGAGCATGTACATTCCTAAGAAAAATATATTTTTTATATATGAAGGTAAAAAATATATTTTCATTAGATATAGTAAAGAATCGTTTGGGTATAAACAGATGAATCTGAAGACCATGAAAGTATACACTTGTAGGGATGCAATGTGTTTGAGAAGAAATAAGTCGAGGATCCTTCCCCAAACTCACCAAATGTTCAAAGTACCCCTACTGTGAAGACATAATAAGTTCCCACTAATGATGACAGTGATGATTTTTCAAGACCACAACCCACGAGAACAATTCAATGTATGCCTAAATAGTATACTAACATGATTCAAGATGTAAAATTCGATGGGCATATAAAAACATAAACTCCTGATCCACAGAATTGAAACAAATCTCATGAAGATTTAAATTTTACCTTAATGAGTAGAGTTGTTAAATATGTTGAGCCATCTACAGTTCAAGATGCTCTACAATATAAAGCTTGGAAAGATGCTATGGATGTTGAGTACCAATCATTGTACTCAAAATAAAGTACAAAAATATGGGACCATTAACAAGTACAAAGTGATACCAGTAGAAAAGGGGTATGCTCAAAAGAAAGGTTTATACTACGAAGAAACATTTTCTCCCATAAATAAGATCAAAATGATTAGGATGATCTTTTCTCTAATTGCACAATTTGGATGAAAAGTTCACTAGATGGACATGAAAAGTGTCTTTCTCAATAGTTATGTACATGAAGATGTCTACATGAATCAACTCAAAGGTTTTTCCATACTTGAAGAAGAAGAAAATGTATGTAGATTCATCAAATCATTGTACGATCTTAAAAAGGATCCCCAATCATGGTATTTAAAAATTGATGAGCATCTCATTCAACATGGATTCTATAAGAATCCATATGATCCTAATATTTAACTCAAAAATTAAGGGGGATATTTTCATCATTGTTGTCTATGTCGACAATCTAGTGATCACTGAAAGCAAAGTGAAGATTATCGATGAAATGAAGAAAGATCTTAATTGATCGTTCAACATGACAGATATTAGACTAATACAATGTTGTCTTGGTTTGGAAGTATGAAAAAAGGAGAATCATATATATTTTTTAATTTGAAATATGCCGAGAATAGGCTCGAGAAATTTTGGATGATGGCTTGTATATGTAGACATAAAATCATGCATTTGGGTACACTTCTGGGTCCTAAAAGCTTGCTTGTATCCATATGATTCCTAAGTGATAAAACTATTAATTGATTTCTACCTTGGGCCTCTTTTATGTATTTATTTCTTTCTCTTTGGTCTTACACACCCTAAAACCAATTCTAAACTTTATTGATTTATCTTTCATGACTTTGGACACCAGGGCCCACATAGGATGCCAATGCCCATGTGCCTTTGTCCTTCTGGGTGCCTCGACCTCTTTCCACTTTACTCAATCTTTTTGGGATTCTTATTTTACTTATGGGTTGACCTTCTAGTTGTCAATTATGAAATTCAACCAAGGAAATCATATAAATACAAAACTATGTGACCAAAATAAAGGACTAAGTTCTAAACATCTATTATCATCACCTAAGGTTACATCCAAAGGCATTCTAAGAGCATTAAAGGCATCCATCTAACACTCATCAAAGGGAAAACGGGCTACATTTTCTGCATACATGCATTGGAAGGGAAGTTCATTTTTCCATCCACACATATATTTACATTGGTACATCTAGCTATATCCCGCTATAATGTGCACTTGCACAAGGGCTTCCTAGGGAACGATTATATCACACACTCATAACAATTACATGAAGTCTGAGATGTAGTACAACAATCGGTCATAAGTTCACTCAATTGGGTGATCACCAGGGTCATTCTGAATCCTCATATTGCATATTTATTTTTTGGGACTTGAAGTAGTTTGAGGGTTTTTAAGTTCATCTTATCTTTGCAGGTTACACGTGAATTCTATGATCATCTAGCAACATACAAATGACCAAAAATGACTATTAGCGACAACCTTACAACACCAAAAAATTTAGTTTCCCTCCATTTTCATAATCACAGGAGCCGAGTAGTAGACCCCAATGCTTAGGTGCCCTTGACCTAGTCTAGACGACCCAGTATAGGAATATCTGACAACTCTAGAATTTATTGTGCACAATTGCGATAGTATGCCCTTTCTTTTTTTCAATTTCTTAAGTCTCCACAGTCCCAACATCAAGCATAAATAAAGTAAGTCCTTTATTCTCTCTTGCACCTAGGTTTTCAAATTTGTTAGCTTATTTTCTTGTGTCATATTGTATCTAGCAGCTATTTATCATAGTTTACATCTATTACTCTGCAATTAGCATTTTACAAAAAGTTTGTTTTTGTTAAATCATTTGGTGAACCCATCACTCAAATTCCACCTTCTTTCTAGGGTTTCCTTCTTATGCCCATTACTCATAGTGGCTGTTTTGGATCTTTTGAGAAAATTAAGCTCCCTTCATCTTCCCGTAGGGTTTCTAAATCAATGGATGAATCTGATAACCTCTTTTCCAATTATCAAAATGCGCCTCTCGAAAACATTAAAACATATGATAGTGAGAAATCCTATGATAAGGACACTGATGTTGATCAAGAAAAACTCAAAAAGGTTATTAATTTTTGTCAAGACTTTGTGCGACAATCCCACTCATCTTTCACATATTATTCATGTTTTGATGGCTCCAAAAATTGCTTGAGATGTTGCTTCTGTACCCCTTGTAGGTTCTTCCTCAGCTGCCATGGCCTCCTCTCAACCCTTTCATATTCCTACTTCCATTCCCACTACTACCCCTACGATCATTCAACCTAATGCTTCTATTGCACAACCTGACTCTTCATCAAACACTTATGATTTAAATTCTTTATATAAGGATCTATAAAATTAAATTTTTCAACTTCAAATAGCTACTTATCGTGCATCTCCATCTCTTGATTCCACCTTACTCCTTCATACTCCTTTCACACTCAACCATTTCCACTTATGCACAAGTCCTCAAAACTTCATCACCCCTAAGATACCTACCTTTAATAGCCATGATGACCCTCAAGAGAATATCCAAGAATTTCACATGGCATGTCTAGATTATATGGATGATCATAATTTACTATAAAATATCTTTCCTAGAATCCTCCACGACTATGCTATGCGTTGGTTCTATGATCTACCAATGCCCTTTCGGTAACATCATTTACACATTTATCTGATGCTTTTCTCACTCATTTTTCAATAAATATCAGTTCTACGATATCCTATGCTCAACTTGCACAAGTGAAACAAGGATCTTGTTAACATCTAGCAAATTATGTGTTACGATATAAAAACAACTTAGATAATATGTCTAACGTACTCATAGAGTCTAAACTGCAAGATCTTTTTTACTAAAGTCTTTTGTATCCATTGTCAAGAGAGTCTCATCTTCAATACCTCTCCATCATTTGATCAGTTATTCAATACTATTAAGTTACATGAAAGTAAAATATTATCTATGGGAAAGCTCAAATATCACAATCAAGCTTCATCTTCTAATTGGTTTCAAAGAAAATCTAATTTCAAGCCATCTCTTAATTCCATTAAAGAAAAACCTATTGTTAACATTGTTTTTACTCCTAAAAAGAATTAATGGAAACTTCCAAAGCATACATCCACTAAATTTTTTTGCTCCGCATATTGTATTGCCACAACTTATTGAAAATAATATTATTAAGATTTCACTAACATTGAATCTTGATCCATCTCATCATAAGGGCCACAATTATAATGAAAATGATAGATGTGACTATCATCAATGTGTTGGTCCTTCAACTGATCACATTTTAAAACTTAGGTATCTCATTCAAGATCTCATCAACAATGATGAAATCGAGCTCCCCGAGCCTTTGGCATCTAAGCTGGTCAATGAAAACAAAAAGCTCAAAATATTCAATGATCCATTTCCTAAGCATGACAAACAAGTTTATGATTATGTAACTAATCATACATATCGTGTTGTGACCCTCCTTCATCAGGGGATCTTGATTTTCTAATTTATCATATTGATGTATCTCCACTTCTCATCACATTCTATGATCATGATTATCATGCTATAATATCTTCTAATGCACTCCACATCAATACTTTTATGATTTAACAAATATGGGAGCTTGTCAAACCCTAGATATTTTAGAGTCACATACGATAAATGCATAATGAAGTACAAATTTGACATAAGCAATAAGGAAATGGAAATTGAAACCCTAAGTCCAAAAGATGAAATAAAGACTTATCTAATTTCACAATTGATCTTGAAATACGCTGAAATAGAAAACTAATTAAATAGGAAGGAAAACTGTTGCAACCGAACCTATAAAATTGTATAACTTTCAGAACAAGATAGACTAAGGAGCCTGGAATGGGTCAGGGGCACCTAGGCACCATAGAATTCTTTTGAGAAAACCAGAAAATGGTTTTTCTTGTGTCGTACCAATGTCACTAAACCTCACTATTGGTCACCTGTATGTCGCATTATGTCCACATAGTTCTCCTGTAACCTAAAAAAAAATGATTTCCTACAAAACCCTAAAACACATCAAATCCTAAAAAGAAAAAGATGTAAATGGGGAGTCAGACTGAACCCAATGATCACCTAACAAAGTGATCTTACAACTGAGCACTGCACTAGATTTTAGACTTTATGTAGTTCTCATGTGTGTGTATAAGAATTATGCCTTAGGTGGCTCTTGTACAAGATGCACTTGAATAACAAGCAATAACTAGATGTAGCAATATAGATAGATGTGTGGATGGAAAAATGAACTTCCCCTCCTATGTGTGTATGAAAAAAATGCATTATGTTGTCCCTTGTCCCTTGAATGAAACTAGATGGATGCTTTGATGCTCTTGAAATTCCTTTAGATGAAAGCTTATGTGATAGTAATAAATGATTAGATCTTGGTCCCTCATTTTGGTCACATAACTTTATATTTATATGATTACCTTGGTTGAATTTTGCAATTGACAATTGGAAGGCCGACTCCTAATAAAATAAGATGCCTAAAAGATAAAATATGACCAAAAGGAGTGAGTAAAGTAAAGAGATGTCGGGGTGCCAAAAAGGATGGGGGTGCATGTGCGCTAGTATCCAGAGTCATAAAAGATAAATAAGTAAAGTATCGACTGTGATGTAGGGTGTAAGAGGCCAGAAAGAAGACATGAAACATAGAAAAAAGGCCAAAGATAGTTGTCAACTACTAGTTTTCTCGCTTATGAAACATATGAATAGTAGTATGTGGTCCTAGGACCTAGAAATGTACCCAAAGCACATGATTTAGTGTATAATTTTTCCCCCACTTTATGTTTTTGCGTGAATAATTGATAACATAAAGTAGATAAGATATGCGTACTTGATAACCATGTAAATCGATGGTGAAAGCGTGCAGAGGAGATAATAAAAAGTGTGGAGTGATAAAAATGAATCGTGGAAGCTAAGATAGGAAAGAGAAAGTGGACATAGGGGTGAAAAGAATAATGAGTTGCACCTTGTTGTGTTTGTACCTATTGTCATTGTCACTTGATGAAGGGCTGCTTCTTGTTGCGTCTTAAGGATAAACATGTAAAAGAAGAGAAAATGAGATTTCAAAGTCATGTATATGTGAAAAATTGGATCCAAGTATATGAAAAGTATATAAAAATGTGAAAAGGAACATGTGCACCTGATCCACGATGAGTGAACAAGATAGAAAGTGTCTTGAAAATACTGTAGAAGAATGAGGTTTTTGGGAGATCTCATGCCAATACCAATTTTGTGGGCGATCTCAAGCCAAGTGTGATTTTTTTGGGCGAGCTCACGCCACAACATAAAAAGTGTTGGGGAGAAAGGTCTTGTGTTATTCTCCATCCCTAACTATTTCCTGAATATTTATACACCACTATAGATGGTTTGATCCTTATTTGTTCTAGTTCAATCTAGTTTGATCCAACGTAAATAGAAAAAAGGAGATAACATACATGTTGATTGCTGGAGGACTGTGCCTGTTCTGTGAAAAGTGCTATGTAAACCATTCTAATTTGAGAAAGTGACTATAACTTCACCCTGGTCATAGGTGCCCAGGAAAGGTTACGAGTTCCCTAATGCTAGTATCTAGAGGTTGGCATTGGCGTTTTTGCTGTGATGAGGATCCAAGTTAGATTTTGATCCCTCTCTATACTGTAGACTGTGTTGTTCCTATACTGTGTAGGTCTAAACTGTGACTATGTACCGATGAATGGGGTGACTATTTCATGCAATGCACGCCCCCCTTGTTTAGGGTGCGTGTGATGTCACTAGGAGGATGCAACCCAAAGGATAGGACCAGATGTTGATCTAAAAATGATGCCATGCAGGGGAGGGAATGTGCATGGTGGAAACCAAGGAACATGCAAACAAAGTGGACAATGTAGACCACAAAAAATGGGTTTCAAACATAGGACATCACTCACAATATCATAAGAAAATTAGAGCCAAAGTGGAAAAAAATACAATGTGCACACAAGACAAAGGGAAAAGTCTGTAAATAATGACAACCAATGAAAACCAATATCAAATAAAGTATTAGACAACCATGGTGGAAAATATTTCCTGAAAATAAAATTTTGCACATGACACACCCATTAACATGTTAGAAAGATAAAAATTATGTCAAGACATGTGTATATCGATAGATTCGTGTACTAGTAAGAATATGAAGTAGCATAAAATGAAACAATAACACCTGTGATGTATATGAAAGTAGATGCCCCCAAGATCCACTGTGGGACTTACAAGAGGTATAGTGCCAATCATTCATGCTGCATGTAAGGATCGATAGAAATTATGCATTCAAAACTAGAGAACAAGTGAACACGCATGTGTATATAGAAAATATAATTACATACTAAATATTTGACTAGGAGAGTAAGAAAATTGTACATATGAGTATAAGTAAGAAAGAAAAATGTGAAACCAAGATATGTAACATGGTGTGAGTGAGTGAGGTGGGATGATATGTAATATGAGTGTGATAGGAGCAGTGTGCCCCTCTGAGTGACTCTGGATGAGTATGAGATGAGGTTCATTTATAAAATACCCCTTGGTAATCAATAATGAACCATAGAACAAGAGTCCATCATCAGGAAATAATTTTATAGTGTATCGCTAGAAATATATAACATGAAGCACATAACATGAATGATGAAGGAGGATATTATTATAATAGATCCCTTAATAGTCATGTAAGAATAGTAAGAACATGAGTGCATCATTGGGTAATGGTTTGAACTATGTGCTAAAAAGAGATGATCAATAAAGCATAGAGCGAAGAGAGTGTGAGTTTCATTTCAGATTTATAACCTCAGCAATCAAGTATGAACCATGGAACTAGAGTGTCTCATCGAGTAGTGTAATGTGTGAGAATTTTATGTTTGAAATATGTGTCGTGAATGCGTAGAGTGTAAAATTTATAGTGTGTATGATGTGAGGTTCATGAATTTAATATGCCCTCAACAGTCAAGTGTGAACCATAACATGAGAGTGCATCATAGGGTAATGACGATATAAGTTGTGTGTATCAATGTGTGTGATGCATGAGGAAGACTAGATGTGAATAACAAAGCATAATAGTAGAAATGTGAGACACCTGAGAGTGCTAAAAGGGGTGTTGGGGTTAGCACACCGGTTGTAGAGATAATATATCAGATCTAAGCATACATGAAAATAAAAGTAGATATTATACCAGAAGAAATATACAAAACAAGAGATATAAATCAACACTAGATTTAACATGGTTCACCCAATGTGGGATACATCCACTAAGAAACAAGCCAATTTATTATCCAAATCTTTGACAAGATATACAATTGAAGACTTACAATATTCCACACCTCTCAGATGTACAATACTTTTTTTCTCTCAAGATTTTGCTTCTTCTCCAAGAATTCTCTCTATCACAATTATTCTCACAATAATCAAGTTCTTCTTAATTCTAGCTTCTAAACCATAACTTTTATGCTTATATAGGCGTATACAAACTTAGGACACTTAACCATGCAATTACAATCAATAGACCTTCTTTAATGCTAAAAATAGATCTAATTCCCGAGAGTTAATTAAAAAACTCCTGCACAGGTAACCGATACCGGTTCCTCCTTGCCTGACCGATGCCGGTCCCTCTATAAATGATTATGGTTACTATGTTTTACAACAAGTTTCACATTTCATACTAATCTAAAGTAATTGAGCTCAACAACTCAACAATCTCCCACTTGGAGATTAATTACTGCACCATACCTGTGTTTCACCATTTTCTTTACCTTTTAAATGACGAAATAGATAAGAGTAAGGGCCAAGGAGGAAAACCTGTTAAATGCTAGTCGGTTGATGGTTGTTGCACGCGTTTTGACTTTTTGATCCACAACTGAATGTGAGAGATTCCTTTTGACTAGGAGGATGTACCTGTAATAGAAAGAAAGACCACCAAAAGATAGTTAAATGATATATGACAGTGGACTGCCTAGCATATGCTAGTTTCAGGAAGTGTGATACTTCCTAGATGGATGTTAATCCACTGTTTAAAACAAATTAATGTGAGAAATAAGTAAAATCCTACTATAGTGGATATGATTTAGGTATCTCATTCAAGTACAATAAGAAAATCCAATCACAATAGGCTAGGCTATAGTTGGATATGAAAGGTGAGGTATCTATCAAGGTTCTTGGGCTGATCAGGGACTGATTTCAAGTTATTTAGGTCAAATGGTAGGAGGTTTATTAGGTTCTGTTCTGGGTCTGGGTGTAAAACATAGAGACCAACGTTGGTAAGGTATGACCGATGACAGTTTAGGTAGAACTGACAACATTTTTGGATAACCGACGTTGGTATGGTCGAGGTAAAATAAAATTGAATAGATCAAATGGAAGGGGCTGATCTAGGGTCAAATGAGTTTGGGAAAGTGGATGAGAAGGTTTGTGGAGATCGCAGGTATACTCAGAAATGGATATTAGGTCAGAATGGCAATTTGGTAGTGTGGGTAAGGGAAATGGTTGAATTATAAGCTAATAATAAATGTGAGAATGAACATGCAAAGTATAAACTAATGACAAAAATGAAAAAAGTTAACTATAGTGAAATAGACAATGCTGGTAGAGATGTACTTAATGTGATGTAGATTTTGATGGCTGAATGGAGGTGGCTATCAATCAGAAGAATAGTGTTGAATATCATAACAGTGGTTCCCAGAATGATTTCATGAGTGCAATGCTTCAATATTTGTCCTGGTGATGGCTCTGGATGTTTGGATATGTGAAAGGATGATGGTTTCTCGTGCATGTACATCTGATCTCCTTTTCTTTCTCTCAGAATGTGCCAACCCAAAAACAAGGTTATTTAGGTGAATAAATGGTAACCGATGATGGTTCCAGGTTGACCATCATTGGTTTAGGGGTGATCGACATCGGTTAAGGTGATATTCCCTAGGATTACTAAAATGGGTACATCTCTCTAATTTCTTTTGGCCCAGTTCATTTCTTCTCATGGATTAGAATGAAAAATTCCATTCTAATGAGAAGGAATGTGGTTAGAGATATTTTAGGGATTTATTTTAGGGTTAGACCAAATCTTAGCTCATTAAGGCAAGTAAGACTTAGTTATTATTGGTTATGGAAACATGTCAAGAATAGGTCTAGGGTGAGGTGGCTAGATGAGGTGTCTAGGTGAGGTGGTGGGGTAGAAATTAAGGTAATTAGATATTAAATATTGTGAGGATATATATTAATTGAATTAAATTAATGGTGATGTGGGGTGGAAGGGGCCATGGTTAAATGAGTGTGCTTGAGCTGGTTATTTGACAAGGGACCAAGGGGAGTGTGACCTAATTTTTGTGTCTACAACCTGTACAACATCTTTCTTGGATCTTTCCTTAGCTTTATTTCTTCCCCTTCAAGTCTCAATCTTGAAGACCAACAAAAGTGGAGTGTAGCTCCAACTTCTCCTTTTCTAATGGCTTCGTTAGCATATCTGCAGGGTTCTCGCTTGTGTGAATTTTTTCTATATTCAACTGTCCATCCTCCAATACCTTCCATATGAAGTGATACCTCAACTGAATGTGTTTCATTCTTAAATGAAACACTGAGTTCTTTACCAAATGAATTACACTCTGACTGTCACTAAACAATTTTCAATCATTTTTCTCCTTTCCAACCTCTTCCATGAACCTAATCATCCATATCATCTCCTTGCTAGCCTCTATAGCTGCAACATACTCTACCTCTATAGTAGACAAAGTGACAATATTCTGTAATCTTGAAATCCAGCTAACTGCCATCCCACCTATTGTGAAAATATATCCAATAGTGCTCCTCCTACCATCCAGATCTCTAGCCATATCTGAATCAACATAGCCACATAATGAAATATATAAACCTCCATAACATAACTGCATGCTAGATGAACCTTTCAAATACTTGAGTATCCATTGGACTACTTTCCAATGCTCTTTACCTAGATTGACCATATATCTACTCACAACTCCCACTACATGTGCAATGTCTGGTCTGGTATAAACCATAGCGTACACGAGACTCCCAACTTCTGAATCATATGGCACTCGTGTCATGTATTTTACTTCCTCATGTGATGATGGAAACTATTATTTTCTTAATTTGAAGTGTCTAACCATAGTTGTACTAACAATTTTTACATTCAACATGTTGAACCTTTCTAACACCATGTAGATATAACCCTCCTGAGATAAATACAATTTCTTGTTCTTCCTGTCTTTGTGTATTTGCATGCCAAGGATTCTTTTTGTAGCTCCTAAATCCTTCATAGAAAATGTTTGGGGGAACTTTCCCTTAAGCTCACCAATTTCCTCCATACTAGATCCTGCAATAAGCATATCATCCACATATAGTAACAAAATAATATAGCTTCCATTTTCAAGCTTCTTGAAATAAAAAAAAATGGTCAGATTCACATCTCAAGTAACCATGCTCATGCATGAAACTATAAAATCTCATATACCATTTTCTTGGAGCTTGCTTGAGCCCATATAAGCTCTTTTTCAACATGCACACTAATTTCTCCTTACCCTTGACTTCATGCCCAAGTGGCTGCTGCATATAAATATCTTCATCTAAATCACCATGAAGGAAATCCATTTTCACATCTAGTTTCTCTAGATGCAAACCTTCTACTGCAACTAAACTCAATACAGTACAAATAGAAGTCATCTTTACAACAGGAGAAAATATTTCACCAAAGTCAATACCTACTTTCTGTGTAAATCCCATTACTACAAGCCTTGCCTTGTACCTTTTCTATCCACCCTCTTATTCCTTAATCCTCTAAACCCATTTGTTCTACACTGTCCTCTTACCTGCTGGAAAATTAACCAAATCCAAAGTCTAGTTCTATTCTAAGGAGTCCATCTCCTTATCCATGCTATGCTCCCACTGGATGTGGGTCTTATCCTGCATTGCTTCTTCAAATATTTCTGGTTCACCATTATCAATAAATAATAAATAAAATAGAGAAGGTATAAATATTTTTGAATGTTTACTTACCCTTTGTGACCTTATCATAGGAGTTTGGGGTACTAGAGGCTGAATCTGGACCTCCTGGAAATTTGTATCCAAATATGACAGTGACCGACATTGGTCACCTCTAACCGACACCAGTTCTACTAACCGATACCAGTTTTAATATTCTGTAGCCAATACCAGTTCTTCGATTGATGTCGGTTATGGGTCAACCGACATTGGTTACTGTGTAACACTATCAGTATTACTTTTAAATCTGAGAGTTAATTTTCATTCACAAACTTCTCAACCAGTTCATCCTTGGGTACCAAAATTTGATCCATGTACATTCTCTTTTCATTCCATTCAAAATCATGACTCCTAATAATTTTAGAATTCTCTAAATCTTAAAAATGGAATCTAAAATCACCAGATCCATAACCAATGAAAGTACATCGCTTGGATTTTACATCCAACTTTTTTCTATTTTCCTTATCAACATGCACAAAAGCTTCTGAACCAAAAAATTTAAGAAAAGAAAAATCTACCTCTTTTCCGGTCTAAGATTCCTTTGGTATTCCTCCATCTAGTGAACTTGAAGGCCCACGGTTAATCAAATAAACCACTGTATCAACTGCTTCTACCCAAAACTGCAAGGGTAATACAAAATGTATCCTCATATTTCTGGCACGTTCCATGATTGTCCTGGTCATTCTCTTTACAACACCATTCTCCTGTGGTGTTCTTGGAACCGTTCTTTCTCTACGAATCCCATTCACTGAACAATAATAATTGAAATTTTTGCTACATTATTCACCACCATTGTCAGATCTAAGGAATTTTAACTTATAATTTGATTCATTATCAAAAAGGGTTTTCCATCTTTTAAAAGTATCAAAAACATCATATTTACATTTAATACAATAAACCCATACCTTTATTTAGCATCATCAATGAAAGTAACATAATACTGGGATCCTCCATGAGAAGCTACTTGAGCTGGTCCCCACACATCTGAGTGTACAAGCTCTAATTTGTACTCCTTCTTAGTTACCCCAACTTTGAGAAATCTCACTCTCTTTTGCTTTCCAAAGACACAATGCTCACATAAATCAAGATCTAAATCTTTTAAATATGATAACTTACCCTTATCCTTTAAGATCTGCATTCCTTTTTGACTCATATGGCCCAACTGATTATGCCACATGCATGCATATGAATCTGAAGTAGATAATGCAGAAAAGGAATCAATAACATAGGTAGATAAATATAATGTTCCTACCTTCTTGCCTCTTTCCACAACAAAAGCACCCTTGGTGAATTTCTAAGAGTCTCCTGTAAAAGTAACCATGCAACCAGATTCACCTAGTTGCCCTGTAGAAATAAGATTCCTAATGAGGCTTGACACATGCCTCACATATTTTAATACCCATATATTTCCATTCTATAATTTTAGATGATCTTCCCCTTTACCAATAATACTGCAAGGTTCATCATCACCCAAATAAACATGCACAAAATTTTCCTAGACATAATTTCTGAAATAACCCTTATTAGGGGTTACATGGAAAGAAGCTCCTGAATCTAAAACCCATGATTCAATTCTATTATCTAAAGAAAGAATAAGAGCATCTTGCATTACCTCTGCTGTAGTAAGATTTACTTCTTTACCTTTATCTGGTTTTTGGTTCTCTTTATCCTTTGACTAAAAATATTTCTTTACATGTCCTTTCTTTCCACATTTCCAACAAGTAATTCCCTTACCTCTGGATTTAGATTTGCTATCCCTTGGTTTTGATTTCCTATTACTCTTACTCTTAGATCTCTCCTTCTGCTCGCCCTTGCTTTCTACATTCAAAGCATTCCCAGACGATGATTCCTCTGTACTCTTCCTGCGAATTTCTTCATTCTAGATTATGCTAACCACATCATCAAGCTTTAAAATATTATTATCAGATGTTGTATTACTAGCAACCATTACCAAGTTATCCCAACTATCAAGTAATAGACATAAGAATAAAAGTTCTTTCACTTCGTCATCAAATGGTATATCAATTGATTTTAATTGTTTTATAATAGATTGGAAATAATTCAAATGACTAGATGTAGATCCACCTTCATGCATCTTAGAACTAAATAATTTCTTCATCAAATAAACTTTATTTGAAGCACTATATAATTCATATAAATTAGCAAGAGATTTTAGTAACCCTATCGTAGAAGTCACTTCTGTAATATTGGAAGCCATAGATGCTTTTAGGCTCAATCTTATAGATCCCAAAGCCTTTTTGTCAAGAATATTCCATTATTCATTAGTCATGTTCGTAGGTCTAGACTTCTCATCCAAAGGTAAATACAAATCTCTTTGATACATATAATCCTCAATCTAGATCTTCCATAATTGATAATTTCAGCCATCAAACTTCTCTACCTTGTATTTATTTTCTTATGCCATTGTTGTAGTTCCCACTCAATCAGAAAACCCTCTATGAGTAAATATGTCAATGTAAATAACCCTCAAACAAAGATACGATAATAGTTGTTGGGGTTAGCACACTGGTTGTATAGATAATATATCAGATCTAAGCATACATGTAAATAAAAGTAGATATTCTACCAGAAGAAATATATAAAACAAGAGATATAAACCAACACAAGATTTAACATGGTTCACCCAGTGTGGGATATGTCCACTAAGAAACAAGCCAATCTATTATCCAAATCTTTGACAAGATATACAATTAAATATTTACAATCTTCCACACGTCTCAGATGTACAATACTTTCTTTCTCTTAAGATTTTTCTTCTTATCTAAGAATTCTTTCTCTCATAATTATTCTCACAATAATCAAGTTCTTCTTAATTCTAGCTTATAAACCCTAGCTTTCATGATTATATAGGTGTATACAAACTTAGGGCACTTAGCCATGCAATTACAATCAATAGATCTACTTTAATGCTAAAAATAGATCTAATTCCTTAGAGTTAATTAAAACACTCCCGCACAGGTAATTAATGCCGGTTAGACCTAATTGATGTCGGTTCCTCCTTGCCTGATCGATGCTATTCATGGGTGACTGATGCTAGTCCCTCCATAACTGATGACGGTTACTATGTTTTACCAAAAGTTTCACACTGCATGCTAATTTGAAGTAATTTAGCTCCACAACTCAACAAGGAGGAGAGTAAGTATGATGCCCCTCAAGTGTGCCAATACTGGAGATCTATGTGATGATGTGATAAACACCATGAAATTGTGGGAGAGAGTTATCTGTGTCATGATAAGAGAGACAAACAAAAAAAAGATAGGTAGAAGCAACAGTAGGATCATGCGATGTTGGCAGAGTTTGAAATATGTTCTGGCCATCAGTAGAAGGAGAAATTGGTTTGACAAAATGAATTAGAAATGGAAGTGGAATAGGATGGGGAGGAATATATAATGGTGGTAGTTTATGTGGGATTGATAACATTAGAGAAGACTCGAAAGGAGAAGAGGATGAACTGATGTTGAGAGGAAGTTTCTTAGGAGACTCTTGAATTTCTGTAGAAGGAACATTAGTAATGATGACATGATGCTCATTAGACATAGATGAATAATATTTAGGGACCCAATGAGATGTATAAATTAGAGATGAACATGTAGGAGCATTTTTTGTAGCAAATGAAATGAGACCATAATGCTTAAGGTGGCCAATTTTTCACTTAAGAGAAGAACAATCATTATCATTATGTCTATAGATTCGATGATAATTACAATATGGATGACCCTGATATTTTGAAAGCCTATAAGGAGGATAGAAATGAGTAGATGACAAGGTGATCAATTGATGAGTGAGGAGTTGTGGAAGAATATATTTTTTCTTAGTATTGAGATAAAACTTTAGAGGCGTTGGGAGAGATAAGATCCAAGGTTCATTGATATGAGCACATGTAAATGACATAAAATGAGGATGAGAAGAAGAACTAGCGTGATCCTGAGAAGCATACTTAAAATGTTGGATTTTATATTTGATAGATGTAATAATGGATTCCAAAATTTATCTTGAAATAAAGAATGTAAAGACTGAATGGAATTACAAGTTAATAGAGTCATTAGAGAGATGAAATAAGATGGCACTAACTTGTGAAGGTGACATGTTGATAGGGAGATAAATAGTGTCTAGGGTTTTGTGGAGAGAATATTTGCAATTTGAGTGCATTTGAAGAAATTGAAGCAATGAGGCTTTAGAATCCTTATGATCCATGAGAGAATAAAAAAATGAGGATCCAAGAGTGTTTGAATGACATGGGTTCACCAAATGATTTAATAAATATGGGAATTTGTAAAACTATAGATATTTTAGAGTCACACATGATAAATGCATAATAAAGTACAAATTTGACACAAGTAATAAGAAAATGGAAATTAAAACCCTAAGTGCAAGAGAGGGAATAAAATAATTAGCTGATTTCGTAATTGATCCTAAAGTATGTTGAGCTAGAAAAATGATGAAACAGGAAGACAGACTGTCACAACTAAACCCATAAAATTGTAGAACTACCAAAATAAGATGAACTAGGAGACATGGACAAGGTCATTTGTGCCTAAGTGCCAGAGACTACTTCTAGGTGCTTGTGTTTGCACAAAACCTTAGAAAATGATTTTTCCTGTGTCATACCAAAGTCACTAAACCTCACTATTGGTAACTTGTATATCACACTATGTCCACAGAGTATGCATGTAACCTATAAAACAAATAATTTCCTGTAAATCCCCAAAAAACATCAAATACTAAAAAAAATATGCAAATGAGGAGTCAGAATAACCCTGAAGGTCACCCAAAAAAGTGAGCTTACAACCGAAGACTACACTACATTTTAGTCTCCATTTAGTTCTCGTGTGTGTGTGCAAGAATCGTGCCCTAGGTGTCTCTTGTGCAATATGCACTTGAATAACAAGCAATAGATAGATGTAGCAATGCAGATAAATGTGTTGATGGAAAAATGAAATTCCACTCCTATGTGTGTATGGAAAAATGTATTCCATTTTCCCTTGAATGAAGCTAGTTGTATGTGTTAATTCTCTTGAAATGCATTTGGATGCAACCTTAGGTGATAGTAATGGATTCTTAGAGCTTGATCACTTATTTTGGTCATATAAATTTATATTTATATGATTCCCTTGGTTGAATTTCACAATTGAAAACTTGAAGGCCAACCTAAAAGAAAATAAGATTCCCAAAAGGAGCGAGTAAAGTAAAGAGAGGTTAGGGGAACCAAGAAGGATGTGCACACCTGGGCGTTGATGTCCTTTCTAGGTGTTGGTAATCAGATTCATAAAAGATAAAGTAGTAAAGTATCAACTGAGCTGTAGGGTATAGGAGACAAAATAAGACATGCAAGACATGCAAGACAAGAAAGAGGCCAAAGATAGATGTCAATTGAGAGATTTCTCATTTAGGAATCATATGAATAGTAGTATGTGACTAGGAATTAGAAATGTACCCAAAGCACATGATTACTAGTCTACATTATATCATATATTATACTGTTATTAACACCATGATCGATCCTTCGAATCCTATTGGTACAAGATCTATTAAACTCCTAGTTGCTATCAAATTTATGCTATCTCAAATATCATATTCAATTCCAAAATCTTATGGCTTCATCAAGATTTCAGTTAATATTGGGCCTATCACCATTCTTGTGTCACTTGGTGTGGCACCTTCAGTCGAAGGATATGACATGCTCTTAGGTTTTCCTTGGCTTCCTCCAACTAAGGTTATATTTTCCATGAATCACTTATGTCTCAAATTCATTCACAATAAGTAAGTTATCACTCTCAAAGGTGCTCCACCATCCACTATGTTGCCTCGAACTCCTTTTGAGGATGTCCTTTCACTAGATGCAACATCTAGGACCCTTGGGCCTCTCAAATATAAGGCACATTCTACACCTAGTTATCCCAATTGCACATGACCTACTCATTTTCATCAATCCACTAGTCCATCTTGTCGGCTTAATTCCCTTACTTAGGAAGCCCCTTCACATGGGAGTTCATCACCTTCTTTGAACCTCTTCAGTCTCCTCCACATAGATGTTCATCACCGCCTAGGTCTACTTCACATAGGTGCTTATCACCTCTTTGGTATTATTCATTTAGGTGTTCATCACCTCCTTGGTCTACTTCATATAAGCGTTTATCACCTCCTCAGTCTCCTTCACATAGACATTCACATCTTAGGCTTCCTTTATATACACATTAATAGTCTCATACACCACCAATCTTAGAGCACGATCAAACACATTTATCTCCTTGCACATCGAGTGGAGGACCCTTTCCATTCAATTTTTTCAGGTAGTAAAATCATCATCATATAATTTGGGGGGCATCATGCTTACGTCTCTCTTCCCCCCTCTTACCATCATTAGGTGTTTACCATTTCTACTCTTACGCTCAGTGCTTCATATTTAATCTTTCTGCGTATCATTACACAAATTGATACAATTTGTATCGTCATTACCCTATGACAAAATCTAGTTCCATGGTTCATACTTGATTGCTAAGGGTCTAAATATGAAATGAATCTCACCAGATTCACTCTTCACACTCTATGCTTCATGTTATATTTTATCTAGCACACACTTTCAAACCATTTCCCGATGACACACTCTTGTTCTATGGTTCATTATTGACTGTTGAGGGGTATTCTAAAAATGAACCTCATATCATACTCATCCACATCCGCTCAGGGGTCATGATGATCCTATCAAATTCATATTGCATTGCATTCCATCTCACTCATTCACATCACACTGCATATTTTGGTTAAACATACTCTTGCTTGATTATACTAGTTACATGTACACTTTACTTACTATGTTAGAAAAACATCTAGTATGCCATTATATTTTCTATATACACATGTGCATTCACTTGTTATTTAGTTGTGAATGTATAATTCCTACGTATATTTACACATAGAAATGATGTTTGGCATTGTACCTCTTATCGGTCCCAACGAGGCTCATGGGGGCATCTACATTTCTCCTCTTACACATCACATGTGTTACTGTTTCATTTTATACTACTTCCTATTCTTACTAGAACACTATTTTAAACTGATCTACACACACTTTGACATACTCTTTATCTCTCTAGCATTCTAACAGGTGCTTCATATGCAACATTTGTCTTGCAAGAACTATTTTCCACCATGGTTGTCTAATAATTTTCTTGTTATTGTTTTCCATTGTATGACATTATTTTCTGGATATGCCATTTGTCTTGTATGCATATTGTATGATTTTGGCCACTTCAACCTTGATTGTCTTGTGACATTGGGAACAGTTGGTGCTCAATTTCATCTCGCCCCATTTGTCCTTGAAATTATTCAATTTTTGGGCTCTGTCATCTTTTCTATCTCCCCGTATTGATGCATGAAAGCTCTTTCCTTCATTTGATTTCCATGATCAGTCCCTTCCTTGGTCGAGGATCAATTTAAATCCTAAGTTTGTTTTCCGTTCCTTTTTCCATGTGAAAGATTTGTAACTTGGGCATAAAATTGGGTTTTTTCCCTTCCTTCCATTTTCCACAGTCACGTTTTGTTTTCCCTGTCATTTTTGTCCCAAATATCTATGGAAACATGATTGTATGCAGCTTAGTGGATCATATTTGGGCCTTATATCATTTCCAAATTCTTTGTCCTTGAAGAAGGATTCATTTCTGGGCAGCAAATGGTGATCTTCCTACATTTTACGGTTTGACGGGTGTATTTTTCATGGTCAAATTCATATCTCAGCATATGTGGAAACGTGGCCCTTTCTGGTTGGTTACGGCTTGGGGGATCACTTTGAAACTCTAAGGCCTGCTTCAAACTCAAAACTTGTCCATGTGGAGGGCCGACGCTCATTTGAAAATTTGCCTTTTGGTTTGAGCTTGGAGTTGTGCCCAGGAGACACGTGGAGGTTTCTGCTACCTTGCCCAGACTTAGACATTTTTTCATGTGGCCAGTGCAGCTTTGGCAGACCATGGAAACGTGGAGGGATGACACTCATTTGAGGATCCACCTCAGGGTCCCACCTTAACAATTGTGACATGGAGACATGTGGAGGCTTCTACCGGTTCCACTCTATACTTAAAATTTTTAAAGCAATTTTGAAAGGCCTGGGACATGTGGAGGGATCGCGCCTATTTGGGGACCAGCCCCTAAATTTTATTTTGAAGAAACGCCAGGAGGACACTTGGAGGCTTCCGCTCACTCTACCTTTGCTTGGAATTTTCAATGGCCAAGGAAAAATATCTCATACCTTAGACACATGGCGCCTTCCATTGATCCTTCAAAATTTTTAACAAATCTGCCAGATTGAGACATGTGGTAAGCCCGTGCTTGTTTGGGGTCTCCACTTTTGGGGACCATCTCAAAATGTACCATTGAGACACATGGAGGTTTCCGCTGGTTCCTTTTTTACTGAGACTTTTTCAAAGGCCAAAATGCATTTTTCTTGGGCCCATGGCACGTGGAAGGCCCATGCTTGTTTGGAAACTTGCCCCTGTACTTCTCCTTTGCATTTTCACTAAGGAAACACATGGATGACTATAAAATAAAGTAGAGAAGGGGAAGAATCAACTGTTATTATGCATTTAACCTGTTTACCACCATTTTTTCTCCAAGACTCCTGGAGATGTGAATACACACTATTTTTCATCATTTTTTATGAAATTCCTTGTGATTTTTGTCTATAAAGTGCCATTGAATGGATTCATAACTTAATTTGTGAGTCCAAGGATTGTTAAGGTTGATATTTTGAAGTCAGAATTGCTCAGGCACTTGCAAAAATGGGAATTACCAGAGAAGATGTATGTGGGGCATAATTGTAGAGGAAAGAGAGGGAAAAGGATGAAATGATGGAGGTTGTAGGCACAAAATATGAAAAAGGTGTTGCCTTGAGGGTGAAAAGTATTACCTTTCAGATCCAGCTGTATAGAGCCTCTGGAAAATGATTAAAACGGGGATTTCTCACATGATAGAATTAGAATGATTAAAAGGACTACCAAAACATTGTGGCATGGCATCCTAGTCATTAGTCGAGGGCCTGAGAAATGTGATCAGTTCATAATTGGTCCACCTAGCAGCTTTTGGATGTGAATTTGTTAAACGTCACTTTCTGAAACAAATTGGTAACAAGAAAAGGTCCCTCGAATATTCTTCTTTTTTGGGGGGAAAATTTGGCATGAGTGAGTGAGTGAAATGTATAAATGTAATGAGAATACTCTTGCAAAATTTTGGGGGTTGAATTATTAAGAGAAAAATTTGAGAGAGCACATCTTCCTGAGAGACCAATCTAAGATACCTGGTTAATTTCTTCTGTGTTAGATTTTCTATCATTTCAAGTTGGTTGCAGATGTATAGCCATTGAAAAGCACTAAGATTTCTCTGGAAGGTTTCCCCTTCTGATGAATCTAATCAATTTTGAGTTAATTTGTGTCAATCTTGGAGCAATTTGTGTCTGATTTGTTTCAGAATGTCTGCAAGTAGTTTTTCTTATTCCTATTGCAATATTGTGTTAAAGTCCCTCCAAATCACACAAGATCTCTTCCCTGTGACAGTTTAGTGGCATTTACAATTTCATCTCAAGAAGAGCTTTCATCCTGTGATGAGAAAAACAATTTAAAATCACTTCATTGTCATTTGTTGATAAAGATTGTCTGTAAGCCTTCAAGTGTATCTTAGGCATGAGGAAGCAGGGGTATTTGATGTTTAATTGAGTCTTTTAGCTTGAGCCTTCATGTTAGATTCTCAATCTCCCACCAAAATTATTAAAAAATCATGAATCCATCCTGAACTACCCCTGTTTTCCCTATATATCCACAAAGAAACAAAATCTATTTACTAAAATATGCAGAACAATCAGGATCTCATAATGTTTTCAGTAACCTTAGCCTTGTTTTGAAAGTATCTCCATCTTTTAGAAGTGACAACTCTTGAGAGTTAAATTATGGAGTATTGATCATACTTTCCCAAGGTTTCTTCATAAAATTTGTGCAAAAGAAGGATATCTCCATATCCTTTATAAAAAAGAGGTTACACTACGGGTCCTCTCAACCTAGGTCGAAAGGCACTCCCTAAAGTAATGAGGATATGTCAAATCCTCTTGAAGGTGCTATCCATCTCTCCAAAAATATGAGTGACAAAGGGATAGTTAGATCTCATCCATGGCTACAAAATGACATACATCACGATCTATCTGTCTCTAAGCTCCGTGTCAAATCTGTGATGCTGCTTAGCTTGAAAAGGAGAACAAATTTGGATACCAACACTAGTGGCACTGTTTTCAGAGATTATTTGAGCTCTGAGATTTATTTGTGTAGAAAAACACTCATGGCACCGTTGCCGGGGATTATTTAGCATTTCCGAAGATTATTTGAGATCCTATATTTATTTGTGTGGCAACAACACTTGTGGCATCATTGTCGGGGACTCTTTGAAGTATTTGACCAAAGGTGTACACATACCAACACTAGTGGCACCATTTCTGGGGATTATTTGAGCTTCGATATTTGTTTGGGTGGCAACAACACTTGTGGCACCGTTCCCGGGGATTATTTAGAGTTTCTGGGGATTATTTGAGGTCCTAGATTTATTTGTGTAGTAACAACACTAGTGGCGCCGTTTTTGGGGAGTCTTTGAAGTATTTTAGAAATGCAATACATAAAGACCCTGGTAATAATTCTTACACATGTTGTGTGCTAATACATTGCTGAAACATCATTATCTATTTAGATCTGTAAGAATTGTTCAAAGTTGTAAGTTTTGAGTGTAATATTTCCATCTTATACAATTATTGCACTAAAATTTGTATCATCATTGATAAACTTGGGTAAAAGAAGAGAAGATCTTGTAAGCTTTGCATTGGTATTGAAAAACATTTGATATGTCTTTCATAGTGCATTTGCACAAACTAAGGTGAAAATCCTTAGTGGAAACTCCGTGCTGTTTAAATTCTTAATAAATACCAGTGTCTTAACATATATCAAGTAATATTTGTCATTAATCTCTACAAATCTGGAAAAAAGAAGACTTGTCTTTGCAAGGGACCCTAGTAGAAGGTTGTTTTAAGAGTTGGGAAAGTCTAATTCAGAAGGAAGAAGAATTTGGAATGTTGTTGGAGATCAAGTGTCAAGAAAAGAGATCTCCATTGGTGAAACTGATCAGCATGTGATTGAAGATTGCAATACTTCCTCAATTTCTTCTGAATCAGGTAGTCTCTTTGTTGAATTGAATTCTCCATCTGGATAGGGTCCTTTTTTGTATTTGAAATATTTACATCTCATTCTGTCCCTGTATTCTCCAAAGCTGATAGAGTTTCCAAGAAATAGAGCCTTTAGAGGGCAGTCATTCTAAGAATTGCATCCCTGTACCACACATACTTCTCACTCCTCGTCAGTTTGCATCTCCTCCAAGGTCACCTCCTCAAAATAATATGGCTCAGCCTCCACCAAGACCTCCATTTGTTGTTAATACTTTTATTCCCATCAATTTTAGAGGTATGGCTGGCTATCCAAATGCTGTGCCACAAGATGTAAGAAATAGATTGCCTAAGTTTCAAGGAAATAATGCAATCACTGGTGATCAACACTTGAAGCTCTTTGTTCAATATGATGAAGGACTTTGAAATAGAATTTGAGGATGGGTACATTAAATTGTTTATCCATACTCTAGAAGAAGATGCAAGGGACTGGTATAAATATTTTCCAGATAATTCCATTGATTCTTGGATAGAGATGAAGAACACTTTTAGATTACAGTATGGAGATAAAATCGACCCTAGGTTTCTTTTATCAGAATTTAAAAATATAAAAAATAATCCTAATGAATCAGTGCATGATTTCAATACAAGATTTAACAAAACATTGAGAAGACTTCCTGTTAATTTGAGGCCATGTGATGAATCATGTCTGATAAAGTATTCAGATGCATTTGATAAGAAAGCTGCTTACTATTTAAGGGATAAGAACCCTAGAACTCTGAGGTAGGCCTTTACCATGGCTCTGCAAATTGAGAACAACATTAAAGTAGTTGGAAAACATCCTAAGAGGGAGGGTGTTAAACTGATCAACCTAGAGAAGCCTCAATCAAGTAAGGTTGTGGATCTTGAGGAAGATGTAAAGACTTTGGCTGGAGCTGTCAAAGAAATCTCTTACAAGCTAGTTAGGGAAGAGAAAGGAATTGGATAAGGTTCTCAAGGTTAGCATAGGAAACAAGGACAAGATAGATTTGGAAATCATCCTAGAAATGATCAGAGATCTGATGACAGAGGTAAAGGACCCATGGGAGCTAGACAACCCCAAGCTAGGGAAAATAGAGTAGTGCCTAATCCTCTAAATGCTAGAGTTGCTGTTGTTGAAGAGACAAATGAAATTGATTGGTGTGACAAATGTTTCTTACCCCACCTGCCATGTGAAGTAGATCAGAAAGTTGAAGAAAATGATGATGATGATAACACTGATGATGATGCATGGTGGATTGCTCTACAAGCTCACAACAAGGAGTAACTTCAACTGAAGTAATAAGTGAAGAAAATGCTGTAAGTTTTTGGGATTGCATTCACCGGGTACCTCTTCTTCCTCCCTCTCATACTTTAGAAATAGATATGGTACAAGCTTTTGAACTTCCTAATAATGATTTTGAGTACCTAAGAGATCTAATGATTAAGAAGTATGATGGAGGAATCCCATTAGACGAGGATAGAAAACTATTAATGAATGCTATTGTTGCCCAAGAAAAAGAGTATAACACAAGAAGTAAAGCTGTCAAAGGGGCAGGGCCTCAAGCCAAACCAAAAATCCCAGTTCTCACCAATGTCCCAAAAGAAACTCCAAAGAAAGATGCATCTGGAAAAGGCCTTTTTGTCTCAAGTAGAACTGGTGTTCCCACCCATGCCCAAAATGTGAAAAATATTGTGCCATCCGATGAGTTTGTCAATCTTTCTCCAAATGCTACTTTGCCCAAATACATTCCTTATGACATTGCCCAAGTCTTGAGTCAGATCAAGATTTCTGTCCCAATTGTTGAATTGCTTAGGATTCCTGAGCACAAGAAGAGGGCCTTTGAGTATTTGGGATTGGAAGAAGATAGGAGTACCCAAGGTAGAAATATAAATAATGTAAACACTCCTCCTCCAACCATTGCAGACCTAGAAAATCCACCAACATTGGAGGAGATAGGTGAACCACTTGAAGTTTACTTGGGAACATCTTTAGTTGAGTCTCAATTAAATGTTGATCCATTTTTGACAACGCTGATTATTAAGGACAGACTGCTGCATAATTGTATGTTTGATTCTAGAGTATCATGCAATGTTATGCCTTTAGAGGTTATGAATGAATTAAACATTAAAGTGACAGTAGCTTATGGAAAGTGTACTACAATGGATTCTAGAGAGGTGCCAATTGTAGGATGTGTAAAAGGTTTGGTGGTACAACTTGCAGCTTATCCAGGTAAGAACTTGAAACTTGATGTTGTTATTGTTGATTGCCCTATCAAATGGGGCATGTTGTTATCAAGAAAGTGGGCTGTAAGTGTTGGTGGAAGTGCTCAAATGGATATGTCTTTTGCCACCATTCCAATTGAAGGCAGCCTTATAAATTAGTATGGAGAAAAGAAAATGTTATATCTTATTGAGGACCCCAACAATGCTTCTTATGAAGTATTGCATGTAGATATTGATGTTGATAACTCTGTGAGCTATGTTACTTTCAAGGAATATGAAATTGATCAATACAGGTATCATGAGTAGGATGATTTTCTTGAGACTTTGATGTTTGATGTAGCCTCAAAGGATGTTAAAAAACTTGACCCAGGCACAAGGGATAAGCCTGAAAAAATGTGGTCAGATAGTGACTTGGATGGAAAAGAGAGACAATCATATGACCAGCTATTAAAGACATATCAGAACTGCTTAGCATGGTCATATCCAGAATGGTAGGCACTTGAATATTTTCCTTGATTGTTTTCTTTGAATCAGGATGCTCGCCATTGTACAATGTATAGTCTTCTGGTTTCTTTTTTCTTTCGTGTTTTTCTATTTTGTTTCATCCTGGTCCTTGGCGGCCATTTTGTTAGTTTCTCATTCGTCCTTGGGGAGTTGGTTATTATTGTTCTACTCTGCAAGCTTATTCTTTGACTCTGTTGCCCAATGGTTTATTTTTGGCACTTGGTCTAATTTTTGTTCTTGTGGCACTCATAGGGAGTGCCCATCCCTAAGTCGGAACTGATGTTGGTGCTCAATTTGATCTCACCCCATTTGTCCTTGAAATTCTTCAATTTGTAGGCTCTATCGTCTTTTCTATCTCCCTGTATTGATGCATGAAAGCTCTGTCCTTCATTTGGTTTCCATGATCAGTCCCTTCCTTGGTCGAGGATCACTTTAAATCCTGAGTTTGTTTTCCGTTCCTCTGTCCATGTGAAAGATTTGTAACTTGGGTGTAAAATCAGGTTTTTTTTTCCCTTCCTTCCATTTTCCATAGTCATGTTTTGTTTTCCCTGTCATTTTTGTCCCAAATATCTATGGAAACGTGATTGGATGTAACTCAAAGGATCATATTTGGGCCTTATATCATTTCCAAATTCTCTATACTTGAAGAAGGATTCATTTCTTGGCGTAAATGGTGATCTTCCTATATTTTACAGTTTGACGGGTGTATTTTTCCTTCTCAAATTCATATCTCAGCATCTGTGGAAATGTGGCCCTTTCTGGTTGGATGCAGCTTGGCAGGTCACTTTGAAACTCTAAGGCTCACTTCAAATTCAAAACTTGTCCACGTGGAGGGCCGACGCTCATCTGAAAATTCACTTTTTGGTTTGACCTTGGAGTTGCGCCGGGGAGACACGTGGAGGTTTCCACTGCCTTGCCCAGACTTAGACATTTTTTCATGCGGCTGATACAACTTTGGTAGACCATGGACACATGGAGGGTTGGTGCTCATTTGAGGATCCACCTCAGGGTCCCACCTTAACAATTGCGACAGGGAGACATGTGGAGGCTTCCGTTGGCTCTGCTCTATACTTAAACTTTTCAAAGAAATTTTGAAAGGCCTAGGACACGTGGAGGGATCACACCTATTTGGGGACCGACCCCTAAATTTTATTTTGAAGAAGTGTCCAGGAGGACACTTGGAGGCTTCTGCTCACTCTGCCTTTGCTTGGACTTTTCAATGGCCAAGGAAAACTATTTTGGACCCTAGACACATGGCGCCTTCCGCTGATCCTTCAACTTTTTTAACAAATCTTCCAGACTGAGACACGTGGTGAGCCTGCACTTGTTTGGGGTCTCCACTTTTAAGGACCATCTCAAAATGTGCCATTGAGACACGTGGAGGCTTCTATTGGCTCCTTTTTTACTGAGACTTTTTCAAAGGCCAAAATGTGTTTTTCTTGGGCCCAGGGCACTGTGGAAGGCCCGCGCTTGTTTGGAAACTTTCCCCTGTACTTCTCCTTTGTAGTTGCACCAAGGAAACATGTGGACGGATATAATATAAAGTAGAGAAGGGGCATAATCAATGGTTGCTTGTGTATTTCACCTATTTTTCTACCATTTTTTCTCCAAGACTCCTGGAGATGTGAATACGCACTATTTTTCATCATTTTTTGATGAAATTCCTTATCATTTTTTTCTGCAAAGTGCCATTGAATGGATTCAGAACTTAATTTGTGAGTCCAAGGATTGTTAAGGTCAAAATTTTGAAGTTGGAATTACTCAGGACTCTTGCAAAAATGGGAATTACCAAGAGAAGATGGATGCGGGGCAGAACTACAGAGGAAAGAGGGGGAAAAGGATGAAATGATGGAGGTTGTAGGTGCAAAAGATGAAAAAGGTGTTGCCTCGAGGGCGAAAAAGATTACATGTCAGATCCAACTATACAGAGCCTCTGGAAAATGATTAAAATGGGGATTTCTCACGTGACAGAATCAGAATGATTAGAAGGACTACCAAAAAGTTGTGGCATGGCATCCTAGTCATTAGTTGAGGGCCTAAGAAACATGATTAGTTCTTAATTGGTCCACCTGGCAGCTTTCGGATGTGAATTTTTTAAACGTCACTTTCTGAGGAAAATTGGTAACAAGCAAAGGTCCCTCAAATATTCTTCTTTTTTGGGGGGAAAATTTGGGATGAGTGAGTGAGTGAAATGTATAAATGTAATGAGAATACTCTTGCAAAAGGTTGGGGGTTGAATTCTTAAGAGAAAATTTGAGAGAGCCCGTCTTCCTTGAGAGACCAATCTGAGATACTTGGTTAATTTCTTCTGTGTTAGATTTTCTATCATGTCAAGTTGGTTGCAGATGTATAGCCATTGACGAGCACTGAGATTTCTCTGGAAGCTTTCCCCTGCTGATGAATCTAATCAATTTTGAGTTAATTTGTGTCAATCTTGGAGCAATTTGTGTCTGCTTTGTTTCAGAATGTCTGCAAGTAGTTTTTCTTATTCCTATTGCAATCTTGTGTTAAGGTTTTCCGAATCACACAGGATCTCATCCCTATGACAGTTTAGTGGCATTTGCAATTTCATTTCAAGAAGAGCCTTCATCCTGTGATGAGATAAACAATTTAAAATCACTTCATTGTCATTTGTTGATAAAGATTGTCTGTAAGCCTTCAAGTGTATCTTAGGCATGAGGAACTAGGGGTATTTGATGTTTAATTGAGTCTTTTAGCTCGATCCTTCGTGTTAGATTCTCAAAGATTGTGTGAAACCATGCTGATCTGGGCCTCCATTGAAGCACACCTTCTGGTTGAAGGAATATCTTAGCTATTCTAATTTTTTTTGTCATTTATGAGTTTCCAATGTTGTGAAGTCTCTCAAAGATCTGGTATAATCAACTTTATCCTGCTTAATCTCCCACCAAAATTATTAAAAAACCATAAATCCATCCTGAACTACCCCTGTTTTTCCTTATATATCCACAAAGGAACAAAATCTATTTACTAAAATATGCATAACAATTAGGATTTCATAATGTCTTCAGTAACCTTAGCCTTGTTTTGAAAGTATCTCCATCTTTTAGAAGTGACAACTATTGAGAGTTAAATTATGGAGTATTGATCATACTTTTCCCAAGGTTTTCTTCATAAAATTTGTGCAAAAGAAGGATATCTCCATCTCCTTCATCAAACAGAGGTTACACTATGGGTCCTCTCACCCTGGTTGAAAGGCACACTCTAAAGTAGTGAGGATAGGTCAAATCCTCTTGAAGGTACTATCCATCTCTCCAAAAATTTGAGTGACAAAGGGCCAGTTAGATCTCATCCCTGGCTACAAAATGACATACATCACGATCTATCTGTCTCTAAGTTCCGTGTCGAATATTTGATGCTGCTCAACTTGAAAAGGAGAATGAATTTGGATACCAACACTAGTGGCGTCATTGCCAAGGATTATTTGAGCTCCAATATTTATTTTTGTGAAAACAACACTTGTGGCACCATTGCTAGGGATTATTTAGCATTACCAGGGACTATTTGAGATCCTAGATTTATTTTTGCGGAAACAACACTCATGGAGTCGTTTTCGGGGACTCTTTGAAGTATTTGACCAAATTTGTACACATACCAACACTAGTGGCGCCGTTACTGGGGATTATTTGAGCTTTGATATTTATTTGTGTGGCAAAAACACTCGTGGTTCCGTTGCCAAGGATTATTTGAGCTCCTAGATTTATTTGTTTGGCAACAACAGTAGTGGCGCAGTTACTGGGGAATCTTTGAGTATTTTACAAATGCAGTACATACAGACCCTAGTAATACTTCTTACACATGTTGTGTGCTAATACATTGCCGAACATCATTATTTGTTCAGATCTGTAAGAATTGTTCTAAGTTGTAAGTTCTAAGTGTAATATTTCTAGCTTATACAGTTATTGCACTAAAATTTATATCATCATTGATGAATTTGGGTAAAAGAAGAGAAAATATTGTAAGCTTTGCATGAATCTAGTATTGAAAGACATTTGATAGGTCTTTCATAGTGCATTTGCACAAACTAAGGTGAAAATACTTAGTGGGAACTCTGTGCTGTTTAAATTCTTAATAAATACTAGTGTCTTAACATATATCAAGTAATATTTGTCATTAATCTCTACAAAGATGGAAGGAAGAAGATCTGTCTTCACCAAGGACCCTAGTAGAAGGTTGTTTCAAGAGTTGGGAAAGTCTAATTCAGAAGGAAGAAAAATTTGGAATGTTGTTGGAGATCAAGCGTCAAGAAAAGAGATCTCCATTGGTGAAACTGATCAGCATGTGATTGAAGATTGCAATACTTCCTCAAGTTCTTCTGAATCAGGTAATCTCTTTGTTGAATTGAATTCTCCATCTGGAGAGGTTCCTTCTTTTGTATTTGAAATATTTGCATCTCACTCTGTCCCTATATTCTCTAAAGCTGATATATTTTTCCAAGAAACGGAGCTTTTAGAGGGCAGTCATTCATAGAATTGCATCCCTATACCACACATACTTCTCACTCCTTGTCATTTTTCATCTCCTCCAAGGTTACCTCCTCAAAATAATATGGCTTAGCCTCCACCCAGACCTCTATTTTTTGTTAATACAGAACTAAACACAAGATGTACCATCTGCAGTGGTGCTTATTCGGGAGTAGTCATGGAAAACAAGTAACACTAGACCTCTCCTCCAAAAAATCTTCTTCTATGGCATGATATAACCCAAAACACTAGCACTTGGCGTGAGATCACCCAAAAAGCTCACTCTCCTATATTACTTCAGGAAAATTTTCTATCCTTTTTGTAGACACCTATAATTTGGTCTACATGATCTTATTACTAAGATCATACTAACTATCCTAGTATTGTGCTAATTTACTACACTACGCTAGTAAAATAATCTTTCTAACCCCTTATAAACCTTCTAAACCATGCTAATCTCTCTCTAACTATCTATTATAGTCTTATTTCCCTTTGATTAACCTTGTTTAGGTTAATTAACCCTCTTATTGACTTGCTAAAAAGGATTTGAATTTCTAAACAAATATCTTACCTTTCCAAAGAGCCACTTAGCTTCATAAAATCCTATTCACGCCTCTAAATAGGTTTTTCTAAAAATCAACTTTTTGACTTCCTTTTAGTTCCACATTCATCCAAAACATCCTTTTCTCACATCCAAATACTATAAATAGAGGGATACCCCTCCCACCTTTTCCTAATAACTCTCTCTCTCTCTCTCTCTCTCTCTCATTTCTAATTTAGGTCATGCTTAGGTCGTTTAGAGTCATTTCATAGTTTATTTGAGCTATTTACTTGTTATTTGCTAATCCTTTCAAAGCTTTAGGTAAATGGGCGAGTCCATTAATGATGAGCTTCCATTCTTAAGATTTTGAAACATCAATAAACAAAAAATTGATTGCTAGGTTTTAATAGGTTCACTTATAGATAGCTTTCATGGAGTAGAGAGATAATATAGTCATGTTTAGAGGTTGATTGCTTGTTTTAAGCTTTATACATACATGCAAATAGGTAGCTCTTTCTTATATATAATATGATGGTCATTTGAGTTTTTTGTTCCAAATATTTTGGGGTTTCTTTAGAGGTTCTTACCCCATTTTCATAGCTTTTGCAAACCTTTCATTGCACACATTTTTCACGCCCAGTGGGAGTTACTCAATTTTCCTCTAGGAGCCTTTTCCAAGATTTTGAAGTTCACTTTCATGCTTTCTAAGGAGAAATAGCTTGTTATTCACTTGATTTCATTTTTTTAAAGTAAGCTAAATCATCCTTGTTCATGCATATTTTTCTGGGTATAAAATGGAAATAGGTTTCTTTGATTAATAAATAACCTGTTTGACTATTGAAAATTTTCATTTCCACAAATTTTGTAGGTTTTATATGGGGTAAACATATGTGTCCTAAAGGGGTGTGTCTCTATCAAAATCCTAACGCACCTATTGAACTAGCCGCACACGTGTCTAGTTGTATTTTTCACTGACATGTCATTTACAAAGGGTCACATATCTGTTGAACTATCGGTGTGTCCATTGACTGTCACACGTACTCGTGGCTCTGGATGTGCAGGTGCATTTTTGGCATACTGTGCTGATTCATTTTTTGGTTGGAAAACGTACCCGTCATGAAGGAGGTGTCTCCATTGAAATCCTAGTGTACCTATCTCCTAGCCCATGTAGGTGTTGGACCTTACTGTCAAAAATTTTTGCCACACGCACACGTCGGTCTGGGCACATATCTACTGGATAGAACGTGCATGTGTCGTTCTGGGCATGCAGGTGTCTGAGTTAAAAATTAGAATTTATCTTTGAGCTGTAAGATCAAATTTTCTAAGTTTGTTCTGGTTGTTCGTAGGTTGTAACAAGTGATTGCAGGTTTCTTTTTTATTTTGTTTGACTAATTTAGTTGAAGTGTTTATTTTCTTAGTTAGAAAGATATTTTCGAAGTGTGTATGCTCTTCCCTCGCACCTTCTAGGTGATCTTGGGGATCAAAAACACTTCTAAAAACCTTCTTTTCACTTTCAAAAATACTTACTTTACACTTCCTAATTGGATTGATCTTTCAAAATTAGTTAAAACGAATTCTAAATTTTACAAAAACGCTTAAAGTATCTTTCCATAAAATTTTTTTAGTCAGGTTTCCGCATTGTGTATGATCTTCCTTCGTGCCTTTTGGTGATCTTAGGAATAAAAAATAACATGCACATTCTCTTTCTTGATATCATTATTTGTTGTGGAAAATTAATAAATCTTTACATGTAGGGCCTAACATTTTTCGAAGAAAGGAGTTGCAAAAACAAAACCCTCTAATACATGTTTTCATACAGGTTGCCAATCAGTGTGCTACGCAAAACCACATTAAGTTAAGAAATATAAACAACAAACCACTTTACATCACACTATATTACAGGTTTTGGAAAAGGGTACATACCTATCTGCTCAACTAGAACATAACCCCTTTGGCATAACGCCTTAAGCTATAACAATGGGGGTGGGTCTAGGAACCTCAAGTAATCCACCATTGAGTAACCTCATGGATGAAATAGGAATCGTTCCACTTACCCACTCGACTAGATATTAAATTGTAAGTTAGAGTCAAAGTTTTCCTTATCACAACCCTAGTAATGATACAACTGAATACACTAGTTTCTCATTATATCAGAAAGGGGTAAAGTAAAGCTAAAATACTCCCAAACTAGTCAGTGTGACTCTTTGGGTAAATTAAGCTCGCATTTAGAAAAAATTTTGACACCTAGTTGTGTGATCTTATTAGGAAATCCATTCTATCTTGGAGCCCTCTTTGCTAGTCCATTATCACATCTTGTTGAGCCATCACAAAGTGACGACTTACTTGGAGTTTGAACCTTGTTTTTTGAACAAGGAAACAAGCCCAATTGAGTTAGATCGAAGTGTTTTTCATCACGAAATTAAATGAAGTATCACTTAGCTTGGTTTCTTTCTCCCCTTTGGACAAGGTGAAACTCTGCCCAAGTGGCGCTTAGTTTATTTTCATATTTTGATCTATACCCTTGCATTCTTGCTACCCATTTGGGGTGAGAAATAATCATACCCCATATGTCTTATCAAGGACAATATTCACCACTTTTATTTTTCTATTTACGCCTATCCATGTTTATGGCTGGGTTGTTAAATGTCTAAAGTGTGCAAATAGGTTTTCGTGTCTTTGATAGCCCTTTGATCTTGATTTCAAGATCGTCTTCATTGTTATGATTTTGGTTCATCATTATTTCTCCTTAAGTTGTTATTTTTCCTGCATTCTAGCCATACAATTTTGGTACTTACATCGTGTTTTCAATTTTGTGAGAACTTGGTATAAGTCCCTTTATTGTATGGCTACGCTTCTCGCACAACTAATATAATTCTTTCTATACTTGTACCTAGTTTCGGTTCCAATGTCATCTAAGTCTTTTGAGAGTGTCGATATTACCTTATATATACCATGATGACATCATCTTGATACTAACACCTTTCTTTCTAGGTTAACATGTTGAGATAGTGTTGTTACACTATCCACATTCAAAACTTCCATTTTTCAAAAAACTTAGGTTTCATCGGCATTCAAACTAGTCTTAGTATATCTCGTAGGGAGATCACGTCAATATAACTTTAGTACTTAGGCCTTGTTAGTACTCTAACTCGACCTATTTATTAATAGGGTATTGTCACTATCCACTTTTAAACCTTCATCGAAATCATAGTTTGAGGGTAAAGTCTTGCTAAATGACAGTTTGAGTGATTGTTTGATTTGTTAAAATGTTCATATGATTGTTATTTAAATGATAAATGACTGCATAACATTACATCTAGAACACAATGGGAAATTTTTGCCATCAGATGACTTACACAACATATGCCTAGGTTTCATATAACTTTTAAGCCATTTAGACAAAACCTAGTATAACTTTGACTAGTAATGCCAAGAATCACGAAAATGGCATCTAAACCAAACGAGCATGACTTAGAAGAAAATACTTTTGAATCCTTCCTATTTAGTGGAAATAACTTAGCACCTCTATTTTTTTAGGTTAAAGACATAGAACTGTTGGTTGATCATAGCAGAGAAGAATCTAATTCTTCTAAAGAACAACATAAGTTTGACCTAGTTTGATTCGATGATCTCCTTTATTATAACAAAGATCAAGTACTCACAAGAGTCCTATAGTTAGGAGATAAGCTTCCACAAGAACGTGAAGTGGAGACTAAGATCATTAATCGTAAAATGGAAGAGTGACCATCCCTCTTAGACATGGATAACCCCTTTGATGTAGGGTATGCTTCTACTTCTGGAAAACATCACAAAAATGTTTAAGAAGACCCATCAAAACCAATTGGTGATTCGTGAAGACCTTACTTTAAGGCTTCATGCAAAGTAAAAATTGAGCATGAGCACAAAGGTTCACTGCCTCCTAACTTTGACAAGGAAGACGATCCTTTAGTTGAAGAAGAGATCCTTCAAAAACCAATATTGAAAATAAGTCAAAAATGAGAAAAATTAGGCTCTTCAAGTAGGAATGTGCATAAATACAAACTCAAAAAAATCTAATGAGTTTCAATTTGATCCATATGATGACACAACTTTTAAAGTTGCTAAGGTAAGTAGACCAATATCACCTACCAAAGAGTAACTCATTCAACAAGATTTACAATAAATGAAGAACACACTTACTACGCTACAAGAAGGTAGCATAGGACACAGTAGTAAGTACTTATACTTATTCCTTTGATAATGACATGTTGTGACAACCATTTCCAAAACATTTTTCCATTCCTAAGTTCAATAAATATAAAAGAAAAGGTGATCCTCATGATCACAACAAGGAATTTTACATGGCTTGTTAAGAGGTCGCGTACAATGATAATTTTTAATACGACTATTCCCTCGTATCCTAGGAGCACTAAAATTAGAATGGTTCTTTAGTATACCTAATGGATCCATTACAACATGGCCCGCACTAGCAGAAAAATTCATGTGACGTTATTCCTTCAATATGGAGAATGATATCACGATGAATGACCTTTGCAATGCAAAATAGAATCCCAATAAGACCTTTGTGAGATTCTTATAAATATGGCATGGATTGGCAAGTCAGTTTCCCTTGTTCCCTTCTAGAAAAAAACTAGTAACCATATTCATTCCTAACCTAAACCCAAAGATAGCCTTTCATTTCCAAATGCACTGCGGATCTAACTTTGAAAAAGTTATAGATAATGGTAGTCAAATAAAAAAATCTCTCATCGTGAAGGGTACACTTAAACCGGTCATCAAGGACAAACATGAAACAAAACCCTCAGATAAACCAAAATTCTTCAACAAAAACAAACATGTCATTGGTGATGGCATTACAGACTCCAATAGAGTCCAAACCATATAGACTGGTCTGATTTTAAATCTCTCATAAGGACCTTGCCCAAAGGCACCCACAAAACATACGTTTACGCCACTAACAGAATCACTATCTGCCATACTTAAACAATTAGATGTGGTAAACATGGTGTAGTACCCAACTATGACAATACCATATCCAAAGGATGCTCCAAAACCTTGGTTGGTTAAAAGAGCATGAGTACTATGATTTCCATCATGTTAAAGGACACAAAATAGATAGGTGTGCTTGAGACTACGACATTATATAAAAGACCTAATCAAAGAGGGAAAAATCACCGTAGATTTCCCCTTGACTAAGGATAGGGTCCCAATGAGAAAATGGGTATCTTCAAAGAGACCTTTCCTAACCATGCAAATAAGAAGAACAACTCAACTAGATCACAGAAAAACTTCCAATGACTATAGGACTACTACTTATATGTATCCAACTAATGATAGTCCATTTGATTCACTTATAGGATGTATCCATTCATCTGATGAATAGGTTAATACTATTAAGATCTTAGAAACCAAGTTGTGTAGTAGGGACATGACACACTCATTTGATCATACCAGATCCCCTACCTATCCCGCAGGAAGGTCAGTAAAACTTAATAGATTAGTTAGAGAAGACACCTGCTAGGATATCAATTTTAGATATCCTCAAAATCTCTACTGCTCATAAAAACATATTGTATAAAATAGTTAGAGTTTGGGAGTCTCCATAGATGTAGATCCCACGCACCTTCAAGCGATGATTGCACACCTTGATTCCAATGATCATATCACTTTTGATAGCTCTATAATCCCGCATAATGACCCAGATCACAACTTAACCCTATACCTAGAATTAGTTGTTACCCATCGTAAGATTAAGAGAGTACTTGTGGATGATGGATCAGGTTTTAAATATTTGCACTTTGAAGTTGGTTAAGTAGTTGGCCCATTCAGAAATAGATCTAGGGGCTAAAAATATTACAATCATAGCTTATGATAATGAGGAATGTGAGTCAATAGGTATTATAGTAGTTCCTATGGAAGTGGGGCCAACATGTCACGATACAAATTTCCATGTCTTTGACTTAGATCTTCCTTATAACATGCTCCTAGGGTGCCCATAGATCCATGCCATGTAGGCCATTCCTTTAACATTCCATTAGTGTATTAAGATGTGCCATGAAGGATAGATAATCACCATTCAGGGTGATCTAGAGCCATTCACACATTGCAGGGCATTGCATAATTTTTATCATGCGGCCTATGAATGTACTTCTGTGGATATTGTTGTTCCTTTACAAATAGAAGCTATAAAGGAGAGTGTGGATCCAGATTCACTCACTCCTTGTAATAAAAAATTTCCTTTGTTGGTCAACCCTTTCACATCATAGGAGGAAACATCAACAAAGTATGGCCCGGGTGAGAAGTTTACTCTTCAATAGGCCTTACTGATATAAGATCTCTTAGTATCATCTAGGACATGGGGAAAACCTTACTTTCAATTCAAAAGCACTGGAGATAGATACCCTAAACCCTTTGAGAGATTCATCCCTAATGGTCTCTTATCTGAGGAAAATATGTTAGAATATCCCACTAGAAGAGTACTTGAGGGTACCATGGCCTCATGCCATTAGGCCCCACAATATATCAAAGGCCACCATATGATGTACATCATGGGATATGATGGGTTTGGATGTGGTATCAATGCACAAGGATGGTTAGAACCCATTCCTATCCCTCATTTCAAATCCAAATAAACATGGTCTTGGAATTAGACCTCATGATGATCCACCCTTTGAGATTGATGCCACCTCTTCTGAACATGAGGATGACTCATATCATTCAGATAGCGACACAAATTCCCAATGTAGCCTCTACAAGGATCTTGCCTCCACTAACCTATTCCCTGATTCAGTTGTTTTTACCTTATCTAGATCAAATTCCCAAACCAATGATCAAGTAGCCCTTATATATCAAAAACTTGTAGATTGGGATCAACAACTTCATGTGCCACATGATTTCTTTGAAAATGACAAGGCATTCATAGAGTTCATGGGACTCAGGGATTCTATTCTGACTAGGGATCACAAGAAAGGATTTGAAATAAAACTAGATGCTTGCACATACTTCAGAGAAGAAGCAAATATGTGTGGATGCTTGAGTAAGAATGTTGTAAGCAAGAATAAGGATATGCTAGGGAAACCTTGTGGGAAGAACAAACACAAGTCTCATAGTGACAAACTTTTTGAGACCCTAGTGGATAGGAAAAATGAAGAAATCATAGAAAAGGTAGAATATCTTTATAAAGATGACCTCACACCACCTATCGAGGTTGATATTACTCTTCCCCCTGATCCTATGTGGATGGAGGATGCTTCCAAAATGCTTGTTGAAGAAATGATTAGTGTTAACATTGGCTCAGAAGAGGAACCTAGAATGATAAAGTTGGGAGCTTCACTCTCAGCTCAAGAACATAAAGTTTTTGTGGAACTATTGAGAGAATATGTAGATATATTTACATGGTCATACATATATATGCCTAGTTTGGACCCATAATTGGTCATGCACAACCTTGTTGTGCACCCAGATGCCAAACCCATTAAGCAGAAATTGAGAAAGATGCACCCCAAAGTTGAACTACTTGTCAAAGAAGAACTTGAAAAGTTATTAGCTGCTGATTTCATTAAACCCATTGACTATTCAAATTGAATATCCAACATAGTCCTAGTTTAGAAGAAGTCTAGTTGGCATAAGGATCTGCACCGAATTCTGTGACATTAATAAAGCATGTCCCAAAGATGACTTCCCCTTACCTAATATTGATATGATTGTCAATTCCACTGCTGGTTATGAAATGTTATCCTTAATGGATGGTTTTTTAGGTTATAACCAGATATGAATTGTAGAGGAAGATCAACATAAGACAACTTTCATCACCCCTTAGGGGACATTTTGTTACAAGGTCATGCCTTTCGGACTCAAGAATTCCAGGACCACCTATTAACATGCAATGATAGTCATCCTCCATGACATGATGAATGACATCATGGAGGATTACGTTGATGATATCTTAGCAAAATCCAAAAGTAGAGGAGAGTACCCTCAAGTGATGAGACACATTTTTCAGTGTCTCTAAGATTACAAAGTATGCTTGAACCCTAAGAAGTGTGTCTTTGGCATTTTTTCTGGGAAGCTCCTTGGTTTCATCGTTTCACAGAGAGGAATAGAGGTGGATCTTGCAAAGGTTACAAATATCACATAAATGCCTCCACCTATAAATCTCAAACAACTAAGAAGTTTACAAGGAAAGATACATGAAATCAGTCATTTCATTTCATGGCTTACAGATAAGTGCCATCCAATTACACATCTCCTCAAGAAGTATGTTGCATTCAACTAGGGACCAGACTGTCACAAGGAATTTATGCACTGCTTAAACAATACCTTGTCAACCCACCCATACTCATGTCGCCTACCCCAGGCGAACCTCTCCTATTATACATTTCATTTACCCAATTTACTATTGGTGCACTGCTTGCCCAATATGACCTAGACCACAGAGAAAGGGCAGTTTATTACCTTAGTCACACCTTGATTGCATATGAAATAAATTACCACATAGATTGAAAAGGCTTTCCTAGTAGTTATCTTTGCCTTTTAGAAACTGCTTCATTATCTCCTTAACAATAAAACCAAGTTAATATCCAAAGTTGACCCTCTCAAATACCTTTTATCCAAACCCACCCTTACAGGATGAATGACTAATTGGATCATTCTCCTAAGTGAATTTGATATTGAGTTTGTTAACTAGAATTCATTAAAAGGATAGGTATTGGCTTATCAGTTGACATAAGATCCTCTACCAAGGATGGAACCTTTGTGTCTGGATCCGTCAGATACATCCATGATGTATGTTGAAGATTATGTGGAGTGGTAGGTCCATTTCAATGGATCATTCACCTTCCACGGATCAGGAGAATGAGTTGTACTCATCACCCCCACAGGGGAGGTTATTCCAAGGGCATTTTGTTTGGGATTTCCATGCAATAATAACATTACAGAATATGAAGCACTCATTTTTGGCCTCAAGTTGGCTATTACTTGGAATATCATACATCTATGAGTCATTGGTAACTCCCAACTTATTATTAAACAAGTTAATGATGAGTATAAGGTTAAAGATGAAAAACTTATTCCATACAAGAAATTGGTTGAAAAACTTGAAGGAATAATTTATACAGATTTTTTTTGAACAAAAACCAAGGTCGCACAATAGATCAACAAATGCCATGGCTACTATCGGATCACTATTACGTATTCTACCTTAGGCAAGTAAAATTCCCTTCTTTGTAGAGAATTTACGAGTACCCACATATGATATGCCAAAGTCATGTTTGGCATGTGAAGTTGTTAGTCCCTTCTCCCCTTGGTATGACCCTATATTTAGATACCTATAAGATGGCACATTTCCCCCAAACATTACCCATTATGAGAAGAAAGCTCTTATCTACCGTATAGCCTGTTACATCCTCCTAGGAGGCACCCTTTATCGTCATGGATACGATGGGAATTTTCTTCATTGTTTGAATGTTACTGAATTGGTCCATGCTATTGAAGAAGTGCACAGAGGCATTTGTCGAGCACATACCAGTGGCATGGTCTTGGCTAAAAATCTCTTGAGAGTAGGCTATTATTGGCCTACCATGGAAGCAGACTGTTGTAACTTTGTCAAGAAATGTGAACTATGCCAAAAATATGGCAACTTGATACATGCACCAACACAGGCTTTACAGCCCATTGCGACACCTTGGCCATTTTCTAAATGGGGCTTGGATCTCATAGGAAAGCTCCATCCTTCTTCTTCAAATGGCCATACCCACATTATTACCACCACCAAGTATTTTAATAAATGGGTAGAGGTGGTGCCTCTTACTTATGTCACTGGTGCAACAAATTTCCAAGTTCATTATGAATCACCTTATTTTCCACTACAACATCCCCTCCACCATTGTCACAGATAATGGTAAGTCCTTCAAGAATAAAAAATCAAATTAAGACATTGTGCTAACACTTCCAAATTCAGCTCAAGTGAGTCTACCCCCTGTTACCCCCAAGGTAATGGGAAAGTGCATGAGGCTACCAGTAAAACTATTTTACGGATCATGGAGAAAATAGTAAGTAAGACTGTTGTAATTGGTATTTATGGATACATCATGCCCTCTAGTCTATCTTGAACTTCCATCCGCACTCCTACTGGTGTGACCCCATATTCCTTAGTCTATGGACACTGAAGCCATCATACCCTTGGAAGTGGATCTTCCTATTGGAATATAATGATTAAGTGGTCTAGCTAACCATTAATGTATATGGGTCCATCACTAATATATAGGTTAATATGTGTAATAATATGAAATATTTACATTTCTATTATTAAATATGTTAACCTAGGTATATATTGTCGGTTAAATATTTAAAATCATGAAATTATTATATTTATAATATTAAATATTATAAACCTAGGTATATGTGTCAACTGATAAGGTTAAAAAGGTGGGTCGGGAGACCAATACCTGACCACCTAATATAAAAAGGACTCTAGGTCCTCATTTGATATGTTTGAATGAAATATCAAAGGTGAATATTATTTTTACCCTTGTGATTAGGGTTGAAAGGAGGAGGTAAAGAGTTACTGGATGTAAATTTGGTTCTTGGAAAGTAAAAGGTTATTTCAACAGTGGTTTTTACCCTATTCTGGGATTTACCACTATTAAACATTGTGTCACTGTGTTCAAATAAAACTCAAATGGTATGTATTACCCTCAAGGTAATGGGAAAGCATGTTATGTAATTTTATTTATTACAGATTGCATAATGTTTAACATTTAATGTTTTATGGTTTATGTTAATATTTAAATGCATTACTAGTTGATTAAATTCACTAATAATTAGAATCCTCTAAATTCTAACACTTCCCTCCCTGAGAATATCTCTCTGGGGGACTATCTTGATAAGGATGAAGACTATAGAGTTGCTTAGCTAGCAGAGCTAGAGTTGTTGGATGAAAAAGTGTTTGAGAGCGCTTAATCACCTAAAGGTTTACCAGAACAAAGTATCAAGAGAATATAAAAAATGGATCATTCATCATGAATTCAATGTATGAGATCTTGTTCTAAAAGAAAATCAGAAGAACATTGTCAAGGACAGAGAAAAGAAAGGTAAGTTTGAGGCTAATTGGTTAGGGCCTTATGTGGTGGTTGCTAACTATGGATCAAGAGCTTCTAAACTCGTATACTAAGATGGTGAAGAGCTTCTAGAACCTATGAAATACTATGCATCTAAGCTGTTATATGATCAATCATGGTATAAATATTAGAAAATACCTAAAAAGTATAAAAAAAAAAAAAAAGCAAAAAAAATTAGAAAATCAAGAAAATAGTAAAGAACAAGTAGGTCGTACACATGTGAAAACCACACAATTATGGCACATTGGGCAGGTCCTTGGGTGAAAAATAGTTTTCAGCACTCAAGGAGAATTCATTGGTCACAAGCTACTCTTACATCTGGATGAGTAACTCTCACCACTATCTAGGATTAGTTTCCTTTGTTAGGTCTAGGAACCCTACCAGGTCTATCTTCACCAAGCCGTGATCTGGCTTATTTGTTCTTATATATGTGTGAACTTATTTTCCTTTGTATATTCCCATCTAACGTTGCGGGTACCTTCATATTTCACTTTCTCGAACATATATGCATGGCATTCTTCCTTTTGTATATTCCCACATCACACTTGGGGAATCCACGCTTCTTTCTACTTGTACATTACTTTCAAAACATGACCTTAGAAAATACAAAAACATTCAGAAATAAATGCACAAAAATCTAAACATTCAGAAAATCCCCCTTAGGAACGAAGCTACACCAACTTTGTATAACATTGTCTTAAGGAAACCTCAAAAACAATGTGAATAGTAGCCTTGAAAACTTATCTTTCAAGATAACCCAAAAACTTTAGAAAATATATCAATGTTGTCCCGCAAAAACAAGGTAGTGATTAGATTGATTTTAATTGGCGGTTTGTATAGTTTTGGTTGTAAGTATCTTTTCATGTTGTATGATTTAAATTATGGTTCATTTTCTTACCTTAAACTCAATCTTGTTTGATTTAATTAGTTCTGCATTGAGTTCATTTTTAAAAATATTTCATACTTGTAAGATATTGATGTCTATTCATCGTATGTTGTATGCATCTATTATGATTCATTTTACTTACTTAGATTGGATACCAATTTAATTTGTTGTTAAAATTTGCATGAATTCATTTCTAGTTGCATATTATTGAATAGTTTTGAAGATGTATATTTGTTTAGTTTTGTTAATTTTTTCTTGTGTGTGTTTGTTTACTGCACATCTGTTTGTTATCACATCTATCATCTATCATTCATCACATATAAACATCATCTAATACATCATATATAAAAATGCTAAGTTTTACATCATGCATGTATACTAAGCTAATCATCACATATTGTATCATCAATGGGGGCAAGAGGGGTTGCGCATGATCACAAATCTATCCCCCCCGCACCAATATCATCTAAATATCATCCCAAATGCTAACATCTACCAAGAATATCTTGTGTCCAAAACATATGATATTATTTGAAGATATATCATCAATATAAAAACATGTGGTACACCATCACTATCTAGCATGAAATATACATAGGAAATGAGAATCATACATCACCATGATACACTCATACATCTATAAACGTGAATCATCATCATAGAGCATATAAAAACATGACAATATAAACCATCGAATGTCCATATATACATATGTAAATATCTGTCTCAAAATAAGATATACATCATTGATACAAAATTTTCCATCTAAAGGGCATGAATCAAAACTGAGCCTTCATCAAGAGGTATAATAAAAAAATGATACATCGGTACGTACATCGATCAAAATCAGCCTTCATAAGAGGCATGTATACATACATATGTCAGTACAAAAAGAGAGAGTCAACCATGACTCTCGCCCTCTTCGAGGCTGCCTGGTCTATGACATAGAGGAAAAAATGATAACTGATGTGATGGGAAGGCTCCAAGATGTACCACCCTACTGTCCAACTGGTTGTTGTACTGATCTAACCGACCGTCCTAACCTCCGTGATCTAGAACCTGTCATTGCTCACATCTAGCTGATCAAATGGTGTAACCCGCTGCCCTGCTAGAACTACTCGGTAATAGGTGGCCTTGTAATATGAGGCCTCACCACTAGCTCTCATGATGTCCTGAATCATCTCTTATATCCCCAAAAGTAGTGGCTACCTATATAACAGAATCTCGCTCCCCTGTCAGTCTACCCATATCAGCATGGGCCTGTCTCAAAGCGACGGCCTGTCAATCTCTGTCCACTATAATAGTCTGGACCTGGGCCCGTGCATGATCTCTTTGAATGGTAATACCTTGACACCTATGCCTGAGCCTAGGTCCCATTGTACAGTGACACCCTATGCATGTGTCTGTGCCTAATGTAGGAGGCTCAATATCTGAGCACCATATGCTGCTAGCTACCTAATCTATTGCTACCATGCTCCTCCATCCCCACCCTGAGTGGCCTGGCTCTCGCCTAGTCTCTCTCTGCTGTCATGATATGTAACTGTGCCCTGGCCTGATCTCTCTCAGATCTACTACCTGTAACTGAACAGACTATCACCGTCTATAGTTGCTACTAAAGCACATCTAACTGTCCATCATCTCCACCACCACCTAGAGCATGAGGTGGTAGATCCTTTGTTGTGGAAACACCTGCTGTAATGGAACATATATCCCCACTGGAATGCCTACTGGAGGTAACTCTATATCTAGGATCCTGGAGCACATGTCTCTACCTAGGCCTGGGCCCTCTGTCTGTGTGGCTGCTGTAGTGGAGGACCATGTCCCCCACCCCCCATCATGATGATAGCTATCGAAAGGATCATCGTCATCATCATCCTCATCCTCCACTCGTCACCTCCACCATCAACCTCCACCCTCATCACCACTACTAGGAGGCCCCACTAGAGGTGCTCTAACTCTGGCATCCTACGCTTCTCTTAGGAATCATCAATCGACGAGGTAATACTGTGTGGTACCATGGAGCATACTCTGGTGTACAACTCATATCTCTAACTTGTCTCAAAGGTACCCACATAACTGGCACCGTCCTGTAAATAGTTGGCCAAGGCTTTGTCTTTGGTGATCTGTGGACCCATGTCAAAATACACTCAGGCCCTACGAGCATACCACATAACTAGCCTCTCAATACATCCTATGTAATGCCAAACTGTCTCTGACACTGATCAACTTTGTAAAACTCTCGTACATATAGCTATGGTTTCCCAACATAAAATGCTCCACTATCACTATACTCAGCTCTAGGCCATCCTCAAGGCCACTGGAAGTGTCTATACGACCTCCATACTACCGCGTCCTATTGTAAGTCATCATAACTCTCAGTGGTAATGGTAGGTGTCTCCCATATGCGGTCACACATCATCACCAATTGGAACCCAATCCATAGCAGAAGGCTCCTCTTATGAGCTCAGGACCCTCAATACACCTGTGGGATAACCAATAGACAATGTGGTCCCACGACCCAAATTTGAAGTATCCTGACAGGTCCTACCATCTTCTGATGATAGTATGTGATCAAGTGTAGGTCCCAATATAAATGTGCCAGTATGCACTGGCCCCAATAGTATGTCTTATCCATCAATCAAACCGCGTATCACTCCAATGAGATTGAGTGGAAATGAAGCTCCAGTTTTGTTAGGGAGTTAAAACTCCACTAACAAAAGCCATCAGATATACTATGACCCAATCAAGCTCAGGATCCTCTATACACCACAATAATCTAACTATCATCCCATGACGCACATATAAAGCTAGAATACCGAATAACTCTAGAATGCACTGATCAATATCAGGCTGGTGACTTCATGTACTGAATCAACTCGCCTTGGATGGGGACCCACATAATACGCCATGCCTCCTCCAAGGTAATGGTGATCTCGCCAGTGGGGAGTCAAAAGCACCGACTCTTGTTATGCCACCGCTCGGCTACAACTGTCAGGAGGCCATAGTCTAGAGTAATTTGGCGCATATTGGCCACGTAGGCTAGCCCCGTAACATATAGAAGGATATCCAGTATCCTCAGATCATCCTCACCAAACTGCACCTCTATTGCAGCCAGGCGACCATATATCTCTCTCTGGTGTGGAGGACGGGTAGTATCCGTTGCGCACAAACAAATGATACACACGTTAGGGTTACATTTTTGTCTATTTCTATTTACTTTTCTAGTAAATTACTCTTTCATTCATCTAACATACTAATTTTCACTTTCTTCTACAACAATCTAGTCTATTTTCATCTATACTTGGCTATTTGTTTTCAAAGGGTAAGTTACGTACTTTTCCTTGGCGCATGCGCCTATTTCGGTGCATGCACGGTTGTTTCAACACATACATGCCCAACACGTGTGTGCACCTTCCGTTTCGACGCCTACGTGCAACCCATATTAGCGCATAGGTCCCCCCTTCCTACACCTAGTCCCCCTACCTACATAGGACGCATACGCACCCAGTCCAATGCCTACGCATTGGACTGCTAGTCGATGCGCCCGCGTGCGCATCTCTGTTTTCCCCTGCCTGACGCATGCACATCCCCTTCAACGGATACATGTGTGAGTACCCGTATTTTGATAGGTATGCCTATGCATACCCGTGTTTTTGATGCATGTGCACACACACATACATCAAAATTCACCCTAAACTAGCCTAAAACACGCTAAAATGTCATTAAATGCTAAAAAGACAAAGCAAAGGATAGGGCACTCATGTAGGGTCCATCCGTTGTGTCCTGAAGGTACTTCCGGATGCAATATGCTCATCTCTTCCTCCTCGGAATTCTCGCCATCTCACTCCAATGTTCTCACACTCACTTACGGTAAAATTTTGCAAGAGTTTTGCTACAAATGAACTGGTCGTGATTGATTTACCCCCCCTGGGTGGGTATATTAGGCTGTCGTGATGTCCTTGGGGCATGTTATCTCCATCATGATCACTCCAACACTTCTTCTCTTCACTAAAATATTATTTTTATTAAATTAATTATTAATTTTAAAAAAAATAATTTTCCACTACATTGGGGCACTATTTACCACCTAACGCTTATCTCTTCACCCTAGGGGCATTTTTAAATATTTCCAGGCGCTTCTTGTCTTCTATTTTATCTATCGCCATGATTATTTTTAAATAATTATTATTGGCCCATTTGTCTTCTCGCCGGGGCATATTACTGCTACCCGACGCCCGTTCTCCTCACTCTGGAGCATTTTTGCATGCTTCTCGGAGATCTTCCATTTCTTAAATTCTTCTGACCGATCAAAAATTAAAAAATTAAAAATCATCCAAAAATCTAAAAAAAATCATAAAACCTTTGAAAATGGACTAAAATTGGTAATCAAACTCATTTGCAGCTGAAATATGTGTCTCTCGCACGACGTTCATCTCATATCTTGTTGGCATTTCCACGCATATTGAGACAACTCATGGATCCTCTAAATCTCCAAACCATTTACAAAAGATATGTTTCTTACTTCGTCGATACTCTAGGGCATGATTTTCCTGGTATTGTTTCGCTGTGCACACTACTTTTTCATCGAACCTAAGTGTCCTCCATCCTTTCCCTTGCATATACAAATTTCTTGAGGGCATCATTTTAAACCCTTTATCATTTATCAAAACATTTGGGATTGCAACTCGATAACAAAATATTTGTGTAACCGTCTTAAACATTGTTGGTTTGAGTGTGTGTGATTGTACTTATTTCCATGTTAGATGAGTTTGTTTGCTTCTTCATATTGCATTGCATTCATGTATGTTGCATGAAGTTGGTTGTTTTTAGCAATGAACAATTTTTTTGTATCGTGGCTTTTTTATGTCATTTTACGTTTCTATTCGCATGCTCATATTTTAATAAGGACCGATGATGAAGATTGCTAGCAATATGATGAATAGAATTGTTTATATAGCAATGCCTTGTGGATAGCTCAAAATCCCTTTTCTTGTTATTTTCTCTTCTATCTCCCCTTTCTTCACACTATTCTTTCTTCTATCCTCTTTTTCGATCGTTGATCACGTTCCTCCATCACCCCATCGACACTCGAGGGGGCATCCTTCATCCTACTAATTTTTCTTCTACCCCTTCAAAATTTTCTACTTGTTTATGCTTGTCTACTTTCTTTGAAGTGATGTCGCACATCACCTCAAAGAGGGGAAAATGTAGACACCTATAATTTGGTCTACATGATCTTATTACTAAGATCATACTAACTATCCTAGTCTCGTGATAATTTACTACACTACGCTAGTAAAATACCCTTTCTAACCTCTTCTAAACCCCGTAAACCATGCTAATCTCTCTCTAACCAGATTCTATAAGATTTGTTTCCCTTTAATTAACCCTCTTATTGAATTTCTAAAGAAGGATTTGAATTTCTAAAAAAATATATTACCTTTCCAAATAGCCACTTAGCTTCCTAAAATCCTGTTCACACCTCCAAATAGGTTTTTCTAAAAATCAACTTTTTGACTCCTTTTTAGTCCCACATGCATCCAAAACATCCTTTTCTCAAATCCAAAAACTATAAATAGAGGGATACCCCTCCCACATTTTCATAAGAACTCTCTCTCTCTCTCTCTCTCTCATTTCTGATTTAGGTCATGCTTAGGTCTTTTAGAGTCATTTCATAGTTTATTTGAGCTATTTACTTGTTATTTGCTAATCCTTTCAAAGCTTTAGGTAAATGGGAGAAGCCATTAATGGTGAGCTTCCATTCTTAAGCTTTTTGAAACATCAATAAACACAAAATTGATTGCTAGAGCTTTAATAGGTTCACTTATAGATAGCTTTCATGGAGTAGAGAACTATTATAGTCATGTTCAGAGGTTGATTGCTTATTTCAAGCTTTATATATGCATGCAAATAGGTAGTCTCTTGCTTATCTCTAATCTGATGGTGATTTGAGTTGTTTGTTTCGAAGCTTTTGGGGTTTCTTTAGAGGTTCTTATTCCATTTTCATAGCCTTTCCCAAACTTTTCATTGCACACACTTTTCACTCTTCACAGATCAGGTGCACACTTTCCTCTTACTACTTTTTACACACATTTACATTATTTTATATACTTTTGCAAGAGTTTTCATAATACATGAATTTGAAAAATATTCTTCTCTTATTTTTTAGGTTCATCCTTAATACACAACAATAAGCAACCCTACATCAAGAAAAACAACATGTATAACACAATATAGTACTATATACTTTACCCCTAGGGTCACTTCATCTTTCTTAGCTTCCACGCTTCATTTTTATCACTCCATGATTTCACTTGTCTCCTCGGCATGCTATCACCATCACACTCTACATGGTTATCTGGTACACATATATTGTATACTTTATGTTATCAAGCATTCGATCAAAAAAATAAAGTTGGGGAAAATGTAGACAAAAAATCATGGACTTGGGTACACTTCTAGGTCTAAAAAGCATACTTATATTCATATGATTCCTAAGTGAGAAAACTAGTAATTGATTGTTGTCTTGGGCCTCTTTTCTATCTTTATTACTTTTTCTTTAGTATTACACACCCTACAACCTAGTATGAACTTTATTGATTTATATTTCATGAATTTGGACACCAGCATCTAGGTGCCCTCCTCCTTTTGGGTGCCCCCGACTTCTTTCTACTTTACTCGATATTTTTGGGCTTCTTTTATCTTTTAGGCATCTTATATTCTTAAGGGTCAACCTTCTAGTTGTCAATTATGAAATTCAACCAAGGGAATTATATAAATACAAAGATATGTGACCAAAATAAAGAACCAAGATCTTAGAATCTATTATCATCACCTAGGTTGCATCCAAAGGCATTCTAAGAGCATCAAAGACATTCATCTAAAACTCATTCAAGGGACAAGGGACTGCAATTTTTTGCATACAAGCATAAGAAGGGAAGTTATTTTTACATCCACACACACACACACACACACACACACACACACACACACACACACACACACACACACACACACACACATTTACATTATTACATCTAGCTATTGCTCGCTATCACATGAACTTGTAAACTGGATTCATAGGGCACGATTATATCATACACTCACAAGAAATACATGGAGTCCTGAGATGCAGTGCAGTGCTTGATTCGAAGTTCACTCAGTTGGGTGACCACCAGGGTCAGTCCGACTCCTCATATTACATTTTTTTTTTTCAGGATTCGATGTGGTTTGATTTTTTTACAAGTCATATTATCTTTGCTGGTTAGAGTAGAATTTCGTGATCATCCAGTGACATACGGGAAACCAAAAAATGACTATCAATGACAACCATGCGGACACCAAAAAAATTAGGTTCTAGCCCATTTTCGCAATCATGAAACCCAGTAGTAGAACCTAGTGCTCGTGACCCAGTCCAGGCGCCCCAGTCTAGACATATCCAACAACTACAGAATTCGAAAGTATTTCCTTTCTATTTATCAGTTTCTCCATTCTGCATAGTCCCAAAATCAGACATGAATAAGCTAAGTAATTTATTCTCTCTTTTACACCCAGGGTTTCACATTTATTATCTTATTTTCTTATGTCATCTTGTATCTATAAACTATTTATCATAGTTTACATCTGTTACGCTACAATTAGGGTTTTACCAAAAGTTTATTTTGTTAAACCAATATACCCATTACCACACATATGGAGACAAGACTTTATTTGTCTTTTATAGATCCATTTCCATTGGTAAATGCAACTCTCTATTGAAAGTTAATTGGGAGTATCATTTACCTGACTTATACTAGGCCATATATTAGCTTTGCAGTCAACTGTCATTCATAGTTCATGCAATAACCCAAAGTTTTCCATTTGAAAGTAGCAAGGAGGGTCTTGAGATACATTAAGGGCATTATGGATTTTTTCCTAAAGTACAAGAAGAATGATTGATTCTTCTTGAATAGATATTCAAATTCAGATCATGCATGTAAACCATTGATGATAAGAAACCCACTTCTAGATTTGTATTATTTTTGGGATCTGGTTAAAAATCACGAGGAAGAAAGAAACAAAAATTTGTTTCTTGATCCTCTACAGAAGATAAATATTGTGCTACAGGTGGATCTGTCTACAAATTGATATGGATACGTCACATACTTGAGGGACTTGGAATACCAAAGGAAAAATCTACCACCTTATATGTTGATAACAAAGGTGTTCTAATTTTTTTTGCAATCCAATGTTTCATGAGAGGACAAAGAACATTTAGGTATAAGTACATTTCATCCACGAGAATGTTTTAAGACATGATATTTAGCTCCAATATTTCCCAACATCTGAAAAATGAGAAAATATCTTCATGGATTCACTTGCACGTGACAATTTTGAAATGTTTAGAGAGTTCCTCTCCTCTTATCTTAAGGGAATGTAAATTAAAGGGGGGGGGCGGGGCGGTGAATCTTAGATATAATCTTAGCTTATTTAAATTTTTCATTGTAATAGTCTTTTTACTATTACCATAGTTACCATAGTTAATTGGTTAATTGTATTATTATATGGTTTTATTGTTGTAACCATGTAATTGTATTATTCATTCACGTATGCATTTTTAGCTGGTTTGTTACACTATAAAACCAAATGGTTTGTTTTTACATGGATGTACAATACCTATAAGTAGTGTAACCTCATTTTTTCTCTATAATCTATTATTCCTAATTAATATAATATCAATAGGATTCCTTCCTATTTCTCTCACATCAAGCACCCTTTAATAAACATTACATTCTAGATTATTTATGTATATCCAGCCTTCTCTTTGAAAAATTTGAGACTTCTTATATAATATCATCTTGTTTTAAAAGTTATCTTGTCAATATGATAAGTAATCATGGGCCACATGATAATTATGGATATCACATACCATGCCAATTGGGGCCAAGTACAGACCCTACTATTAGCATTATCTTTTGTTATCAATTTAATTTTATATTTCAATAGTCCAAATATCATGTGGTTATTGATTGTATTATTGGTCTTAGGTAGTTTTGTATTGAATCTCATTTATATGTTTGATTTTTGATGATTGTGTTAAAGAACAACCCACTGGGTATTCATGTCATATAAATAAAAGGATGTACAACATGGAAAGGGAACATTTAAGAGGACCACCTTGTGTTGTGTGAATTGTATTAAGACTTATACATTATGCATACAATTTGTTATTGTTTGGATACTGTGGTATGGTTTGTCTTGAAATTACTAGTATATTGACACTATTATTGATTGTCTAGTATCTATGTAGACATTATCTATTTCCTTTTTTTTGTTGATATTTTCACATGCATACATTACAAATAATATATCTAGATTTAATTTTCCTACTATCTTATATGAATTTGTAAATCCTTGTGCTAATATTATTATATTTATTTTCATTAATATATAATCCATATCCATATTTTTGATCCATTAATCCCTAAAGGGGAGTTTGAGAGTCAATCCCAATTAAAAGTCAAAAATAAAAAAGGGAGGAATGTAAAATATAAACATCATTTATGCTCAATTTTGGCATAATTACTAAAAATAATGTTGGATTAGGATAAATTCAGTTCATAAATAAGATAAGTTTGACGAGGCACCTCATTATCTTGACATATCTATATATCGAAGAAAATTCATGGAACATAACTAATATAGATTACAATGGTACAAATATTTTGTAAAAAAAAAGATAATGCGTATGAGAAATAATTCATGTAATTTACTTCAAAAAATTTGGGAGAGATAAACAAATTCAAGGAGGGACCAAGAAGTTAAATGACCTATTTGATTGGTGAAGGAAAAAGAAAATGAAAAGAGGATGTGATAAATACAAAATTTATAAAATACGTCAATTAAAGTACAAAGTATGAGTCATAAGCATGACACTAAAGCATGAAAATATAACATGAGGCTGAAGTGTGATGCTAAAGCATGATTCAAAAGTGTGAAATCAAAGTGAAAGCAAATCCTTAAGCATTGAAATATAACTGGTCATCCCTACTCCCATCATAATAAGGAGTGAGTAAAGGTTGAAATAGTACCTTCTAGCAGAAGGAAGTGCGGAGTTTTATGACTTGTTTTAGTTAGAGGGTGCTACTAAAAAATCACATGAAATTTTGGGGGTATATTGAGAAATAATTTAGAGCATAAAAAAAGGACTTGATAATGTGTAAGATAGTCTATAGATCCTTTCCAAAGAAAGGGTTGAGCGTAGGGAATATGCTTGATAGTGAAAAGAGAGTTGAGGAATATCCAACAATAAAATTCTTAAGGGATATAAATCCATTTTAAAAACTATGTCAGTGTGTTACCTCATCAATGAACCATCTTTAGAAAAATAGAAGCTCCCAAAATTCACTATTAACAAATCAAAGGGGTCTTGTATGACAATGTAGAACACACATCAATATCTAAAATATAATTGGGCATAATAATAAATATATTTGGTTAATATGTTACCAATGACCTTAGGGGAATGATTATATATTAGTACACAAATTCTCCAATCTTAGAAAAAACAACATATAAAACACTCTTATAAATTCTTTAAGAAAGAGTTCAAACTCCAAAGGGATGAAAATGATATTGTTGCTGAAATTTATAATACTTGGAGAGGTAAGCATGAGAATGTTTTCCAACATAATACTTAAAGATATATTGGGAAAACTTGAAATAGATCCTTCCGATGTATTTTAGAATCTATGATTTAATAAAGGATTGGTACCCTCATTACAAAGGATGATGATTGTAGTTCCATCCTCATTGTAAGAATATGCATACAACCAAGTCATGGACTTTGAAATTGAGAAAATTTCATCCACAAAATTGAAAGAATGTGAATAAGATATACCTAACTGTAGTGATGATAGTGAACTTGGATCAATGTGATCCTTAATAAAAGATATGCTCTAAATGATGAAATAACTAAAGTAAGATTATAAGAATGAAAATAAAACTAATTTGTGCAAATTTTCTAATCTTACAAGGCATTTAATGAAGAAAATTTGATACATTTTATGGAATAAGAGTGGCTAATTACTGTTCATGCAAGGATAGTGATTGGTACCCACCACACCACCACTAAATTGATAAATACATAATAATAGAAGTGACATGTTTCAGATTCAGTATGAATATGAAGAATAACCAATTATATAGTGCTGGGAGTTTGGTTAGTGGGATAATATTGCAAGATATTTCCTTAACCAAAATGACAATGGGAATATTCATAGTTAGTGTTTCTCCCCAGGAAGTGTAATTATCAAAATTTTCCATAGTAATAAAACATCAACATAATTTACGTAGTGGAGGAAAAGGAAGTTATGATAGATACTAGAGAATAAGTGGAGAAATCTAATTATCATGACCCATTTATGGAGAAGGAATGTTTGGGTGAAGTAATGTTGGAATTCTAGAGGGATGTGGATGAAGAATGAAATCAATTGAATGAACATAAAAACACAGTGAAAAAACACACTAGAGTAAAAAAACCATTTTCACTATAGGACTTGTAAACTACTTTACACATGACAATATGTGACCAATAGTAAAGAATTATAGAACTCAAGAATTCTCTCATTTATACCATATAATATATTATCCTAAAAATGGATTACATAATGGCGCAATTAAAAGGTCATGGGAAAAAATTAGAATGAACTCACAATTGAGCCCCCTTATCAAGTGATCAAGTTATAGATCCTATGCTCTTGATAGATGAACCTATCCTAACAACCAATGTTTATGTTGATAGTAGTTCTACTACTAGTTCTCTTGTAGATAAGACTTACAAGAGACTTGGGAATCTAACTACGTGGCCTCTAAGATCCCAACTAGTACTGGTGAGACTAGCTCAACAAGGTATTATGGTATTGGGTCTATTGATGAGTAAAAATGTATTTATTATAACCCAATCCTTTTTTTCTAAATTTGGTAGTCATATTTTTAAACAATAATGCCTATAATGCACTAATAAGTTAGGGTTGGTTGATAACAACCATATTTGATCATAAATTATAAAAGAATATGATATCCATTGAAAATAAAGGACATAATCATGTCACTGATTTGAATAATCAGACAATAAGTGAGAAAGTAACCTCATTATACTCATTGAGTTCAAACTCCTTAGAAATGATCACATAATGAATAGTGAGGTAGGTTAGAGGTAAGCAAGGAACAAACCTTGGAGGCATAATCGTGATCTAAAGATGAGACAAACTCCCTTAATAGTCTATTCTATTGGAAGATGGAATAGTACATTTTTAAAGCCTAATTTCAATCACATTGAAATCATGGTCATTAAAAAAGGTTAGAGCTTTCAGTGAGATGATTAGAAGTAGATGTTGAAATTTCATAGAGGGATTACACACTAGAGTGCAAAGGATACAACATTAAGGGTTTAAATTTTGATGCTATTTTGGCCCACTTGTTTACACAGGTAACATACATATAGTTTTTATATCCAACACCAATGAGAAAAACCATGAGATCAAACAAAGAAACCAACGGTGAGATATAGTATAATTTTGAAGTACAACTGGATATGAAAAATATGATCTTGAATTGGATGAATTACTTTCCTACTACAAATACCTTGAACACATTTATTCATTAGAATACCATTCACAATCACCCATACATCTCATACTCCCTAGATGGATAGCCATATGTCCACCTATTATGTTCCCCATAACATTATGTCCATGTGATAAACATTCCCCTAGAAAAGCTTTATTGAGATAAATTTTCATAAACAAAATTTTCCTTATCACATGCTTCTTAAATATACATTTCCCTAAGCATATCCCTGAAGTCATATGATCCTCAACTAGAAATACAACCCTTATATGACCCAAATATTCACCTCATCTTGAATTTTCACTCATACATAAACAATCCCTTTTGCATAAATTTTCCCTTCTAAATGAGCATTTTCCCCTCTAAATTATTTACCCCTTCCTTAAAACTCAATCTCTGAATGCAATTGATTATAAGAAAATCCATACATCCTACTATAGTTTAGAAAGACACAGAGTCAAAACCTTGGAAAAATGGAATGAATACAAAATATCAGTCTCTAATGAAAAATAACACATGACAACTTGTAAATATTCCACAAGGGATGAAACCTATTCGTTGTAGATGTATCTTCAAGATGAATTATAAAGTAGATGCCAATATTGACAAGCACAAGGAAAAGATCATAACAAAGGGGTATGCTCAGAAAGAAGGCATAGACTATGAGGATAATTTTTCTCCCACAACTAAGATTAAAAATATCAAGATGGAATTTTCTCTAGCTTCTCAGTTTGGGTGGAAGGTCCACCAAATGGATGTAAAAAATGCCTTTCTAAGTGGATATTTGTATGAATAAGTCCACGACTCAACCATAAGGTTGTGTCATACCTAGAAAAAAAGGAAATGTGTGTAAGCTCGTCAAGTCATTGTATGGTCTCAAACAAGATTACAATTAAAAGAGGTTTGTAGGATTGCACATTCATAAGAAGAAAATAAATTACAAGTGGAAAAAATGAAGGAAACAAAGAAATGTCAAAGATTTGGCTAACTATAATTTTTGTATATTAGAGAGTTGATTTTTCCCATTTTATGTTTGTATAAGAAGTTGAGTCACCCTTATCCTGGAAGTCTTTACAACATCAATGCCTACATTGTTTGATAACGATGATTTGCAAAGAGTTCATATTATCACAACTCAAAGATACATTACAAATGACCCTTTATGATTAGATTGAGCATGAAGGTTGCACATTCAAGATGAAGCATGTTTTACATTTAACCATCTATTAACAATTGAAGACTTAATATTTATCATTTTTCCTATTTATAATTCATGCTATAGGGTTCTTGCCCTTGTATGTCGTATCAATCTTACTATGAGGTCCTTTTTTTTCCTAGGTGTTATATGATTCATAAGTCCCTATGTTTTGTCTTTCTTGTTAATTGATCCTATTTGGTTGTTTGTAATTATAAAGTTATAAATTAGTTATTGGATATGTTCCACCAAGGTTGTAAATTACTAAGAGGTGGAAGTAGCCTCCAAATCCTAGAAAAAAGTGGGTTGTATAAGTTTTTAAAGAAGTTAAAAATATAAAATTCTAATACATTTAACACTAGCAAACATAAGAGTAAACATTGATTTAATTATTAATAGTGGTAGAGAAAATTTGGAATAGTACAACTCAAGGATGTTCCCATTAGATCCCCTCATTTTTTTCCCCATGGGGATGTGTTCCCTAGAACATCGAGTGTTTGGGACATTTTCATTTTCCATCCTTTGTTCTTTAGAGAGGATTTCATCTTTGGATCCCACTAGGCATCCACGTTGTCAGTATATTAAGTAAGGCTCACTCCTTCAATCTATTAAAAACTCTATTGATCATCTCCCTCCATTTAGGTACTTCGTATGTATACCTCAGTTATTTCTTCCTTCGAAGGGGGTGATTAACAAGACTATTGGAGACGATATATAATGAAAGTGCATTCAAGTCACTTGTACATCTCCTTGTAGCCACTCAACCCTAAGTAGTCTTTTTATGTCGAGCATTTTTTTATGACTTGTTGATGTTGTCATCACTCTACTTAACCATCTCCAACATCATTGTTCAAATGGCTTGAGGATTCACCTTAACTATCTAAGGGAGTGCTCCCACTTAATAGTTGAGACTGAGAAACATATTTTGTTGGGTGGTAGGGTTGGTCATTGTTGATTCTTTAAGAAGTGGAGATTGAGGATTATTTTATTTTCAAGTGTCTTATCTACAAATTTTGGAATAAATGAAACTATCTATACAAGTTTTCATCTAATTATTTTCCCATTTTCCTTTACATCCTGATTAAAGGTTCTTGAACTTTCTTATTTCATAGTTTTTCATGCCTAGACATAGCCTTAGAAGGGATCCCTATAGTTTTCAGGTTGATCAATTTCTTCTTTCAACCCACTATAGACATTAGAGGTGTTAGGAACATATTGGATATGACTAATAACATAGATGGGGACATATTAATGAGGAAATGTTCATTTTTGTAGATTACAACCGGAGCATTCAAACCCCCTTAGTTCCATTCTAGGAAAAGTGTATTTGATTTATTCTGACATCAAGGGAATTCTTCTTGTCCATTGGTCTTGGATGTTAAGAGAGGGCTCCATGGAAATCACACAAATGCCTCTTAGGATTGTCCAACATGGCCCCTTCAGGCTTGAAATATACTTTATGAGAATTTTGATATTCTATATTGGCCCTTTCATGTTGATAGGTGATGATGTGGTTGGCTCTTCTTCAGTGATCCTTTTGCAGACATGTGAAATTGAAAGCATTAATCTCATATAATGGTATCCTAATTTTTTCTCCTTTAGTTTCTGATTCATTGAAGGGTCCTTCCCTCACAAAGCTATTTACACTTATAATTATTTAGATTTCTTTAGTTCATATTGTTTAGTTACTTTTTATAGTCTATTAGTATATTTTATTTCTTTCTCTCGCTCTTCTTAAAAAAGTACTATGTTATTTCCCGTATCTATTGTTGTATAACCTTATATATGCCATGTATTATTCTTAGTGAGAAAGGGGTTCCACTATTTGATACACCTCATTCTTAGTAACATTAGTGAATCAATAAGGGGATCTTCATTCATTGATGCAAGTATTAGGCCTGGAAATTCCTATTTCTTGGGAGAACCCACTTTTATAGTTGCTATTGTCTGCATTGCATTTGGCATATGAGAAGAGGTTTTCTAGTTGTTATTTGTTATATGCATTGATTTCTTTCATTCAAGTGTTGTTAATTTCTTTTAATATCTTAATTGCTATTTGTTAGCATTTTCTTTATAGTTTGAGTATAGAGTTGGGAGTCATGCGATCGGGTGAATTTGATCCACAGGAGGATACCCACATAAAAACAAGTTAGATGGTCTGCAATATGTCCAAAATTGACTCGCACAACGAAGAGCTTGTCGAGATCTTTCCAACGCATTTTGAACATGATCAAACTCGACTTCGTATGCAAAAGTCATGGCCCGTTGAAGCTTTAACGTCAAATATGTAAAAAATTATGAGCATAGGTACAATGTTGATGCCATCATGTTGAACTGGGCTTGCTAAATGGACCAATCAGGGCTTGACATGTGGACCAATCAAGTAGTGGAATATGGAAAAGAGAGTGAGAGAGAGAACGCAAATGGGTTGCTTTGGGTTTTGGCCTCTGGTCTTCAACGGTCGAGTTTGGGGCCCATGTTATTTGCCGGTTGGGGGCCTATCAACTCGGTGGGGTCCGCTTTTTGTAAGGATGGGGACCCTGTCGCCTATCTTCACATTGCTATGAAAGTGTAATTTTCCATATAAACCTCTATATGCTGCCCAACAGAGAGCATGTTGAGACTACAACTTTTAACTGTTCAAAGCTTTTGTAAAGACATGCCACCAAACTCAACGTGGCATTCCCACCACACAGCCGAGACCAACACCCAATCCACCATGTGGCATCTCCTCCTCGCACCAAGCACATTACAACAACCAAGCACCCAAGTCAAGCACCCATGCATACCAAGGTGAGTTCCTCACATTAGATGGTCTCTTGACCAAGTTACAAGGAGGGCAAGTTTTAATATAAACTTATGTTATATCCCTATCCTAACGCATGTGGGATAAACCTATATCGAACACTGCATAAGAAAAATACCTAAGCCTAAACAAAAGGCAAACGTGGGAGGTGGGATTCAACCCCAACACCTCCCACCAGTGATCAAATTTGAAGGGCTACTCAAAATTTTTAATGCGAAGGGTATATTTAAAACCAACCCTTTTACAATGAAGGGCTTAATGGAATCTCCAGCTAACAAGATATTCCTAGATATTTTTGATCAAGAATGTGAGCCCAAAATGACATTGATTCAACACACCAACACTCAAAGAGTTTTTAATGGCATGGTTATCATTATATGAGCATGCAATCAACACAATCTTGGTGTGTCGCACCTAAATGTTGATGATCGATGGTAACTTTAAAAATCCATTCTATATATGTGTAATCTTTGAGATTTAAATACCTTGCCACCTTTATTGCCTTCCTCCAAGAAGGGAGAACATGCCCTTGTTTTGGACATAAACAATACTCTCACGGAAAAATCACTTATCTTTGTTTTGACATGGGATATTTATTATTGAACAATGAGAATATATACATCTACCTATTATATCATTATTCAATAATTCAAAACATGGAAGATATTTGGAGAGCATATGTAAATAATTTATCTGATCCTTAGATCATATAGTGACGATATATTGAGATCACATGTTGTCTAATATATCTACTATTTACATATGTCTGTTTGCTTTTGGTTGATCTATACTAAATATATTTGTGTATTCCAAATTTAAGAGGCCAATGCTTCTAGATTTTTTTTCTAATTTAACAACATTGCATAACTTAAATAATTGTCCTTTCTTCAGTATTTACATGCTAAAGCACAACATTTTCGTGGAAAACTATCAGAATATAAGGCTTATAGTTTATTATTAAGTCACTATTTGTTATGTATTGACTAAAAATTAGTTGTAACCTTCTCAACCATTTTGTAACTATATCTTGCATGATAAAATGATAGACACACAATCTAAAATGTGTGCAATCTGGTTTCTCTTCATTCCTTTTTTGTTCACATCTTCTAACATTGGTATTAGAGTCAAACAAGTGAGGAGGAAGACGAAAGGAGGTATTTTGAGGGAGAAAGAAGGCATACAAAAATACAGTCGAAAGTCTATTTTTTTTAGCAATTAGGGCAAGTCAAAGGTATTTATTTTGCAAAAACGTCAAAATAACCATTGCTATGCAAAACTAGTCAAGGGACATAGTCTTGCAAAGGAGAAGGCATGTAGATAGACTAATTTGAAATCTTCAACCATAGATTTATATGACTCAAGTTTTGAAGTTTTCCAGCCATCATTTACAAATTTATATATATTTTTGAGTCACACTTTCCAAAAATGCAATTTTAGGGCACGAGACAAATAGAAAACATCACAATAGAAGTAGAGAACACCATTTAAATTAGAAAACAAAAATTACACACTGATAAGATATGAATTGTAAGATTATTGTAATATATGTTAACCCTAAGTGTCACAAGATTTTGTCTTATTCAATATAGGTAAAGAGTCATTTCCATAGAAATAGGAAGGTTCATCTTAGAAGGTGAAATAAACAATCAAATTTTGGCTCTATATATTGTAATCTTTATCTTTTCAGTATTGAATGTGAACACAATTTTGACATTGGTATCAAAGCCAAGTTTTTCATTGGTCATTTCTCTTTCTTCATTCTCCATTTTCATTCCAAACCAATCAAGCTCCATAAAATTTCATTCTTCAGCTGAGTAGGACGTAGCAGCTAGTTTTGTCAGTTTGCAAGGGTATTTCAGTCAATGAGAAGGGCATTCAACTGTATTATGACATCTCATCACTCTGTTAGTTCCAATGTGGCATTTACGCTGAGATAAATGGTGTTTTGTTGTTGTAGCTGTCTCAAGGACTGTGTGACGTTTTCCTTCTGTCACTGGAACTACATAAGTGGGGGGGTTAAGCCCTAGGCAAACTAGGCAGTTGCCTAGGGCACTATAAGTTAGGGGCTCTTGAATCTAATTTTTTTCTTTTTAACAGTTAATTTTAGAATTTAGCTTTAAAATAATTTATCTAAATATTTAATATTGATCACCCCATTTATAGATATTATAATATAGTAACATAAATTTCACGCATACACATAAAAAGGTTTTCTAATTTTTTTTAAGTAACATAAAATATCACATATTTATGAGTGCTTATGATTTTGTTGGTATTGTTACCCATTTTCTGATGTAGCTCTAGATTATGTAGATGTGTAATTTGTTTTATAAAAAATGTTAATGCATTATTTATAATGTCACTGGTGTATCTAGTAAAGGTGAGTATAATTGAAGGAAAAAAGTATTTAATTCTCTATTCTTAAAATTTTGGGGAAATTTTCTATTTTTTTTTAATGGAGGAACTGGTAGGTCTAGTCCAAATACAACTCTTCACAAAACCATGGGAGTTACATAAACATTTTGGTTTCTCTGCAAAAAAATGGTGCTTTATTTCAGGTTGGAGCTCTCGTCATCTACTTGATATGGCTAAATCAGACTTCCAAGAAGCCTTGAATAAAATATTGTATTTTTTGCATTATGAGTATCTCATACCATTAAGTTTTTCCATCCATGGAATATTTTGCATCCTTCTGTGATAATCTAATAAGATATTTTTATAATTATTTTACTATGACCATTATGTAAATTTAAAAATACTCGAATATAAGCATATTTGATTTATTTACTTGATGGAAAAAATATTAACTAGAAGTGTGAGGAGGGCGTCCACTCAAACTATTGCCTAGGGTGCTCTCAAACTTTATTTCGACTTTATGCATAACAACTATTTTGTCTCATTTGAATTGCTTTTACATTAATTGGCTGTTTATATTGCTTATAAGGTTTGCGTGGAAACTTCATAACTACATGTTTGTTGTTTTGTGGAGCGTTCTGACTGTATGTTTTTTACTGTGTTGGAAGGCGTTTTACACATTGGCACAGTTGGTTGTTTTTTCTTTTGATCTGGCTGCATATCTATTGCATGGGAGTTATTCAACCTTTTTGTGAGCCGTTTCATATGCTCTTGACTGTGTGGCACAATTCTCTGCTGTTTCTCAGTCTTTATCAGCCTTCTTTGACCGCGTTCCACATGGAAGGTGAAAATTTCTAGCAACAACAAGATACTTTCTTTTGTTATTTAATAATGCTTTTTTCATTCGCAAAACTAGCATAGAAGTGAATGGAGAATATTACCGTAAGGGATAATAGCATTTTTTACCCCTTCTTTTGACTTATCCAAAGTAAATTAAGTCAACATTGCAAACAAAATCAAATTTCATTTTCTGAATTCAATCAAAATTTGAAAACAAATTACAAAACTCTAATAAATAGCGGCGTCCACTATTAGTGGTGCCTCACTTACGATTAAAGTTGTAACATTAAATTACTGCATCCATTTCCTAATAGAGTTATAACAATGGCGTCTGTGACATTGTCCTTATAAATCACAGGGAAAAAATAAGAAAAAAATATCATTTTCCCATTTCTTCCATTACCCATTCGGGAATATTGCTAGACATAAATCTCGAAAGCAAGAATACTCCAAGTATATAGGGTTGATACACCCACATACAAGGACTTCTTGTTAAGATGGTGTCATTGATAGATCAAATCTTTTTCACTAGCACCTAGATACCATGTACCATCTTGCTCTCACATAACTTAATGCCTCTTTCATGTATTGGCGGGTATATTAAAAGGACAAGCTCTTCCACTTATCGACGGGGTATATAGGAAGGGTGTGTATATTTAGAGGTTTGATATAATGGTCGGTGGTATACTGTAAAGGGAACCTATTGGAGTGATAAAGAACCCCCTCCATCTCCTTGGTACAAAATGAATTCAATAAAATCAATTAAGAGAACAAATTTTACTAGAAAAGACACCTAGTTAGAGTGGTCTTGGCAAGTCGAAAACACATTAATTTTCAATGATCTATGGTTATAAATTTATGACGGGGACACAAAGCCAACACCGCCGAAAAATGTAAAGGAAGCCAATATCTAGAAGCAGAAGAATTTAAAAGCATTGGCCTAAATGAGGGATTTAGTTGATGAAAAATTCCTTCCTCACATTCAAGGATTCGATACTGCATGGAACACATTCTATAAGTTGAAGGGCTCGTATGATTCTCATTTATAGTTAGAGTTCATACAATTGCAAATAAAGTTATTCAATTTTGAGTTGAAAATGGTGATGTGATGATTTTGGCCTCGGAAATAAGATGCTAGGAAAACTATGTTAGTGTTCCATGGGTAGAATAATTATGTGAGCTATTATTATTCATGTGTGTGATTATATTATTTTAGAATAATTTAATAAATAATGTGAGTGAGTTATTGGGTTGTTAAACCAACTCATGTAGCTTAGCTTGAGATATTCTAGGAAGCTAAGTGAGATATTGTGGGAGTGTATATTGGGATGAGAGATATTTGGGGATCCTTGATATGATTTGACTCTTGTTTATTAGGAGAAAACTATGTATAAATATCTCTCTCCAAATCCAATAGAATTTCTCGGATGAAATATATGTGAGTGCGTTTTGTTTTTTCAAGAATATATTGTGTTAATTGTATTGAACAAATCTGAACCAAAATAGTATAAGATCTATCAAGCATGATGTTGAAGCAAATGGTGTGAAAATTGATATATACATGAAAACATTCATAAAAACCCTTCTTCCTTCATATTCAAACTACTTGGAGTCTTTACAAGCAAGAAATCAATTACAGACTCACATTTGATCAATTGGTTGAAAATATGTCTAAAAGGGAAACATATTTTGGAAGAAAAACCAACTCCATAGGAGAAAGAATTTGCTGTACCAATCAAAAAGGTATATCAAATGGTGATGTGATGAGTCTGGCCTAAAAAATAAGAGCTATCAAACATGATGTAGAAGCCACTGGTGTGAAAATTGATATATACATGAAAACATTCATAAAAGCCTATTTTCCTTCATATTCAACCTACTTGGAGTTGTTACTAGTAAGCAATCAATTAAAGACTCACATTTAATCAATTCGTTGAAAAAGTGAAAGGTAAAAAGGTTTTGGAAGAAAAACTAACTCCACAGGAGAATGTATTTTCTATATACTAATCAAAAAAATAAATTCTTTCAAGGATTCTTCCTCTAAGGTCTGGTCTTCCAAAAATGATTATAAGGGAAAAGGAAAGAATAAGGGTTAAAGAGGGAAAAATAACAATAATAGTGGGAAAAAGAAAAGTGATAAACAACACTTGTTTTGCAAACAATGTGGTGAAAAAGGGAGCCACGAGGCTCATGAATACAAGACTTCATGGGAGAATATTAAATCTTATTGTGAACAAAAACAAGAAAATAATCCAACCAAAGAAATAGATTCCGCTCAATTCACAAGTGAATATGTTATGTTAAGTATATATGAGGAAGCTAACAATATGTCAATGAATGCAACATTGTTTGATTCATGGGTCCTTGAGATGGGTGGCACTCAACATATGACTTTCTGAAAGGACTTCTTTGAGGAGTTTCACAAGGAACATTTTTCCTTGTTATATCTAGTAGATAAATCAAATCTACAACCAAAAGGAAAGGGTACGATCCAACTCAAGTGTTTGGGGCTTCCATATTTCATACTTAAAAATGTCAGCTACCTTCCTCAGTTGAAAAGAAACATGTTATCTTTTATGCTCATTCATCAACAAGTGTATTCCATTTTGATGGACAATAGGGAAGTCACTATTAGAAGAAATAAGTGACAATGCAATTATATTGAATGGATGTGAAAAAGGTAAATCAATAAATCTCAGGAGTGAGTAATCAATTTCATGGAATTTTTCTCATCTTGTTGAAGACGAAATGTCTCTTACTATGTTGTGGCATATGATATTTTTGTAATCCAATCATAATTGTATTCATGCGTTTTAAAACAATGGCATAGCAAGATTTCTCACCTTACTTGAAAATTTTGAGAAGTGTGAATCCTTCATTTTGGGTAAACACTGAAGAGGGCATTTTGAGAAGTAAGTATAGTTCCCCTCCACTACTCACTCTTTTACTTAGCAATGGATTTGGTGATATATTCATGTTTGAGTAAACCTAATAGAATAGTATCATGATTTATTTAAATTGAATTACAATGACTTGGTTGTATTTCTAGTTGTCACCTTGTCCTTGGTAAGAAGGTATACGAGGATCACAAATCTGACTTACTGCCTTTACCCTCACCAATTGATTTTGATTTAGTGTGGAGGATACTAGTGATCTAGGGTTACTTGAATTATATTTGGATAAAGCTCATATTGGTTAGTTCCTCTAATAAAATTTATATCAACTTGTCATCTTTATTTGGAATATACTAACCTAAATTGACAGGTTGTGTATGAGGCACACATTTCTAGTATTGTTTCCATTACTTCTTGGTTCATTTTTATTGTGAGGAATGTTATTGAGATAAGGATATTATGATTGATGGATCATGTTGCTATATGGTATTCACTGATGATCGTGATTTTGAGTTATATATAGTTTCGATATTGGATCATGCTTATATGTATCATTGGTAGAATAGAGGTGGTGAAATTTTATTTCAGCTGATATTGTATAGTCATATTTCATTATGATTTATATGGATATTTTATCATGTCGAGTGAATTTGAGGTTTTCCTTGAGTGTGCTGGAATTATCAGGTAACACCACTTGGTGAATGTGGGACTCAGTAGTAGCACTACAAAGGATGCCAAAGTTGTCTTGCTCGAACCTTTTATCTCACCCCCATTTCATTTTGGCCATTGTTTGTAATTGGGAAATTTGGTTGATTCTTACATCTGATTTGATTTATTTATTTTGTTATATATTTCCTAACCTTGAGCACCATGGTCAAACTTAATTTACTTCATTGCTCACCTAATTTGGATTTCTTTGTGCTAATGAGGTTATTTTGGATGTTTTGTGTTATGGGGTGTTTTAGTGTCTTAAAATTGTTTTGGGGATGTGTTGGGAGTTGCTAAGAAATTTGGTTGGGACTAACCCTCATCTTTATTCTCTCATTCAAACCCTAATCCCAAACTTAAACTTTAAGGGCATTTTTGAAGGCTTATTTTATAAGGTAAGGGTTTTTTTTACCTCAAATTTGGTCCATGAGACCTAACTTATGGGTGGGGGAAACTTTTTGTGAACCCAAAAATCCTCTTCCTCACTCCATCCTCTAAAAATTCACTATCTAAATATCTTTTTTATTGTTTCACATGTGTAGCTTTAGGATTTTGTGTGGCCTTTGGGGGCTAAGTGTGATTTTATTCCCTACTGCATTTATTGTTTTGGAGAGTGTGGAAAGTGACTTGGATGACATAGAGGATTTTATTAGTTAGAGGGGTGACACATGTCACCCTCCCATGGGATTTTGGGAAGGAGAATTTTCTTATACATTGTTTGAATTTTAATGTTTGGGGGCTTTTTAGGTGGTGGGGAGCTTTGGGATCTTGAGGAAACAAAGAGCTATGAGATTTTGGACTTAAGCTTGGAGCACGAGGTAGGTCTCACACCCCATTGGTTTTTGATTTAAGAAACATTTCTTATATGAGTGTGGATGTATGAATTGTAATGGTTTTGATTGTGGGGTGTTTTTTTTTTTTTTTGGATTTTTGTTGTTCTTTAGTTTTGCTTTATGTTGAAAATTTTATCTTGGTGTATTTTTCTTCTCCACTCCATTTGGGATTTCGGTTTGGAGTGGGACTTTGGAATGAGAGGGGAATCTCATCTTCATGGCTTCTTGGGGAAGCCATGAATGTTTTCCTATCATAGGAGGATATAATTAGAGCTATTAGTGTTGGGAGTTTGTGAAGATTGTTAGAGATACTACTTGGTGGATATTTGGAACTTTTAATATTATATATTTTGGTATTGTGTGTTCTTCCCGCACTTCTTTGATTTTCCATGGTTTCTTGGTGTTTTTGGTGGATTTGGTGGTTAAGTTACTTTGGATTTCTCTTGGATATCCTGGTTTTAGTGCTTGAAAACCTTGTTTTTTTTCTTGGCATCCTTGTAGCATGTTATACCTCTTTTCCTTGGGCTTGGGGGAGGCTATCATGTACTTACTTTGGGAATAAGGCATGTTATGATGCATGTAGGTTGGGAGGCATATCAGGCATTTGTTTTGGTTGTGTTTGGATCATGTTGAATCAGAAGATTGGAGCTATTTGTGGAATTATTTTGGAGGAATGGATAGAATGTTTGAAATTTAGTCATGTTGTTCCCCCTTTTGGGGTGGATTTTATAATTACATTTTAATCATTGTTTTGTATTGATAATGGATATTATGGTTATGTAACTCTCTCTCTCTTAAGAGGAAGGTTGTAAGATTGTAAACTAGGGATTTTGGATTTGTTTCTCCTTTATATTGTATAGAAGACTTATGTTATTTTCCCTTCATTTTATTATAGTCTTGTGTAAGAATGTTCCATATTTTTGAGCCATCGAAGGAAATGTAAAAGATAAGGTTATTTTGAAGTATATAAAAATCATTATTCTTAGTTATTGAAGTAACATTTTTGTATTCAAAATCAATGGAAATAACTTCATTCATACTTCTCCCTTTTAGTCAAATGGCATTATCTATATTGTGGGGTTTAGAGAATAGAAGAAGGAAATATATTATCAATTGCATTGTCATATGGTTTATACAAAAATTTTAAAATGATAAATCATATCTCAGCTTGGTTATAGATTCAGAAAAGTTTTTTTGGAATTTCTATAAGTTTTCATCTTATAAAACTGTTGCACAAATATTGGTTAAAATGAGTTAAATGAGAAGAAACTATTTCATGATTAGTTGTAGTTTTGATAGTGCATATAACTTTGAAAGTATAAATATGCTTAAAATATATTTAGCATTCTTTGTTAAGGGATTTATATTGTTTCCCTTTCAAATCTGTTTAAACCAATCCTGAAAGCATATATATATATATGTATGTATGTATGTATGTATGTATGTATGTATGTATATGAAAAGAAAATAATATTCATAAATCCATTTGATCTTTCACATATCTAGTTGAGCTTGAAACATAGTGAGAAAAACAAAAAATGTTTAACCTTTCATACAATAAACATAAAGATGCATGTGTGTGTGTATAAAAAATGCATTTTTATTTGCATGTACATGGCTCTGCAATCCTCCTTTCCATTGCACTTTTGGAGAGAGACCACAGAGAGAGAGAGAGAGAGAGAGAGAGAGAGAGAGAGAGAGAGAGAGAGAGAGAGAGAGAGAGAGAGAGAGATACATACATACATACACACACACACACATACACATACACACATACACACATACACACATACACACACACACACACACATACATACATGCATACACACACACGCACACACACACACACACAAAAAAAAAATACACACACACATAATACACCCTGGTAATTGTTTGTGCCACCACTGCAGGTGGAGGGAACACGACCTGGCCACACAACCCTCCCCTAAAGCTGTTATCACAACCCCACAACCATGTGTGGGTTGCGTGGCTCTCCCCATTTTGAATGCGTGGCCACCCACTCCTCCCTATACAAACTCACATCCACTCCTAAACCCCTTAATCCACCCCAAAAACCCTTAGGAATTCTCCCCATGGTAAGATGGAAACCCTAAAAACAAAAAATTCTATAGAGCTTCCATCCATGACCGCCCCCTGTAGAAAGGTTATCCAACCAAAGAACGATCCATGACCTCCATTAAAACTTCTATCTCTTCCCCATGGAGTCGACCTGGGGGAGGAGGAAAAAAGAAAATATAAATAAAAACAAATTGAAAAGAAATAAAGATTTACAATGATTTTAGGGTTTTTATAGGTCAATAGTAATCTTAGGGCTAGGATTTATTTGATCCTAGGACCAAAACATTGCCCTCTTACCTTATATTTTTGGTGGGGAATGATTTAAGTGAAGTGTAGGAAAATAAATACATTGGAACCTTATGAACTTTATAGAAAAATTAATGGATTTGGTTATCTCACAGAGATGGGAAATGGATGGACATGGGATTTATTTAGTTGGGCCAAACGAAATCCCATGAAATTTTTTCTCTCTCAAGTTTATAAAAAATAATAATAAAATTGAATATACTAAAATAAGATGGGGTCATTAAATTGAATAAATAAGTTATAATGAATTAAATTGTACTAGAAAATAGTACCCTAGCAAGTGTAACCCGTTTTTTTCCACACTTGTTTAGTTGGGAGTTGTAAACTCTCTATGATTTTAAGATCCTTAACCGCAATCAAGTTGGGTTTGAATCTCCTTTTAAAACTTAATCGTAAACTCTATATGGGAAAAAATAAGGTTATTTAAGATCTACTTTGTTGTCTCCAGTTTTCAATCATTACATTAAGAATGAAAAGTCATTGTCCACATTTTCTTATAAACTCAACACTATAACCAAATACTTTTAAAACATTAATCGTACCAATAAAATTACCACCTGCATAAGCACATAGTGGATGAGAAATTAATGAATATAAATAAGGTTATGAACAAAGTTGTAAAAATTTTAAATTCAAACAAGAAATAAGAAACACACACAATTTCTACAAAAATTGGACATTCCTTCAATTTCATGTCCACATTTACACATCTTGTTGGTCTTAGGACTTTTCATTGGTGTAAAAATTTGGGAACTTGGATATTACATTACATTAAGAATGAGAAAGAATGAGCAGAAAGGAAACATGGAAAAGAGTTGTAGTTACAGTGTCAACTTTGTATCATATAAATAAGATGGAATTGTGTTCTCTTCCAATTCTCTTTGCTGGTGCAAAAGAGATCACAAGTAATTCATTGTTATTCATCAAAAATAAGCCACTATAACCAAATGACAAATCAGGATTTATTTCCTCAAACAAAATTAGAAGCCTTAAAAACATTTCAAAATTCACTGTTTCTTCAAGCTATGGTGGAAAATGAAGCTCAAACCTTATCATTGGGATACTTAGGACTGATAATGGTGGTGAGTAATTGAGCTTTGACTTGAAAGGAATTTAAATCCTATCTCAAGTAAAACCTCACCCTTCTGCCAAGATCAAATATTATCTCTATTGAGTTCCTCACACTTCTCAACAAAATGGAGTGGTTGAGCAAAGATGAACAAAAAATTGTGATGAATATGGTTTAATACATACCTATCAATTTGAATGTAATGTTATATGTCAAGGGGTAAACACCTACACTTTTGGAAATAAGAAACACACATCAATAGTGTACTTATGAAAGCATTAGATCACCATCAACAACCCTTCGGGCTATTAAAGACTTCATGTGAAATGTGGTGTGGTCATCTTCCTTCACAGGCCCGATGTCATCTTTTCTCAGTTTTTTTTATATCCACATGTTTTTAAAATTTTCACTTCCTTAAGAGCAGGGGAATTTTGAGCGGACAACAATCCCAAAGGAGAAAATAAATAAGTTCTACCACATGAAGCATAAATGTACCATTTGGGATATTTTTTAATCCTCCACGACATAATTTCTTTAGGATGAAAAGAGAAAGAAATTCATCATTGTAATGGATGCCAAATTTTGTTAAAAAACAAAGGATAAGGATGACATCAATCGTCAATTGAGTCAGCTGGAGAGGTATGCCAAGTTCGATGTCTATAATAAGAGTAAATTTGAAATTTTAAATAGTGAAGGGGGGAAAATGTAATTGGGATACATTTAATTACTTATTATCTCCTATAACAGGGATTGAAACTCCTCTTGAAGAAGAAAATGAAACTTCATTAGAAAATGCACAAGTGGCACAAAAATAAATAACAAACATTTAAAGGAACTTTAGATCATGAGACTTAGGAAAAAAACCCATATAATATGCTTAAATGGGAAACATAGACATCGAACGATGTTTATCCTAATGAAGTTGGAAAAAATGGCACAAAAAGTGCACATGTAGCCGCACAATCAATAAAAATTGTCCTAGAAGGAATTACAAACAAAATTGAAAATTTCATCTTGTGTGATTTTCTAGAAGAAGTCAAAGTTGATTTTGATTCAAAACCAACCTCTTTCAAACAATTTGAAAAGGATGAGTCCCGTAAAAAATTGATGAGAGATGAGTATGATGCACTCATTAAAAAAATGGGACTTGGAAGTTGGTTGATCCTTCACTTAGTTGTAAACCAATTGGTTGCAAGTGCGTATTCCACAAAAATGTGAGACTTATGGCTTGCTTGAAAATCATAAAACAAGGATTTTTGTAAAGGGTTATTCCCATAAGGAAGGCATAAAATACAATGAAACATTTGAACCAATAGTGAAGTGGAATTCCATTCAGACTTTGTTGGTTTTGGTAGCACAAAACAGGTGGAAAGTTTATCAGATGGACGTGAAAACTATTTTTCTAGAATTATTATCTTCAAGATACATAGTCTACATGGCTCAACTTGAAGGTTTTGTAGTTGAATATCCAAGAGCACGAAGTGCACAAGATATAAAACTCTTTGTATGGTTTGAAACAAAATCCACGTGCATGTCATGAAAAATTTACTAAGCACCTCTTGAACATGAATTTAAAATGATTTGAGTTTGAAGAAGCAACTCTTTTTGTCAAAGTAGTTGTGTCTTTGGTGGTTGCATGTGGATGATTTTCTCATAACATGGAATAATGAGAAATATAATGTGAAAATAAAAGTAGAGTTGATGAAAAGGTTTCAAATAATCAATTTAGGCTATCTTCATTATTATTTGGGTATTGAATTCCTTCATAAATCAAAGTACATAGATTCATCATTCAATCCACATAGCCTCGGTGGAGATTTATTTGTTTCTAATTGCAACATTTCTCTTCTACCAGTCAAACATCCATAGCCCATGATAGAGATTATTGCAAATACCCCAAGAGAGAGAGAGTTATATATAAATTTTCTTTTTGATTTTATCTTCTTTCCTTTTGATTTGATTTTGTTTTGCGTATTGAAAAATTATTTCAGATATCTTGATTTGACAAGGGGTTAAAAACCACATATGGCTTGATGTAAGGATGCGGAAGTGATTGTGATGATGATGTTGGCTAGTGTAAACAAAAATTTCCAAAATTTATTCACAACAAGTTTATTAGATGAACATAGTGATATGATCTCTAAGAGGTCAATCGTTCTTTAATTTATCATGGTGATGAAAGACCACGGTGAAATGGATACCATAGAGATAAATGTTACAAAATGTGTGCGAATAAACTAACGAAAATACCATTGAAGGGATGAAAATGGTGAATGAATTGCAGAGGGATAAAAAGAAAGGGAAGAAAGAACATCCATGTGTATACAATACCTGATTTCAGTGTTTGATCTTTATACCTTTGATTTTTTTGTACTACTTTAATGTTTTCTCTTTTTTTTGTATTTCTAAATTTTTTTTTTTTTAAATTTTTTTTTGGGAAGTTGGAACCAATCAATATCAATCTCCGTGATAGGATCCAACAATAATGTTCATGATTTCCTTGATAAGGGAGATTAAGAGTGTTTTCTTATCAAGAGTCTTATTATCTCCAATTTCAATGTTTGTGGTGAGATCATACTCAAAAAATGACTATGTTTTATCGTGAAACATAGAATTTTTTGTGTTGGAGTTTAAGGTCCATATCTAGAGGTTTTTACACTTTGCGAACATACTTGATGGTTGCATTGATGTGCATTTTTTAATCATGTTTGATTTTGAACTTTATGATTGTTTAACTTGTTGGGAGCTGTGGAGCTCTTGGAGTTTATTTTATCTTACCTTGATACGAAAATTGTTTGGGTTTCCTATAAGCTAATACTTGACTTTTTTGATCCCGAGAAGTGGGAGAAGAAATTGGATGTTTAGAATTGATGTGAGAAATGATGGTGGGCTTTCCAAAATCATTGATAAAAGGATAATATGATGGATGAAAAGGATATAATCCAAGAATTGAAGAGGATGGGATACCAGGAGGTTTCCCATAGACTTAAGATGAAGGGATACTAGGATGTGGCCCAAGGATAGAAGAGGATGGGCTACTATGAGGTGTCCCATAGAATGAAGATGAAGGACTAATCAGCATGTGGCCCAAGAATAGAAGAGGATGGGATACCAGGAGGTGTCCCATAGAATGAATATGAAGTACTAATGGGATGTGGCCCAAGTATAGAAGAGGATAGGCTACCAGGAGGTGTCCCATAGAATGAAGATAAAGGGCTACTAGGACGTGGCCCTAAAATAGAAGATAACGGGCTACCAGGAGGTGACCCCTAAATAGATGATGAAAGTCTTCTTAGAGGTGGTCCACATATAGAAGAAGACGATGGGATACTATGCGGTGACCCAAGGTGAGAATGTGATTGAGGAATTATGATAGATAAAGAATGATTGGGTAATGAGAAGGTAGGCCTAGAATTAATGTCAGACCTAGGTATTTCATCACACAATGAAGAATGTGAAGAAATAATAATAAGAGGAGGTTCAAGTGTGATGATTCTAGGGTCTTTCTCTATTTCATGATAAAAGGAATCAACCTCTTTCCCATAATACGTGAAAGTATCGAGGTCTAAAAAGATATCTTAATACATTGTTTCTTGTGAATTGTTCTCTGTGGATGTAAACACCGATTCTTTAAAAGATGGAGGAGGATATTATTTGATATTATTGAAATGGCTTCAAAGGACAAAGAGGGATTGGATTCTGATTGATAAAATAAAGATGACTCGAGAGATGAAGTAGACTTATATTGGATTCCACTTTTGCAATCTTATTTCCAAAAGCACGCTAATCACTCTCATTCTTACCATTTCGGTTATAATTTGTGATTTCCACTAATTAACTAACGTTTCTTACTATTTTGATTAATTAACAATACTTTCTTTGATTACCTATCCTCTTTCACATTCATGATGCCAATTTACGACACATCGTAAGTCATAATCCTCTTCCAAACAAACAATTCAGCGATTATTAGCTAATTAAGCCTATTTTACCCTTGTTTTGGTCAATAAACCTATTATTTTCTCAAACCCCTCTTCCAACCATTCAAAATCACCCCATTTCCATCCAAGACATCTTAGAAGGCTTTAAAAGCTTATCCTAGCCTCTTAATTGACCCTAAGTGGTTGATTAAGGCTCCTCACATCCTAATCACTTGTTAATTCACTAATAATGATTAGCAAACCTTAATCTACTTTGTGCTTTTAGTCCCACATGCACCAATATGTAATTTTTCTCCAAATAGAAAACTATAAAAAGGACTAAGCACCCACCTTTAAACTTTACACTATGCTTTGAATTGCATATCATATAAGAAATATGATTAAGAGCCTTACTTCCTCCTTGGATTATATTTCTCAATATTTTCCTTCAATATTCATGTTGGTTAGTAGAGGGATATCTAATATGGCCTTGTAGCCATTGTTAGAGAGATCCTATCACCATTTGTGAAGTAACAACAAACCATAATTTGATTGCTCTTAGATCTATTTAGGTCTATGTTAGTTAGAAATTCATACTAAGTAGGCATGTTTTAGCTAAGATTGATTGATATCATGTTAGTTCTTTTAAGTGTTCCATTAAGCTTTAATGATTGATGTTACTATTGTTAATTCCTAGATTTGTTAATAGACTATGTGGTGTTATTCTAGTTATTTAACATTGCTAATTTTTTTTAGTAGTTATCATTTGGCATGACTGGTGGGATCTTTCCCCATTACATTCATTCATCTTTGAAGCTTTCTAGATTAGACTTCAAGATTTTGTAGAGTAAATTTCAAGTTTTGTAGATTAAATTCAATTTTTGACAGGTGTTTAAACTAGATTAGTAGTAGATGATTTATTTTCATGTTCTTTGCAAGATCTAAAGAGGTAAAGTACTATAAAAATTACATTAGAAAGTAAAATATTTGAGCTTTATCAAATTTTTCTTATCAAAACCCGTGTTTTGACCACCTACAGGAAGGTGGGCGATCATGTCTTCCGGGCTGCGATCATGTCAAAAGGAGCACAATCACATCTTCAAGGCTGCGCTCACACTCTCAGGGACTCACTCACGCTTCATTGGATGCGCCTGTGTTACATTGTAATTTTTCCCTTTGTGTGCTAGCCACATTGTTTCTTTGAAGTATGCACTGATGTCTCACTTGCCATGCTCACATTAATCAACTGTATGTTTTTGATAGAGATGCACTAGTGATTTTAAGGCCATGCTGGTGTTGTATGAAGTGTGATGTTGCTATAAGTGCTACTGCTAAGGGTGCTATAAGGGCTCATGCTACTGTGCTAAGGGTTGCTTCTGTTATTGCAGGTTTTCTAATTTAGTTCTAAGGTAAATTTGGCTCAATCTTTCAAAATTTCAAACCTTCTTTGTTTCTTTCATGCTTCCTGTTATTTTTCTAGGGTTTTTTAGCTTCTGTTATTGCAGGTTTTCTAATTTAGAGCAGGTTTTCTAACAAATTTACTTAGGGTTTTATGAATTAATTTTGTTTTCATGATTTGTATGAGTTTGGGATAGGGTTGTTTATGCTCTTCTCTTGCACCTTGTGTGATCTTGAGAATCAAAATAAACTCTAAACCTTCTTTTAATAACATTAGAGTAAGTGGGAAACTTCATTACTCATTTCTATGCTTAAGGGAATGAACTTTTCATATGGAATTTATATGATCCTTTGATTTAAGAGCTTCCATTTGATAAACAACCAAGGCTAAAGCTTGTGTATGCTCTTCTCTTGCACCTTGTGTGATCTTGAGAATCAAAAATAACTTTAGTTTTTCACTAAAAAAACACTTGGATTAATTGGGAATGAACCTTGATTTACAAAGTATTATGGTGGTTATTTGATTTACAATATTTTTCATTTTATCTAGTTAGGTTTCTTGTTGTGTATGCTCTTCTCTTGTGTCATTGGATGATCTTGAGAACCAAAAACAACATTTAATCATCTTTTTATGATATGTAGATCTTTTTAAATAACTACTAACTATTTTTGTGTAGGACCTAATGCTTGACAAAGAAAGGAGAACTCTCTTCAAACCAAACTCTAACATACACACGTGTTGTAGGTTGCCAAAGGTGGTCCAAACCAAATTTCTTAATCCAAAAGATGAGAAGACACACCACTTTGCAAAATATTGTATATGCAGGTTTCAGTTAAGAGATACGATTGTCAATTTTAAAATCAGAGAAACTCCCTTTGGCATAAGCCTTAAGATAATAAGAGGGATGATCCTAGGAACCCCAAAGTATTCCACACAAGAGTGAACCTTGTGAACAAAATGGGAAAGTGCTCCATTACCCAATTGAGTAGTATGCCTTAGTAAGATTAGATTAAAAGTTATCTCCATTGGGACCCCAGTGAAAATACAACTGAACTCATTTATTGATCATTGTATTTAAGGGGGTAAAGTAAAGTAGGGATACTCCAAGATTAGTCAGTGTGAATTTCTTGGCAAACCAAACTCGCAGAGGTAATTTGTGACACCTAGAGAGAGAACCACTAAGAAGCTTATGGCTTGGAGCCAATTTGACTTAGACATCATGTTTCAAAGAGATCTCACAAAGTGACAACTTGTTTGGAGTCAATACCTTGTTATTCGAACAAGGATAGATTCCATTTAATTTGAAACTATGTGTTATTCATCACGAGACATACAATGTTTTACTTTGTCCTAGTTTTTCACTTGTCCTAAGACAAGGCGAAACTCTACCAAAGTTACACTTAGTTTGTTTCATCACCACTTGGTTTGTACCTTTGTTTTATTGTTTCCCATTTGGGAAAAAAGAATAACAAAACACATAGATACTGCTAGAAATAATCCTGTCCACCACCTTTGTAGTCTACTTGCATGACTAGGTTGCAATGACATAATGCAAGTGTTGAAAGTGTGAATGGTATGTCTTCATGTTCCATTAGGCCCTTTATCTCACACCCATATTGAGAATAATTATCATTGTAGTTAGGTGATATCATCATTGAATTCCTTTGAGTTGTTACATTTCCCACATTATAGCCATACAATTGTGATACTTACATCTTGTTTCCATTGTGAAACCTGATCTAAGTCTCTAAATTCTATTGTTACATTACTCACACGCATAGTAACTTCTTGATATACTTAGGCTTAGGTTTTAATCCTAATATTTCCTTGAGTTTTTGTGAGTGTGGAGGTTACATTGTTCACATTGCTATAACACCATTTTGATACTAAAATCTTGCTTTCTAGCAAAGGTTGATTAACATGTCCAAATAGTGTTGTTACCCTGCTCACATTTGTAACTTCCATTTTCAAAGACTTAGAATTTTTTGGTATCTAAGAACTGGTTTTAGTATAGCTTGTTAGAGGAACACATCAAAATTTTCTTAACATTTAGCTCTTGTTTATTCTAAACTTGTCCTAAGTAGTGATATTATGTTATAGTTATTTTCTTTAAACCTATTTTGGAAAAACGTAGGGAGTAAACTATTTTTATGATTGGATTTGAGTCTTGTACTTCATTGTCTAGTCCTAGGTACTTCTTTTCATGTATCACCTTGCTAGTGTATAATTATTTATTCTTTGGTGTCCTTGAGTTCATATTGATCCTTTGGATTCATGAACATTTATTTTGGACATTCTTTATGAAAATTTTACGTCGTTACGCAGCTTGATTTGTACTAGGGCCCATATAATCAAAATGTCTATCTGGTTGCCATTCTGCTACCCAAATCGACACAGAAATTCCTTCCAATTAAAGGATTTAAATGGCACTATCTCAGTCTAAGAAATTTGTATCCCACAAATGTCAATAATGACAAACTATCGCGAGGTTCCTTATACGTAAGACACTAAGGAATCAAAGTTTCAACATTAACATCAAAGGATGCCCATCATGACTAAGCCTCATTTGGTTCTTCGCATTAGAGAACCCATTCCTCCACCCTATTCCCCACCTTCATCTCATAGTCGGTGGTATGGTTTGGATGCTTCTCATCCAAACTATTATTCATGTTCCCCTCAGTTTTTTGAGGATTCTGATCCAAATATTTCTTCTAATTCACCTCGTTCTTCTAAAGATTCTCATCAGAGCTATTCATATAATTCAAATCTTAAATCATAGTCCTCCCTTTTTTTGTAGGACTCCCTTTATCAGTTGTCTAAAAGATGTCATCTTCCTTTAAAGATCCATGCGGCCCTAAGTCTCGCTAATCAAACATATAATTTGGTTCTTGAGCTACGGTCCTCCCTTTATTTACAGGACCTCCCCTATATATTGCCTCAATGGCCTCTTCCTATGTTAAAGATCTAGGTGAGTCCGAATTCATCTAATTCAACACCCATGTCTCAATCATCTAAGTCAACTCCTATGTCGCAATAATCTAAGTCGACTCCTATGTTGTAATCATCTAAGTTGACTCCTACATCACAATATTTTAAGTTGACCCCTACATTGTATTACCCTTCTTGGATGACTGATCCTATTACTCTACTCGCAATACGTCATCTTCTAGGAAAACCAATACCACCCATCTTAAAATTACACCTAAAGCTACTCACGAGACATCCAAATCTAAGTTTACTTCCTCTCTTGGGTCATCTTCTTCTATCAATTGGAATCTAATGCCTCTTTGGCCCTTGATCCATTTCAAAAATATCATACCATATCATCCTCCATATTCTAAATATCAATGTTTACGTCCATTTCAAACCACTCACAAGAAACGATGTCCTAAGATATATTTTCGATGCACTATCTAATTCCTTTATGGACACAGTAAGGTCAAACCTTCCCCTCATCAAACATCTTCTAAATATTCCATGCCTATTGGAAATTTTTCTTCCAATCAACCTCTTATGCTCAACCAAAAATACATACCGATCGATTCATTTAAGAATGAAGAAGTGATCAAAGAATTAATAGGAGTACATAAAGATATTCCTCTAGAAGGTGGCCAGAAAGAATTCTCTTTAGACCTCGATATGTTCACGTATTGTGGGTAAGAGTTTGATTCAGTTTATCACAAAACAAAGGAATACCTAAGGATCATCACACTTGATACTCCTCTTATTCTTCCATCTTCACATTCTTCATTGCATGAGTAAATTCCTAGGTCTGACATTGATCCATGAACTATCTTCTCATTACCCAATCATTATTTATCTATCACAATTCCTCAATCACAATCCCACCTTGCGTCACCACCTGGTAGCACATCATCTTCTTCTATACGTGATTCACCTCCAATAATCCCTTCATCATTTATTTGGGTGTCACCTCCTGCTAGTTCGTTACCTTTTATTCTAGGGCCACGTCTTAGTAGTCCTTTATCTTCTAGTTGTGGGTCACCTCTAGGTAGCCAATCCCCTTCTATTCTAGGGTCATATCATAGTAGTCCTTTATCTTCTATTTGTGAGTTACCTCCTAGTATCCCATCCTCTTCTATACTTGGGCCACATCCTATTAGTAATTCATCCTTTGTCTATGGGACACCTCCGGGTAGCCCATCCTCTTCTATACTTGGGCCACATCCTAGTAGTCCTTCATCTTTAGTCTATGGGACACCTTTTGGTAGCCCATCCTCTTCAATTCTTGGATTCTATCCTTTTCATCCACCATCTTATCCTTTTATCAATGATTATGGCAATCCCACCATCATTTCTAAAATCAAATCTAAACTTCCACTTTATTCTCCCACTTGTCAGGATCAGATAAGTCACGTATTAGCATATAAGAAACCCAAACAGTTTCTTTATCAAGATAAGATAAAAAATTCCAAGAGCTCCAAATATCCCAATAATTTAAACAATCATAAAGTTCAAAATCAAACATAATCCAATAATTCACACCAATAAAAACCTTTACGTATGGTGTAAAGTGTATAAAAATATGGATAGGAAACTCAACCTCCCACATACGAATCCATGTTTTAAGATAAATCACAGTCATTTGTTGAGTATGAGCTCACTACGATGATCGAAATCATAGATAATATGACTCTTGATAAGCAAACACGCTTAATCTCACTTTTCAAGGAAATCAAAAACATTATTATTGGATCTTATCACGTAGATTGATATTGATTGGTCCCAACTTCCCAAAATCTAAAAAAAAGAGAATACATTAAAACAGTACAAAAAAATCAAAGGTAAATGAACACACATTGAAATCAAGTATTGCATACACATGGATGTTATTTCTTCCATTTCTTTCCATCCCTCTGCAAGTCATTCACCATTTTCATCCCTTCGATGATATTTTGGTTAGTCTATTCGCACACATTTTGTGACATTTATCTCTATAATATTCGTTTGTCCTTGGTCTTTCATCACCTTGGTAAATTAATGAATGAATGAACTCTTAGAGATCCTATCACTATCTTCATCTAATAAACTTATTGTGAAGAAATTTTAGACGTAGTTTTTGACACTAGCCAATGTCTTCATTGCAATCAATTCTGCATCCTTCCATCAAGCCATATGTGGTTCTTAACCCCTTGTCAAATCAAGAGAGATGAAATAAATTAAAAAAAAAAAAAAACAAAATCAAATAAAAAAGTAAAAGCAAAAAATCAAATTGATATATAACTCTCTTTTGGGGTATTTCCAATAATCTCTACTGAGGATATGGCACTATGGATGATGGAATGGTAGTAGATAAATGTTGTGATTAGAATCAAATACATCTCCGTCGAGGCTATGAATGTCTGGCTAGCAGTGGAGCAATGTACCACTCTCCTTACACAATCCATTCAAAAATTAGCTTTGAATCTAAATCATTCCTACAGATTGGCTAGGGTGTTTTCACTTATTGTCTATCAAATATTCCCTCCAAGAGGTAATAAATGTCCATGTGCACACACTAGATCTTGATGAGTAAAACATGATTAGTATGTTACCAAGTGTCATTTTTTGGGACCTTATTTAGACTCTTACTTTAGTCCATATCTTGTCTCACAATTTGTGTATTGGACTAATCGCTTCTTCATCGCAAGGCTTCTAAACTACTTTCATAACACTCATGTTGTTCTTCTACTTCACTCAGAACATCCATGTTTATAAGATTGCCTTTTTTCAACGTTTAAGGGAAACTGTCCTGTACGTACCCAAAATTGTATGTACTGTACAGTCAGAAATTGGTTACAAAAGCCCCAATGATGATACAGGTCTCCTCGCAAGGTGTTCGGGATCCAAAAAATCTCTCGAAGTGTGCGTTAACATCCCGCATGCCCCGCTTAGCCCCCGTGTCCTTTGTTTTTCCTTTTTCCTCTCTTTTCTTGCCATTTTTCTCTTCAGTGATGAAACCGCCACCCTGCCTGGGCGGCGGTCTCGTGACCGCCACCCTAATTAGGGCGGCGGTCCTGTAACCGCCACCTTGCTCAGAGCGGCGGTCCTTTACATTTTCCAGAAAGCGTTTTGACGCAACTCACATAAAAGATCAACATTTCACTAGCTTTTCCTTGCCGACTTGGGCTTGCATTTATGTTTTTGGTCCCTTGGAATAGTGTTTTTCCTTTGTTTATTGTTTGAGAGTTCAGTTTGGTTTTGATCTTTGGGTGAATGTAATTCCTATAAATAGATTGCTTGTGCTCAAGCAAATGGCCCTGAAGTTTGTCTCTGAATTTCTCTTTGCAATAGACTTAGCTTTAATTTTGCTTAGAGTTCTTGGTTTAGTTCATTATATGTCTAGTTAGCATTGTTCAACTGTTGGTAAGCCACATATCCAGCTTGTGCAAATAGTGTTGTTGTTTTATCCAATCCATTGGAGTAGAATAGCTTAGGAAGCCATTAAAGTTGCAGGTTTTTCTCTTCAAACAGGATAGTTTCAGGTTCTGGACGCTTTATGTTGCATGACTCGTAGTAAATTCCGCTAGGAATTGCATAAGCCAAGCTCTGTACTCTTGTGTTATCCCTCTCCTACTCGCATTATATTCAGTCTGCATTCTGAGCTGTCCTTGTCCCAATATCTACTTTTGTTGATGCTAGCATTACACGCTTTTCTAGATCCACGAGAATATGAAAGAACGAGGAGATCATACTAAGGGGACACGATCACACACACCATCGGAATCACCACTGTTCTGCGGAATCCAAGTTCTAGCTTTCAAAGTTCTAGTTAGAATCATATCAAATAGAGTAGATAATTGCTTCATTTTAGTAAATTCTATTCTCGATATTGCCAGGGAAGCTGTGAGGATTGATAGTTTATGAGAAACTATGATTCACTCCTCACTTCTGAGGTAGGATAGAGAATCTTGTAGATAGATTAGATAAGCTATTTTATTTGTTTAGAATAAATCTACAAATTGCACAGACAAATAACTACACTCGGTTATTTTGTTTGTTTTAAATTTTTATTTTAGTTATTATTTCTAGATACGTTTAAATAGCTGATTTTCTTCTTAGAAAGTTAAATACAAAAAAGTAGAAGTTATATATGTTTTAGATGGTTAAAATTTGTTTTGTTGCAGTTAGATTTATATTTTGTTTTATATGACAAGCACGGGACCTAGGGAGCCCAGGGAATACGTATTTGAACCAATCGTGCCTCAGCCCAACCTCGTCACAGCAATAGTTGACATAGACTAGAACCTTCGGATACAAGTATTCCAAACAACAACAGATTTATGACTGATCAGCCCTCAATTGAGAGGGTTAAACATAGAAGACAACCAAGCACACACGTTTTGGTCAAATCAACCGAACTACAGACTGCCCTAGGCAAAAAATTCACATGACTGTAGAAGGGTTTGAAAGAGAACAAACCTTTGGTTGTGATCCTTTGGTCCCACAGCCAGGTGCAGGAGACACTCTCACATACATAGATACTAGTTTAAGGATCCAGGTTGCACGAACACCTGTGAGATATTCTGAGAAGATCGCACAAACATAGAAGCTGAGAAAGTGTACGATTACTAGATACTAGGGATTAGGACTTAATTTCATACATGACCATAACATGACTGCAACAACCTAGAGTCTACGGTTATGATCCACAAATCCCACAGCCTAACGAATCCATAAGTCAATCAGATATAAACACTAGCCTACGGACACTAGTATTCCAATCCACTCCACTTCCACCCATCATCATTGAACAATTGTCCTTACTAGATATAACGGCTAACGAAGCTAGAGAATTTTGGACTAGGCCAGAGAATCGTCCGTAGAGTCAATTGTATTTCACCATCCACCATATGACCTTATCTGGAGACGTACACGAAACTATCCCAGGTCATTTTCCACGTATTCCACAACCCATAGATCGAATCACGCCAGAGCTCGATATTGATTGGAGCCTTTGAGTAGTCATCCTTGCCAATCGATCTATCACACCAGTCCAAGTTAGAAGGGCCTTCTTTGCCTTAGATTCACACATTCCATTAGTGCATGTCGAAGACATTAGATTTCCTAACTAGTTCGTTTGCATCCCACGCATATTCTATCCCCGCCGGCTATCTTGGCACGACCTTAGGAGGTCAGGTACGTGGAAGAGTTACCTGTAGATTACCAGACTCTCTTGTCACTTTTCCGGTGTACAAAATTGGTGAACCCGACGTGAACTAACAACTGTTTCACCTTCTCTTTGAGAAGTTTCATCTTATCTCATCCACCTTCGCTCCTTCCCATTATTCTGTGGGTATTCATATACCCCCTGAATATGTCGGAATTCGATGCATATGGCAGACCCCTCTTGGGTCTTGAGGCATACTACGCCCAGCAAAATAGGCAATCATCACCCTCACTCTCAGTATGGGGGGACAACTACTCAACTAATCAGTTGTCAACACAAACTCCAAGAATCAGATATAATTCGTCTTTTCAAACTGAGGAGTTAGATAAAACCCCTCGAACGCAAAAAACAGAGCCTTCAGGCTCAAATAATATGACGTTTACCAGAGAATCTGGTTCGTCTCCTCAGATGCTACTTAGACCAAAAATTAGTAGGCAATCAGACCCATACCTGGTCTTAGATGATGAACAGTCAATACATTATCCTAGGAGTGAACAATGCTCCCGGGGTATCTACCCACCTATAGGAGGTTTACAAATACAACCCGAAGTCTCTTTTCAAGAAAATACCTCTATGCCACTACATATAGGAAATACTCTCGGAGAAACTTGGCAAGATAGCAATCAGTTCATTTTGTAGGATATCACATGCCTATACAACACTAGGGTATACAACAAACGCCGCTAAGGCAAAGCACCGTGACTTCACCAAATAAAGTCATTTCAACGTTAGTAGAAAAAGTGAGAGGGTTAGAACTTGCTCAAGCAAGTCAAAATTCTCAGTTCATGCAAGTAGAAAGTTCCAATCCTCCATACCATCCTAGCCAAGTAGATCTCCTCACAGGAGTAGGCACGTTAGGCATGCCTCCTCAGTATCCACAACAAACGCCAACAAGGCCCATCATCTCTAACACCTTTCCTCCCGGTCTAGTATCAAACAATCCATTACTAGACAATACCCCATCATACTTAAACATGTACTCCAAATCACCACAAGGAGATATGTTCTCCTCTCCTGGCATGTTTTCTCAAACACAAGGACTTCCCTATGCCCCTTCCAATGCATACACTGCGCCGTATCAATAGCCCATCCCACCACCACTCCCTCAGCAACCACCATCAATGGTCAAAACCTATGCGATAAGGACTTATTCAGAATATCTGAAAGAGCCATTAGACTTTGCCATACGAAGTGTCATGCTTCCAAGACCCCTTCCTAATTTACCCAAGTACAAAGGTGAGGGAGATCCAAATGCGCATATCAAAGCTTAAGTTACAGCTATACGCGAACTACTCCCTTGGGATGGGGTTGTTGCTAAAATATTCCCCAAAACCTTGGAAGGCATTGCTCTTGACTGGTATTATAGAATACCTGAGGCTTCCATCCATTCATTTAAACAACTCATATTAGAGTTCATTAAGGCATTTGACATGAAAAAACTGTTAAGAACAGGAATTAGGGAGTTCTTACACATCAAACAAGAACACAACGAATCTGTCTCCCATTTCATCCAGAGGTGGCGTACAGTTCTTTATTCTTCAGCAAGTGCTCTGAATATGGATAAGATGGAACTATGTGATTTATTCCTTCATTCTCTCAGTAGAGAGGTGAAGTAAGAAGTCCAGAAGTTCCCACTAAGAACTTATGATGAAGTACTCGAGAGCGCTCTTCGAATAGATCAAGCAGCGATAGATAGTGGCCGTAAGACATATGGAACAAATGGGAAATTAATCACTCCTAATAAAAACACTATGACCTATCCTAATGCTAGGAATACCGATCAAGGACCCAAGATCCTTAATGAAAACCGTGGGGTTACAATAGATGGAGTCACTGATCAAGTCAAAGGACCAAATGTTGTGAACACTCCGGCACCTGCTAACAATCAATGCAATAATAACTTCACTCCAGCGATCAATATGGTGGATTCTAATCATCCTCCACAATAGAAAATCCAGCCACAAGGCCTTGCTCAGGGCCCAGATGAATATCAAAACCAAAGCCAAAGGCCACAACCTCGAAATTTCAACTATAACAACCAACAGCCCAATCAGATCTTTGGGCCACAACAGGATTCAAACCGACGACCACGGAACTATAATCCCAATCTATATTTTGGTTTCCACAAAATCAGGGGTCATGATACTAGGACTTGCCATGACTGCAAAAAATTCTTACAACGTCTACCAGAAGAGAAAAAACAACTCTTTGTAGATATGTTTCTGGAAAATCCTACATTGCCGCTTGGTATGGGATCAATTTCCACTCAAAATGCACCTCTCAAGATCTTCAATGATCCTCTCCCAAATCATTCTAACAATAACAGGTTAGATCCAAATAGGAAAAACAAAGGTATCATAATAAGAAATAACAATCAAGATGCCTCAACTCTTGACAACTCTCAGATTGCTCCTAACCTAGGTTCAAATGGTATTACACAAATCTTGGGATTAGTCGAGCTAGAGGTTGAGTGTGAAATTAATGCAACAACTCGGACAAGGGAGTATGTTTCACAACCCCTACCCAATATTTTCTCCACACGAGATGAAGTTCCTACAAATGCTAAACCGGTAGGATCCTATGATTTAATATCAGATTTGAACAAGACCTTTTCCCACATTTCATTCCTAGATTTGCTAAAAAATTCACCCACGCATTGCTTTGCGTTGCTCAATGAATTAGGTCTTTTTCATCTAATCAACATTACGCCACCACCCGAAACACAAGTGAACCATGTAGACTTTGATATCCACCCTCCGGGGCAGCCAGATAGGGATACCGAGTTTATATTCGACATAAACAAAATGCCAACAGATGCTGAAATTACACGTAGAGGTGATCCGGCCTTGCATTTACAGGTGTGGGTTTTCAACAATTATGTTAAATGTGCAATGGTGGACAATGGGGCAGCAGTTAACATAGTCCCCTTCTCTTTCCTTCAAAAACTAGGATATGGGGAAACAAATTGTTCCACGACTCGAAATACACTGAGAGGCTATGATAGCCTTAAGGCCACTTTGATTGGGACTATAATACTACCAGTCACCTTAGGACCCAAAACAATCCTCACTGAATTTTATATTATAGGTCGGGAAACCAACTATAATATGATTCTCGGTCGTCCATGGATACACCGCACGAAGGCAATTCCTTCTATGCTATTTCAAGAAGTAAGGTTTTTACACCTAGGAAAGGTCTTCATCGCTAAAGGGGATCCTAAACCCTTTGATATACACTTAGAAAACCTCAAGAAAAAGAAAGGAGTCCATACAAAGCATGAACTCACCATGAATCAATTAAAAAAACCACCTCCAACAAAAGAGTTAGTCTCGGTCACCCCAGACATTCCAAAGGTTGAATTTGTTGACCCAAAAATATATGACGTAATAAAGACAAATAAAGGTAAGTCAATTTCTGTGGAAACAGTCTCCACTAAAACCACAACAGGAATTATGAAACTCTTGGAGAATGATGAGCCAATCTTTCTCCCATTCGAACCACAGGGAATGGATAGTCTTCTCGGTATAGCACCTCTTTCCTCTGATGACCCAAATCTAGATATAAACATGATAGAATTAACAAACGAAGAAGGGCAATTGAAAATTGAAATGATGCCTATCAAAACCATCTCTAGGCACTACCCTATTCTAAAGTCTAGCTTCGACCCATGCGTGACTAAAGCTAAGTTTTTCCTATCCATGGGGCAAAACCTCATCATTAATACAATGCTCGCTATGAGAGAGAAGGTCGAGCAGCATAGTCATGCTCACCCACATGCCATCTCTCTAAAACATGACAAAGAGATATGTGAATGCCTCTTTCAGAAAAATGTTTTTAATAATGGGACATATACACCTCTGGGCAAGGGTTGTAAGTTCAAACCCAGAATGGTAGGCCTGTCGACACTAAAATTTTCCTCCATAATTTCTATTTCATTAATGCATGTATTAGGAATAGGATATTGTAGTAGCGTCTGATAGAAGATAACAGCACCGTCAGTACGGTGTCGCCAATAATGTGGAGTACGGTAACAGTCAAAGTACAATAGGAATGTTGTAAAAAGTAAATATTTTTCGTAAGTGGTCCGGTAATGTTAAAATGTCAAAGTTTGGGTAATTAGAGAAGTAGGGTCTACATGATTAGGAATTAGAAATATATTATTGGTAATAAGGACAAGGAGTGAGGTCATAAATATTTTGTGTATTTTATTTGTAAAAAATCTAAAAATGTGGAACCCATGTAAAATGATAAGGTTTATCTTATCTTAAGAGATAAGCTTACATGTATAAATAAGAGTTAAGGTATGGAATATGATTCGTCAGAGTGGATTTCTTATCCTATCTTGGAGATAGGATGGATAAGCCTAGAAGTTCTATAAATAGAGAGGCCACCCCCCTCATTTAGCATAGAAAGAAGTAGTGAGAAATATTGTAGGAAGTGTGCAAAGGAAGCCATCAGTTAAAGGTGTGTTGAAGAAGCCATCAAGAGGTGTAATTGTAAATTTTCTCCCATAGTCTTGTTGAAGTACCTCATGGGTGAGATTGTAACAATTTCATGTTAATATTATAATTTACTTTGATATTTCAAATTTGTCATCATTCTGTCTTATCATAGTCGATGGTATTCTTGTGCTATGTTGTTGTCTATTTCCAGATTACATCCACCAAACTAAAGGCTGTGCATTAGTAAATAATCATAACACGAGGAGTTCCCAGTGAAGAATTATCATAATGCCGGATTGGTGATGACATTTTGGTTCCGTTGCCGAGACCATTCCTCGTTGGTGGATTTTCTGGAGAGATATTCCCACTTAGTCAAAAATCAATTAGAGGGTAACCTTGTTTTTACTGTGCATAGTAGTTACCATGGTAAAGTCATTTTTACCGTGAATAGTAGTTACCATGATAAAGTCATTTTTTTGCTGTGAATAGTATTTATCACAGTAAAGTCACTTTTTACTGTGAATAGTATTTACCGCAGTAACTTCACTTTTTACCGTGAATAGTGTTTACCACAGTAAAATTAGTTTTTACTGCAGTAAGTCAAGTTTTACCATAGTTTACCATGGTCATTTCTATAGTAATTCCAGTTATTTGTACACATAAGTCTTATTGATTGTACTTTTGGGTTGGTATTTCACAGTGGTTACTTTTGAAAATGGGAAAGATTCCTATTTTTTCAGCTCAATCTAATGAAGATGCTTCTTCTTTCAGTCAAGAGTTTAAGCGATCTTGTATTTGTAATGGCCTTATAAGAAGGGAACAATGGACTGAATTTTTTCCTACCTTTTTGGATGGTTCAGCACTTAGGTGGTTTGAAACACTAGGTGATAATGTGAAAAATTCATGGGATTTATTAACTGAAAGTTTTCTTGAAGAATTTAGTGAACAACAGAGATATGCAGATCTCATGATTGATATCACAAAGCTAACCCAAGGAGAGAAGGAGAAGATAAGGGATTATCATGCTCGTGTTCTAGACCTACGGAGGAAGCTCAATGCCTAGATCCGGAAGGAAGGATTAGCGGATGGGTTGATGAATGGCGTGGATAATCTCCTATGTAAGCACTTCATTCTTGGGATGAAGCCAGAGATCAGATAACGAGTGAAGTATGACCGCCCAGCTACCATTGAACAAGAAAAGGAGATTGCAAGAAGGCAAGAAGAAAGCATGGAAGAGGAGCCCAAAGAAATTATTGCTAAAGTAGAGCCTACACCAGCACCTTTGGTCCAGAATCCACAACCACTCCCGGTGAGCACAAATATTTCTCCTAGTACATCTACTGAGTATGAAGATCTGCTTAGGAAGATGGGCCAGTTAACTATTAATCTTCTTCAAGGAAAGGAATTTAGTTCTCAGGGAGAAGATAGAGGTCCAAAAAGAAATATTTCTGAAGTTGTTTGTTATGGTTGTTATAAAAAGGGTCATTATAAGTATAATTGTCCAGATAGAGCTTCTACATCTGGTACAAGAGATAATGATAAAGGAAAAGCACCTGTGAATTCTCTTGATGTAGCAAATAAGAGTAGAAATAATGAAGTATATGTGTTTGTAACAAAAAGAAAGAAAGAAAAAGATAATCAAGATGGAATTGATCCTAAGAAGATGAAAGGAGAAACTAGTAAGAAACATAGGAGAAGAAAGTTGGGTGTGCAGGATTTTCTGATTTCACAGGGGCAAGGACCATACTCCATCTTGGAAGATCTGTCCAAAAGGCCTGCAAATATTACATATGGTCAACTCTTGGCTATGTCTTCTGAGAAGAGGTGGGAGTTGCGAGGTGGACTCAATGCTTGAAGAAGGAAGGAGGTTGAGGTCCTTGTTTTGGAGGTAGAAGTAGATCCCTATGCTCCACAAGCTGAGGTATTATGTAATGGTATTTCAATTCATGATGTCTTAGTTGATGGAGGTTCCGCAGTTAATGTAATAACCGAGTCTGTAATGAATATGTTGGGTTTAAAAATTGATCGCCCTTCAACACTTATGTTAAGGTCATTAAATAAGGGAAAAACTAAACCAGAAGGTGTAGTTTCAAATGTGGCAATATCTGTTATGGGTGTGGTATGTGTGGTAGACTTTCAGGTGATGAAAAATGGTACTGTTGTGTACCCAATGCTGCTAGGAAGACCATGGATAAGGAGAGTTCATGCAAGAAACTACTGGAATAAAGGTTTCATGACACTTGGATGTGGTAGAGAGAGGGTGAAGATAAATGTGATCCCTCGACATCATAAGGCAGAACCTGTGGATTCAAGTGATGAAATTGATGATTGGAAATCCTCTGATTACTCTAGTACCAGTGAAGTGGACACTGAAGATGAAGAAAGCGAGGTGGATGTTTCAGTCATGGATATCCTTCCAGTCACACCAACTCATGACCCCATAAAATTATTTGAAGAAGAAGTTGATGATCGTCTCCAACAAATAAAGATTGGTGATGCTGTGATGGAGAGTGAGAAGGAATCCTACCTCCAGCTCTTTCGAAGGTACATACACCTATTCACTTTTGATTACAAGGAACTCCGTCAAGTAAGTTGGGTAGAACATTGTATTGAGCTGGTAGATGGTGCTAAGCCCATAAAGCAAATGCCATATAGAATGAATCCTAATTTTTCCAAGACTGTAAAAGAAGAAATAGATAAGTTACTTGATGCAGGATTCATATTTGCTATGGAGAATTCAGAATGGGTTTCTCCCATTGTGATCTCAATAAAAAAGAATGGGAAGATACGCATTTGTGTTGATTACAAGAAGCTCAATAAGGCAACAAAGAAGGATCATTACCCTCTTCCATTTTCAGATCAGATCTTGGATGAAGTAGCTGGCCAGGAGTGCTATAGTTTTGCTGATGGATATAGCGGCTACAACCAAGTTCGTATAGTAGAGAAAGATCAGTTGAAGACCACGTTCACCACTCCTTGGGGAATGTTTGCTTATGGAGTTATGCCTTTTGGGTTGTGTAATGCTCCAGCAACATTCCAACGTTTGATGAATAGGGTGTTTGAACCCTACATTGGGACCTTCATCAGAGTATTTCTGGATGATTTTTACATCTATGGGAGCAAGTTGGACCACCTGCACCAGATGGAGACAACATTTCAAAGGTTAGATGAAGCACAAACCTCACTAAACCCTACAAAGTGTGTCTTTGGATGTTCTAAAGGCATTTTGTTAGGGCATGTTGTATCCAGAGATGGTATTGGTACTGATCCTGATAAAGTTTCAAAAATCAAAGATTTACCATTTCCTATGAATAGAAGTAATTTGAGATCATTTTTAGGCCATGTGGGTTACTATAGAAGGTTCATCAAGAATTTCTCAAAGATTACACAGCCACTAACCCAGTTCTTGAAGAAGGATGTTGCTTATGAACCAGGAAACAAGGCGCATGAAGCTTTTGGACAACTGAAGGAAGCCCTGTTGTCTTCATCTATTTTGAAGAATCTAGATTGGAGCAAGCCATTCATTGTGTACACCGATGCCTCAGATGCAGCACTAGGTAGTACTTTGAGCCAAAAGGATGAAAATGGGAATGAACATCCAATTTACTTTGGGAGCAGATAAATGAGCAGTGCTGAGGTAAACTATAATGTAACTGAAAAAGAGGCTCTGGCTATCATTTTTGCTGTAAAGAAGTTTAGAAATTACTTGCTAGGGCATAAATTTATAGTTGTAACAGATCATCAGGCTCTGAAATATATTGTCAATAAGCCTAACCCATCAGGGAGAATAGCAAGATGGATAATTTTTTCTACAAGAATTTGAATTTGATATTATAGATAGGCCAGGAAAGAAGCATGTCAATGCAGATGCACTCTCTCGGGCCTATGATGGTTTAGGATCATCTTGTGATGATGATGATTTTCCCGATGCAGCATTGTTCTCCCTTGACACAATCCCTAGTGAATACATAGATATTTGGAATTATCTGAATGAATTCAAGTTTCCTGATGGTGCCAATGCAAAGACTAAGAGAAAGATTACTCAAGCCAGTCGTCCATATTCTATTCTGCATGGAGCATTATTTCGAATAGGACCTGATGGACAGTACAAGAGGGCAGTTGGACGTGATCAAGGAAAGGAGCTGCTAGAGGAATTCCACAATGGTACATGTGGAGGGCACTTCTCTGGACAACTTACAATAAGAAGGATCTTGGATGCAGGTTATCACTGGTCCACTCTTTTTAAAGATTGTTATAATTATTGTAAGACATGTGATATTTGTCAAACACATGGTAACCGTAAGACTTCATCAGCTCCATTATGTCCTATTCTTCCACTTGGTCCCTTTGAAAAGTGGGGAATAGACATTGTAGGTCCACTTCCAACTACATCATGCCAAAATAAGTATATTGTAGTTTCCACAGATTATTTAACCAAGTGGGTTGAAGCTAGGCCATTGAAAACAGCTTCCATGGATGAGGTGGCAAGGTTCATATATGAACGCATTGTCACCAGATTTGGTTGTCCATTAGAAATTGTAACAGATCAAGGAAGCCACTTCATTAATGAGGTGGTAGAAGCCCTAGTCAATAAGTTTTCTATTAAGCATAGGAAGGCAACAACATACAAGCCAAGCACAAATGGACAGGTGGAACGAACAAATTTTGTGTTGTGTCAAATTCTAGCAAAAGATGCAGCCTTGCAGGTACATAAATGGGATAAAAGGATTCATGCAACATTGTGGGCATATAGGGAAACATCAAAGTCAGCAACAGGATACTCCCCATTTCAGTTGGCCTATGGCATTGATCCAGTTCTTCCTATTGAGTTTGATATTCCCACTGTGAGAGTTATGAAAAATGAAAGGATGGATGAAAGTGATTCAGTAAAAGAAAGGTTGGTACATCTTCATTTGCTAGAGGAAATTAGGGAAATAGCAAAGGATACAAGCCATAAGAAGAAAATGAAGTAGAAAGAATACTTTGATCAAAAGATCCGATGGTCTCCATTTCATGTGAATGACTTGGTCCTAGTATATGATTCCAGATACAAAAAAGAAGACGGAGAAAATTTCTTCCAAAATAGATGGGGCCCTACAAAATAGTAGCTGTGCATGAAAATGGTACGTACCAACTCGAGGAATTGGATGGCACTCCCATTACGAAATGGGTCAACCACGACAAGTTGAAGATTTTCCAAGCACCAGAATAGTCTACTCCGAGGACGGAGTAGAAGCTAGGAAGGGGGAAGATGTCGACACTAAAATTTTCCTCCATAATTTCTATTTCATTAATGTATGTATTAGGAATAGGATGTTGTAGTAGCATCTGATAGAAGATAATGGTGCCGTCAGTACGATGTCGCCAATAATGTGGAGTACGGTAACAGTCAAAGTACAATAGGAATGTTGTAAAAAGTAAATATTTGTCGTAAGTGGTCCGGTAATGTTAAAATGTCAAAGTTTGGGTAATTAGAGAAGTAGGGTCTACATGATTAGGAATTAGAAATATTATATTGGTAATAAGGACAAGGAGTGAGGTCATAAATATTTTGTGTATTTTATTTGTAAAAAATCTAAAAATGTGGAACCCATGTAAAATGATAAGGTTTATCTTATCTTAAGAGATAAGCTTACATGTACAGATAAGAGTTAAGGTATGGAATATGATTCGTCAGAGTGGATTTCTTATCCTATCTTAGAGATAGGATGGATAAGCCTGGAAGTTCTATAAATAGAGAGGCCACCCTCCTCATTTAGCATAGAAAGAAGTAGTGAGAAATATTGTAGGAAGTGTGCAAAGGAAGCCATCAGTTAAAGGTGTGTTGAAGAAGCCATCAAGAGGTGTAATTGTAAAGTTTCTTCCATAGTCTTGTTGAAGTACCTCATGGGTGAGATTGTAACAATTTCATGTTAATATTATAATTTACTTTGATATTTCAGATTTGTCATCATTCCGTCTTATCATAGTCGATGGTATTCTTGTGTTATGTTGTTGTCTGTTTCCAGATTACATCCACCAAACTAAAGGTTGTGCATTAGTAAATAATCATAGCACGAGGAGTTCCCGGTGAAGAATTATCATAGTGCCCGGATTGGTGATGACAGGCCCTCGTCAAGAAAATGAAAAATTTGAGGATTAATGGTTCTCTGTTGTGTACTTCTAGGGGTGAAGAATTCGATATTCGTCAACTTTCTTCACCTTAGACATCATGAAATATGGTTCCACCTGCATTTTCATATGCACATGGTTGCAGTAGCATTACATTAGTAATTTAGTTGGTTCATTTTGTTTCACTCGTTTCATAAATATTGTAGTCCAGGAACTTACTCTTAAGTAATCTGTTACAAAATTTTTGAAGATATTGGCAAAATTATTCAAATCACATCTCTTCAAACATCATCAAGTACTTTCAAATCTTCTCATCAAGTTTGACAGACAAACATTGACAGAAACCATACCCAAGACCTACATACTTGGCTTTGCTCTTTCTTTCTACTAGGTAAAGTTATCCTTGCCTACGGTCTGTTCTAGAAGCTTCTCGGTGTCACATCTATCCCTCTTAAAATCTCTTGGAACGAAAGGATATCCCAAAGTCATAGATCAAAAATGTCAAAATCAAATGCAATCAAAAGCACCAAGCAAAAAAAAATATTTTATTTTACACACTTCTTTGCCCCATCAACCTTTGGTGATAAGCCCACATCTCTTACTGGTGATGTGAGGTTGGGAAAGGAAAGAAGTGCCCTTACTTGCTTGTATCTTTCCTTTGGTGATAAACCCATGCTTCTTACTAGTGGCGTGAGGCAAGGTGTGGGGGTCCAGTCACACAAACTAACAAATCTTGGTATGCTAAAAAACACAAGTCAAATTATGTTAAAAGAAGGCAAATATCCAAACATCCAAATTCCAAAGAGATCAAAATCCTTAAAACCAGATTTTGTCAACCCAGGTTTCCATTTATGAATCTAAGTCTAGATAAACTAAAAAGTAAGTGGCCTTCTAAGCTTGGTAGTAGTTCTGAGTAGGGTGGGTGTGTAGGTCAAAATTTGGTTCTTGTTCTTGTTTTGTCTGTCTCTCATCATTCCACTCAAATCAAAACTCATACAACTTGTGCCCTTCCCAATTCTTGGTGTTGAGCCCTCGCATCTTACTAGTTGCGGTGGATTTGGGATTGGGGCAAGTTCATCTCTTTATCGCTATAACATTCATCACATTTTGCCAACATAAAGAAGAAATCATAGACATTGTCTAAAGAGGCCAAAAGTTCAAAAACTACATAATCGTCATCACATATCAGCATTACAAAAGAAAATAAAGTAAAAACATTATGTTTAACATTTGTTATCACTTGTCATCCATTGCATACATTCTGAAAATCATGTGAAAATCGGTGGCATTTCGACACACGGGCATGTTAGGTATAGTCTCCTACTCCCCATTTTGGGACCGCCATAATCAGACCCAACGTTTTATGTCTCTTCATGGCTAAAACGCTTCTCCGAGGGGGCAATATGTACGTACCCAAAATTGTATGTACTGTACAGTCGGAAATTGGTTACAGAAGCCCCAATGATGATAATGGTCTCCTCGCAAGGTGTTCAGGATCCAGAAAATCTCTCGAAGTGTGCATTAACATCCCGCATGCCCCGCTTAGCCCCCGCGTCCTTTGTTTTTCCTTTTTCCTCTCTTTTCCTGGCCTTTTTCTCTTCAGTGACGAAACCGCCACCCTGCCTGAGCGGCGGTCTTGTGACCGCCACCCTAATCAGGGCGGCGGTCCTATAACCGCCGCCCTGCTCAGAGTGGCGGTCCTTTACACGTTTTCAAGAAAGTGTTTTGACGTGACTCACGTAAAATATTAACGTTTCACTAGCTTTTCCTTGCCGACTTGGGCTTGCATTTATGTTTTTGGTCCCTTGGAATAGTGTTTTGCCTTTGTTTATTGTTTGAGAGTTCAGTTTGGTTTTGATCTTTGGGTGAATGCAATTCCTATAAATAGATTGCTTGTTCTCAAGCAAATGGCCTTGAAGTTTGTCTCTGAATTTCTCTTTGCAATAGACTTAGCTTTCATTTTGCTTAGAGTGCTTGGTTTAGTTCATTATATGTCTAGTTAGCATTGTTCAACTGTTGGTAAGCCACATATCCAGCTTGTGCAAACAGTGTTGTTGTTTTATCCAATCCATTAGAGTAGAATAGCTTAGGAAGCCATTAAAGTTGCAGGTTTTGCTCTTCAAACAGGATAGTTTCAGGTTCTGGACGCTTTATGTTGCATGACTCCCAGTAAATCCCGCTAAGAATTACATAAGCTAAGCTCTGTACTCTTGCGCTATCCCTCTCCTACTTGCATTATATTCAGTCTGCATTCTGAGCTGTCCTTGTCCCAATATCTACTTCTGTTGATGCTAGCATTACACGCTTTTCTAGATCCATGAGAATACGAAAGAATGAGGATATCATACTGAGGGGACAAGATCACACACACCATCAGATTCACCACTGTTATGCGGAATCCAGGTTCTAGCTTTCAAATTTCTAGTTAGAATCATATCAAATAGAGTAGATAATTGCTTCATTTCAGTAAATTCTATTCTCGATATTGCCAGGGAAGCTGTGAGGATTGATAGTTTATGAGAAACTATGATTCACTCCTCACTTCTGAGGTAGGATTGAGAATCTTGCAGATAGATTAGATAAGCTATTTTATTTGTTTAGAATAAATCTACAAATTACACAGAAAAATAACTACACTCGGTTATTTTGTTTGTTTTAAATTGTTATTTAGTTATTATTTCTAGATACGTTTAAATCGCTGCTTTTCTTCTTAGAAAGTTAAATACAAAAAGTAGAAGTTATATATGTTTTAGATGGTTAAAATTTGTTTTGTTGCATTTAGATTTATATTTTGTTTTATATGAAAATCACGGGACCTAGGGAGCCCAAGGAATACGTATTTGAACCAATCATGCCTCAGCCCAACCTCGTCACAGCAATAGTTGACATAGACTAGAACCTTAGGATACAAGTCTTCCAAACAACAACAGATTTACGACTGATCAGCTCTCAGTTGAGAGGGTTAAACATAGAAGACAACCAAGCACACACATTTTGGTCAAATCAACCAAACTACAGAATTCCCTAGGCAAAACATTCACATGATTGTAGAAGGGTTCGAAAGAGAACAAACCTTTGGTTGTGATCCTTTGGTCCCACAGCCAGGTGCAGGAGACACTCTCACAGACATAGATACTAGTTTAAGGATCCAGGTTGCACGAACGCCTGTGAGATATTCTGAGAAGATCACAAAGTTATTGGTCCTAAACATAGAAGCTGAGAAAGTTTACGATTACTGGATACTAGGGATTAGGACTTGATTTCATACATGACCATAACAGGACTGCAACAACCTAGAGTCTACGGTTGTGATCCACAAATCCCGCAGCCTAACGAATCCATAATTCAATCAGATATAAACACTGGCCTACGCACACTAGTATTCCAATCCACTCCACTTCCACCCATCATCATCGAACAATTGTCCTTACTAGATATAACGGCTAACGAAGCTAGAGAATTTTGGACTAGGCCAGAGAATCGTCCGTAGAGTCAATTGTATTTCACCATCCACCATATGACCTTATCTGGAGACGTACACGAAACTATCCCATGTTATTTTCCACGTATTCCACAACCCATAGATCGAATCACGCCAGAGCTCGATATTGATTGGAGCCTTCGAGCAGTCATCCTTGCCGATCGATATATCACACTAGTCCAAGTTAGAAGGGCATTCTTTGCCTTAGATTCACAAATTCCATTAGTGTGTGTCGAAGACATTAGATTGCCTAACTAGTTCGTTTTCATCCCACACATATTCTATCCCCACCGGTTGTCTCGGCACGACCTCGGGAGGTCAGGTACGTGGAAGAGTTACCTGTAGATTACCACGCTCGCTTGTCGCTTTTCCGGCGTACATGTCCCCTTTCACAAAAATAATCTTCTACTTCTTTCTATCATGTGTTTCTTGGCAAAATTACGCTGGGGGCATGATTTCTCCTTCCTAGCACATCTTTAACTTTTGTTCATCGTCATGTTGAACCTATCTGTCTCGGCCTTGATCCACCTTTTTTTTCACGAAGAGTTTTCCTTTGTATATTCCCCTCTATCACTAGGGGCATTTTTGCATCTTCACCTTCTTGCACATACCCATGGCACTCTACCCTTGTACATCCTATCTGTCACTAGGGGCATCCACATTTTCTTCATTTCTATACATAGCTTCAGAAAACTTCTCAAAAATCATAAAGAACATTCATATAAATTTTGAAAGTCCCAAAACATTAAAATATGTTCGCTGAAAAAAATCAAAACATTCAAATACGTCTCTTCAAAAAATTTCAAAAAAATTGGTAACATCATTTAAAAACCCAAAACATTGGTAAAACTCATTAAAAATCCAAAATAATGTAAAAAATCAAAAAAATTCAAAAATTGGTAAACGACATGCACACAGTTGAATCCTGTATCAAATACATTGTCCTCGAACATCAAAATTTGTCCTACAAAAACATATTTCTTAGGTTATTTCTTGTTCGTGTCTCAAACGAATTGCGGATCATTTTGATCTACCTCCATTAACAAAGTTGGCTTACTTACTATATTGGTACTCCCATGCAATAATGAGTTGCCAGAGACTGTGTCATAGAGCATGAATACTTTCCATGTGACTACTTATGTCCTCTATTATTCCCCTTGCATGAATCCTTTCTTGGGGAACCATTTTAAACCCTTTTCGTTAAAACACGAACATCCGGGAATTGAAGTTTGATAGCAAAAACATTGGTTCAACTATATTGAACATTGTTTGTTTGAGTATGTGTGATTGTAATTATTTATCTGTTAGGCTAGCTGGTTTACTTTCTTGTATTTCATTGTATTATGTATGTTGCATGGAGTTACACATTTTTAGCAATGAACAAATGTTAGTAATATATCATTTCATGTTATTTCACAATTTTTTTTATTTTAATAAGGGCTAATGATTTAGGTCATAGGGGCAACATGATGAAACCAAGTTGCTTATTGAAATATTGGATGCAAAAGCTATTCTCATATTCTTCACTATCATGTCTCATCACTATTAATTTTTCTTCCAAAACACCTGGGGCAATATAAAAATCATTTTATCCCTACCTTATTTCTTCTATCCATTTCAATTATATTTTCAATCGTTGATTGATTTCTTTTATCACCCCATCGACACTCGAGGGGGCATCTTTCATTCTACTAATTTTTCTTCAAAAATTTACTTGTTTATACTTTTCTACTATGTTTGAAGTGACATCACTTACTTCACCTCAAATAGGAGAAAATGTAGACACCTAAATTCCACTTTTGCAATCTTATTGCCAAAAGCACACTAATCATTCTCATTCTTACCATTTCTATTATAATTAGTTATCTCCGCAAATTAATTAATGTTTCTTACCATTTTGGTTAATTAACAACACTTTTTTGACTACCTAGCCTCTTTCACATTCAGGATGTCAATTTATGACACATCGTAAGTCATAATCCTCTTTTGAACAAACAATTAGCAATTATTAGCTAATTAAGCCTATTTTATCCTTGTATTGGTCAATAAACCCTATTAATGGCTTAAACCCCTCTTCCAGCCATTCAAAACCACCCCATTTCCCTCCAAGACATCTCATAAGGCTTAAAAAGCTTATCCCAGCCTCTTAATTGACCATAAGTGGTTGATTAAGGCTCCTCACATCCTAATCACTTGTTAATTCACTAATCATGATTAGAAAACCTTAATCTACTTTGTGCTTTTAGTCCCATATGCACCAAAATGGAATTTTTCCCCAAATAGAAAATTATAAAAAGGGCTAACCACATACCTTTAAACTTTACACCATGCTTTGAATTACATATCATATAAGAAATATGATTAAGAGCCTTACTTCCTCCTTAGATTAGTTTGCTCAATCTTTGCCTCCAATTTTCATGCTGGTTCGTAAAGGGATATCTAATATGGCCTTGTACACATTGTTAGAGATATCCTCTCACCATTTGTGAAGTAGCAACAAACCATAATTTGATTTCTCTTAGATCTATTTAGGTCTATGTTAGTTAGAAATTCATACTAAGTAGGCATGCTTTAACTAAGATTGATTGATATCATGTTAGTTATTTTAAGTATTCCATTAAGCTTTAATGATTGATGTTACTATTGTTAATTCCTAGGTTTGTTAATAGACTATGTGGTGTTAGTCTAGTTATTTAGCTTTGTAAGAGTTTTTAGTAGTTATCAGAAGTATATTGGTGAATTTATGAACGAATTTGGAATGACATATTGTAAGCCTCAGTATGCCCATGGAACAAAATATGAAATGACATTAGAAGATACCACTAATTTTGTCGATGCAACCAAATACAAACAACTCATTGAAATATGATCTATATGAGTACGACTAGACTAGATATATCTTATGTTGTTCGTGTTTTGTCTAGATTTATGCAGCAAACCCAAAAAAATCTTTGGGTAACAAAAACTTTGCATGAAACAACACAATTTTCTATAAGATTGGTTTAGAGGCACATAAGTTGAGCTTCATTGCTTGAATCCAAAGTCCATTCTATTTTTCACATATCCTTTTTTAAAATGTCATTGGCAAACATATTCTAGTCCCAACTACACTCCAAAGCTCTACAAAAATGATATATTCTATTAAAACATGACTCTATCCTTGATATGTGCTCATGGTGGCTTCGTAATTGAACTATCAATGAGTGATTGGCCCATTAATAATGCATGCAATCAAAAAAAATTCTCATCTCAAGATTGTAGGAAAATAAAATTTAAGGCACAAGACATGTTAGGACTTTCAGGAATATCTTTCTAATTCAAAATCCCTCTATAATATCAAAAAATAATAATATGACTATATATCCCTCAATTTTGAGGCTAACAATGGTCATATATAGGTCATTCATATAAAAATAAATTGTTACATTCATAGCATTGATATTTCTAGGTTAGAATAGGGTGGTTAATGTTCATAAAATTTTCAAAAAAGAGATAATATAGCTCGCATATAAATAAATGTATTTTTTTGTCCATTTTATTCCATTGTTATATATCTTTATCAAACAACAATCTCATAATATTCATTCATATTTTCTTATATGCACATTGGACTATTCAAAAAATTCACATCCCTTCCCATCTATCACAAATATGATCATTTTGTATACCTTTATTTATTTCTCATTTATATATTCAAACACAATATTACATAAATTGTGGCATTATATATATATAAATTCAGAATAAAATATTTGGAAACACAAATTTTGATATCCTTCAAACAAATTGGATCACTATGGTACATTAGCATTCTATCTCATAATTTCCCCCTTTCAAATGCATACTGCATTTATTCCATCATCAAACATTACATAGAAATACATTTCAATGCAGTTTTAGTCATCTTTGGACATCTATTGCAGTCAGAGGCTATTATCCCCACAAAATGCACATCATGGCTCAAACCGACCCATAAAAAACACCATAGACATGCACGTGCATGCATCGGTGGCACCCAGGTGTCAATGGTCACATAATTATTTTCTTGTTTTTATAATAAACCAGATTGAAATCAGATAGTGGCATGTGGTAGGTAGTAGGCGGATTGGTAGGAGCTTGTGTTTGTAACTTGCAGGTCACGAGTTCAAATCCTGTTGGGCACTTGTAAATTGTTTTTCAATAGTGTTGTAGAACACATTGTCTTTTTCAACGAAAACAAAATCACAAAAAAAACTAAGTTGTGAGCGTCACGCCATCTGGCAGTGAATGACATGATGGTTGGGATGATGCACTACATGGTCGGTATTATTCATGGGGTGCATTTTGTGGGGAGAGCAGCCCTCACCTCTATTGCACTTGTTTTTAATTGTTCATCCATTATTTTTTATCGTACCCCTCATGACTATGTTTTTTAACGCAAACAAAATTACAAAAAAAACTAATTCGTGAGTGTTACACCATGTAGCAACAGATGACATGATGGTTGGGATGATGCACTGCATGGTCGGTATTACGCATGTGGTACATTTTGTGGGGTGGGTAGCCCTCACCTCTATTGCCCTTGTTTTGAATTGTTCATCCATTATTTTTTATTGTACCCCGCATGACTATTTTGTTCAACGCAAATCAAATCACAAAAAAAACTAAGTCACAAGCATCGCGCCATGTGGCAACAGATGACATGATGGTTGGGATGATGCACTGCATGGTCGATATTATACATGCAGTGCATTTTGTGGGGAGAGTAGCCCTCACCTCTATTGCACTTGTTTTGACTTGTTCATCCATTATTTTTTATTGTACCCCTAATGACTACTAAAGAAGTCACTTTGCCAATAACAATGAAATATCACAATGTAGTTAACAAATTTGGCTAGTATTCGTGACCATCATAACTTCATTATAATCCACTAACACTAAGGGTTTCCATTTAATAATATTTTGGAGATCTCCATCTACCCCTTTTCGGAGTAAAATATAGTTATTTAAAACATAATAGACATGCCTATAATTTTGTTGTGGATAGGAAATTATATTGCCTTAATTTCATTTAGAATATCTATGATCAATGATGCACATCTATACATAACGTATTCCACTATGAGCAACCAGAGTAGCCAATTTTTTTATTAAGGGTAAATAGTTTTTTGAAAGGGACTATACCCTTGTACAAAGAGGCTCTGCAAACCAAATTTAAACAATTAAGACCCAAACAACAGAAAATAATCAATCTACTATGAGAAGTTTCAAAAACCAACATTTCATCAGCAAAAAAATAGCTGATGTACAACAAACAAACAACTGATGTCCGGTTAAGAAGTTCAAAGCAAAACGGACTAGCTGAATAGCAGTGGAAAACTACCTCAGTGGAAAGCAGTATTATTGGATTTTTTTTTTTCAAATCGTAATTCAATCATCCGAAGTTTCTTGCATAAGAATAAGAACTTCAAGATCAGCTATCAGTTGATATGTATTGTTTGAACAAGGGGGGCCCTTAGCTACTATAGACATGTTTGGTTCAATGTTTTTGGTCCTTTTAGTTTCATCCCTAGATGACTCCATCACTGCATGATCTGTGCTTTCACTCAAGCGGGTTATGAGGACCTTTTCCATCATGTCTTCCATGCCAAAATCAACATTAGTATCAGCAACAGTAGCCACATCCTCATCCGCATCCGCATCCGCATCAGAGATGTCTTTAGGTTCGAAAACCAGATGTTCTGGGAGGGCATTTTCCACCATTTAGCCTTCTCATTTTTCAGTTTTACTATCTCGCAATTAGCGGCCAAATGTCCTAAAGAGAAACATCTCCTACATCTAAAAGGTATACCTTCATAGTCCAAAGGCTAGGTCCAAGTTCTATTTTGCACTTTAGCTCAATATGAGCTTGAAGATCTTTGAAGTGTCAATCTCAACAAGGATTCTTGCATAGGTTGTATGTGTAAAATCGGAGGTTTGTGAGTCAATGTTAATGATACTGCCTAAGGCATTACCTATGGATATCAGACACTTTTGATCCCAAAATTGAAGGGGAAGGTGGGGTGATCGAATCTAGATCAATTTTCAGGAGAAAGATTCAGTGAGAGGGTTAAATGATGGGAAACCAAGGTTTTAAGATAAGGTATTTTTGCTGACAGACCCTAGAGTTGCTTAGGAATGATATCCTTATTAGTAATGGATTCGAAAGCAATAATAAAAATTCCCTTACACAGGGGTAGAGATCTAACCTTCCTTCTAGGAGCAGGATCCAATGTTTGGAGATCGATGCATGTAAGATAGGTAAGCTAGGCTAGAGTCCAGCGAATTGAAAGATCAAGGCATGAGCTTGATAAAATGCTTCTGTTTCCAAGATTTCATCTCCAAAGGTTATGCATGGGTTTTTTCTCAGCAGGCTTCATGCTTACAAACTCTGGCTTTTTCTGCAAAACCTCCCTGAATGATCTCTTGTCCATAGCTTTCGACGTTGTGCAACAGGGGAGGAAGCCTTTTTGGTGGGGATTTTAGATTTTATCTTATTTTGTTAGCGGCCTAGGTGAAACCCCCAAATGTAAGCGAAGCTCCAAACGACACCGCCAACGGAATCTCAAGAAATAGGTTTGCGAGCCATCTCTATTCAGTGTTTTGGTGTGTCCTGTTTATGCTCATATCCATGGCCCTCGCATAAGATTTGGATCAATGTTTTCTTGGTAAACTCGGCCGCCTCCAGGGGAATCGCATTCAGCGGTTTTAGGAGATCCACGTTCACCCAATGTCATTGCCCCACCAGTTGATTTGTTGCCGCCTTCATTCACACAGCCAGGAGGATGTTTATAGTTTTTCGAAGCCTGTTGTTGCCACTGATATCTCAGGAAACAGGTTTGCGAGCTTCAGTTGTTCTGTGTTTTGTGTGTTGCCCCTCCCTGTATCTTCCCATATCCATGGCCGCTCCTACCTCTCGATGATATGTTGCCACCATTTGCACTAGTAGGGAATCACTTAGGGTTTCCGGGCAGTTCCTACGAGGGGTCGTTTAGGGCGCACCATGTAGACTAATGTTTCATGTAGAATAGCCAATGTTAATAAAGCATATTGAAACCCTGCTTTTAATCAACTTTTTATTATCATCAATTTTTGCTACCCATAGAAGGATTAATTCATTATTAATTTGAAACATTTAAGAGAGAATCTTTAGGCACCTTTTGAGTTGAGAATATAAAATTTCTCAAATAATTATACGAGTCATTGTTCCGTAATAGTTAATATGTAGGAAAACGCCCATTTGGAGGCAACGTGGGACAATTCTATTAATTTATTCTATGTTTGTTTGAATGAGTTTCTCCGTGAGCCAAGTAGGGGGAGAAGTCATTCACTTATTATTGTACGTTCTAAAATAGGTTTGTAATAACAGTTGAGAAGTTAGTTGATGGTATTGATTTGCTTCAGATTATAACAGAACAACACGAATAGCTATTTGAAGCTGCGTGAAACTTGCTTTTAGTTTGAAACCTATAAAACTACATAAGAATATGGAGGAAAAATTTATTCATTATTTAATATATTTCGTACAGCTTCCACTTCTGTTTGCAGAACCCGCAGAGTTCATTCAGGGAGAAAGCCAAAGAGATGTCGGACGTTTCTCAAGTGCCGACCCCGTCCGAATTGGAAGGATTAATAAATGGGCTTTTTGCAGCTGGGTTACAGTTAATGTTGGATATGGAAGTTCAGGGTTGGACCCTGTGCTTAATGATAACTCGGGTTCAACCGATAAACGATATGTATAATACCGTTATTTCTCATTTCGACAATATACAACGTATGAATAATATTAGTGAAGCCGACATGGCTGAATTCCAGGAACTACGTCGTTATTTCCATCGGAGGGATTCTGAAGAAGGTACCACGGCATTTATAGGGTTAATGGAGCAATTGGCCGCGTTCGAGGAAGAGTATACGCGGAGGATACAAGGTCTACCCACTATATATTCACAGTCCCATGTCGATGGAGAGCTTCATGTGCAATTTGGACGGATGATTATGCAGAGAGAGAAGAGGTTCACGAGATGCCCTGTCCACAGAGAGCATTTATTCCACTATAACTGTATCAGGGCCATGGTTGGAAGAACACCGAACTGTCCCACCTGTAGGAGCGTGCTGAGACTGGGAAATCCAAGATCACTCTCAACATACACAGGAGAGTACATAGCGTCCCCCGAGAGTTCAAGTTCCTCTTTGCAAAGTTCAGGTGGCTGAGGAAGAATAAATTCAAGATTACCCTTACCAACACAAGAAATCCAAAGACCATCTCTAGGCGAGCAGTGTCCATATTCATTATCACAAAGTTTAAGTAGGGCAGGGAAGAAGTAATTCAAGAGTTGCCCTCACCAAACACAAGAAATTCGAGGACCATCTCTAGGTGAGGAGAGTCTATATTCATTCTCATACAAAACTCAAATAGTAGGGAAGAAGAAATTCAAGTTTGCGCCGTCACTCAAACACAAGAATCCAAGGACCATCGCGAGGTGAGAGAGTTTTCATATTCATTATCAAGCAAACAGCAAAGTTTAGAGTAGGTTGGGGAAGAAGAAATTCAAGATCGCAGCTTCAATGACACAAGAAATCCAAGCAATTCACCGTCATCAATTCATTTTTTCAAAGTTAAGTAGCAAGAAGACGAAATTCTAGACGTCACCTTCATAGGTGAGGAATAAAAATTTGACATTTTGCCTTCTATGGTGAGGAAGAATAATTCGGACCATCGCCTCTATGGGAGAAGTGTAAGAAATTTGATATCCCTCAACAAAAATTAAAAATCCAGATAGCATTTTAACGTCCAACATTCCCTTCACCCACGCCACCAAATGTGACAAGGTGAGAGCTTAATAGAATATATGTACGAATACTATCACTAAAAAGTAAGTGGCCTTCTAAGCTTGGTTGTAGTTCTGGTAGGGTGGGTGTGTAGGTCAAAATTTGGTTCTTGTTCTTGTTTGTCGTGCTACATCATTCCACTCCATAAACTCATACAACTTGTGCCCTTCCATTCTTGGTGTGAGCCCTCGCATCTACTAGTTGCGTGGAATTTGGGATTGGGGCAAGTTAATCTCTTTATCGCTCTACATTCATCACATTTGCCAAAATAAGAAGAAATCATAGACATTGTCTAAAGAGGCCAAAAGTTCAAAACTACATAATCGTCAATCACATATCAGCATTACAAAAGAAAATAAAGTAAAACATTATGTTTAACATTTGTTATCACTTGTCATCCATTGCATTACATTCTGAAAATCATGGAAAATCGGTGGCATTTCGACACACGGGCATGTTAGGTATAGTCTCCTACTCTCCCCATTTTGGGACCGCCATAATCAGACCCCACGTTTTATGTCTCTTCATGGCCTAAAACGCTTCTCCGAGGGGGCAATATGTACGTACCCCAAATTGTATGTACTGTACAGTCGGAAAATTGGTTACAGAAGCCCCAATGATGATAATGGTCTCCTCGCAAGGTGTTCAGGATCCAGAAAATCTCTCGAAGTGTGCATTAACATCCCGCATGCCCCGCTTAGCCCCCGCGTCCTTTGTTTTTCCTTTTTCCTCTCTTTTCCTGGCCTTTTTCTCTTCAGTGACGAAACCGCCACCTGCCTGAGCGGCGGTCTTGTGACCGCCACCCTAATCAGGGCGGCGGTCCTATAACCGCCGCCCTGCTCAGAGTGGCGGTCCTTTACACGTTTCAAGAAAGTGTTTGACGTGACTCACGTAAAATATTAACGTTTCACTAGCTTTTCCTTGCCGACTTGGCTTTGCATTTATGTTTTTGGTCCCTTGGAATAATGTTTTGCCTTTGTTTATTGTTTGAGAGTTCAGTTTGGTTTTGATCTCTTTGGGGGAATGCAATTCCTATAAATAGATTGCTTGGTTCTCAAGCAAATGCCTTGAAGTTTGTCTCTCTGAATTTCTCTTTGCAATAGACTTAGCTTCATTTTGCTTAGAGTGCTTGGGTTTAGTTCATTATATGTCTAGTTAGCATTGTTCAACTGTTGGTAAGCCACATATCCAGCTTGTGCAAACAGTGTTGTGGTTTTATCCAATCCATTAGAGTAGAATAGCTTAGGAAGCCATTAAAGTTGCGAGGTTTTGCTCTTCAAACAGGATAGTTTCAGGTTCTGGACGCTTTATGTTGCATGACTCCCAGTAAATCCCGCTAAGAATTACATAAGCTAAGCTCTTGTACTCTTGCGCTATCCCTCTCCTACTTGCATTATATTCAGTCTGCATTATGAGCTGTCCTTGTCCCAATATCTACTTCTGTTGATGCTAGCATTACACGCTTTCTAGATCCATGAGAATACGAAAGAATGAGGATATCATACTGAGGGGACAAGATCACACACACCATCAGATCACCACTGTTATGCGGAATCCAGGTTCTAGCTTTCAAATTTCTAGTTAGAATCATATCAAATAGAGTAGATAATTGCTTCATTTCAGTAATCTTATTCTCGATATTGCCAGGGAAGCTGTGAGGATTGATAGTTTATGAGAAACTATGATTCACTCCTCACTTCTGAGGTAGGATTGAGAATCTTGCAGATAGATTAGATAAGCTATTTTATTTGTTTAGAATAAATCTACAAATTACACAGAAAAATAACTACACTCGGGTATTTTGTTTGTTTTAAATTGTTATTTAGTTATTATTTCTAGATACGTTTAAATCGCTGCTTTTCTTCTTAGAAAGTTAAATACAAAAAGTAGAAGTTATATATGTTTTAGATGGTTAAATTTGTTTTGTTGCATTTAGATTTATATTTTGTTTTATATGAAAATCACGGGACCTAGGGAGCCCAAGGAATACGTATTTGAACCAATCATGCCTCAGCCCAACCTCGTCACAGCAATAGTTGACATAGACTAGAACCTTAGGATACAAGTCTTCCAAACAACAACAGATTTACGACTGATCAGCTCTCAGTTGAGAGGGTTAAACATAGAAGACAACCAAGCACACACATTTTGGTCAAATCAACCAAACTACAGAATTCCCTAGGCAAAACATTCACATGATTGTAGAAGGGTTCGAAAGAGAACAAACCTTTGGTTGGATCCTTTGGTCCCCACAGCCAGTGCAGGAGACACCTCTCACAGACATAGATACTAGTTTAAGGATCCAGGTTGCACGAACGCCTGTGAGATATTCTGAGAAGATCACAAAGTTATTGGTCCTAAACATAGAAGCTGAGAAAAGTTTACGATTACGGCTACTAGGGATTAGGACTGATGTCATAGCATGACCTAACAGGCTGCAACAACTAGAGGTCTACGGTTGTATCACACAATCCCGCAGCTAACGAATCCATAATTCAAGTCAGATATAAACACTGGCCTACGCACAACTAGTATTCCAATCCACTCAACTTCCACCACTCATCATCGAACAATTGTCCTTACTAGATATAACGGCAACGAAAGCTAGAGAATTTTGGACTAGGCCAGAGAATCGATCCGTAAGAGTCAATTGTATTTCACCATCCACCCATATGACCTTATCTGGAGCCGTACACGAAACTATCCCATGTTATTTTCCACGTATTCCACAACCCATAGATCGAATCACGCAGAGCTCGATATTTGATTGGAGCCTTCGAGCAGTCATCCTTGCCGATCGATATATCACACTAGTCCAAGTTAGAAGGGCATTCTTTGCCTTAGATTCACAAATTCCATTAGTGTGTGTCGAAGACATAGATTGCCTAACTAGTTCGTTTTCACTCCCACACTATTCTATCCCCACCGGTTGTCTCGCACGACCTCGGGAGGTCAGGTAGTGGAAGAGTTACCTGTAGATTACACCGCTCGCTTGTAGCTTTTTACTTGGCCGTACATGTCCCCTTTCACAAAAATAATCTTCTACTTCTTTCTATCATGTGTTTCTTGGCAAATTACGCTGGGGCATGATTTCTCCTTCCTAGCACATCTTTAACTTTGTTCATCGTCATGTTGAAACCTATCTGTCTCGGCCTTGATCACCCTTTTTTTTCACGAAGAGTTTTCCTTTGTATTTCCCCTCTATCACTAGGGGCATTTTTGCATCTTCACCATTCTTGCACATACCCATGGCACTCTACCCTTGTCAATCCTATCTGTCACTAGGGGCATCCACATTTGTCTTCATTTCCTATAACATCGGGGCTTCAGAAAAACTTTCTCAAAAATCATAAAGAACATTCATATAAATTTTGAAAGTCCCAAAACATTAAAATATGTTCGCTTGAAAAAAATCCCAAAACATTCAAATTACGTCTCTTCAAAAATTTCAAAAAATTGGTTAACATCATTTACAAAACCCAAAACATTGGTATTAAAACTCATTTAAAATCCCCAAAATAATGTAAACAATCAAAAACATTCAACAATTGGTGGTAAACGACATGCACAACAGGTAATCCTGTATCAAATACATTTGTCCTCGAACATCAAATTTGTCCTACAAAAACATTATTTCTTAGGTTATTTCTTGTTCGTGTCTCAAACGAATTGCGGATCATTTTGATCTACCTCCATTAACAAAGTTGGCTTACTTACTATATTGGTACTCCCATGCAATAATGAGTTGCCAGAGACTGTGTCATAGAGCATGAATACTTTCCCATGTGACTACTTATGTCCTCTATTATTCCCCTTGCATGAATCCTTTCTTGGGGAAACCATTTTAAAACCCTTTTCGTTAAAACACGAACATCCGGGAATTGAAGTTTGATAGCAAAAACATTGGTTCAACTATATTGAACATTGTTTGTTTGAGTATGTGTGATTGTAATTATTTATCTGTTAGGCTAGCTGGTTTACTTTCTTGTATTTCATATTGTATTATGTATGTTGCATGGAGTTACACATTTTTAGCAATGAACAAATGTTAGTAATATATCATTTCATGTTATTCACAATTTTTTTTTATTTTAATAAGGCTAATGATTTAGGTCATAGGGGCAACATGATGAAACCAAGTTGCTTATTGAATATTGGATGCAAAAGCTATTCTCATATTCTTCACTATCATGTCTCATCACTATTAATTTTTCTTCCAAAACACCTGGGGCAATATAAAAATCATTTTATCCCTACCTTATTTCTTCTATCCATTTCAATTATATTTCAATCGTTGATTGATTTCTTTTATCACCCCATCGACACTCGAGGGGGCATCTTTCATTCTACTAATTTTTCTTCAAAAATTACTTGTTTATACTTTTCTACTATGTTTGAAGTGACATCACTTACTTCACCTCAAATAGGAGAAAATGTAGACACCTAAATTCCACTTTTGCAATCTTATTGCCAAAAGCACACTAATCATTCTCATTCTTACCATTTCTATTATAATTAGTTATCTCCGCAAATTAATTAATGTTTCTTACCATTTTGGTTAATTAACAACACTTTTTGACTACCTAGCCTCTTTCACATTCAGGATGTCAATTTATGACACATCGTAAGTCATAATCCTCTTTTGAACAAACAATTAGCAATTATTAGCTAATTAAGCCTATTTTATCCTTGTATTGGTCAATAAACCCTATTAATGGCTTAAACCCCTCTTCCAGCCATTCAAAACCACCCCATTTCCCTCCAAGACATCTCATAAGGCTTTAAAAAGCTTATCCCAGCCTCTTAATGACCATAAGTGGTTGATTAAGGCTCCTCACATCCTAATCACTTGTTAATTCACTAATCATGATTAGAAAACCTTAATCTACTTTGTGCTTTAGTCCCATATGCACCAAAATGGAATTTTTCCCCAAATAGAAAATTATAAAAGGGCTAACCACATACCTTTAAACTTTACACCATGCTTTGAATTACATATCATATAAGAAATATGATTAAGAGCCTTACTTCCTCCTTAGATTAGTTTGCTCAATCTTTGCCTCCAATTTTCATGCTGGTTCGTAAAGGGATATCTAATATGGCCTTGTACACATTGTTAGAGATATCCTCTCACCATTGTGAAGTAGCAACAAACCATAATTTGATTTCTCTTAGATCTATTTAGGTCTATGTTAGTTAGAAATTCATACTAAGTAGGCATGCTTTAACTAAGATTGATTGATATCATGTTAGTTATTTTAAGTATTCCATTAAGCTTTAATGATTGATGTTACTATTGTTAATTCCTAGGTTTGTTAATAGACTATGTGGTGTTATAGTCTAGTTATTTAGCTTTGTAAGAGTTTTTAGTAGTTATCAGAAGTATATTGGTGAATTTATGAACGAATTTGGAATGACATATTGTAAGCCTCAGTATGCCCATGGAACAAAATATGAAAATGACATTAGAAGATACCACTAATTTTGTCGATGCAACCAAATACAAACAACTCATTTGAAATATGATCTATATGAGTACGACTAGACTAGATATATCTTATGTTGTTCGTGTTTTGTCTAGATTTATGCAGCAAACCCAAAAAAATCTTTGGGTAACAAAAACTTTGCATGAAACAACACAATTTTCTATAAGATTGGTTTAGAGGCACATAAGTTTGAGCTTCATTGCTTGAATCCAAAGTCCATTCTATTTTTCACATATCCTTTTTTAAAATGTCATTGGCAAACATATTCTAGTCCCAACTACACTCCAAAGCTCTACAAAAATGATATATTCTATTAAAACATGACTCTATCCTTGATATGTGCTCATGGTGGCTTCGTAATTGAACTATCAATGAGTGATTGGCCCATTAATAATGCATGCAATCAAAAAAAATTCTCATCTCAAGATTGTAGGAAAATAAAATTTAAGGCACAAGACATGTTAGGACTTTCAGAATATCTTTCTAATTCAAAATCCCTCTATAATATCAAAAAATAATAATATGACTATATATCCCTCAATTTTGAGGCTAACAATGGTCATATATAGGTCATTCATATAAAAATAAATTGTTACATTCATAGCATTGATATTTCTAGGTTAGAATAGGGTGGTTAATGTTCATAAAATTTTCAAAAAAGAGATAATATAGCTCGCATATAAATAAATGTATTTTTTTGTCCATTTTATTCCATTGTTATATATCTTTATCAAACAACAATCTCATAATATTCATTCATATTTTCTTATATGCACATTGGACTATTCAAAAAATTCACATCCCTTCCCATCTATCACAAATATGATCATTTTGTATACCTTTATTTATTTCTCATTTATATATTCAAACACAATATTACATAAATTGTGGCATTATATATATATAAATTCAGAATAAAATATTTGGAAACACAAATTTTGATATCCTTCAAACAAATTGGATCACTATGGTACATTAGCATTCTATCTCATAATTTCCCCCTTTCAAATGCATACTGCATTTATTCCATCATCAAACATTACATAGAAATACATTTCAATGCAGTTTTAGTCATCTTTGGACATCTATTGCAGTCAGAGGCTATTATCCCCACAAAATGCACATCATGGCTCAAACCGACCCATAAAAAACACCATAGACATGCACGTGCATGCATCGGTGGCACCCAGGGTGTCAATGGTCACATAATTATTTTCTTGTTTTTATAATAAACCAGATTGAAATCAGATAGTGGCATGTGGTAGGTAGTAGGCGGATTGGTAGGAGCTTGTGTTTGTAACTTGCAGTCACGAGTTCAAATCCTGTTGGGCACTTGTAAATTGTTTTTTCAATAGTGTTGTAGAACACATTGTCTTTTTCAACGAAAACAAAATCACAAAAAAAACTAAGTTGTGAGCGTCACGCCATCTGGCAGTGAATGACATGATGGTTGGGATGATGCACTACATGGTCGGTATTATTCATGGGGTGCATTTTGTGGGGAGAGCAGCCCTCACCTCTATTGCACTTGTTTTTAATTGTTCATCCATTATTTTTTATCGTACCCCTCATGACTATGTTTTTTAACGCAAACAAAATTACAAAAAAAAACTAATTCGTGAGTGTTACACCATGTAGCAACAGATGACATGATGGTTGGGATGATGCACTGCATGGTCGGTATTACGCATGTGGTACATTTTGTGGGGTGGGTAGCCCTCACCTCTATTGCCCTTGTTTTGAATTGTTCATCCATTATTTTTTATTGTACCCCGCATGACTATTTTGTTCAACGCAAATCAAATCACAAAAAAAACTAAGTCACAAGCATCGCGCCATGTGGCAACAGATGACATGATGGTTGGGATGATGCACTGCATGGTCGATATTATACATGCAGTGCATTTTGTGGGGAGAGTAGCCCTCACCTCTATTGCACTTGTTTTGACTTGTTCATCCATTATTTTTTATTGTACCCCTAATGACTACTAAAGAAGTCACTTTGCCAATAACAATGAAATATCACAATGTAGTTAACAAATTTGGCTAGTATTCGTGACCATCATAACTTCATTATAATCCACTAACACTAAGGGTTTCCATTTAATAATATTTTGGAGATCTCCATCTACCCCTTTTCGGAGTAAAATATAGTTATTTAAAACATAATAGACATGCCTATAATTTTGTTGTGGATAGGAAATTATATTGCCTTAATTTCATTTAGAATATCTATGATCAATGATGCACATCTATACATAACGTATTCCACTATGAGCAACCAGAGTAGCCAATTTTTTTTATTAAGGGTAAATAGTTTTTTGAAAGGGACTATACCCTTGTACAAAGAGGCTCTGCAAACCAAATTTAAACAATTAAGACCCAAACAACAGAAAATAATCAATCTACTATGAGAAGTTTCAAAAACCAACATTTCATCAGCAAAAAAATAGCTGATGTACAACAAACAAACAACTGATGTCCGGTTAAGAAGTTCAAAGCAAAACGGACTAGCTGAATAGCAGTGGAAAACTACCTCAGTGGAAAGCAGTATTATTGGATTTTTTTTTTTCAAATCGTAATTCAATCATCCGAAGTTTCTTGCATAAGAATAAGAACTTCAAGATCAGCTATCAGTTGATATGTATTGTTTGAACAAGGGGGGCCCTTAGCTACTATAGACATGTTTGGTTCAATGTTTTTGGTCCTTTTAGTTTCATCCCTAGATGACTCCATCACTGCATGATCTGTGCTTTCACTCAAGCGGGTTATGAGGACCTTTTCCATCATGTCTTCCATGCCAAAATCAACATTAGTATCAGCAACAGTAGCCACATCCTCATCCGCATCCGCATCCGCATCAGAGATGTCTTTAGGTTCGAAAACCAGATGTTCTGGGAGGGCATTTTCCCACCATTTAGCCTTCTCATTTTTCAGTTTTACTATCTCGCAATTAGCGGCCAAATGTCCTAAAGAGAAACATCTCCTACATCTAAAAGGTATACCTTCATAGTCCAAAGGCTAGGTCCAAGTTCTATTTTGCACTTTTAGCTCAATATGAGCTTGAAGATCTTTTGAAGTGTCAATCTCAACAAGGATTCTTGCATAGGTTGTATGTGTAAAATCGGAGGTTTGTGAGTCAATGTTAATGATACTTGCCTAAGGCATTACCTATGGATATCAGACACTTTTGATCCCAAAATTGAAGGGGAAGGTGGGGTGATCGAATCTAGATCAATTTTCAGGAGAAAGATTCAGTGAGAGGGTTAAATGATGGGAACCAAGGTTTTAAGATAAGGTATTTTTGCTGACAGACCTAGAGTTGCTTAGGAATGATATCCTTATTAGTAATGGATTCGAAAGCAATAATAAAAATTCCCTTAACACAGGGGTAGAGATCTAACCTTCCTTCTAGGAGCAGGATCCAATGTTTGGAGATCGATGCATGTAAGATAGGTAAGCTAGGCTAGAGTCCAGCGAATTGAAAGATCAAGGCATGAGCTTGATAAAATGCTTCTGTTTCCAAGATTTCATCTCCAAAGGTTATGCATGGGTTTTTCTCAGCAGGCTTCATGCTTACAAACTCTGGCTTTTTCTGCAAAACCTCCCTGAATGATCTCTTGTCCATAGCTTTCGACGTTGCAACAGGGGAGGAAGCCTTTTTGGTGGGGATTTTAGATTTTATCTTATTTTGTTAGCGGCCTAGGTGAAACCCCCAAATGTAAGCGAAGCTCCAAACGACACCGCCAACGGAATCTCAAGAAATAGGTTTGCGAGCCATCTCTATTCAGTGTTTTGTGTGTCCTGTTTATGCTCATATCCATGGCCTCGCATAAGATTTGGATCAATGTTTTCTTGGTAAACTCGGCCGCCTCCAGGGGAATCGCATTCAGCGGTTTTAGGAGATCCACGTTCACCCAATGTCATTGCCCCACCAGTTGATTTGTTGCCGCCTTCATTCACACAGCCAGGAGGATGTTTATAGTTTTCGAAGCCTGTTGTTGCCACTGATATCTCAGGAAACAGGTTTGCGAGCTTCAGTTGTTCTGTGTTTTGTGTGTGCCCTCCCTGTATCTTCCCATATCCATGGCCGCTCCTACCTCTCGATGATATGTTGCCACCATTTGCACTAGTAGGGAATCACTTAGGGTTTCCGGCAGTTCCTACGAGGGGTCGTTTAGGGCGCACCATGTAGACTAATGTTTCATGTAGAATAGCCAATGTTAATAAAGCATATTGAAACCCTGCTTTTAATCAACTTTTTATTATCATCAATTTTTGCTACCCATAGAAGGATTAATTCATTATTAATTTGAAACATTTAAGAGAGAATCTTTAGGCACCTTTTGAGTTGAGAATATAAAATTTCTCAAATAATTATACGAGTCATTGTTCCGTAATAGTTAATATGTAGGAAAACGCCCATTTGGAGGCAACGTGGGACAATTCTATTAATTTATTCTATGTTTGTTTGAATGAGTTTCTCCGTGAGCCAAGTAGGGGGAGAAGTCATTCACTTATTATTGTACGTCTAAAATAGGTTTGTAATAACAGTTGAGAAGTTAGTTGATGGTATTGATTTGCTTCAGATTATAACAGAACAACACGAATAGCTATTTGAAGCTGCGTGAAACTTGCTTTTTAGTTTGAAACCTATAAAACTACATAAGAATATGGAGGAAAAATTTATTCATTATTTAATATATTTCGTACAGCTTCCACTTCTGTTTGCAGAACCCGCAGAGTTCATTCAGGGAGAAAGCCAAAGAGATGTCGGACGTTTCTCAAGTGCCGACCCCGTCCGAATTGGAAGGATTAATAAATGGGCTTTTTGCAGCTGGGTTACAGTTAATGTTGGATATGGAAGTTCAGGGTTGGACCCTGTGCTTAATGATAACTCGGGTTCAACCGATAAACGATATGTATAATACCGTTATTTCTCATTTCGACAATATACAACGTATGAATAATATTAGTGAAGCCGACATGGCTGAATTCCAGGAACTACGTCGTTATTTCCATCGGAGGGATTCTGAAGAAGGTACCACGGCATTTATAGGGTTAATGGAGCAATTGGCCGCGTTCGAGGAAGAGTATACGCGGAGGATACAAGGTCTACCCACTATAATAATTTCACAGTCCCATGTCGATGGAGAGCTTTCATGTGCAATTTGGACGGATGATTATGCAGAGAGAGAAGAGGTTCACGAGATGCCCTGTCACAGAGAGCATTTATTCCACTATAACTGTATCAGGCCATGGTTGGAAGAACACCGGAACTGTCCCACCTGTAGGAGCGTGCTGAGACTGGGAAATCCAAGATCACTCTCAACATACACAGGAGAGTACATAGCGTCCCCCGAGAGTTCAAGTTCCTCTTTGCAAAGTTCAGGTGGCTGAGGAAGAAGAAATTCAAGATTACCCTTACCAAACACAAGAAATCCAAGACCATCTCTAGGCGAGCAGTGTCCATATTCATTATCACAAAGTTTAAGTAGGCAGGGAAGAAGTAATTCAAGAGTTGCCCTCACCAAACACAAGAAATTCGAGACCATCTCTAGGTGAGGAGAGTCTATATTCATTATCACAAAACTCAAATAGGTAGGGAAGAAGAAATTCAAGTTTGCCCTCACCAAACACAAGAAATCCAAGACCATCTCGAGGTGAGGAGTTTCCATATTCATTATCACAAAGTTTAAGTAGGTTGGGAAGAAGAAATTCAAGATCAGCTTCAATGAACACAAGAAATCCAACAATTCACCGTCATCAAAGTTCATTTTTACAAAGTTTAAGTAGGCAAAGAAGACGAAATTCGACGTCACCTTCAAGGTGAGGAAGAAGAAATTTGACATTGCCTCTATGGTGAGGAAGAAATAATTCGACATCGCCTCTATGGTGAGGAAGAAGAAATTTGATATCCCCTCAACAAAAATTAAAAATCATAGATAGCATTAACGTCCACATTCCCTTCCACCCACGCCACCAAATGTACAAGGTGGAGATCTATAAATATATGACAAACTACACTAAATTCAAACTCATCTCAACCCATGTGGAAGCACCATTATGGAAATAATCATTGTTCCCAACAAATAACTTCAAGCAAAATGCTACAGAAATGGAATTATCATTTTTTGTTTTGAATTTAGGACCACACGGTTTATAGGTCTTATGAGAGTGTGACGGTTTATAGGTCTTATGAGAGTGTGACGGTTTATAGGTCTTCCTTCTTAAACTAGATGATAAAGCATATTTTTCAAATTGAAATAGTTGTTAATAAGAGAATGAATCATTACACCATGAGATTGACCATACATGGTGGAGAGATTAAACTAGCAATCGCATGTGTACAATGCAATGTGAACACCAAAGGGGATGGTGAATGTGAATGATCAGGGAATGAGAACAAAGTATGGTATAGAAAGAAGAACGGCGATAAAAAAATGATCTTTTTAGGTAAATATTAAGTAAGACATGTACAAGTAATGGAGAATACAATTGACACATGTAGGCAGGGAAAGAGGAGGGTAGACCAAGGTGCTAGAAAAGAAGACGAGAGATGAACAATGGGAGAGGAAGAGGGGTGTAGAGTAGGGCCTCTAAGGTTGGAGAATTATAAACGAAGGGAAAGTGGAATGATTGAAGCAATGCAGAACTATACCTTCTGAGAGCCACTTGAGGTGAATGCAAGAAATAGTCGATGCACAAAATGTATGATAAGGCTACTTGTGTTATTTAGCCGAGTGCCGTGTGATTATCTCTATCACTCCTTACCTTCTCAAGGTCGGAGCCAAGGATTTTCAGGACATCACCACTCACAAAGCTGACATAAATTTTCACCTGACTCAAGTTAACCTTCATTTGACCGAGGCAATGTCATGGTGTGTTTGACCAACTTAGAGATGCTTTTGGTGGATGTGACCCCTTGGTTGGCACACATTCTCAAGAAAAACTTCCCGACTATTTCTCTAACTAGGAAAATTAAGGAAGTAGAAGAAAAACATGATAACGGTGATTGAGAGCCCATATATAATATTGCATACTGGTGGCAATAGTTGGGGTAACAACTCTAAAAATTCTCCTCAGCATCTGCCTCCACTTGTTGCCATGTTCGTTGATGTTGTCTAATGTTTTGTGCCTTAGTGTTTGTGTTATTGTTAGACCTTTTTTTTGTAACTTATTTTTTGAATTTTTTTACTAATTGTATGCAATTATTAGAGACTTTGATCTAGTGTAATTTTGATTTCTTGAGGATTATATAGCTCGGTTTGGTCGTATTATGGAGTATGATTCTATTCCCCATCCTTGTTTTCTTTATTAGCAGTTTATTATTATATATTATTGATAAAATTACACTTTTCAATTAAAATTTTGAAAGAAAAGCATTATCATAATAAATAATCAATTACAATAATCTAAAAAAAAAAATTCAAAATATCAAATGCAATTAAAAGATATTCTAAATTTATTATGGAGAAAATATTAAATTGGTCTTCTTGTAAATATAATTACAATATAGAAAATTCATAAAGATTTTATAATTTATTACAAAGATTATTTTTATAGATTAAAGACAACTCAATTACATAGATATTGACATCCTTACTCGTGTTTGTGGATTATAAACATATTACATCATGATAAATAGGTGTACATTTACAACATACCCTCTTTTGACCAAGCTACCACAATTAAAGAGAATAAATACCACTTTTGAAAAATAAATGAATATTTTTACTATTGGAATTGCCTTTATATTAATAAATAAAAGAGAGTTACATCTCACGGTTGCAAAAAAAAAGGTCACATACTAGGCCACATAAAATGCCCAGAGGGAGAACGGACAACATGGGAACTACATGCCACCGCTACGGGAAGAGGAGTGTAGTGCCCACATTTTTATAGCTTCAGTATCTTTTGTTTCCTTCCACATAGACATGTTTGGATAAGGATTTGATATATGTTGGACAGTATGTTATGATTTTTGGACCTTCTTGGACATGGATGCATATTTGGGCGTGTAGTCCCAATTTGACTTTAGCAGCATGTTGTTAGCTTTCATTCGATCTTGTGGACATTAGCTTATGACGATGTTTTTTAGACCTAATTAAGATACGTTAAATTTTTAGTGTAGTTGCATGTTTGGATTCTATGGAAATATGTCACTTTATCATTATGTCTAACTTATGGTGAATTGTGTATAATTGTGCATGTTGTCGCATTTTTCGATTCCAGAAAAATGAAATGCTAGTTTATATTCATTGATTTCTTATTGAGTAGTTGATTCACATTTTATTGGACAGGTGAGGTTAATGTGTGCAATAAGTGTGCAGGTGACAGGTCACAGGAGAATGTGAGATTTAGGCCAGCTACACAACTTTGCACAAGCAGCCCACGAGGCTTAGTCCTAACTGTGTTTATTGTATAAGGCCTTAGTATTAGAGTTTGTTGTTTTGGGCACCATAAATGACCCTCATTTGTAATGTAATATGTCTTGTATTATTAATCTTGCTTAGGGTGTTTAGTTTGTGTTGTAAACTTGTTTTGGGGGAATTAATGGCCCCACTTACATTAAATTTTAAGTTTGTATAATTATGTAATTAATCAAAAGGGATTAGGGTCATATGTGAACCCTTGGGTGGGCCCCACACCCTCTAACCATGTGCCCAAGTGTGCCAAACCCGAAATTGGGCTATTTTAGGCATTTTTAGGGACCCCTTTTTAGTTTGGGAGTTCCCTTAACATGAAAATGGGCCCTTGGACACTACCTAATAGGTAGGGGGCTTATTTCCAAGGCTTAGAGGGAGTTTTCCCTCCCATTTTTCCTTCCTTTGGTCACATCCATGTAAGGTGGATGGGTAAGTATGCTTTGTTAAAAGTTACACAACTTTTTTTTGTTATCATTTTGGGTAATTTGGAAGAAGATGGTTAAAAGCTATTTTAACCTTTCTCTCTTTTATTTTGAGAATCTTTGACCTTGAGGGAAGAGAGGGGTGACACATGTCACTCCCTCATTTGTGAGGATTTTTGCTTGCTCCTCTTCAAATTCTCCCTCATGGGAAATTAAGAGAACTTTTTTTGGGGGAGCTTTTGCTTGGAGGCTTGTGGATTTTGGAGCTAGAGTTTTCTTGGATCAAGAAGTGGAAAAAATTGAAGTTGGAGAGCTTTTGGAGGTAGGCTTCTTGAGCTTATTTGTGTGTTTTATATCATGCTAGATATCAATTTTGTTTACTTGGAAATTTTTGTTGTTGCATGTGGATTTTATTTGTTGTTTACTTGAGTTTGCTCCATCCATCATATGGCATGATGGAGTTTTGGAGTTTGTGGGGGAAGAGAGAGGGGTTTTTCCCTCTCAATTCTCATAGGTTTGATGGGAAAGCCTTGTAGGATTTTAGCTACCCCCCTTCAAATGGTTTAGAGTGGGGAAGGTGGTATATATGGCTTCAACCTCCTTCCCCATTCTTGGTGAGGAAACCCCTTTGGGGTTTGAAAATCCTTCCAAGAAGGATTGGTAAAAGGGTGGAGAAATAAGGAGGGCTTGAATGAATTTGGAGGAATAAGGAGGGTGTGGAGATCTTGGTTTTGTGCAACTAATGTTGGTTACCAATTTTTGAGAACTCCTTTATTCTCTTCCCCATTTTAGAGGTAGAACATGGTTTCTCCTCTTTTTCATCTTCGCAAAATTGGTGTCTTGTTTTTATGTGAATGTAATGTTTGTTGTTCACACCCACTCTTGTGCAAAGTTGTATATGGTATTCGTCTTTCCCATGGGCTTGGGGGAGGCTAGCATGCATTCCAACCTTAGAAAGGCATGTAATGATGCCTAAATGTTGGGTGGTTAAACAAGCTTTTTATCCTTGTGTTGGTTTCTTGGAAGTTTTTGAAGTTGGATATCATGTGGTAGAAATTTGGAGTCTCTTATCAACTTGGCCTCTCCTTGTTATCTTCATTCTCTTTGTGGACTTTGTCTCATTATATCTCTTTGGATATAGCTATGTGGAAACTTTATTTTATTATAAATCCTCCTTTTTGTGTTTGGTATTACTTGTAAACTTGAGTCATGTTTTCTTGAGCAATCTCTCTTCAACATTGCAAAGAAGCTTGTAATGGTGATTACTTGAGTAGTTAAAGTATGTTGGAATCATGGAAATTGTGATTTTCAAGTTCCATAGAAATGTAAACTTTCTTGAACTACATGATAGATGATGTAAAAGTCTTAAACTTGTTAATGCAACACGAGAAATTGGTTGAGAGTTACTCTTGTTAAAATATTGTTTTTAAGGTGCAATATCTCCTTTGCAAGTAAAAGGATTGATTTTTATATGATATACAACAATGCTATTTTCATATCCTTATTGGTATGGTAAATGTTTAGGAAGAAAATGTGATATTCCTTGTTGGAAATCCTCCTTGTTTAAAAATCTGAAATATTCATCTATTTTTACATTTGAAAAGAAAAGATTGTCCAAAATGAAGATTTAGGATTTCACATGGTATGGAAATATTATCCTCCTTGCAATACACCTCTTTCTTGTAAATTTTTTTTTTGTGATGTTATTGTATGGAATGAAATTGGTTTTGTCTTCTTTCCAAGTAAAGACTTATGAATGTATTGTACAAGGAAAACCAACATGGATGAGTATTCTTCATCACTAAGTTTTAATTTCAATTTAATACTCTCTCTTTCCATTTGAAATACATTGTTTCTTTTCCTTTATCTCATAAGTATGTAAGTCATTTTAACAAAACTATATATTGGAAAATTTTAGGTTCCATGATTTGCCAAGATAGTAGATATAAATATGATATTTTACAACTTGAAATAATCTTCTTCCTTACTTATATATATATATATGAGTATTTAATACACTTATTTATTATAATATAACTATATTAATTTTAAACGTAGTTTTATATATTCTTTTATGTTATCAATATCAGGTTACATTATAAAATAAATAATAAAAATATATTATAATTCATATTATATTGTAACACATAAAATATTTTTTTATTAACAAAACAAAACAAAACTTAAAAAAAAAACAATAAAATGAATTAGTAAAGACATTATAGTGGATGTTTAAAAGTTTATAGAAATAAATTTTATTAAATTAAAGATGAAGATAGAAATACATATCATGTTTGGTAATAATAATAAAATGAACAACAATAAGACAAAAAGTATTATCAATAAACAAATATGGTGGAAGTTTTTAAGATTTAAACAAAGGAAAAGAAATAGGGAAGGGCTGAGCCCTCCCTAACATGTGTGTGTTTTTTTTTTTGCAACGAACCCAACACCATACCCCACTCCCTTCACACCTCCACACAATCTCCCTTCACCTCCAATCCGCCAAAGAATGATCTCTGGTTACTATAGAAAACTGCGGTTTTGATTTATCATTCCAGGATGGATTGAATCGATTTCTAATATTATTGACAAAACTTATTCATTTATATATGGGTGTGTGTAAGAGATTTCTTAGGCAGATTTTTTATGATTTAACAAAAGAAATTTTGTGGGTATTTTACATACCCAATAACCTGAATTTTCGGGTGAAAAAAAATAAAAATAAAATAATAGTAATATTAATAATAAAAACTATAAATATTTATACATGATAGAACAATGAGATTCTTCATCAAAGATCTCCATGAATCCAAAAATCCATAGCTCCTCAACCTGTGCATCTGCAAATGACAAAATAAAACAAAATGAGAAGAGGAGAATAGAAAAGAAAAGAAAAACATAGAGATGTTTAGGGCAATTTTAGGGTAAAATTCGAAATCAATGGTCAAGATTTGATCTATCCTAGGGCTCTCATTCAACCCTACACTCTTTAAGTCATGTACTTTTTATGGGAATGAAAAATAAAATGAATAGGGGTGTGTGAGCAAACTAATACAAAAGGGGGGGGAAACAAATTAAGTTTTAAAGGGGTGTAGACTTTTATTTATAACCCTAGTGAACTTAATAGAATAAAATAATTAAATTATCTTTGGGCTAGTGTTTATTTAATTTTGGGTAAATTAAATTAAGATAAATTAATTATTAATGGGAAACGGTGAAATAAATAAATAAATAAATTACGCTCTGGGTAATTAATTAACTAGTTAACGATATTTTAAAGTAAATAAATAAATAAAAATAATTGGTTTTTTTTTTTCCACGACCATTTAATTATAATTTAATAACCTCTTCGCTCACCTTGTGCACAGGATGTCACCCATGAGACGATGTTCGGTTAGGGGTTTGGGACGTGGTTCACCTATGCCTGAACCACCGGTACCTGAGTTAAGGCCTAAGATCTTGGAGGCTCTTCAACAGTTGATCAGAATTATGCAGCAGCGTCTTCCACCACCTCAGGAGGCGAGAGATGAGGATATTCTATCAGGAGTCGAGGAGTTGATAGGTGAGGATGTGCACTCAGAGCTGCCAGAGCATGATACCCCGAGGCGGGAGAGGTAACATAGCCCTTTTGTTCATCACGAGAGGGTAGCCTCGTACCGTCTTAGGCACTCAAACTATCTTGAGGGACCATTTGGGGATAGGTAACCCCAATCCCCTGTTGGACTGCATCACCAGAATCGAGATACAGGTAGTGTGATTAGAGACCTTCTTCGCTTGCAGCCGCACACATACACTAGCTCTATAGATGGCTTTGGGGCGGAGTCATGGATCCTTAGCTTGGATAGTTGCTTTGGCTTACACTCCTATGAGAGCAATGTTAAGACAAGGTTTGCCATACACCTCCTCTGAGACGCAGTAGGTGTTTGGTGGAGGAATGAGGAGCGGAAGCTCCATCTGACTCGAGAGACAGTGACTTGGGAGATGTTCGAGGAGTGATTCAGGGCCCGCTATATGTCAGAGCATTTTTTGTAGAAGAGGATTGATGATTTTCATGACTTACGATAGGGATCTGACATAGTAGCACAATATGAGAGCAGGTTCTTGGATCTTTTGCAGTATGTGGACTACCTATAAGATGAGAAATTATAGGTTAACAGGTTTATTCGAGGCCTTAATGCAGATATAACAAGAGCAGTTAGGATGTTATCTCCTCCCACACTTGAGAAGGCCGTTGAGAAGGCCTACTTAGCTGAGGAGAATAGGACCAAGGCACAAGAGCACCGAGATAGAAAAAAGAACAAGTTTCAGGATAAGATACATTCCTTTCAGAGTCATAGGTCACAGGGTATAGCATCACCACCTAGAGGAGGATTCTGGCTTCCGCTAGTAGCCACAAGGGCTCCACCGCACCCATAGTAGCAGATGCAACATCATGGCCACCAGCAACAGAGGGCTAGATAGACTTAGAGCTTTCAGAGAGGTGGCACTAGAGGAGGTTTTGGTGGAGCCAGGGACAGGAGGTAGGGTACTCAGCAGGTACAACCAACTCGCATGTAGCAGTTTGCTAGGGTTGGACTGGCAGGATCAGTGCACTAGAGTACAGGAGGGACCCCATCTTAGAGGGGTATAGGAGAATGTTTTATTTGTGGGTCTCCTGATCACTATGTGCATATGTTCCCACACAAACCCACTACCATTGACTACACATAGAGGGCCTCTAGATCCTGAGAAGATGGTGGGTGACATAGGACGCCCCCATCATGTATATAAAGTGGTTAAAAAATGCTCAAGCTAAGCATCAGGCCATAGTTATTGAGATAACAGGGACTATCAGGGGTATTTCTGTCTCAGTACTTTTTGATTCAGGTGCTTCAGATTCTTTTGTATCTCCTTCTATAGTGGACCAGTGTGGGCTAGTGGTGGCTAGGCAACTAGATAGTTGGCAGGTTGAGTTGGCCTCTGGGGCCAAACTCGCCATGGACTCATATGTGGAGAGTTGTGTACTTGATTTAGGAGACTTCTCCACTACACTTGACCTCTGAGTTATTCCTCTAGGATCCTATCAGGTAGTGTTGGGTATGGATTGGCTCGAGGCTCATTGGGCTAAGTTAGATTGCATAAATAAGGTCATTGAGTGTGAGGATGATCTTGGGAGTGCAGTTGTGATTTCAGGGATGCAGAGGCCTATCTCCTTGCATATGATCTCAGACTAAGCAACTCAAGTGGAGCATGCGTAAAGGGTGTCAATTTGTTTGCTATCACCATTAGTGATGATTAGAGAGCACTACAGAGCATTCACCCTTAGATGATCATGTAGTTTTGAGGGAGTATGTCAGATGTTTTTCCAGGCGAGCTTCCAGGGTTACCACCCCGCAGAGAGGTGGATTTCACCATTGATTTAGTACCAAGATCTGCACCAATTTCTAGGGAACCCTATCGGATGACGACTCCAGAGCTTCATGAGCTCAAGATTCAGTTAGAGGAGTTGTTGGAGAAGGGTCTCATTCATCCTAGTGTATCTCCTTGGGGAGTGCTAGTCATATTTGTAGAAGAAGGATGGTTCTCTCAGAATTTGTGTTGACTTCAGATAGCTCAACAAAGTCACAATAAAGAACCGTTATCCACTCCCTAGGATTGATGACTTGTTTGATCAGATGCAGGGAGCTAGAGTGTTCTCCAAAATTGATCTCAAGTCAGGGTACCATCAGTTGCACATTTCAGATGCAGACATTCATAAGACAACGTTTCACACACGTTATGGGCATTATGAGTTCACAGTTGTTCCATTTGGTTTGACTAATGCCCCAGCTATCTTCATGAGCCTCATGAATGGAGTATTCAGGACCTTTCTGGATCGCTTTGTCTTAGTGTTCCTTAGATGATATATTGATATATTCTCATTCCAAGGAGGAACACGAGGAGCATTTGAGGCAGGTACTTCAGGTTTTGAGAGAGCAGAAGTTGTATGGGAACTTGGAAAAATACAGCTTCTTTCAGACAAAGATTCAGTACTTGGGTCATATCATATCAGGAGAGGGTATCTCAGTAGATCCCTCTAAGATACAAGCTATCATGGATTGGCCAACACCCACATCAGTCACTGAGGTGAGGAGTTTTATGGGTTTAGAAGGTTATTACCGCAGGTTTTTATAGGACTTTTCTAGGATTTCTCACCCTATTACTTCTTTTCAGAGAAAAGGGAAGAAGTTTGATTGGTCAGAAAAGTGTGAGCAGGCCTTTCAGTTTCTTAAGGAAAGGTTAACCACGACACCCATCTTAGTAGTTCTAGACCCTATGAAGGATTTCATTTTTTATACTGATGCATCACTAGAGGGTTAGGGAGTAGTTCTTATGCAGGAGCATCGGGTGATTACCTTTGAGTTGGGTAAGCTCAAAGACTACAAGCTTAACTATACCCTACTCATGACTTGGAGCTTGCAGTAGTTGTTCATGCACTTGTGTGTTGGCAACATTTCCTTTTGGGTAGACCTTTCATTTTGAGGATTAGATCATCGTAGCTTGTAGCATATCTTCTCATAGCCAAACCTCAATGCTCATCAACGGCGTTGGATGGAGTTCCTATGTGAGTATGACATGGAGGTACAATATATCAAAGGAAAGGATTTAATGTTGTTGCAGATGCACTTAGTAGACGATGACATGTGCTTGCTTCATTGACACTTCAGTCAGATTTGAGAGGCAGGATTCTTGAGCATTTTCCAGAGGACATGTTTTATGAGGGTGCTAGACAGATGTTGGAGTCTCAAGGTTCATTAGAGGGAAGATATTCAGGGTGTATTTTAGAGACATATGGTTTAATTTGGTTCCATAGGAACATCTACGTGCCTAAGTTAGGTGATCTGCGTAGCTTCATCCTTTCATAGGGCTCATCGAGCTCCATATGCGGCACATCAAGGAGTGAAGAAAATGCATGCCGATCTAAGGGAGTTATATTATTGGCCAGGTCTTCGACGGGACATAGCAGATTTTGTTGCACGTTGCCTTAAGTGTTAGAGGGTCAAGGAAAAGCATTCTCATCCCGCAGTACTTTTACATCCTCATGATATTCCAGAGTGGAAATGGGATGTGATCTCCATGGAATTCATAGTAGGACTCCCTATGTCTTCTTATCATCATGATGCCATTATGGTCACCGTGGATAAGTTGACCAAGGTTGCGCATTTCTCACCAACCAAGGTCACCTATAATGCATAGGCCATTCCCAAAGTATTTATGGAGGACATTGTTAGGTTGCATGGGATTCCGAAGACCATCATCAATGATAGGGATACCATTTACACTTCAGTTTTCTGGACTTCCTTTCAGGTCGGTCTGGGTACTCAAGATTAATTTCAGCTCAGCATATCATCCAGAGACAGATGGATAGAGAAAGAGGGTTAATCAGGTACTAGAGGACATGCTGAGGATGTATGTGATGGACCAATAGAAGAAGTGGGAAGATTATTTGCATTTAGTTGAGTTTGCCTACAACAACAGCTATCATAGGTCCATTGGTATGGCTCCTTACCAGGATTTGTATGGACGACCTTGCAGGACACCTCTTGAGTTGGGACAGACTAGATGACAGGATTATTCTGGGACTCAGTTTGTCTTACAGGATTTAGAGCAGTAGGTTGTTCTGATTAGACAATGTCTTGAGCAGGCTAGAGCATGCCAGAAGGTGTATGCAGACACTAAGAGGATTGATCATCACTTCTCAGTGGGTGACAAAGTCTTCTTGAGAGTTCCTCGTCATAAGAGTCCAATCCGCTATGGAAAGGGTTCTAAGCTATCGCCTCGTTTTGTGGGGCCTTTTGATATTTTAGAGGTCATCGGTCTAGTTTATTATCATCTAGCTTTGCCACCATGCCTTGCACGGGCCCATGATGTATTTCATGTTTCTGTACTTCGTAGATATGTACCAGATGTTTCTCATGTTTTGGATTGGTCGACATTACAGGTAGAGGATGGAGGGTAGTGGAGACTGGAGCCCGTACACATACTAGAGCACCGGAGGTTGGCCCTTTGGGGTCGAGACTTGGACCAGGTTAGAGTGCAGTGGGACAGATATGATGAGACAACAACTACCTGGGAGGATGCTACACCATTGAGGGCTAGATATCCCTATCTCTTTTAGTGACTTCCAGGAGGAAGTCTAATTTTAGTAGAGGGGATGTAGTGCCCACATTTTTATAGCTTCAGTATCTGTTGTTTCCTTCCTCATAGACATGTTTGGACAGGGATTTGATATATGTTGGACAGTATGTTATGATTTTTGGACCTTCTTAGACATGGATGCATATTTGGGCGCGATAGCGCCAATTTGACTTTAGTAGCATGTTGTTAGCTTTCATTCGATGTTGTGGACATTAGCTTATGATGATGTTGTTTAGACCTAATTGAGATACGTTAAATGTTTAGTGTAGTTGCATGTTTGGATTTTATGGAAATATGTCACTTTATCATTATGTCTAACTTATGGTGAATTGTGTATAATTGTGCATGTTGTCGCATTTTCGATTCTAGAAAAATGATATGCTAGTTTAGATTCATTGATTTCTTATTGAGTAGTTGATTCACATTTTATCAGACAGGTGCATGGTTAATGTGTGCAATGAGTGTGCAGGTGACAGGTCACAGGAGAACGTGGCATTTAGGGAAGCTACACAATTTTACACAAGCAGCCCATGGGGCAAAGTCCTAACCGTGTTTATTCTATGAGGCCTTAGAATTAGATTTTATTTCTTTGGGAAACATGAGTGACCCTTAATTGTAATGTAATATGTATTGTAATATTAATCTCACTTAAGATTTTTAGTTTGTGTTGTAAACTTGTTTTGGGGGACTTAATGGCCCCCACTTGCATTAAGTTTTGAAGTTTGCATAATGATGTATTTAATTATAAGGGATTATGGTCACATGTGAACCCTTGGGTGGGCCCCACACCCTCTACACTTGTGCTCAAATGTGCCAAACCCGAAATTGGGGTATTTTAGGCATTTTAAGTGAACCCTTTTTTAGTTTGGGAGTTCACTTAGCATGAAAATGGACCCTTGGACCCTACCTAATAGGTAGGGGGGCTTAATTCCAAGGCATATAGAGGGAGTTTTCCCTCTCATTTTTCCTCCCTTTGGTCACATCCATGTAAGGTGGATGGGTATGTGTGTTTTGTTAAAAGTTGCACAAGTTTGTTTTGTTGTTCATTATGGGTAATTTGTGAGAAGAGGGTTAAAAGCTATTTTATCCTTTCTCTCTTTTATTTTGAGAATCTTTGACCTTGAGGGAAGAGAGGGGCAACACATGTCAACCCCTTCATTGGCGAGGAATTTTTTTGGCTCCTCTTAAAATTCTCCCTCATGGGGAAAGAAGAGAATTTTTTTTGCGGGATGCTTTTGCTTGGAGGCTTGTGGATTTTGGGAGCTAGAGCTTGCTTGGATAAAGAAGTGGAAAAGATTAGAGTGTTGGAGAGATTTTGGAGGTAGGTTCCTTGAGCTTATTTGTATGTTTTATATTATGTTATATATTATTTTATTTACTTAGAAAAATGTTTGTTGCTTCTTGTGTGTGGTTATTTGTTGATTATGCTTGTTGTACTTGATTGTTCTCCATCCATCATATGTCATGATGGAGTTTTGGAGTTTGTGGGGGAAGAGAAAGGTTTTTTTCCCTCTCAATCCTTATAGGCTTGATGGGCAATCCATGTAGGATTATTATTACTCCCTCAAATGGTTTGAGGTGGGGAAGGTGGTTCATATGGTTTGAACCCCCTTCCCCATTCTTTGAGAGGAAACCCCTTTGGGGTTTGAAAATCCTTCCAAGAAGGATTTTGGTGAAAGGGTGGAGAAATAAGGAGGATTTGAATGACTTTGGAGGAATAAGGAGGTTGTGGAGATCTATGGTATTTGTGTGCATCCAATGTTGGAATACCACTTTTGGCATTTGGGCGTCCTCTTCTTCTCTTCCCCATTTCGGTGGTAGAATATGGTTTCTCCTCCTTTCCTTCTTACAAAATTTAATGTTTGTCTTAGTATTTGTCTTATCTTATATGTGAAAATAATGTAGGATTGTTCATCCTTTAAAATTGTGCAAAGTTTTTGATAAGCTAGTCCTCTCTTCCCATGGGCTTGGGGGAGGCTAACATGTCATTCCACCCTTGGAAAGGCATGTAATGATGCCTAAAGGTTGGGTGGTTAAACAAACATTTACTTCTTGTGTGGGTTCTTTGAAAGTTTTTTGAAGTTGGATACTCAAGTGGAAGATAGTTGGAATCTACTTGTCATCATGGCCTCTCCATGTTATCTTCATTCTCTTTGTGGACTTTGTCTTATTATATCTCTATTGGATATAGACTATGTGGAAACCTTTATTATCTTGTACATTCTCCATTTTGTATTGGTATTACTTGTAAACTTGAGTCATGTTTGCTTGAGAAATCTCTCTTCAACATTGCAAAGAAGCTTGTAATGGTGATTACTTGAATAATTAAAGTATGATGGAATCATGGAAATTGTGATTTTCAAGTTCCGTAGAAATGTAAACTTTCTTGTATGATAGATGATGTAAAAGTATTAAACTTGGTAATGCCACACGAAAAAATTGGTTGAGAGTTACTCTTGTTAAAATCTTGTTTTTAAGGTGGATTATCTTCGTTGCAACTAAAAGGATTGATTTTTATATGATATACAACAATGCTATTTTCATATACTTATTAGTATGGTAAATGTTTAGGAAGAAAATGTGATATTCCTTGTTGGAAACCTCCTTGTTTAAAAATATGAAATATTCATTTAGTTTTACATTTCAAAGGAAAATATTGTCCAACATGAAGATTTACGATTCACATTGTATGGAAATATTATGCTCCTTGCAATACACCTCTTTCTTGTAAACTTTTTTTGTGACGTTAATGTATGCAATGAAATTGGTTTTGTCTCTTTTCAAGCAAACACTTATGAATGTATTGTACAAGGAAAACCAACATGGATGAGTATTCTTCATCACTAAGTTTTAATCTCAATTTAATACTCTCTCTTCCCATTTGAAATACATTGTTTCTTTTCCTTTATCTCATAAGTATGTAACTCATTTTTACAAAACTATATACAACTTGAAATAATCTTCTTCCAAAATTTTAGGTTCCATGATTTTTCAAGATAACAAATATAAATATGATATTTTATAGCTTGATATAATCTTCTTCCTTACAGACACACACACACACACACACACACACACATATATATACACATATATATGTATATACATATATGTATATATATATATATATATATATATCATATATATATATAGTGTGTGTGTGTGTGTGAGTATTTAATACAGTTATTTATTAGAATATAACTATATTAATTTTAAACGTAGTTTTATATATTCTTTTATGTTATTAATATCAGGTTACATTATAAAATAGATAATGAAAATATATTATAATTCATATTATATTGTAACACATATAAAATATATTTTAATTAATAAAACAAAACAAAACTTAAAAAAAAAAAAACAGTAAAATGTAACACCGTATACCCCACTCTCTTCACACCTCCACGTAGTCCCCCACTCCCTTCACCTTCAATCCGCCAAAGAGTAATATTTGGTTACCATAGAAAACTGTGGTTTTGATTTATCATTCCATGATGGATTGAATCGATTTTCTAATATTATTAACAAAACTTATTCAGTTATATATGGGTGTGTGTAAGAGATTTCTTAGGCGGATTTTTATGATTTAACAAAAAAAAATTGTGGGTATTTTACATACCCAACAACCCTAATTTTCGGGTGAAAAAAATAAAATAAAATAATAATAATAGTAATAATAAAAAATATAAATATTTATACATGACAGAACAATGAGCTTCTTCATCGAAGATCTCCATGAATCCAAAACTCCATAGCCCCTCAACCTATGCACCTGCAAATGACAAAATAAAACAAAATGAGAAGAGGAGAATAAAAAAGAAAAGAAAAACATAGAGATGTTTAGGGCAACTTTAGGGTAAAATTTGAAATCAATGGTCAAGATTTGATCTATCCTAGGGCTCTCATTCAACCCTACACTCTTTAAGTCATGTGATTTTTATGGGAATGAAAAATAAAATTAATAGGGGTGTGTGAGAAAACTAATACAAAAGGGGGGAGGGGGGAACAAATTAAGTTTTAAAGGGTGTAGACTTTTATTTGTACCCCTAGTGAACTGAATAGAATAAAATAATTAAATTATCATTGAGCTAGCATTTATTTAATTTCGGATAAATTAAATTAAGATAAATTAATTATTAATGGAAAACGGTGAAATAAATATTAATATTTTTGTAGTTCATTTAAAAAAAAATTTACCCAAATATTTAGTGACACTTTGGTATGGTTTCTGATGTCCCAAGGCAGGGCATTACAAGGAGTGTCTTGGGGTGTGCCTTGGGGAGGGATTAACACTCCACTTGTCGGCTCGGCCGAGGAAGTGTCCACCTTTCAAACCATCTCGGTCAAGCATATGTATTTGCATCTGTAAAGGGAACTAAATATTTTTTTTATCTATTCACGCATCATTTGTTTTATTTCCTTTCCTTCCATCTTATAAATCATGAAGTATCAATCCACAGGCACTATTTTTATGATTTCTTCCTCCTCTCTCTAATTTTTGGATTAGTGCGGTTGATAAATACCATTCTTCAAAGCTTGGGTGTATATTATGCTTACATACCAACAAAATTCATTACACCAAGTGTTATCTCTCTACATAAGAAAGATATTTAAAAAAATAAACAATACCCATAGTCTGATTGATTAGATTAGATTACATACCACAATGAGTTTGTCATGATTCTCTTGATCTTCTTACCAACTACATTGCTACAACTGTGTTGGCTCCTGAAGAGATTCCAACCTGCAATTTATGAATATATGCAAATAATTGTTATAAACCTGTTGACCAGATCCTATGTGCTGAAAAATAGATTTTCTATGAATATATCCAATTATATATATGTTGAAAGTATTAGATCATTGCAAACCCAAATTAAAAATAAAAAATATATTTACCATGAGGTCTTCCTTCATAGCTAGTTCTCGAGCCATTTTTATAACATCATCACTTGATACCTCTAAAACTCCATCAAGGATATCCATGTCCTAAATCTTAGGCTTAAACCCAATACCAATACTGGTTATACTATGTGGACCTGCAAATGAATCTTGGTCAACATAAAGAATAATCATGAATTTTTAGATATAAATAACTTAAGGATCTCAAAATATAACATGTTGTTCCACCATTTAGGATATTGATTTTGGTGGGCTCCACACCGTAGATTTGATCATATAAAGAAACATTATCTTTCACATATCAAAAAATTATCCTTAATTAATTACATAAAAATTAGCTTTAAAACTATGCTAAATACTTAAAAAATATGGATTCATTTTAATTTTTGTAGTGTCTCCTTGATATTTTTATATGTTCAAAAAACATTTTTGTTCAACTATATACAAATTAGTTTGCTGAAATAATTTTTCGTGTTTTTGTATGTTTCCACACTTGTTAGGGATTCCCAACTTAAAACATCAAACATAGAAATCTAACTCTGATATTGCTTTCGTAGAGGTGAATATACTTTTTACAAACTTCAAACACACCCAGATTCCAAGATTATAGAAATTATATTGCATACCTAGACTCCAAACCCAAATAGGAGTAGGTTAGTTAAAACAACAGAGTATACAAGTTTAGAAGATAATGTTAGGGCTGCTTGACAATTCCTAGCAAAAATTATTTCAAGAAGCATATAAATCAATTCTAACACCAACATTTAACTAAACATCATTTTCCCATGCATTTAGGAGAAAAGGATGTTAAGAATTTTAGCACTGTAGTTTACCATCTATCTAGTCGATGATGTCACCTATAATATCATCTTGCTCTGGATAAAAGAACAAGTCATGTAGAAATACCTCATAAATCTTAAATTGCTTATATGTTTTTGAAGCTGGTTCATTGTATAAGTTTAGAGATGCACACAGATTTGTTACCTTGCCAGCTAATCTATGAAGCACTAAAAATGGAACTGTTATCTTTTTCTAGTTGCACTGTAGGTAAGATGTGATTTGGAGTATCTCAAAACCATTACGAATCCTTATCGGTCCAGTGTACACTAACAGATCAAAGTACTTATAAAAAAGTGCGACAGGATCCCAAGACACTGGTATCCCCCTCTTGTTTGCACCATTGAACTGGAACTTGGGTAAAAAAGAGAGAAAATAGGTGCTATTGCCTGCATCAATCAATGAAACAAGAATAGATAATCTTTATATTTTACCTAACCACATCTCTTCATATTCTTCAATTCATGATGAGTTTTCTTACCCCAAAAATTAGATGTGTAGGCCTGACACACAATTCTGGAGAAGTCAATATCACTCCCTCTATAATTGAATCCACATATGGATGTGAGGCAACCTTAAGAACATTTTTTTCAAGAAAAGATATCAGAAACAAACTTCATTGTGATAGATTCCCAATAAAACGTACCACATATCTCAACTTCTGGTAAAGTAGAAATACTCAAACCAAATAACATGGTTTCATCTCTTCACATGTTTTAGCTTTAATAAAAATGCTCCACTTGTTGAGTGGCCAAACAAAAATCAAGGCACACCTGGATTCTCCAATATGACTTTTTCAAGAAAAGCCCTTTGTACAGATGCAAAAATAGAAAATGTAAAAGACCAAAGAGCAATTACCTAAGAGTGCATTTGTAACCCATTTTGCATGGAATTTTGTAACAGTATGGCATAACGTGTCTGCAACAACATGGTCAAGTGAAGGCACATATCCATGTAATCCATCACTCCCACCACGACCTACAATAAATTGAAAAGAAAATCATGATTTATGTTTTCTGCACACATAAAATCTTCTATGGAAATGAATTATCCTATTAGTAATGTTTCTATAGTTTCTTTTTATTTGACAACATATAAAATATGTAGACTTGATTTTGATAATTATAAATATATGAGATAAAAAATGCAGTGTCACAGTCTCCAGTGCCACCCACAAGAGTAATGATAGGGTCAGTTTCGAGATTCAATCTCTTTAGAGGGGATCTTCATGAGCAGAGCCCGTTATCACCAAAGGAGTCATTCAATAGTATTTCTAAACACTTAGCCCATGTTATCTGCACATCATCTAAAGGATTTTTCTTGGGGTGTAAAGAGTTTAGGGATTTAGAGTTCATCACATTGGATCATTCCATCGAGTCATCTAGAAGGATCAACAAACTTCATCAGAGGTGGACTCTTTTTCATCGACATAATTTTTCATTCTTCTTCTTTCTACTCTCTCTCTCTCTCTCTCTCTCTCTCTCTCTCTCTCTCTCTCTCTCTCTCTCTCTCTCTCTCTCTCTCTCTCTCTTGTCTCACCCCCCATCTTACTATCTCTTCACTATTATAATTCTTCATTGGGGGTGCAATATTTATATGTGCTTAGTCAAAATAAAGAAACAACTTTATGTTTTTAATGTAAAAGTCACCTTTATGTTATAAAAAGGGACTTAATATTTTCCTAGGAAGTTGAAAAGTTATAAGTTGCACGAGGACATATGAAAATTATTTGGGGGCTATATGAAGAGTCATCTCTTGAAAATACCTCCCATTCTCAAAAGGTTTAAGGTTGTATTTTTGTGAATTCATGAAAGAGCATTTGTTTACTTATGGAAGAACAAGGAGTTAGATAATTTTCTTCTTTTTTTCCCTCACTATTTTCCCTCCATTTTCATAATATATACAAATTTAATTGAAATGCTAATTAAGGAAGAGTTTTGTTTTCTAAGGCATATGAATGTGTGCATATTTGTATGCATGATTTCCTCTAGCGAGTAACATGGAAGTTTTGGTTGTTTCTTCTTCTAAAATTTTTGTCACCGTATAAAGACTCCAATCACCCTCTTATTTACCTTGTGAAGTTTACTCTATCAGAACCACCATTCCCAACCTGAGTGACCTTTGGTATAAGAAATACTCAAGCTATCTTTCCCTCTCCATCTTACTTCCCGATCTCACTCGTAATGGACAATGTGCATTTATTAAAAGAGTCTCTCATTACATCATCATGGGTGGCCTTCTCTATAAGCTTGGCTTCGATGGTATTCTCTTACGATGCCTTACGAGTTCTGAAATTCCTTATACCATTAAGGAAGTTCATGATGGCATGCGTGGAGGTCACTTTAGTGGCCTTTCTATTGCTAAGTGTATTCTTCACCTGTGCTATTACTGGTCGACCCTCAACCATGATTATTGCGAATACATCAAGCATTGTGTAAAATTCCAACAACATGCCAACCTTCATCATACACCCAGTCATACCTTACAGGTCACTCGTGACCTTTGGCCTTTCTCTCAATGGGGTTTGGATCTTGTCGGAGAAATCAATCCCCATTCTTCTCAGCGACATCAATGGATCATCACCGCTATTGAATATTACACCAAATGGGTTGAAGCTGTACATCTCATCTCCAAGAAAGCTGAGAAAATATGCGAGTTCATCAATCATCACATCATTTTTCACCTTGGCGTTCCTCACCGCCTCATCACTAATAATGGATAACAATTCAAAAATAAAACCTTATGGAAACTTTGTGACGCCTTCGGCATTAAGCTCATTTTCTCGTCATCTTATTACCCAAAAACCAATGGCCAAGCCAAATCCACTAATAAAACCCTGAAAAATTTTCTCATGAAAGTGGTTAATGATACTGGGAAGGACTGGTATACGCACATTCCTTTTGCCCTATAGGTATATCACACTAGTATTCGCACTTCCATTGCTGCCACACATTTTTCTATGGTGTATGGTACAGAGGTTGTGTTTCCTCTCCAATTCCAAATTACCTCACTTCACATTTCTCTCCATGACATGCTCAATGATGATGAATTCTGCTAGACCATACAGCACAACTTAAGTTATTAGATGAATGTCATCTTAATGCTCTTGAAAATCTTCAAGTTTACCAAAAAAATGTATCAGAAGTGCCTATGACAAATGTGTCCATGAACAAACCTTCCAATTCGGTGACCTTGTCCTGAAATAAAATCAACATGTAACCAAATCAGAAAAAGTAAACGGGGCAAATTTTCTCCTAATTGGCTTGGACCATACATCATGACTCATACTTATGGATCAAGTGCTTATCCTTTATCTTCACTGGACGGTAAACTCAAACCTGAGCCCCTTAATGCCTTGCATCTTCGACCATTCTACTATTGACTTCTATTCCTACCTCACCTTCTTCCTCTTTTCATGCTCATCCCTTGAGCGCTATCCACTTCTTACACCATCCCTAATGATTAAACAATAATCATGTGTGTACCCATCACTCTTTTATCCTCTCTTAAATATGTGTACCCCGGCGCTACACATGGCATGATTCTCATGGATAATTTTTGTCTGCTTTCAGATTAGATCCCATGGTTGTTTCACCTTGCTTTCTGAACAATAATCTGATTCTTCACCTTATTCTTGTCCATGACTTAAAATCCCTCACATGGGATCCAACTCCTTGAGTCAAACTTCCAATAAAAAGATGACTCCCTCAAAAATGACATTATCTCTCTCTCCATCGCTATTGTAAATAGACTACTCCCTTGAAGGATAGCTATGTAGAGCCTTCTTAAAAAAAAAAGGAGAAGAATCTGAAGCTTCCTACATCGATCAGCTTCGAGAAGACCTCAAGGAGTTAATTTCCTCATCCCATATATACTTCCCACATTGATCAGTCTATCTTATATACAAGTCAAAAATATAAAAAAAAAAATTCGTAGACTCGCTCATTGTGATCTTGGATCTCTTACCAATATTCATGCTACCAAATACCATATAAACTAACCACTTTTCACCCTCTCGCCATTCACACTTTCGTTTCCTGCCACATCAAGCGATCTACTGGAACTATGACATTTGGTGATTATGTGACTACTCTTCACCTTCAGAATAATACTTCATGCAATTTCTTTAGGGTCTCACGTTCATCAGCATATCTAAGGTATGACCCACCTATTATGATCCTCACCAATCAGGTGGCTTTCTTACCACCTCTTATCTTTTAAACCTTCTTCATTATGTATTGATTACCTTATACAAGACTAGATCCTCAACACTTATCTTTGGGTAATTTTCCTCTTTCACCACAATCGACTCAAAATCTCCCATACTGATGTGCCCACAATTCACCCATACCTAAAAAAAACCTAGACTCAATCATGCCTATAACCTACCAACCCATACTCACACCTCCTCACCTTCTTCCCTAGCTTATGGGAGAACTACATCGGCCTGAGGCCCCTTTTCACCAGGACTATGTAGGTATCACTCAGAGGGCATGTGGCCCTTAAAGGTTAGCTCGGCCACTCTCTACCCTAACCAATTCACCTTTCATTTTCCTAAATCACATTCTACCCTAGTTAGTTTCCTTTTTTATCAATAATTGGAAATTAAACCAAACAAACAACATATTGCTTCACATTTTTATCATCATCATTCATACATTCATTATGTCTACCATTTCTTTACCATTATCATGCATGTTACTATAAAACATCTCAACGTGACCCATATCATCATTAATTACACAAATTAATGAATTACATACTCAACCCATTTCAACTCAACCATCTATAAACCAAAACCTGACTCCATCCATGCCTAAACCAAAAACCTGACTCAATCCATTCTTATGACCTAACTCAACCACGCCTAAACCACAACCTAACTCCACCATGCCTATAACCTGACTCAATTCATGCCTATGACCTGACTCAACAATGCCTAAACTACAACCTGAATCCACCATGCCTATAACCTGACTCAATCCATATCTAAAACCTACTCAATCAATGCCTATGACCTGACTCAACCATGCCTAAACCACAACCTAACTCCACCATGCCTAACACACCTATCATGAATCCATCTATGCATAATAATAATAAAATTCTATCAACACAAATACATCATCACCAAATCATCCATCTCATCATATAAATATTTATATCCATACAATATACACTGATACCAAATAATATACATCTCTCAAAAACTCTCATATACAGCCTCACCATCTTCGGTACACAGGCCGGTATATGATCTAAAATATACAAAAACTCTCATATACATCCTCACTCTCTTCAACACATAGGCCGATACATATAAAAAATGAATAACTACATCAAAAAATAGGGATATACATCGCACTTCATCTTGCAAGATATCCTCCATGTCAGTCTCTCCCGTATCCTCCTCTCCCTCGGCTCCTATACGGTGGCCTGCTAACATCTCACCGCCTCCCACGGGGCGTAGTTGGGTCCCTGGTGGTACATCACTTGGAGCTGTTCTTTGTGAATTAGTGGCCTCACCTTGATCCTATCTCAGGTCTCAATGCCCCCCTGTGCTCTCCATGCTTTGGGTACGAGATCTGGTCCTCTCACTCGAGGCCTGTTATGCCCTGTACTCTCCATAGGATAGAAAATTTATCCCCACCACCATCAACTAATCTTGGTAATACTTGGCCTCACCTAGGACATCCTATAGTCTATATATGGGTACTATCTGTGGTGGCCCCATTGGCCTCTACCCCTGTGCTTGTCCTGTGGGACCCTATCTCGCCCTTGCCTATGAACTGGGACCCTGTCCCGGTGCTTGTGGTGGTTTCATCTGCTCACACCCTATGCCTATATCTGGGCCTGTAATATCATAATCTATGCCTAGGTAGTGGCCAAATGGCCCTGTAAACCTGTAACCTGTGCCTATAGGGTGGTCACCTGATCATCCTTACCATCTCCACCCTGGGCCATTTGGGCTTGTAGAATGGCCACCTATGTATGCAAAGCGGCCACCTCCATCTATCAACATGCCAACTACCCCTGTACCATCCCTAACTGTGTAATCAGGGTCGCCACCTGCCCCTGTAGGGTGTCTCTCTAAATGGTGATGATGGCTAAATATGGTTACCCAACCTATGCAGTACTGCTCGTAAATGAGTCGTCCACCACTCTCTATACCTATCAGTCACTCTGGCATCATCAATTTTCTAGTCTATCACCTGATCCTCCTGCCCTGTAGGTACTATCGGCTGTGGTAGTGGCAGTGGTCTCTCCACATCATCTCTCTAATACTGTAAGAAGGGTGTGGGTATGTCCTGCGGTAGCCAAAACTTCCGTCTAACCCTGTCTACTAGGATCCTCTTGTGCTCCCCTGCACGGTGCCCCTCAATCCATCTAAGTAGTTGTAAGCCTTCTAACTCATCGGCCATCTATCTGTATGAGGGATAACCCACATACAGTCTCCAAATAATGTCCACGCCAGACAATCCCTCCAGTAGCCACCTATAATATGCTACATCATGAGTAGCTCTTTCTAATCGATGCTCTTCAATCACATACATGCATTACCTATAACTGTTAGGAATTAATAGAATCTAATGTGGAATAATTCCTTAGAATTGTAATAATAAGAAGTATGAATAGAATTACAGAAATGAAACATGCACAACACAAAGACAATATTAAACATGGTTTACCCAATGTGGGCTACATCCACCAAGAACACTTGCTTGGATTTTATTACGAGCCAATAGTCTTCACAATTACAATAATCAGATCTTATTTAGAGCTGCGCTCAATAAACCCTCTCGAATTCACACTTGAATTTGCACACACTATTCACCTTCACAAAACACATTGATATATATCCTATTTTATGTCCATCTATTTATAAGTACATCAATAGGTAGCCGAAGAGGTGGTTTTACAAAAAAATGGAAACCGAAAAGCCAACATCCCATAACGGTTACCCATTACCCATGGGTTAATAAACCATCCATGAAAATTTTTTTCGGGGGCTTCGTCCCCAAACCCCCATGAACCGTTCACTGGCGAGCAGGACCACCGTAAAAATATTTGAGTGTAACACATGGAAAATGTACCAAACTCTAACATGAAAACAGGCTCCACAAACATAACAATCTCCCACTTGGAGACTAATTTCCACTGAGAAAGCTTCTCAACCCTTCATTTTCATCTGCAAAGGCTAACCAAAGCTGAACATAGCTTTAGTTTATCCCTTGTGACCACCTTGGTCATCATGTCTGTAGGATTCTGACTGGTATGAATCTTCTCCAACTTCAACTTATCTTCCTCCAAAGTTGTCCTGATGAAGTGATATCTCAACTGTATATGCTTTGTCCTAGAATGGAAAGCTGAGTTCTTAGCTAAGTGAATAGCACTCTGACCATCACTATATAGCTTTCCAACTTCCTTCTTATGCCCCAACTCATCAAGTAATTTTCGTAGCCAAATCATCTCCTTGTTAGCTTTTTTAGCAGCAACATACTCAGCCTCAGTGGTTGACAAAACCACGACCTTTTGTAACCGTGAAATGCAGCTCACTGATGTATCACCTACAGTAAATACATAACCTGTTGTGCTCCTCCTACTATCCAAATCTCCATCCATGTCTGATTCAACATATCCACACAAAGTAGTGTCTAATCCACTGTAACACAAAATAGTACCCATGGTCCCTCTCAAATACCAAAGTATCCACTTTACTGCCTGTCAGTGCTCATTTCCTAGATCACTCATAAACCTACTCACTGCTCCCACTACATGGGAAATATATGGCCTAGTGCATACCATAGCATACATCAAATTGCCAACTGCTGATGAGTAAGGTACCTTGGACATATTAAATCTCTCCTCCTCAGTCTTGGGACACTACTCCTTTGATAACCTAAAGTGACCTGCCAAAGGAGTCCCAACAGGTTTAGCATCTTGCATAATGAACGTCTCCAAGACCTTCTTTATGTACTCTTCTTGAGATAAGGTCAGTTTCCACTCCTTCCTATCCTAAGTTATTCTCATACCAAGGATTTGCTTTGCTGCACCCAAATCCTTCATAGCAAAGGAGTCACTCAACTGCTTCTTGAGTACCTTAATTTCCTGGATGTTCTTACCTGCTGCTAGCATATCATAAAAATATAGACATAAAATAATATAGTTATCATCATCAAATTTATTTATGTATACAAAATGGTCAGAATGACACTTGGAGTATCCTTGTTCCAACATGAAATTGTCAAACTTCTTGTACCACTTCTGTGGAACTTGTTTTAATCTATACAAGCTCTTCTTCAGTTTGCACACTAGGTTATCCTTTCCATTGACCTCATATCCCTGTGGCTACCTCATATATAATTCCTCCTTCAAATCACCATGAAGGAATGCAGTCTTCACATCTAACTGTTCTAAGTGCAAATCTTCAATTACAACTATCCCAAGAACAATTCTAATAGAAGTCATTTTTACTACTGGGGAAAAAATATCATCAAAGTCAATACCTTTCTTTTGTGAAAACCCCTTGACCACAAACCGAGCCTTGTATATTTTATTTCCTCCATCCTCCTCTTTTATTCTATACACCCACTTATTCTGCAATGCTATCTTGCCTTCAGGTTACTCAACCAAATCCCAAGTCTGATTTTCCATGAGAGATCTATGCTCCTCATCCATGGCTAGCTCCCACTTATTTCTGGCATCCACCTGCATTGCTTCATCAAAGCATTCTTGCTCTCCACTTTCAGTGAGTAATAAATAATTTAAAGATGGAGTAAAGTATTTAGGTTCTTTATTTACCCTACAAGACCTTCTCACCTCAGGAGTTTGGGGTTCCTGAGGAGTAGGTACCTGATCTGGTTCCTTGAAAACTTTTCCATCTCCAATATCTTCTTACACAGTGTACTCCTTTAATTCCCTATTTTTCTACAACTGATCCTTATACATGACTTTTTCATTAAAGATTACATCCCTAGATTGGATTATTTCCTTATCCTTAATGGTCCATAAACGGAAACCAAAGTCATCCACACTATATATAATAAAAGTGCATTTTTCATATTTAGCCTCTAACTTGGTCCTATCATCCTTGTCAATATGAGAAAATGCTTCACATCTAAAGACTTTAAGAAATGAATAGTCAACTTTCTTACCACACCAAGCTTCCTCAGGTATGCCTCCATCCAAAGGCATTGAAGGTCCTCTATTAATCAGATATACCACTGTGCTAACTGCATCTACTTAAAACATAAGAGGCAGCCCTACATGTAACCTCATGCTCCTAGCATGGTCCATGATTGTCCTATTCATCCTTTCTAAAACCCCATTCTGTTGTGGAGTTCCTGGAACCGTCCTCTATCTTCGAATTCCATTTTGAGAACAATAATCATAAAATTCATTACTACAATACTCACCTCCATTATCTGACCTGAGGCATTTCAACTTGAGACCTATTTCATTCTCAACCAATGCTTTCCATTTCTTGAAAGTTTCAAACACATCAGATTTCTTCTTAATGCAATATACCCAAACTTTCCTAGTTGCATCATCAATAAAGGTAACATAATAATTTGAACCACCAATGGAAGATACCTGAGCCGGTCCCCATACATCTGAATGTACCAGCTCTAACTTGTTCTCCTTCCTTGTGGGTCCAACCCTAAGAAACTTTACCCACTTCTGTTTCCCATACACACAATCCTCACAGAATTCTATATCAATATCTTTTAATCCAGGTAACCTGTCCTTCAAAATCTGCATGCCCTTTTTGCTCATGTGATCAAGCCTATAGTGCCACAAAGTTGCATGTTTATGATGCAGATCTATTTTTTTAATAAAAAATGTGACTAGGGCTGATTATGAAACTTATAATATTTCACCCTCAATATATTTGTGTAAATATCTGAATTTTTAGAGGCTATATACAGTTGAAATGAATTTATTTTGAAACCCCAGTCTGTAGAAAATTATGGAAACTTCAAAAATGCATAACTTACTAAAAAATGCTTCGATCCAAACAAATAAAATATGCACAGACTTGTTGGTTTGAAAATCTGTCACTTGGGCAGATCTATGGATAAACGAGCCAACAGTGTGCAGGGCATAGCCCCTCTTTGAGTCAGCAAAGTGAAACTGGTTTATTGCTATTCTACCAGCAGGAATCTTGTGCAAGTCTCACAATATTCTGCCTTTGGGGGTTTGGGATCTCATCCCAGTAGAGGTGTTTCCGACTGAAGGAGAGAAAGGAATGAAGGAGAGGATGAAGGAAAGAAGACGGATTCGAAGGGAGAAAAGAAATGAATTCCAAAGTAGAAAGGTCAGAGGGTCTATGTTTTGGGCTTGGTAGTAAACATAGCCGAACCTACTTGCATAGAAAGAATAAAGCAATACTGATGAATAAATGACAATAAAACAGAAGCAGATTCAGCAGAATAAACACATAGATCTGACGTAAGAAAGATCTAATGCACATAACACATGTATTCAGCACAAAGTCTAAATATTGTATTAATATTTCTTTCTGGTTACAAAGAGTTCAAAATATTTTCTTCTTACTTCTATTTCTCATCTGAAAAGATATTCACCCCTCAAATACAACAAGTATTTGATTATTTATAGAAGAAGAAGAAGAAGAAGGAAGGCAAAAAGGAACCAACCACCTATTTACATAAAATATACAAAATATCTCAAAGTCATGTTGACTTTTGACAACTTGATGGATGACATCATCCCGTGGTGCAACATGGATGATGTCATCATTTGTGCCAACATGCTTTAGACATTTTACAAAAAGAAAGTCGAAGGAGAGAGAGAGAGAAGAGAAAGAATTCATTCGTCATCGTCATCCCGCGGCCGAAAGTGGGATATCTTGCTTCTGCTACTGCTCAGGTTACGAGATGTGAAATTGGGCACGGTATTCCATGAACTTGCTGATCATGGGCTCTAATTGATCCTAGGAAGGATCCTTGTGTCACTCACTGATAGCCTCGCAAGTCTCCTGCTCGTCTGTGAGCTTCTCTGGGAGTTTGGAATATTCATTGTCTGCTTCTATTAGAAACCCGATGAAGTCCCGATAGGCCAACAGGTTATTGATGGATTCTGCGTCAAAAGTGACCTCTAGCCCCAGCCCTAGCGAAACGATCTCCTTGAAGATCTGGATGGTTTCGTCAACCTTCCTTAAGGTGAAAGAAGGAGTAAGTAACCCTAGAGACATCCTTGAGAACAATTTGTTCCATCTGATGCATCGCGTCCAGGGTTTCTTCCTTTACCTTTTCAATCTTTTCGAGGACGAATTCCAGTTGATCCATCTGGTAATCCAAAGTGGAAAGGATTTTATTGAGGGCCCTAGGGATGAGTGAAAATACCGAACTTGACCAAATCTTCGACTGAACAGTCAAACATTCTTTGAAAGGTCTCATGCTGCAGCCTAGCATGGTCCAACTCTTTTGATATGGGTCCTGCTAACGCCTAGAGTTCTTTGTTCACCTTGTTGATGTTCAGATACAAATCAGTAAACTTGGTGATCACTCATTCACTGTCATTGAGGATTTGGCTCCTCTAGGTGGAAATGGCCATACCCTACTCGCCGATCTTTGCATATTCATTAATTTTATCCTAGCTCAGAGGCTCAGGAGTCTTCGGCGGTAGTTGTGGGAGGTGCACTACCCATCTTCTATAAGGCATGGAGCAGATGTTTATTTTCCTCTTTCAGTAGCCTTTTCTCTTCTTTCACTTCTTGAAGCTTCTTGCAGAGGGTGTCGACTGCAGATAGGGCCTCTCCCTGAAGGCTTTCAGAAGACATCCCCATTGTGACTTGAGTCACTATATAATCTGTCGGAGACAGATCCTTTTTATCCTTCAGAGGATTGGGGTACGCGATCTCCATTAACCTATCTCCTGAAGCACTCTGAGAGAAGCGCGTGATGGGCTTCTACTTCTTTACCCCTTTTGATGGGATCACGGAGAATTCCATCGGAGCGATGGGAACTTTCCTTTTCTGTTGACTTAGATGTTGGGAGATCCAGGCTGGACTTATGGGAGAAGGACCAGAAACAGAGAAGAGGGCAGCTGCAGTAGTTGAAGGGAAAAAAGTGGAGACACTTGGAGGCGGCATCGAGAGGGAGGCTGAGGAAGTGCTCACGGGAGGAAGAGATACTGCAGGAGAGGAAGACATAGGAACGGAAGGGAGCTCAGAGATGAGGGAAGAAATGGAGGGGGATAGGTCTGCGAGAGAAGAGAAGATGGACGAAGAAGCAGGAGGGACAATATAAGAAGGGGGAGAGGACACGACCAAAGGAATGGTCACCTGGGTCACCCGAGGAGGGGAAGGAGGAGAGGGAGAAGGAACAGAAGGGACCTCAGTTGTTACAGTAGTGGCGACATCCTGAGTGGATGGGCCTATTGGGACATCTTCCACTGTTTCTTTCTTTGGGGAAGCTAGAGTTACAACTTGTTTGGGTGCAGTGGAAGGAGGACTTACAGGAGCTTCCTCTTGGGTGGAGCTGGATTCACCCTCTTTTCCTTTTCCTTTTCCCTTTGGCTGTTGTTTAGCCCGAGGAGGTGCATTGCCCAATGGAGAGGTTGTGAAATCGACCCCAAGGTAGATGAGTCTGTTCATTCGGCACTAATGCTCAGTTCTACGCAGAGTTTCCTTGACTCTTTCCTCAATTGTCTGAGGTAATTTGGTTCTATCATTTAACGCAAAAGGCCAATCGTCCCCACCTGTGTCAAGATACACTTGATCCACTTCCTCTTCAGTAGTTTGGTAGCCTTTGGGGACGATGGCCACCCCATACTGGATGATTTCTGCTAAGGCCAAGCGAGAATGATCCTTCCTTCTGAGCTCATCCTCGTGATATATGTCAATGTAGATATCCTCGATCTGAGGGATGTGGATCGGGTCGAGCTTGGCTCTAGGAAAGCAATTTCTCGGGTCGAAGGTAGGCCTTGCTGGGAATTCATGTTTCAGATTCAGTAGCTCCAGTTCTACAAACATATCTTTTGCCTTGTGGTGAGTAACACACGTATATCTACCCACTGTGAGGGGAAAAGGAGTTCCACCCTTCTTTCTCTTTAGGAACTTTTCATGATAAGTGACAAGCTGCCTCAACAGCTCTAACAGGATCAATTTGGGCCTGGCATACCTTGGCAATCTAGTCGGTTCCCCCAAGAAATTGACTACCCTTAGATAGGTAAATGTGGGGAACTGAGTGAATAGGGCCCCCCACTTCTCAGTAACTGCTACTATGCTCTTGGTCATTCGACCGTGAGTCATATTCGACCTCAATAGGCAGATGATGAAGTAGAAGAATGCATCGTTGATCTTTGTGAATTGGGGGATGCTATTTTCCAGCTTCATCTCTGGATAGTATTCATAAATTTTGACTTGGGGCCAAACCCCACACCGCATCAGAGCTGGGTAGTCCCTTTCTGAAGCTACAACATAGACCACGTAGGAGTTCATATAGAACCTCCCCATTGTGTTGAGTTGTTGTAGTTGCTCAGAGATTGTGCTGCTTATAATTTTTGCCCATTCAAAGCATTGATCGGGAACATTTTTGTTCATTGTTTCAAGGTACCGTAGCATCCACTTGTGAAAATAATGGGCTTCAGGAAGCGCAAAGACTCTTCTCAGGAACGTAATGGTGTCGGTGAGTTCCTCTAAAAAGTCACTGCGATGAATGACTTGTGGCCACCGAGTCACTACTTTTTTGTTCTTGAGATAAACTTCATTCATCAGCTGCATGCACTGATCTTCATTGTCGTCCCAGGCCTTGATGTAATCTTGTTGGCTGACGGCCAAAAAGTGCCGGTGATGAGGTATGTCGAGCATCATCTCAAAGTGGCGGGCAGTGAGGTTAATTATAACCTCGCCCTTCTCACCATGGACACATCTTGTGTCTTTGTTGTAGCATCGGGCTACCACCATCATAAATTCATTGTTTACGACACTAACTGGGATCCCACCAGCAAAGTGCAGGGCACTGCCTATCAGCTTGTCCATCCATGGACTTCTTGTAACCCTCTGGGTTCCAGCCCAGAATTCTTCCATATCAATATGACCCAGCTCTGAGTCTCTGATGTCTAGGTCACACTCTGCTTGGGACTCGGGCATTCTGACCCTCTGATACTTTTATTTCATTTCTTCTTCTGTGAGCTTGGCCTTGCCTTTATATTTGATAGGTTTCTTGCTTGATGTTGACATATGTTCTTCTGAACTTAGTTGCTGATCTGGAACAATAAGAAGTGAAAGCCAACACAAGAAAGCCATGTCAGCTGTCTGATTTTCCATTGAAATGTTGACATAAGAAAGAGTTAGCAATTTAAAGGCCTCAGGGCGCAGGGCGCATGAATACTATAGGCTACAGGGCTAAATAGTAAGGCACGCAGAAAAGGGCTATTGCAGGAGATAAATCAGCGCCAAAGGGAGCATGGCGCATGGACACTGCAGGGTGCATTTTGCTGTTGTAAGAACCAGTGCGCCTGTGCAATGTGGATGCGTTTTATAAAAGGTGCATGGATTCTTTATGTTACATGGGACTTCGGTGCACCCGTGGCACATATATCTTTCATGTTGCATGGAACTTTGGTGTGCCAAAGGCGCATCTAATGTTTGTGTAACATACGCTTTTTGTGCGCTTAAGGGAACTTGGCGCGGCGCATGAAAGGTCTGCATGACATTTTGTTGTTGCAATGATGGATGTGCCTGTGCCGTTTATAGCTTTGCACTTGGCGCATAGGGAAGGATTGTTACATGGATGCTGGGTGCACCAATGGCGTGAATTTCAATGATGCAGCAAATGAATTTGGTGCGCCATGAGGGGGCGCAAAGAAAGTGTTTGCAACAAACTAAGGAAGTGTGCCTTGAGGGTGCAGCTTTTCATTATGCAACAGGTAGGGAATGTGCGCCATTAGCGCAGCTGTTTCTCATGTTGCAGGGTGTGCCAATGTGCCAAAGGAGAAGGAAAAATATAATTTCTTTTAAATCTTTGATTCTCTCTGTGAGGAATTTCACATATGGTTTAGCTTCTTCTGCAGGGTACCTTGGGGTGATGAAGGGGCTTAAACAAAGGGTTCAAACCATCATTTCAGGATAGAGCTTCCTCTACCAGCAGATTTGGAAAGAGGGGGGAAGATCATGGGGGAGAAAGGAAAAGACAACAAGGAAGGTGGGGAGTCCATGTTTTCAATCTTTCCAATCCAGATCTAGACCAACAAGCAAACAAAGAAACAGAGCGCAATACACACAAAAGAGATAAGGACCTCTTACTCGGATAAATAGCGAAGAAACGTGAAAACGGGTCCACGACGTGATTGAAAATGATAGGGCAGGAACGTTGATAGGCTCAGAGAAAATAATAAAAATAATCATGTGATTTGCTCTGGTGCCAATGACATTGCAGGTGCACCTATATATAGGCGAGGTAGTAATAAATGCGCCACCAACTTTTCAAGTGGTGCACCAAAAGAGCTGTCGACACAAGAAAACATGCGCTCCTTTGGTGCACCAAAACGCTTGTCAACACGATAATATGTGTGTCTATGGCGCACTAAAAGTGGCGTCGACAGAGGAATATGTGACCCTTGGCGCACCAAAAAGGGGCGCAACAAAAGATATGTTGACAGGAAGGCGCACGCGCCTTGGCGCATGCAGGAAAGACTCAACATAGAGAGGCACACCAAAATGCCTGTTGACACAAGAAAACATGTGCTAAAGGCTTTAAAGGGGGCCCATGAACATTTGATGTTGCATAGAGATTATATGCGCCCACCCAAAAAGACCAAAAACGGCTAAGTTCAAAAAACTAGATTTCCCGAGAAGGGATTTTGCAACGTTCCGAACGCAAGAAATCCCCGACGAGGGATTGGAACAAAACTTTCGGTAGGGTTATCTAAAAAAATTCCCTTGCCAATTTTACGGGATAACATGACCTGAACACATCCTTTTCCAGCTATACTAAAAGGCTCATCATCACCAAGATAAACATGTCCAAAATCTCCTTGAACATAATCAGTAAAATATTACATATGTTGAGTAGCATGAAAAGAAGCCCCTGAATCTAATACCCAAGACTCAGCAATGTTATCCAAAGAGAGAATCAAAGCATCCTGACATATATTACCTTCTGCTACATTCACCTCTTTTGTTTCTTCACATTGGTTCTTCTTTTCTTGAAGAGCCCAATGGTCCTTCTTCACATGACCAATCTTTCCACAGTTCCAGCATTCCATCTTACTCTTGGATTTAGATCTTCCGTGACCATTTGACTTCCCACAGTTACCTTTTCCTCTAGTAATCGATCTCCCTCTACTCTCCACTGAAAAAGCATTCCCTGAAGTAGAGGATTCCCGAGAGCTTTTCCATCGCATTTCCTCGCTCAGGATCACACCTATAACATCCTCAAACTTCAATTTTGCATTGTTAGAAATAGAGTTACTCACAGCCATAACTAGGCTATCCCAACTATCTGGTAAGGAGCATAGAATTAATAGATTCCTTATTTCATCATCAAATTTAATCTTCATAGAGTTTAACATACTCACAACCATGTTAAAATCATTTAAATGATCAACAAATGAGCCATTCTCAGACATTTTCATATTAAATAATATTTTCATCAAAAATATTTTATTTGAAATAGAAGGTTTCTCATATAAATTCCCTAATGCATCCATGAGAGATTTTGTATTCTTCTCCTCTATTATATTGAATGTCACTGAAGATGAAAGGCATAACCGGATGGCCCCGAGTGCTTTCCTATCAAGCAGATCCCAATCCTCATCCTTCATACTTACTGGTTTCTTTTCTCTTCCTTCCAGCAAAATATGAAGGTCCTTCTGATAGAGAAAATCCTCCATCTACATATTTCATAGACCAAATTTCTTCCCGTTGAACTTCTCAACCTGATATCTATTATTATCTGACATAGCTCCCACTCAAGATAATAACCCTTCCAACGATTCAACACTTCAGCAAACACAACCAAAACTCTAATACCAGTTGTTAAGAATTAATAGAATCTAATGCGGAATAATTCCTCAGAATTGCAATAATAAGAAGTATGAATAGAATTACAGAAATGAAATATACACAACATGAAGACAATATTTAATTTGGTTCACCCAATGTGGGCTACATCAACCAACAACACTTGCTCAAATTTTATTACAAGCCAACAGTCTTCACAATTACAATAATCAGATATTTTTTGGAGTTGCGCTCAACAAACCCTCCTGAATTCACACACACTATTCACCTTCACAAAACACACTGATATATATCCTATTGTATGTCCATCTATTTATAAGTACATCAATAGGTAGTTGAAGAGGTGTTTTTACAAAACAATGGAAACTGAAAAGCCAACAACCCATAACGGTTACCCATTACCCATGGGTTAATAAACCACCCATGAAAATTTGCTTCGGGGGCTTCGTCCACAAACCCCCATGAACCGTTCACCGGAGAGCGGGACCACCGTAAAAATATTTGAGTGTAACACATGGAAGATGTACCAAACTCTAACATGAAAACTAGCTCCACAAACATAACAATCTCCCACTTGGAGACTAATTTCCACTTAGCAAGCTTCTCAACCCTTCATTTTCATCCGCGAAGGCTAACCAAAGCTGAACATAGCTTTATTTTATCCCTTGTGACCACCTTGGTCATCATGTCTGTAGGATTTTGACTGGTATGAATCTTCTCCAACTTCAACTTATCTTCCTCCAAAGTTATCCTGATGAAGTGATATCGCAACTGTATATGATTTGTCCTAGAATGGAAAGCAGAGTTCTTAGCTAAGTGAATAGCAGTTTGACTATCACTATATAGCTTTCCAACTTCCTGCTTATGCCCCAACTCATCAAGCAATTGTTGTAGCCAAATCTTCTCTTTGCTAGCTTTTGTAGCAGCAACATACTCAGCCTCAGTGGTTGACAAAGCCACAACCTTCTGTAACCATGAAATCCAGCTCATTGATGTATCATCTACAGTAAATACATAACCTATTGTGCTCCTCCTACTATCTAAATCTCCAGCCATGTCTGAGTCAACATATCCACACAAAGTAGTGTCTGATCCACTGTAACACAAAATAGTACCCATGGTCAAATACCGAAGTATCCACTTTACTGTCTTTCAGTGCTCATTTCCTGGATCACTCATAAACCTACTCACTGCTCCCACTGCATTGGAAATATCTACCCTAGTGCATACCATATCATACATCAAACTACCAACTGTTGATGAGTAAGGTACCTTGGAAATATTAAATCTCTCCTCCTCAGTCTTGGGACACTGCTCCTTTGATAACTTGAAGTGACCTGCTAAAGGAGTCCCAACAGGTTTAGTATCTTACATACTAAACCTCTCCAAGACCTTCTTTATGTAATCTTCTTGAGATAAATTCAGTTTCCTCTCCTTCCTATCCCGAGTTATTCTCATACCAAGGATTTTCTTTGTTGCACCCAAATCCTTCATAACAAATGAGTCACTCAACTACTTCTTGAGTACTTTAATTTCCTTCATGTTCTTACCTTCTACTAGCATATCATCAACATACAGACATAAAATAATGTAGCTATCATCATCAAATTTTTTTATGTATACACAATGATCAGAATGACACCTAGAGTATCCTTGTTCCATCATGAAACTATCAAACTTCTTGTGCCACTGCCATGGAGCTTATTTTAATCCATATAAGATATTCTTCAGTTTGTACACCAGGTTCTCCTTCCCATTTCCCTCATATCCCTATGGATTCATCATATATAATTCCTCCTTCAAATCACCATGAAGGAATGCAGTCTTCACATCTAACTGTTCTAAGTGAAAATCTTCAATTTTAACTATCCCAAGAACAATTCTAATAGAAGTCATTTTTACTACTGGGGAAAAAATCTCATCAAAGTCAATACCTTTCTTTTGTGCAAACCCTTTGACCACCAACCGAGCCTTGTATATTTTATTTCCTCGATCCTCCTCTTTTATTCTATACACCCACTTATTCTGCAATGCTATCTTGCCTTCAGGTAGCTCGACCAAATCCTAAGTCTAGTTTTCCATGAGAGATCTATTCTCCTCATCCATGGCTAGCTCCCACTTATTTCTGGCATCCACCTGCATTGCTTCATCAAATCATTCTGGCTCTCCACTTTCAGTGAGTAATAAATAATTTAAAGATGGAATAAAACGTTTAGGTTCTTTTCTTACCCTATAAGACCTTCTCACCTCAGGAGTTTGGGGTTCCTGAGGAGTAGGTACATGATTTGGTTCCTTGAAAACTTTCCCATCTCCAATATCTTCTAACACAGTGTACTCCTTCTTTTGTTCCCTATTTTTCTACAACTGATCCTTATACATGACTTTTTCATTAAAGATTACATCCCTAGATTGGATTATTTCCTTATCCTTAACGTTCCATAAATGGAAACCAAAGTCATCCACACCATATCCAATAAAAGTGCATTTTTTAGATTTAGCCTCTAACTTGGTCCTATCATCCTTGTCAATATGAGAAAATGCTTCACATCCAAAGACTTTAAGAAATGAATAGTCAACTTTCTTACCAGACCAAGCTTCCTCATGTATGCCTCCATCTAAAGGCATTAAAGGTCCTCTATTAATCAGATATACCACTATGTTAACTGCATCTACCCAAAACATAAGAGGTAACCTTGCATGTAACCTCATGCTCCTAGCATGCTCCATGATTGTCCTATTCATCCTTTCTTAAACGCCATTCTGTTGTGGAGTTCCTAGAACCGTCCTCTGTCTTCAAATTCCATTTTGAGAACAATAATCATAAAATTCATTATTGCAATACTCACCTCCATTATCTGACCTGAGGCATTTCAACTTGAGACCTGTTTCATTCTCAACCAAGGCTTTCCATTTCTTGAAAGTTTCAAACACATCAGATTTCTTCTTATTGTAATATACCCAAAATTTCCTAGTTGCATCATCAATAAAGGTAACATAATAATTTGAACCACCAATGGAAGATACCTGAGCTGGTTCCCATAAATCTGAATGTACCATCTCTAACTTGTACTCCTTCCTTGTGGGTCCAACCTTGAGAAATTTTACCCACTTCTATTTCCCGTACACACAATCCTTGCAGAATTCTAGATCAATATCTTTTAATCCGGGAAACCTGTCCTTCAAAATCTACATGCCTTTTTGGCTCATGTGACCGAGCCTATAGTGCCACAAAGTTACATCTCCATCTGCAGCAACTAAATTACAATAATCAGCACTACTAGTTAAATATAATGTACCAACGTTCTTACCTCTTGCTACCACACCTGTTACACCGCTCACCAACTCATATTTCCATTCAACTGCATATCAACTACCTATAAACTACCAATCACCTGTTACACCACTCACCAACTCATCTTTCCATTTTGCATGGATGCTTTCATCCTTTCTCTTTCTCACCTGTCATTTCCTTCAATTCGGTAAATGACAAATGATTTCAAAAACATGGTAATTTTTCTTTTTATAACCTACCTGACTTGACTAGCAACGGTTTTACCTTGACCTATATCGGTCATGTGCCCTAGCTTACCGTGGTTGGTCCATCTCGATCGGCATTGGTTCATTCAAACTCGTCATTGGTTATCCTACTTAGTCCTGTTCCTACCTCCTACCCCCACTTTTCTACCCTGAATCCTTTTTACCTCACCCACACCTGACTTGGACACTTCATTTTCTCCTCCTGACCTCACCATTTACTATCTCACCTTGTCCTCATTTGGCAACTTGTTGTTTTACCCATACCTCAGCCCTACCCATGTTGTGACCTAGATACTTGGATCTGGAACATCGCTAATGACCTGTGACCTCATGTGCTTGATATACCTTGTAGCACTATTACCCATGTTGATTGACATACTGACCTTATCTTGCCTCTTGTCATGACCATTTATCCTAACCCAACCCTTGGTATATCAGAACATACCTAAATGTTCGTGTACCTGACCTGCGTCATGTTTCCTGACCATATCCTATACCTTGGATACAGGAATCACCTCAATCTTGTTTGGATAAACCTATCGACCTTAGACAATGTAGAGTTTTCCTATTCTTAAACCCGGTACCGTGTTATGGTTTATACATGTGTGTGTGTTTGACTATTACTACCTTTGACCTTGACCCATTACCTGGATTACTCGAGTAGACCTTTTTCCCTTTTTACCCCCATTTCTCACCTGCCTCTTCATCACATTCACCTTTTATCAAACCACTCACCGATTCTACCTTCTACCTCATCAATTCCTGGTTTGAGGGGGATCACCTTCACCCACACATGGGGTAACCACATCTTATTTTTATCAGCGTTGCTTACCAATACAAGCTATGCAACAAAAATGGGAAAAATGTAGACATCAAAATTGGGTCACACTCCCCTTGGTCCCTCGACAAATAACCAACTCAAACACACTCACCTAGCCATGGTCCCTTTCACCCCACTCTAATATTAATTTAATTAATTTAATTAAATTAATTCATGATCTCAAAATATCTATTATTTAAATATCCTAATTGAGATAATGCCCACACATCCACCTCACATATACACCTCATCTAGCCACCTCACCCTAAGACCTATTCTTAGTATATTGCAATAACTAACTAAGACCTACCTAAACCCTAAAAATCAAAGCATGAATTCACTCTAACCACATTCCCACAATTTAGAAAGGGAGATTCCATTCTAATCCACGGAAGGAAACGAATGAGATCTAAGAAAATCAAGGGGATCTGCCCATTTTAGTAAACCTAGGAAATCCCGCCCTAACCGATGTCGGTTACCCTAAACCATCGCCAGTCAACCCAAAATCATGGTTGGTTACCATTTAACACCCAAAACAACCTAATTTCTAGGTTGGCACATTTTTTGAGAGCAAAGGACGAAACCAAAGCTGTATGCAAGCAAAACTAGTATTTGTACACGCATCAGAGCATCCACAACCAGCACTAGAAGCAATCACTGAGCCATTTGCACTCACGGAAGCATCTATGGAAGTGCCAACACCACACCAAATTCCTTCCATTTGATCACCTACCATTGCCAACTAGATATCAAGCTCATACAATAGTAAGTGTTTTCTTAACCAGGATTCATCCATTTTCATTTTAGTGGGTTCTGTTATATCTATTATCAGTTTATACTCCCATTTCCATTCTCCCAACATTTACCTCCATGCAAACTTGACCATTCCTTCACCCACACCATTTAACTACCCATACCTGGTTTTTAGAGATCCTTGAGTATACCTAAGACCCACATGAAACTTTTCATTGCCCTTTTCATTTCCATTTAGCCTCATATATGTCACCACACCAAGCTTTTGATAGGTTTCCTGTACCCCAACCATACCGACACTGGTTACCCACAATCGTCACCGGTTCACCTAAACCGACATTGGTCATACAAGACTAACGTTGGTCTCTATGTTTTTACCATTAGACCAAGAGCAGAGCTTAAAATCTCCACCAAATACCCAAAATAGCCTAGAACTAGACCCTGACTAGTACCAATACTCTGACAGAGATCTTGACCTTCAGATTGAGTCATAGCTTAGCCTTTTGTGAATTAATTTACTTATTGTAGTTGAATGAGATACCTAAATCATTTTAACTACAATAGGATTTCCTTTATTGTTAGCATTGAGTTGTTTTAAACAGTGGATTGACAGCCTTCTAGGGATTATCACACTTCTTGGATCAAGCATACGCTAGGCAATCCACTGCATATAATATTTAACTTCTATTTGGTGGTCTTGTTTTCTATTTCAGATAGTTCCTCCTAGCCAAAAGAAATATCTCACAATCAAATGTGGATCCAGAAGTCATACACACGTAACAACCTTCAACCAACATTTTAACATGTACTCCTCCTAGCCCTTTAACCTTATCTGTTTCATCAATATTCAAAGAAACGTTCTAGAATCAGGTGAAACATGTTCCATGATTGTCCTGTTCATTCTTTCTGCAACACCATTCTCTTGTGGTATTCTTGGAACCATTATTTATCTACATATCTCATTCACTAATCAATAATCATTGAAATCCTTGTTACAGTATTCACCACCATTGTCAGATCTTAGGCACTTTAACTTAGAATTTGATTCATTATCAACAAGGGCTTTCCATATTTTAAAAGTCTCAAAAACATCAAATTTATGTTTAATACAATAAACCCATACCTTTCTTGTAGCATCATCAATGAAAGTAACATAATACTGGGATCCTCCATGAGAAGCTACCTGAGCTGGTCCCCACACATCTGAGTGTACAAGCTCCAATTTCTACTCCTTCATAGTTGCCCCAACTTTGAGAAATCTCACTCTCTTTTACTTTCCAAAGATGCAATGCTCACAGAAATCAATATATAAATCTTTCAAATCTGATAACTTACCCTTATCCTTTAAGATTTGGATTCCTTTTTGACTCATATGACCCAACTGATTATGCCACATGCATGCATATGAGTCTAAAGTAGATAATATAAAAAAGGAATCAATAATACAAGTAGATAAATATAACATTCCTACCGTCTTACCTCTTTCCACAAAAAAAGCACCCTTGGTGAATTTCCAAGAGTCTCCTGTAAAAGTAACCATGCAACCAAATTCACCTAGTTGCCCTGTAGAAATAAGATTCCTCTTGAGGCTTGGCACATGCCTCACATCTTTCAATACCCATGAATTTCCATTTTGCAACTTTAGATGAAATTCCCCTTTATAAGTAATATTGCAAGGTTCATCATCACCCAATTAAACATGCCCAAAATTTCCCTAGACATAATTTCATAAATAACCCTTATTAGGGGTTGTATGGAAAGAAGCTCCTAAATCTAAAACCCATGATTCAATTCTATTGTCCAAAGAAAGAATAAGAGAATCTTGCATTACCCATGATACAACAAGATTCACCTCTTTACCTTTGTTTGGTTGTTGGTTCTCTTTATCCTTTGACCAACAATATTTATTTGCATGTCCTTTTTTTCCACATTTCCAACAAGTAATTCCCTTACTTATGGATTTAGATCTGTTATCCCTTGACTTTTATTACCCATTACTCTTACTCTTAGATCTCTCCTTTTTCTTGCCCCTGCTTTCTACATTCAAATCATTTCCAGATGATGTTTCCTTTTTACTCTTCCTATGAATTTCTTCATTCAATATTATACTAATCACATCATGAAACTTCAAAATATTATTAGCAGATGTTGTATTACTAATAGCCATTACCAAGTTGTCCCAACTATCAGGCAAAGAATATAAGAATAAAGTGTTTTTACTTCATCATCAAATGGTATTGCAACCAATTTTAACTTATTTACAATAGATCGGAAATCATTCAAATGACTAGAGGCAGATTCACCTTTATGCATCTTAGAACTAAATAGTTTCTTCATCAAATAAAATTTATTTGAAGCACTAGGGTTTTCATATAAATTAGCAAGATATTTCATTAAGTCTACCGTAAAAGCCACTTCTATATCATTGGAAGCCACGGATGCTACCAGGCTCAATCTTATAGATCATAAAGCCTTTCTATCAAGAATCTTCCATTATTCATCAGTCATCTTTGTAGGTCTAGACTTCTCATCCAACGGTAATTATAAATCTCTTTGATACAGATAATCCCCAATCTATATCTTCCATAATTGATCATTTCAGCCGTCAAATTTCTCTACCTTGTATTTATTATCTTTTGTCATTGTTGTAACTCCCACTCAATCAGAAAACCCTCTGTGAGTAAATATGTCAACACAAAAAACCCTCAAACAAAGATCTGATACTAGTTGTTGGGGTTAGCACACCGGTTGTATAGACAATATATCAAATCTAAACATACATGCAAATAAAAGTGGATATTCTACCAGAAGAAATATACAAAACAAGAAACATAAATCAACACCAGATTTAACGTGGTTCACCCAGTGTGGGCTACATCCACCAAGAAACAAGCCAATCTATTATCCAAAGCTTTGACAAGATATACAATAAAGATTTACAATCTTCCACACTTCTCAGATGTTTAGTACTTTCTTTCAATTAATCTTTTTTGCTTCTTCACCAAGAATTCTCTCTCACATAATTATTTTTTATTATGATCCATACACTTCCTTCTAAACCATAGCTTTTATGATTATATAGTCGTGTACAGACTTAGGGAACTTAGCCATACAATTACAATTAATAAATCTATTTTAATGCTAAAAATAGATATAATTCCCGTGAGTTAATTAAAACTTCATCGCACAGATAACCGATGCCGGTTCTACCTAACTGTTGTTGTTCCTACTTGCCCTTGACTGATGTTGATCTTCCTTGACTGATGTCGGTCTTCCCTTAACCGATGTCGGTTACTATATTTTCCAACAAGTTTCAATTGCATGCTAAAATGAAGTATTTAAGCTTCACAACTCAACAGTATGATATACAAATGCTAAACTACAAATTTTACACAAGCAATAAGCTATACAAATATAAATCCCTAAGTGTAAGAGAGAGAAAGAATATCTTAGCTGATTTATGCTCTTCTGCAAGTTCAAATCAAGAATGGTAAAACTGGTGAGGGGGAAGGGCATACCGTTGCAACTGTTCCCAGTAAATTTTGGAGCTGTCAGATGAATCTAAAACAGGGCTCATGGACTAGAGTGAGGGGGCCTAGGCATTAGAGCCCTCTACTGGGTTCCTATGACTTTGCAAGGGCTTAGAACTTAATTTTTCTTGTGTCACATAAGTTTCTCTTGTAATTTATGTTGGTCACTTATGTGTTGCACCCTGATCGTAGAATTTACCTATAACCCTAAAACTACATCAAATCCCAAAAAATAATGATGCAATATGGGGAATTGAAATGACCTCAGTACCCAATTGAGTGAAATTACAACCAAGCATTGTGCTACATCTCAGACTCTATGTAGTTCTCATGCGCGTGTGAAAGAATCGTTCCCTAGGAAGCCCTTACACAAGTGGACTTGCTAGCGGGGGATAGCTAGATGTACCAATGTAAATAGATATGTGGATAGAATAATAAACTTCCCCTTATTATGTAATGTATGCAAAAAAATGCAGTCCCTTTTCCCTTGAATGGATGCCAAATATATGCCTTGAAGTGCTTTATGTGACTTTAAATGCATGATTATGTGGTAGATAGTAGATTCTTAGAGCTTGGTCCTTTATTTCTGTCACATAGATTTTTATTTATATGATTCCCTTGGTTGAATTTTGTAATTAACAACTGGAAGGCCAACCCATAAGAAAATAAGATTCCCTAAAGATAAAAGAGACCCAAAAGAAGTGAGTAAGATAGAAAAGGGTCAGAGGTGCCCAAAGGGGGCGAGGGCACCTGGGTGCTAGTGTCTTGGCTGAAATTTGGTATCCAAAGCCATAAAATATGAACAAGTAAATTACTGACTAAGATGTAGGGTGTAAAAGACCAAAAAGAAGACAATAATAAAAGCAAAGACAACAAAAGACATTCGTCAATTACTAGTTTTTTCACTTAGGAATCATATGAATGCAAGTATGCTTTTAAGACCTAGAAATTTACCCAATTTCCTGATTTTGTGTTTACATACATGCATCTCATGCAATGCTAAGCTATCTTTATCTATTTGTGTTTTGACTAGTCTTTACTATACTTGATTTCTAAATTTCTTTATTACTTTCCTACTTTACTACTTATTGCAAGAATCATGAATTCCCTATTTTTCTTATGATACCGTGTGTGCCCTATGTTTAATGGATCTTTACCTCTATTATACATGGCATTTATTCTTTGTATGTGGCCTATGTTCTTTTAGATACATGTCTTATGGCATTGTGGTTATACCATGTTTGTGACTATATGGCTTAGTATGACTCTTTTACATGTTATTTTTATGTTAAATTGATTGAATATTACTTATTCCCCAAGATTTTTTTTCTATTCAATTTTTTTATTAAAAATCTTGTTTGTTACATGTTACATATTGCTTTCTTTGCATGTCATGGTCTCCACCCTGCACAACCCTCTTATAAAAATGGGATATGTTAGAGATTTTTTTGTTAGGGGAAAATACTGGTTTCGTCAATGCTTGTAGGATTAGGTCATTCTACTACTTAATGGGGTGAATCCCATTTACTCAAAAATATGTACATTAATTCTAACCTCATGGGTGGTTAAAGACAAAGGAATGTTCATGAAAACCTTTGTTGTTATTGCAATAATAGATTAGATAGGGGAGAATTTGCAAGAAGGAGAGGAGAGAAGTGTATTTAAATAAGGGAAAAATTAGGAGGGGACTTATGTTAATGAGAGAAATGCATATTTCATAAACTAATAACTCAGAATATCTTTCAAATTCAATTGGAAGAAATAAGAAAACATATATAATAAAAGAAGGAACATGAAACTATAGCACACATTGACACAAAGTTCAAACAATGATTATCATTTCATTTTAGTAAGCACAAATCCATTTCTTCCATAATAATTATGACATATGTTTGGTTGAGTATCAAGAGAGATAATGTAGGAAAATATTATGGAAAAATGGAAGAATACAATATGATATAGAAAGAGAAAAATAAGATCATGTACAATGAAGAAGCCATTCAAATATATATCCCTTTTACATATATTTTCATATTACCATGTGAATTTTCGTATTCTTATTGAAAATAAGACACTTATCCTTATTTTGAGAAAAAATATTTTATAATGAAAGAATATAAATTCACTTAAGTGATAACAAATAAATTGGAAAAAGAGCACCCTCAACAAAGAAATATAAAATGTAAGTGACATTAGTCACATTTGAAAGAGTTATAGAAATAAAAGAAAAGAGATAATGTGTATTCTATAGAAGGTGATAGAGGATGGAAATTGTTTTCCTTCACCGTGGAGATCTGAATGTTGTAAATAAGTAAGATCATCCTTAGATACTTCCCTGATCAAAACATTTCTTTTTTTGACTTGAAAATAATGATCCACATATTTTTTAGAATGATAATATTTGGTCATGCCTTAGAATTTATCTTTCAAATATTCATATTTGTAAACCATGCTGAATATATCAAGATAAAAAATCAGATCCTATCAAAAACATGATCTCTTACCACTTGCTTTAGTGTTATGAAAGATCAGAAATAGTTTTTCTTTCAACGTCTTCATTCTTGGAAGTGTTCAATTGATCCACTTAGATGTATCACACGAAAAAATATCTCCTATGATATGTTATTCATGAGATAAATAAATTTATATATCAAAACTAGGAGAGGGATATTCTATCAAAATTTCAAACAATTTGGCCCATGGAATCCCTTGAAATGTGTAAAAAAACAATTAGCAAACTACGGAAAATATTATCTTTTACAGTTAAAAAATAGTGTTTCATATTAAATGACTCGGTCCATGGAAGCATAAAAATTTTAGGATCAAAATAAATTCATTTTTGAGAGGATAACATGGTCAAAATTTGGTGGATTTTGGCCCATAGAATCAACAAGAATGAGCGAAATTGTGTTTTTAGTAACATAAGGTATGCAACCGGGTTTTGTGGAGTTTTAGAGAAATAATGAATACAATTTAAATGAGGTTAATTGTAAAATGATTTTGGGAGGATGAAAGGTGATTTAGCTTATTTTGAAAATGACTTTGGGAGGGAAAATAATTCACATGCAAAACTCATGACCTAAAGCGCACTTGGGGAGGAAGATGAGAACAACTTAGTGTAAAAGTGTAATTTATGATGTACATGGGCACAAATTGAACTAAAAAATAATAATTTTCATATTGGTAAGGAACAAGGAAGTGAAAAAGAACATTTCCAATAGAAAATTAGAACAATGACCAGTGCAAAGGCACAATTTATGGCGTTTACAGAAAAAAAAAAAAAAAAACACAATATCAACTTAAGATTAGAACATGGAAGGTTCAAAAGAATTAAAAATTTATGGGAGAAGTAACTTAAGAAAAAAATCACACCTCATGAAAAATGAGACATGGGAGTGGTTTCGGGAAGAAGGCACATTCCCAACTCATAATTAGAACATGAATATAGACTCTCCTCCACCAAAATCAAAAATATGAGTTTTATGGGGAATTATATATGATTTTTAATATAAAAAAATGAAAAACTCCATTCACACCGTTCCCAAGAGATGAAAGTGATCACATTTTGAGTTTTAGGCCAAAACCTACAAATTGACAAAATGACCATAAGAATGCAGAAGTGGTTTTTGGCTATCAGGAAATATTGGAATGAGTAGGATGAAAACCAATTTTTGTATCAGGTGAGGGACTACATGAAATTTTAATGGAATACTTATAGTTATTTTGAATCCATCTGGAGCTCTTGTAACGTTTTTACCAGATAACTCTTCTTTCAAGATCATAACATCTTGTACTGAAACCATTGCTACAACAATTTGTATTCCTAGACAAAGTCAATGCTTCCATAATATTAATACAAGTATACAATTGTTAGATAAACTCTAAATTTTTTGCATTGAATATACATAGGAAACTTAATATCACATGGGACACACATATTACTAGTCATAAGTTGACACTCACTAAGGGGAAACCTTTAAAATTTTTATGAAATTTTTCAAAGGGAAGATAAGTTTTTTTGGGTTGTTAAGAAAAATGATTACAAATTTTTTATATGAAAATACTTAGATCTTACTAGGGGAATTTTATTTGGTTGTGTAGAGTAAAAACAAGGAAAATTGTGAACATGAGAATCTCAAAGTTTTAAGAAGACCAAAGACTTATCAATTGGGCCATAGACTCAAAAAGAAAAGGAAAGAAATGAGAAAAATGCACAACATGAAGGAAGAACACAACAAACACACACACACAATAGAATGGGAAACACAACACAAACAGGGAAAACAAAAACAAACCTAACTTACCTATGGTACAAACTAGTGACACCCCGATTTCATTATAGTATGTGTTCCTCTACAGCTGTTACCCTTGTACAGGTAGAAAAATGATACAAATCCATTTACTGGTTTAATGAAGTAAGACCCATTTCTTGACTACTTAGGAAAGAAAGGTTCTGTGAGAGGTATCCATAGACATGAGAAATATAATGTTGCATGTTTCTTCTTGATAATTTTTTTATGAATCATCTTGCAAGTGAAGATCCATTTGGATAACTCATTATCTTCATTTATATGATATTTCATTTCCATCTAAAAATATATTTTTATCTTCATCCATGCTTTTGGTTTCTTTTTCTTCACTTTTCCACTGCCACATGGTTAATTCTTGGTCATAGTAGGCTTACCATCCTCATAGGATAGAGCTCTCCATCAATTATTTTCTATTTGTTTGTTATTCTCTCCATGATCATTATTTCCATGAACATTTTCTTGATAAAGATTTTGATATTTTCAACACCATGAGAAACTTCTATCTAGTTCATGTTTCCTAGTTTCTCCAGAAAGGTCTCCTTTACACACATTATATCATTCTCAATATACTGCTCACTATGGTATGAATCAAATAGTGTTTCATCCTCTTGAAAGGAAAATGAACTCAAGGTTAGGGACAAAATAGAGAGATAATCACTCTCCTTGTGACATTTTTGGTATGTAATGTCCATATTTGTGATGGATATATATTCTTATTGAGTGGAATCATCCTTAAGACAATCAATCACCTTCCTCTCTCTCTCTCTCTCTCCATTCATCATTGAGAATTTATTCTTATCTAAACATAAAATAGAAGGCTTCATATTGATTAGATAAGTATTTATGTTGCATCTGGAGAATATGATTGGAAACGTAGGGCTCACATTCCCATAACTCATTGGATATCAATATTTCCTAATGGTATGAATTTCTTATCATCTTGGGGTTTATTTACAAAAATTCAAGATATTCATGGTCCTCATCACCACCAAATACAAAACCTATATCTTTACTCAATATGAAGGAAACATTATCAAATTTAGGGTCCATCAAATTATCCTTATGTTTTAGATCTAACTAAATAGCATCTAGGTTGTCCTCCATCAAGATGGAAAGTTAAACATATTCCTTTGAATTTATGAAATATTTTTCATATCTTTAATCTTAGTAAATAAGGTTTTCCCTTATATCATATGATTTTTGAACAATGTATCTCATCTTCTTCTTAGGTACAAGGTTCTTCATTTGGAATTCAACTAAAATGGTTGAATAATACAAATCCACTTGTATCTTACCACCTATATCTTGATAGAAATTTTTTATCAACAACATATTATAAGAGACAAGAATGTTAGTCACAAATATAGTTATCTTGGACTTCTTATCACGAAAATATATGCAAATGCTACTTGAGCATATTTGACTCCACTAATGAGAGGGACTCATTTGGTCTCCATAAATTAACAATGGCCAATATAATGGGTGAGATTGATACTAAGTTTTTTTTTCTATTAGTGTGGGCATTACATTATCAGAGGCACCATGATCGATTATCTAGTTACTCAATTTATATCAAAGAGAGTTAGAAGCTTTATACTTACTCAAAAGTTGAGGGTTTTGAGGCAAGAAGAATCTAAGATGGAGTAATTCATTGGAAGTGGGATTTATGGAACTAGACATTGAACTACTTCCTTTGATAAACTGGAAAATTTTATTAAATTTCTTGGGTCATATAGTAAGACTAATAAATTTAGACTTTAGACTTCTTAACATCATCAATGATGTCAAAGGATGAAGAGGTGAAAATTTCAGGAATAACAAAAAATTTGAAAAAGGAAAGAGTTACATTCTTAGGAATAACAGAAGCATAAGTGGAAATAGATTTGATAGGAGGAGAAGAAAGAGTCTTACATGGAGAAGGATATATGGCCTTGGTTAATGTGGTCTTGTGCTTCTTCTTGGCTAACTCCATGGAAGTGGGAAATAGAGATCCTCTCTTTGTTATTATTTTCTATAGATTCAAGTGCTTCACCTGGAAAGTAGTGGAAGATGCCTCCTTTTGTGCATGTGAGTTAGTGAAAAATGAAAAATAATAGCTATTTATATCAGCCATAAACTTCTCAAAAAAAAATTCAAATGAGTATTCAAAAATAGCCAATGTTTACGTACCCAACTTCTTCTTATCCTTCAATTTCTGATTCAACATTTTCATCTTCTCCAACTTTTTGGGTACTGCACACTATATTCACATGTGGAGATCCTAAGGAGGGCCTTTTTGGTACTCCCACAATATGATTATGGATTTTGTTTCGATATGAGGCATATTGGGAAATTTTTTTCTTCAATATAGTTAGATCATTGACAAACTTTTGTAGCAATGAATAAATGTCTTCATCCTTGGAACTACGATATTTTCCCCAAAATGGTTCTTGATATTTCCTCAAATAATAAAATCATCCTCAACCTCCACCACAAGCTCTTGAGCATCCTCCAAATTTTTCGGTTAATCTCTTCTGAAGATGAACCCAACTTCTAGTAATTGAGAATTCATGAAGAATATTAGCTAATTTTATTCGGTAGGCCTGAAAGATTTGGGAATCTTGTTGATAAATCTATTGAATTTATATAATAAATCCCTCATTACCTCATGAGGTTACTTTTTCAACTATGACTAGTGAGAAAACAAGGCATGAACATCCTCGGCTAGTTTGAATATGGCTTCAAATTTTGATTTCATCTATTCCCAATTAGTGATTGATATTCTTAGTAGATGATAGAACCAATCAGAAATAGCTTCTTGTAAAGATTAAATTAAAAAATATACATATGCATATTCATTCTCATCTCTCAACACATTACAATTTGTAATACAAGTGAGAATGTGTTTATCTGGATGTTACTTTCCATCTCCTCTGAACTTGGTAAAGTTATTCCTTTACCATTTAGGAAATTTGTGATGGGGAGGGGTTAATGAAAATGGAATGGCACAGGAACAACCATCTGTAGAGGAAAAAAAAATTTAGTGGTTTTGGAGAGATACGAGATGCAATGGTGATAGGAGGAGGACCTATAAGTCAACCTTCACGAGGGATTTCAACAACTTATTTTAAAATTCATATGGGAGAAAGTATGAAAAAAAAATGTTATTTTTTTTAAATGTGGTATATCCAACACCACTTCCTCTATCACCTCTTTTTTGTATTTTATCTACTAGTTTGTAGATGGTTGATTAACTCAAAATATAATAATATCTTTTCATATTACGAGGAGATGAATTTTAACTTATAGATTATTAATTTTTGGAATATATATTTTAGGATTTTTTAGAACTATAGGGTGTAGGAAAACAAAATATTCCCCATGATGGGTGAAAAAATGGTTTGAGAAATATTTTATCAAGGATAAAATATAAGTTTCATTAGTACTCACAAGACTAGTTCCCTCTATTACTAAAAGGGGCGGATCCTATTTATCAAAAAATTTGTGAAGTTTTGTTAGACTAGAATTCTAGATTCAGAGCAATTTTCAAAGGCTCAGGAATGTGTAGGAATCATTATTGTTTTAACTACAACTTTAAGATCTCGAGATCACAAAAAATTCCATTTCTGAGAGGACATAATTGTAGGAAAAGCAACGGGAAAATTTCAGGAGGGGATTGAAGTATTAATGAGAGAAATGTTACATATATTATTCCAAAGAAACTCATTTGACAATGAAGTCTATCTCCAATTGGACTCCCAGAACCAAGATGAGATAGTTCATCATATAAGGAACATCCAAACCAATAACTAAATGTTACACATGTCAAGGTATTCTGATATCATGTTGTAGCTACGTAATAATATCTCATAATTCATTTCATAGGACCTGACCATATGTCATTGGATGAGCTATTTCTCATTACTTATAGACATCACACTTCTATATACCAGAGAACCTCCCAATTAGCCAATCTTACAATACGCTATGCAGAGAGTACACAAATTTGTAATCCTTTGGAAGGTCAGAATTCATTCTCTACTATATAGTCATATTACATTCCTATCTACACAAACCAATATGAATTTTTGTGTTCTGATTTAAAGCAATGTTAGGATACCTCACACTTTTCAATGTCTCTAACAAGTAAGTACTTTGATGAGATTGAGAATCACACTATGTCAATTAACTTAGAGTTCACTCCAAGAATTTTCATTATAGACAGGGAAAGAGCACAAGGAATAAGGACTTAATTCACACTACCTATATAACAGCAACTTAAGATCACATTCTACATTCAATTAGTGACTAGAAAAGAAGAGAGATCAACTACTTTATTCAAGATGAAGTTCTTTATCTGAATGATAGTTTTTACCCAATTTTGCTTCACGTATGAAGAAAAATGTGGAGCTATGTAAGATCTTCCTATTGAATTTTAGGTATTCAAGGACATGAACTTGGGGCCTGGACATTGGAAATTTTTTTCCAGCATATTATCAGGGATGTTTACGGTGTTCTAGGTCATGGTTCCAGGATTATTTTTGAGACCATTTGTCTACTGTAAAACCATGTAGAATACCTTAGGAGGCCCAAGGTCAACTGTTAGGGATAAGGAGATTGGCACTTGTGGTCCCATCTCCAACTAACAACGTGCATAGATGGAGAGAATCAAGAGTCATTTTTCAAAGAAGGGCCCTATTGTCATTTCATAATCTTAGAAGGTCTCAAGGAAATGGTGGGAATCCTTAGAGGTTTTGAGGTCAAGTGTAAAATCTCCCCCATGAGGGGGGCTTCATGAGCTCAAGATGGCTTACCGAGATCAAGGTGGAAAAGTTGATAAGTTATTCAAAATTTCAAACAATTGGGTAGCTTGGTTTGAGCTCACTTGGATTATCCAACATGGTGTTTCCGAGGTAGGGAATTGAAACATATATTTCAAGTTGAAAATCTCTTTGTGGATTATAAACAACTTGCAATTATCTCATAAAATATGAGGCTCATCAGGATCAGTAATGTATAGAATTAATTTTGACAAGGGTACTCGGTGTTGGATAAGGTTAACTTTGTCAGCATGTCATGACTAGGCTTGGCCAGAAAATCACAATGTGAATGATGCGTGATTCTTGTTATATATGACAAAGCGAGTTGTTATCAAAAGGTCATGACGATGCAAGAGATGAATGGATTCGATTTTCCGAGATGTGGGGATTCACTCAGGACTTTAGAAGTTTGGGAGTTGCTTTACGTAGGAAATGGATCAACTGATGCCATGGGAGACTGGAAAAATTCACAGGTAAGAAAGCCTCAGAAAATCCCAAGGGAATGATCATAAAGAGGATTTTTGTGAATTCCATTATATCTCATGCAAGTCATGCATTGGAATGACTGAGAATCAAACTTATCTCAATGTGTTTGGATCAAGTGGAGACTCCATCAAATTCTGTTATGACTAGTTTTAGGGCTTCTGAATCCAGATGAATATCTCATAATTGAGCTTGGAAGTGGCTAGATTAGTTTCTTATGATAGTGAATGATCAATACAACACTTGTATTGTAACTCAATGTTCTGGAGCATTGAGAGCTCATTCGTATGGCATCAGGTTTCAATGCTTCGATAATCTGACGTTGTGTGGGCCAGATGTTGAGACTAGGGTCAAGTTTGAAAATATCATATGCATGCATCTATCGACATCTATCAATTTAGGTTGAATGGTGTAATGCCCGCTTCAAAATACCACTGGAGACTAAGAAACAACTAGGGTTAGCTAGTAAAATTACGGAATAATTTTTTTTTGTATAAGAAGGTGTCTAACAAAGAAGGCTAGCAAGATACATAATTTGATCACTAAACTAGGTTCTAGGTTAATAGATTCTAATTAACTAAATCACAAAAATGATTCTACAACATCATCTTATAACAAGTCTACAAGGTTCAAAAAAAGAGGATAAAAGTTCATCACTTAGGTTCAGGAGAGTAAATTCTCACTCCTCCAGGCTGCTCTCTAACAGGCCCTACAAGATTCAAATTCAGATTTTGTTACACACCTAGAGTCATCAAAACTTTCCTAAACTCATGCTCATTAGATAGGAAATTTCTCTCACCTTTCGAACCATATAAATAAGTCCGTTCTATCTCCTTATAAAACTCACGTTATGGGCCTGGCGGAACTTTGGGGTGAAAATTTTCCCTTAGGGAGTCCATAGGCTTAGGGAGAAATTGCCTTCGCGCCCCCGCCAAACCCCCCCCCCCCCAGGAAGGACACGTGTCATCTTCTTGATTCATGTGGGGATAAACAGGTCATGGTGGAACAACAGGGAAAATTGATATTCCCATGAATTAAAATCTCATTTTCCGCAGAGAAGATCTTCCACCGTGCCTCACGCCGATGTCTAATTCACCACGTGTCAGCTACGTGATTAGACCAGGGTCAGCAGGCCATTGCGGAGAAATTTTTTGAAATTTTTCACCCAAGGGGTTCAAACAACCTAATTTTCTGAAGGAAAATTTACCTCTGACTCATGTACAAATGGGGACACGTGGCATCTTCCTGATTGGATACGTGGGCCTACGGGTCAGTGGCGGAAGTGATTTAAAATTTTCCAAAAGCTGCAAAGTGTTTAAAGGTTTCAAGTGACTAAATGCGTACGGGCCTGTGCATACGTTAAGACACATGTCATCAACGGGATTGGTTGCAGGGCCACGAGGTGTGGGACAGCGGAGGAAAAAGTGAAATATTTCCAAAAGGCAAAAAAAAAAGAAAAAAAGTTTAAGTTTTCAAAATTTCATTCGCGTGTTCGCCTCCTAGCCACATGTCAACATGTGATTGGCTTGGGGCAGCGAGGTTCACGGGGAAAATTGGGAAAAATTTCCCAAGGCAAAATTTTCAAAATGTTAAGTTTTTCACTAATGGTCTGCCCCTCCAAGGTACCATGTGGAAAATTCTTATAGGATGAGAGGGTGGCGGGGCGGCGGAAATTTTTGGAAGAAATTTTTCTAAAGTTCAAAATTTAATTTTTCTAAGGTCGAATTATTTCATTTTTGGTTTGGGATGGCCATTTTGAAGTAAAACTTCAAATGGCCATAAATTTTGATAGGAAGCTCAATTTTAGGAAAACAAGGACTTTCCAAAAACCTCTCAAAGTCCTCTTTGCACAGAAATCATCAATTTTGGAATTTGGTGAAGTTTAAAGAGTCAATTTTAAGAAATCGATCTGCAGGGTTTAATTGAAGAACTGGCAGTTTCAACTTATAGTTTTTGACAAAATTTGAACTCCTCCTTTACTCAACATGTCAAACAGACATGGAGGATCAATATAGGGAGGATTTACAATGTTTAGTGAGTTCAATTTGTTCATTTATATGAGTTTGTATTTTTCTCCAACAAGAGACAGAAAACGACTTAGGAAGGGAATTATTTAAAATTGGAATGGTTAAATTGTTCTCCGAGTTCTCTTTGTCAACCTGGGTTTAAATAGGTCCTAGCATATTAATTTATAATCTTTTGAAGTTGATTAGGAGTATAAATGTGAACTGTTCTTTTATTAAAAAAGTGAATTGCTAGAATTGAACTTCAAAACAGTGAATTGTTCCTTTTAAATTGACTTGACAATTTGTCATTTGAATGTGCATAAGAATTCTAACTTAATCACTTACAATACTTCTTAAATCATACATCCAATTATAAATTAAATTACATTCCAAATTTCAGTTTTATTATGCATCATGCAAAGAAACAACATTGGCTTTCATTCCACATGCATCTTTTAACATTCCAAACAGAGGTTCTTATTGTTTTTCAAAACAAAATTTCTTTCAAGGACAACAATACAAATCTAGAATACATTGCCATATAAAATTTAAAAGAATCATTACCAATCACTTTATTGATAGTTCAAATAACTTACAATTGATTTCCTTTTCAATTTGATTTCAATTTGTCCAATACATAGTATGAAACATCTTTCACATTTTCTTTCCAAGTAAAATAAGGAATATAATTCTTCTTTACATTTCTCAATTCAATTACAACTTCCATTACAATGCCATCATTTCACATTGAAAGATATATACACTCATCCACTCGAAGTGGGAAAGGTTACATTCAAATCTACTCAAGGAGATGACTTTCAAACTATGGAATTCTTCTCCAAACACCAGCATGTTGTTTTCTTCTTCTTTCATCTTTTGATCACAACAAGGAAGGGGGAAAGGCAACACTCTCCACCCAACCAAGACATCCTAATGGGAAAAAGAGAATCCATCTTTCCCCATTGGCCCCGAGCCCCAACCATATTGAAAAGGAGCATGATTTACAACACATGGCAACATGGGCTTCTTTCACATATAACAAACATATTTTCACATACACAAAGAAATACAAATCAATAAGATTTATTTCCTCAACTACAGAAAACAATTATAATGCAAAACATAGGCTTCTTCCAAGAAAGCCAAACAAGAGCAAGATTTATGGAGATCTCCTTATGCCTCCCATGTTGGAATTGGGCATCCACCTAAAACAAACCGACCAAAACATAACCATCCCATAAACCTTATCCCTCCTCAACCCCTCCTTATCCCTCCTCCAAATTCATCCCTTATACCTCCCCTAAAGTAAGAAATGCAAGCATATTCTTTTCCTAGGTGGATCCCAAACCAACACTCCCTCCACAAGAACAAGTGCCCTTGGCAAATCCCTTATCCCTCCTCTGATATAACCTCATAGTCTTCTCTCTACACCTTTCCCTAAGCATTCTACCCATCCAATCAAGAATGCAACACAAACATCATTCAACAATGCATGCAAGAAGAAGGAAAAACATAGCAAATCAAAATGGATTTAAAGATCCTACCTCTCCATAATGGAGATTTGTTTCCAAACAACAGTTCTTTGTTGCTCAAAATCAGTCCCAAAACAGACAAGGTAAGAAGCATGCAAATGAAATCCAAAGACTCCAAGTTCTCCATGAAACAAGCTCCCAAATCAGCCAAGAAATTTGACCCAAAAGAAGCAAGACAAAGTTTCAACAACCTCCAAAATGAGAAAGAAGCTTCATTTTTATAGGGAAGGAAGGAGAGAGGATGATGTGGATCCAAGTGGGATGCCACATCATTTTTCCTCATCCCCCAAGAATCGCAATCAACATCAACAAATAAAAATCACGATAAATAAGAATGACAAAATCACTTACATACTTCAATTTCAACCCATACTCCAAAAAGGACTGCATTAAAAATTTGTAAGACAAGTGCAATAAATTCTTACACAAAATCATTTCAAAACTTAATAAAAAAGGCTAAAATCTACTCCCAAACCATAGGCATGGTTGGTGGAGGATTTTGAGAGGTGTGGGACAAGTTTAACTTGTCCCACAAGCCTCCAATTTAGGCTCTCCAAGACCAAATTCGAGTTTCAAAGAGGATGGAGTGTTCTACACTCCAAAATCTGCTTTATACAATCTATCATTTCACTTACACAACTCTTACATCACTCTTACAACATGCATTAATATCTATGACTCCATTTATTACATGTTTTGACATAATGATTTATTTATTTATCATATGGTTATACATAATATAAATCAAATTTAATTAATAACCAAGGCAACAACTTTTAAATTTATATTCCACATCCCAATTAATTTTAATTAAAATTTAACTATATGACTCTCACATTATACTATCACATTTGAAATTAAATAAAATAAGGAACACATTACAAATAAAATACATACAACAATAATTAAAAAGGGAACACATAATAAAACACATATATGGGCCCATGGTCACATATAATGGAAATCCCCCCCATGGAAACTCCTAACACAACACAACACACAAATCAAACACAGTTACCATGGTGACCCTTGTTGATTTCATACTAGAAATTTCAATATGGTTAGTCTCCAGTCCCCCGACATTGTTGTGATTTTTAACCTATAAAATAACAATACCTCCTTCGGCCTCGTGGCCATATCAGAACATCCAAGAAGATATAAAATAAACATATAATATATATCAAATCCAAATCACAACAATATCAAGGGTTTATCATTATCATTTTGAATTCAATTTGTAACTATGCCATCATCCAATAGATCCCTTATGCTAGATCTATTCATAATATCAATGTCACATGTCTAAAATCAACATCCATAACCTATCTCATGTGCAACTAGCACATCATCAACCACATAGTAATAATAATGTCTCAATGATCATCAAGCATAATGATCTGAATCTAGATTAATAGTAATCTAGGGAATCTAGCATCTAGAACCATCATACTAAACAAAACATAATAATGTCCATAATAATTCATGAGTTAGCATATACACATCCTGCTATATCAAAACACAATAATGTCCAAGATATGATCAGTAGTGTCAAAATCAACATCTAAATAGTGTCCAAGGAGAGTTGGCACTACATCCCCCTCCCCTTAAACTCGACTTCCTCCTAGAAGTCACTGGAACAAATGTTGAAAATGCACTCGTAACAGCAGTAGCATCCTCCCAAGTGGTTGCAGTCTCATCATATCTTTTCCCACTGCACCCATTTACCTAATCAATCTCTCTACCTCAAAGGCCTAGGGTCCTACGGTCTATGATACGGGACAGGTTCCACCATCACCTACCCCTGATCCTGTACCCGCAATGATTTCTAATCCAGTAAGTGAGTAGGTTACATGTGATGTATCTCCTAAGAATAGAAACATGAAACACATCATGTACATGAGACAAGCTGGGTGGCAATGCTAGACAGTAGGCCAATCGGGCCGATACACTCCAAGATCTCAAAAGTTCCAACAAACTGAGGAGATAACTTAGAACCTTTTCCATAACGGATCGGGCTCTTATGTGGCCTAGCATGAAGGAAAACCTTTATGCCCACATCAAAATTACACTCAGTTATATGTTGATCAGTGTACTTATTTTGCCTATCAATGTGCCTCCTGCAATCTCTACCTGATCAACACTACCTACTACTCCATCTCCTGTAAAAGAGCTGGTCCAAGAGATACTCTATCCTCCAACCTATCCTAGCTAAGGGGTGTCCTGCACTCCCTATTATATAATGCCTGAAAAGGTTTCATACCTATAGAACTCTGAAAAGTATTATTGTAGGAAAACTCCACTAAGATACAGGTACTCCTCCCACTTAGACTGATGATCCATCATGTACATCCTGAGCATATCCTCCAAAATCTGATTTACTCGCTTGGTCTGTCCATTTATCTCAGGGTGATATGTTGTGCTGAAATTAATCCTCGTCCTGAGGATCATACTGCATGGTAGTCCAGAAATGTGAAGTGTACAAGGGATCACAGTCACAAATAATCTTTCACAGAAATCCCGTGCAACACTAAAAATCTCATCCAAATATACTTGTGCCACTGTTCTAGTTGTATAAGTAGTCTTCATTGGAGAAAAGTGAGCTACTTTTGTTAATTTATCCACTCGTGACCATGGTGGAATCATGGTGATATCTAGACATTGATAGGCCCATCAATGAAATCCATGGAAATGGTGTCCCACTTCCATTCTGGTATGGCATGAGGATCAAGAAGACCTGCTAGACGTTGATGCTCAGCCTTAACCCTCTGGCACTCTAAACACCATGATACAAACCAAGATACATCCCTGCGACAAATTCCTCTCCATTGATACAACTATCGCAAAGTGGCGTGCTTCTTCTTCACCCCATGATGGGGTGAATAGGGTGCACGATGTGCGTCTACCAAGATTTCCTACCTCAAGCCTCCATCTCTGGGAATATATAGCCGACCTATGTTCTTGAGAAGGCCATCTTCCTCTAGTGAGAAACCATCAAAATTTCACTTCAAGGGGTCTCTGGGACTCGATCTCTGCTCGTAGCTATCAAATGTAGAAACTTGTCAAGAGGAAGCTGCTAAAGAATCCTGCTCCATAAATCTATGCTCATTGTAGTGGCCATAACTCACATGTCTCCATCTACTAAGAGCATCTACAACTACATTCTCCTTCCGCTTCACATGCTCTATCTCCATGTCATACTCGCAAAGCAACTCCATCCAACGCCTCTGCCGAGTGTGTTAGATTGGGTTGCGTGAAGAGGTTGTGCAAAGACTCAAATGATCTGTCCTGAATGTGAATCTCCATCTAAGAAGGAAATTTCTCCATATAACCAAGGCATTCACAACTACCACAAGCTCAAGCTCATGGGTAGGATAATTAAGCTCATGATCATTGAGTTTACGAGACTCAAAAGTTATAACCCTTGCCATCCTACATCAACACACCTCCAAGCCATGCTAAAGAAGCATTTGTGCATATGAAGAACTCACCCTATGGATCTGGAACTGCAAGAATGGGTGTTGTAGTGAGGCATTCCTTCAGTGTCCTAAAGGCATGCTTGCATCTATCCCATCCCAAACAAACTTCTTCCCTTTCCGCTGAAGGGAAGTGATAGGGTGCGCTATCTGAGAGAAGTCCTGAACAAATCTCCTAGTAATATCCTGCTAATCCCATGAAGGTACGCACCTTCAGTCACCGTAGTGGGTGTTGGCCAATCCATAATGGCTCTAATATTGGAAGGATCAACTATGATACCTTCATCTAGAGATGATAGGACCCAAGTACTGAATCTCTAACTGAAAGAAATCACACTTCTCCAAGTTCCCATAAATCTGCTACTCACGAAGACACTGAAGAACCTGATCGAAGGTGCCCCTTGTGCTCCTCACGCGTACGTGAGTAAATCAAAATGTCATCAAGAAAGATGAGCATGAAGCGATCTAGAAAGGTCTTGAATACCCCATTCATCAAACTCATGAATACTTACGGGGGCATTCGTCAAACCAAAGGGCACCACTGTGAACTCATAGTACCCATACCTCATACGAAAAGCAGTCTTATGAATGTCTACCCCTGTAATCCTCAATTGATGGTACCCTCACTTGAGATCAATCTTAGAGAACACCATGGCTCCCTTTATTTGATCAAAAAATTAATCAATGTGAGGTAGGGGATAGCGATTCTTGATTGTTACCTTATTTAATTGGCGATAGTCGATACACAACTGCAATGATCCATCCTTCTTCTTCACAAAAATTACTAGTGCACCCGAGGGTGATACACTAGGATGGATAAGAACCTTTCTCTATAAGGCCTTCAAGCTGCAACTTGAGCTCACAGAGATTTGGGATGGTCATCCGATAAGGTTCTCGGTGAGATAGGCTCTACTCCTAGGAACTAGATCATATATGGAAGTCCATCTCACGTGGAGGTGGCAATCCCTGGTAGCTCCCCTGGAAAAACATCAACAAATTCCCTCAAGACGGGGTGATCATCTAGCAATGGTCCACTAGACCTATCCTCTGACCCTATCACTAACTGTAACAGTGCATACATCTGACAACCCCGTCGCACACACCACTTAAGTTACATAGTAGAAATGGTGCTAACATGGAAATGGGTCTCCTGACCCTTGTAGTCACCAACTCAACTGCAAGATCGTCAACACAAGTTATAGTCTTGTGATAGCAATCCATCTTAGCCCTATGTGCAGATAGCCAATCCATGCCTGAATATAACTCCATACGAGCCCAAACGAAGAATACGCAAAGATCTGAAGTGGTGATGAAATGTCCCAAATCTAATAACACACTTCTTTTACTAAGGAGTCCACATAGATCTTGGCTCCCGAAGCCATCTCGACATCCCAACAATGACCCTGTCTAATTGCCACCAGCTTGCATCACTCTACTAAGGATGGTGCAATAAATGAATCAGAAGAACCGGAGTCAAACAATATGGAGGTAGGAACACCTCCAACACTACCTGTAGTCTCAATGACCGTGCTCTAGTGCTTGGCTTGGTGGTTCTAAACCACTGCTAGATAGATCCTGTGACTCAGTCCCATGTCTCTGACTATAGGCTCTGAGATGGGTGCCTTACCCTTATTAGGGTTCTAGGGGTAGTCTCTCCAAAAGGGTTTCGCTACTCCACACTTAAAACAACCACCTAAAGTCTCTCCAAACTGTATCACCACCAAAAGGTGCCCTAGAGGTAGGTGTTATGGATCTTGATGATCCAGCTATAGTTTGTTGTGTGGCCTTTATGGTTGAGCTCCTGCTGACTAAGCTCTAGCTCCACCCTGTGTCCTGGTGGGACCCTTAGGAGGCCCCATGCTCTGACCTCTCTATGCATCGGCTCTCTGACGAGGCCTAAAAGGTGGGAAAAATCTGCTGCTACTACTGTGGCCTAAAAGATGACTGCGAAGAATGTTGACCACCACAAGGAGGAGGAGTTGACCCCCTCAATCTACTATCCTGCAACTGCTGAATACGGCTCCTGACCTCAGTCTCTAGCCTATTGGGTTTTACCCTGAGTCTCCTCTATAATGTAGGCCTTCTCAACGGCCTCTGCTAATGTCTATGGGCAGTGGATCCGTACTGCACCTCCAATGTCCAAATTAAGGCCCCGGATGAACCTGTGGATCTGCACCTGCTCATCCTACATGTAATCAACGTACTGAAGCAGGTCTAGGAACCTACTCTCATACTCAGCCACTGTAAGGGAAGCTTGTCGAATATCATGGAACTCATCGATCCTCTGCTATATGAATCTCTGTGGCAAGTATCTTCTCCTGAATCTCTCCTCAAACAACTCCCAAGTGACTATCTCTGAAGTCTATATGGAGCTTCTACTCCTCTGTCCTCCACCATACTCTAGCTCCATCCTTCAGTAGATGGATCGCAACATGAGCTTTTGTGTTGCTAGAACAAGGGAAAAGCTTGAAACAACCGCTCAAGTTATCCATCCAGGCCTCTGCCTGAAACCACCCTATGTCACCTAAATAATGTGAGGGCCTAAGCTTCAGGATCTCCCTGATGTGATCCACAGTTATGGTCTGATGGCCTCTGGGCCTCTCCACCTGCCTATCCCCGAGCCTAGGGCTCTGAGACCTCTCTCTCTGTCCTGAAATACGGTCACCATGTCCCCTCAAGGGAGACTCTACTCTAGCTGAATCTCCATGAAAATTATCTCCCCCATCCTCCTCACTGGGTGGAGAAGGTGCATGTCCCTCTATGGAAGTAACTCTGTCCTACCTGCTTGAGTGGCCTCATACTGATCCTCCATGTAGGGCAGCATTAACATCCTGGAGGGTCTGTAAAATCTGTGGTAGGATAGCTGTTAAACCCTAGATCTGGTGGTGGTGGTGGCGAGTGGTGGAGGTGGTGGTGGTGGTGACTTTGAGTCTCTGTGAATGTTCCTCCTGCTCCGTCTGAGCTCTCTACATAGACTAGAGTGGGAGTTAGTTCATTACCTTGAGTTTCCTTCAGTTTTCTAAGTTTACTAACATGAACAATTTTTAAATCAGTTTTGTTTTCTAGATTATCAATTTGCTAGTTTTAGGTTTCAAGTCTCAATGGTTCTAGTGTGCCCAATGGTCCAAGCTTTTGAACCACTTCTCTGATACCAAGTGTAATGCCCGCTTCAACTACCACTTGAGACCAAGAAACAAACTAGGAAAATTATGGAATAATTTTTTTTTATAAGAAGGGTCTACAAACAAGTAGCAAGATACTAGTTTGAAACTAAATAGGTTCCGGAATAGATTCTGATTAACTAAACACAATATTTCCATTTTTTATCTTATAACAAGTCTACAAGGTTCCAATTTGGAGGTTACAAGTTTTACTAAGGTTCAAGGAGAAATTTACCCCAAGGCTTGCTCTCTAACAAGCCCTAAACATTTAACTAGATTTTTTACACATTTATAGTTATCAAAACTTTCCTAAACTAGGTTCATTGGATAGGAAATTTCCTTACCTTTCCAACCATATAAAGAAGTCCTCCTAACTCCTTGTAAAACTCAAGTTATGGCCGGGCGGAGTTTTAGGGGAAAATTTTCCCTTAGAAGTCCACGGGGTTAGAGAGAAAATGTCTTCGCGCCCCCGCTGACGCCCCCCAAATGCCATGTGTCATCACGTGATTGGCCAGGCTGATGGGTCGTGGGGGAAAAACATGAAATTTTTCCCAAAACCAAGTTTTCAATTTTATGAAGTAAAATTTTCCTCTATGCCTCCACGCTTGCCCAAATGGCCACGTGGCACTTTGTGATTGGCCACGGGCCTGTGGAGAAAATCTTGATTTTTCACCCAAGGGGTTAAAAGGTTAAAAAGGATTGCGTGGACCCGCACACCCATGGGGACACATGTCAACACCCTATTGGCTGCGGGGATGCAGGTCAGCGGAGGAAAAAGTTAAATTTTTCCAAAAGTGCAAAATGTTAAGTTTTCAATTCTAAATCTGCGGGCCCTCCCTGCCACATGTCAGCACGGGATTGGTGCGGGGCTGGCGGGGTTGCAGGAGAAAAGTGAAAATTTTCCAAAGGAAAAAAAATGGTTAAGTTTTCCGTTTTGATCCGTGCACCACCCCAGCCACTTGTTAGCACGTGATTAGTTGGAGGCCGCGGGGTTGTGGGGAAAATTGGGAAATAATTTCTAAGACAAAATTTTCAAAATGTTAAGTTTTACTAAGGGTCCACCCCTCCAAGGTGCCACGTGGCAACTTTTGATAGGATGAGAGGGTGGCGGGGCCGCGGAACGTTTTAAGAAATTTTTCGAAAGTTCAAAATTTAAATTTTTCTAAGGTCGAATTATTTCATTTTTGGTTTGGGATGGCCATTTTGAAGTAAAACTTCAAATGGCCATAACTTTTGATAGGAAGTTCCTTTTTAGGAAAACGAGGACTTTCCAGAAATCTCTCAGATTCCTCTTTGCACAACAATCATCAATTGTAGAATTTGATGAAGGTTCGATGGTCAATTTTAAATAAATCAATCTGTAGAGTTTAATTGAAGGACTGGCAGTTTCAACTTATAGTTTTTGACAAAATTTTAACTCCTCCTTTATTCAACATGTCAAACAGACATGGAGGATCAATATAGGGGGGATTTATAATGTTTTAATGAGGTCAATTTTTTCAATTATTCAAGTTGTATTTTTCTCCAACAAGAGACAGAAAATGACTTAGGAAGGGAATTAATTTAAAATTGGAATGGTTTAAATTGTTTCTCCAAGTTCTCTTTGTCAACCTGGGTTTAAATAGGTCCTAGCATATTAATTTATAATCTTTTGAAGTTGATTAGGAAGTATAAATGTGAACTGTTCTTTTATTAAAAAGTGAATTGCTAGAATTGAACTTCAAAACAGTGAATTGTTCCTTTTAAATTGACTTGAAAATTTTTCATTTGAATGTGCATAAGAATTCTAATTTAATCACTTACAATAATTCTTAAATCATCCATCCAATTCTAAATGAAACTACATTCCAAATTTCAGTTTTACTATGCATCATGCAAAGAAACAACATTGGCTTTCATTCCACATGCATCTTTTAACATTCCAAAATAGAGGTTCTTATTTTTTTTCAAAACAAAATTTCTTTCAAGGACAACAATACAAATCTAGAATACATTGCCATATAAAATTTAAAAGAATCATTGCCAACACTTCATTGATAGTTCAAATAACTTACAATTGATTTCCTTTTCAATTTGATTTCAATTTGTCCAATACATAGTATCAAACATCTTTCACATTTTCTTTCCAAGTAAAACAAGGAATATAATTCTTCTTTACATTTCTCAATTCAATTACAACTTCCATTACAATGCCTTCATTTCACATTGAAAGATATATACACTCATCAACTCGAAGTGGGAAAGGTTACATTCAAATCTACTCAAGGAGATGACTGTCAAACTGTGGAATTCTTCTCCAAACACCAGCATGTTTTTTTCTTCTTCTTTCATCTTTTGATCACAACAAGGAAGGGGGAAAGGAAACGCTCTCCACCCAACCAAGACATCTAATGGGAAAAATAGAAGCCATCTTTCCCCATTGGCCCCCGAGCCCCAACCATATTGAAAAGGAGCATGATTTACAACACATGGCAACATGGGCTTCTTTCACATATAACAAACATATTTTCACATTCAAAAATAAATAAAAATCAATAAGATTTAGTTCTCGACTACATCAAACAATAATAATCAAAACAAAGGCTTCTTCCAAGAAAGCCAAACAAGAACAAGATTTATGGAGGTCTCCTTATACCTCCCATGTTGGAACTAGGCATCCACCTAAAACAAACCACCAAAACATAACCATTTCCATAAACCTTATCCCTCCTCAACCCCTCCTTATATCCCTCCTCCAAATTCATCCCTTATACCTCCCCAAAGTAAGAAATGCAAGCATATTCTTTTCCTAGGTGGATCCCAAACCAACACTCCCCTCCATAAGAACAAGTGCCCTTGGCAATCCCTTATCCCTCCTCTGATATAACCTCATAGTATTAATCTCTACACCTTGCCCTAACGAATTCTACCCATCCAATCAAGAATGCAACACAAACATCATTCAACAATGCATGCAAGGAGAAGGGAAAAAATAGCAAATCAAAGTATTTAAAACCCTACCTCTCCATAATGGAGATTTGTTTCCAAACAACAGTTCTTTGTTGCAAAAAATCAGTCCCAAAACAAAAAGGTAAGAAGCATGCAAATTAAATCCAAAAATTTCTCCACGACAAGCACACAAATCAGCCCAAGAAATTCGACCCAAAAGAAGCAAGAAAAAGTTTCAACAACCTCCAAATGAGAAAGAAGCTTCATTTTTATAAGGAAGGAAAGAGATAGGGTGATGTGGATCCATGTGGGATGCCACATCATTTTTCCTCATCCCCCAAGAATGCAATCAACATCAACAACAAATCACATAAAAGAACTATGACAAAATCACTTACATACACAATTTCAATCCATACTCCAAAAGGGATGCATTAAAATTATGTAAGACAAGTGCAATAAATTCTTATACAAAATCATTTCAAAACTTAATAAAAAGGCCTAAAATCTACTCCCAAACCATAGGCATGGTTGGTGGAGGATTTTGAGAGGTGTGGGATAAGTTTAACTTGTCCCAAAAGCCTCCAATTTAGGCTCCCATGACCAAAGACAAGTTTCAAGGAGGATGGAGTGGTTCTATACTCCAAAAATCTGATTTAAACAATCCATAATTTCACTTACACAACTCTTACACATGCATTAATGTCTATGACTCTATTTATTACATGTTTTGACATAAATATTTATTTATCTATCATATGGTTATACATAATATAAATCAATTTATTTAATTAATAATCAAGGCAACAACATTTAATTTATATTCCACATCCTAATTAATTTTAATTAAAATTTAACTATATGACTCTCACATTATACTATCACATTAAAAATTTATAAAAGGGAGGAACACATTACAAATAAAATACATACAACAATAATTAAAAAGGGAATACATAATAAAAACACATATATGCCCTAAGGTCACACTAATGGAAATCCTAACACAACACAACACACTGATCAAACACAGTTTCCATGGTGACCCTTGTTGATTTCACACTGAATTCCAATATGGTTAGTCTCCAGTCCCCCGACATTGTTGTGATTTTTAACCTGCAAAATGACAATACCTCCTTCGGTCTCATGGCCATATCAAAACATCCAATAAGATATAGAATCAACGTATAATTATTAAATCCAAATCACAACAATATCAAGAGTTTATCATTATTATTAAATTCAATTGCAACTATATCATCATCCAATAGATCCCTATGCTAGAGCTATTCATAATATCAATGTCGCATGTCTAAAATCAACTTTCAATAACCTATCCATGTCAACCAGTATATATCATCATCCACATAATAATAATAATGTCTCACTGATCATCAAGAAAAATATCTGAATCCAGATCAATACTAATCCAGGATCTAACATCTAACCGTCATACTAATCAAAACATAATAGTGTCCATAATAATCCTTGATACATCATACTACATCAAAACATAATAATATCCAAAATGTGAACAATAGTGTCAGGATCAGTATCTGAATAGTGTCCAAGGGAAGTGGGCACTACAATACTTGAAATCACAAGGGACTCACATAAGCCTATTCATAAGGTGACATTCACAATGGGGCAAAATTTACAATTTTGACCATAATTTTTGAAGGGAAGACAAGTGTTTTTTAAGTCATCGGGAAAAATAACTACTAAATTTTTCATTCCAAGTAGAATCGCAAATGGTTTCCACTAATACAAACCATCCATGTGATGAAAGACATCTTATCAAAGTTTTCTTACATAGGTACATGCTTTAGAAATATTTTTTTACACATTCTAGATCCTCATAAACACTTACAAATACAGGAATGTGGTGACATTAACAATAATTCATAACTGTACAATCTAGGTTAAGACTATTCTATGGTTAAGACTATTATATAGTATATACCCTTACTGAATGTTCCCAACATAGTGGGAAATTATTTGAAAACTTGAATAGTTTTAGATTCTTACATGTATTTATGTACTTTTAGTATAGATTCAAACATAGATGATATAGTTGATAAAATAATACTACTCATGAAAAAAATCTATCATTCCTTAATATATATTTTGACAATTTTAAGTTATAATTCTCATATATGCTTTTTTTCTAAATTCATGAGGGGTTTTTAATTCTTGAAATCTACATAAACATACAATTATATGTTTTGGAAATCATCTCTTATTCCGATGCATAATTGGAAATGTAATTAATTACATGTTTTGAAAAAATGGGTCATCAATATACATTTTCCTCTCCACAACTATATAATATATATCTATTATGTGTTCTTAATATTGTGTCATTTCTTATAGGTTGGAACTTTTTATCTCTTATTTCTATGCATTGAAATAATTTCAATCTATTGATGTTAAATAGCGATGTTGCACTATACTTATAAGCATTAATAACTCATTTTTAATTCTTTCACCCCATATGTTGTTTAGCTCTATACAACTATTTCAATTTTTAATCATATTACCTATAAATTATTCCTCATCTTTTCTCAATTGGGTAGGCTCCCTCTCTACACATTATATGTTCTACATAGTGAAGTATCTTTTCATAGTCATGTTTCATATCCACATCTATAATTAGTTTTATTTTTGAAGATATGGTTATTGCATAAATTTTTGGAATTCCTATAATTTTGAATATATTAGTTCCATTAAGAAAATAACATTATACATATAAAACGTAGATTTAGCAACAATTGAAATTATACCTATTTGTCTTGTTGGTGTGCATCTTCTTAATGATTCCATGGATGAACAATAGAATGAAATTATTAATGAGCATTTTTTTAGTTATGATAGTTTTTCTAATTTAAGTTTTCCATATTTAGTAATCCTTCTATTACTATGAATAAATGCACATGCAATGAACCTCTGTGTTACCATTCAATTTTATCCTAATAATGTTCTACATTCATTCAGTTTTTTGCATTACCTCAATTAAGATAAAAATATATATTTTGCAATTGCATGTAGTGTGCTACCATATGAGAATAATTAATTTAATCTTTCATATTCACAAATTTTGGGTTTCTTTTGGATTGTATGGTGTTATTCCTTACATTAATGTAAAATTAGATCAAACTAATCCATATTAGTTGCAATTGTGGTGAAGAAAATATAGGTGATCCAAGTTAATAAAACATGTCAATCAATTCACCATGACATTTTTCTCAATAGGACACTTTAACCCTCAAGGTAGTTCAAAACCATGATAAACATTCAAATAAATGGAAGTGGAACACATTTTCCATATTGTCAAACAATTGATTGACGTTAATTGGAATATCTTAAAGGATATTTTATAAACACTACAAAAAAATTGAGTAAAATGTATCATGTTCATCATATAATATCTACAACATAGGTGTTGGTCTAACTGATGATCCATATATCAAAATAAATGTTTGTAAAATTTATATATATGTAATTGTCTTAATTTTTGTTCTATCCAATAAAAATATTTTATGAGGAAATAATGTTAGAAATTCCATATCAAGAAAGATTAATCTAATATACTAATTGATAGAGATTCTTTGATCTTCATCATATCAATTAGTGCTCTAGAATTAGCGTCAAAGCTATTTATCCATGCACATATAAATTCCATTTACCTTAGGGCATTGAGTGGTTACCATGTCATTGAGATAGTTTGATTAATGATATTTCATTAATCCATATCCATTACATGACCTACAAATAGACTTTAAATCACGTGTGAATCAAATTCCACATAAACATGGTTTAGCCAATTGAAGATATTTTCATCAAGGTGGGGTCGAAGTTCACTAAGAGAACTCTGATTGATTTGAATATCCGAATAGATTTTTTTCCATGTTTTATTTTATAGTTCATCATATAATTACTCTCTATTGACTATAAATTTGTAACTTTTTTCATGTTGTTTTCTCCTCAAACAATTTCTCCTCAAACAATTAAGTGTCAAAAATCTTAAATTATTTAATGTGATAAAACCTAAATATAATTTCAATTACTCCTTAAATATTTTTTTGATTAGGTAAATGAGTTATATTTTAAAGGGTATCTAAGAGAACCTACACAACCAAAAATTGATAAGATAATATATTGCACTTGTATAACCATCCATATTCATGGGCATCACAGGTTTTGCCACCTACTGTAATCCATCAGCTCCATCAGTTGTTCTAAAAGATTTTTTTATACCTGAGAGCATCGAACAATCCACCATAAGCCAACAATAATTTTACAAAAGTATTGCCCAGTCAGTCACTTTTTTAAGATCACAAAGTCATTTGACAATGTTGAGTTATCTTCTTTTGCTTCCCCCTTCCTCTTCCTTCAAACCATAATAGATGCATCCTTTAATACAGAGATAAGATTAAAATTTTTCATATCTACGCCAAAAGAATCACCATGTAGTACCAAAGGAATTTCCCCATCCTACATCGAACTCTTCATTTTATTTTATTTATATTTAGCAATCCAAAGATCCTCCCTCTTCGACTCTTCAAGCATTTGATCCTTTTCCTCCATTTCCATATGAAGTTTCACATTTTCTAAAAAAACATATATTATTGTACATCCTTTTAATTTATATTGACCTCTAATAACATGTATCACTTATATGCTTGAATTGAGGAGTGAGAACCATATATGTAAACACATTATGTTAATATTACCATAATTAAAACTTACAGAAACAAAGACATAAATTCAATATAAACAAACAATATGAAAAATAATTAAAAATTAATCAAGGTCTTGGAATTAATTTTGGGTATTTAAAGAAGCAACTCACTAACGTAAATAATAAAACAACTACAATTTTATAAAATATATAATTTCAATACAACTTTTTATATGTAATTTAAATATACTAATTTTTCACTTTATGTATAATTGTATTTACATTTTTGTTTGTTAACACTATCAATAATAGTTTACATTATGAATTTAAACCATATAAAGAAACTCATAAAACATTCATACTAAGCAACACGGGTTACTAAATAAAACATATTTTAACCTCCATTTCACAAAAATATTAAATATATAGAAGTTCTGATTGTTTAATAACTTATGATAACTCTCACGTAAACTATTAGTGTAATAAGGAATAAACCCACCCAGCCTAAATGTTGCGCACGTTTGCTATTAAAGATAAAACTAACTTTTCAAACTTGTTTGTTAAATCTAGCTGTGGCACGGTTGTGGGTTGCAAAATTAATACTAAAAGACCACCAGTTATATTTTAGTGCTCTCGATGACAAACGTGCATGATGGATAGGGTCTTCCCAATACAACTACATATTTGTCAACCTCCACCAAGAAAAAATAAAATTTAGAATTTTTGCCGGCGCTATGTAAATATATCACATAACTGAATAATTCTCAATAAAAAAATCAACATTCCTCCCATTAATGGAGAATTTGGCTTCGCATTCTTCTATGGGGATATGCTTGCAACATGGAAATTATTGGCCTCAACCTAAAATATTTGGTGCCCTAGGACAGGACCTGAACCTGACAGGTAATGTGCAGGCCTTGATTGGATTGACCTTTGTAAATTTGAGTTTGCACTTGAAGTTGTTGAATTTCGTGGGTTAGGCGAAGATGGTGTTGAATTTCTCAATCTGACAACCTTCCTGCATGTGGGACAGTTACTATGTTCTTTCAACCATTGCCTGATACATTTGTAGTGGAATAAATGGCTTGTGTGACAAGGCATGTTCCTCACTTTCTCTCCCACCTCAAAATCATCCATACAAATTGGACATGAAAGACCTCCATCAACATGAGACTGTGTAATTATTGTGTTCTGGAGGATCTGTAGCCTCTCTCTCACCTCTGCCGGGAGATCCCAATCCGCCGTCTCCTCGTATAATTCCCAAGCCCTAGTTGGAGAAATCATTCCATTGAAGAATTGACGTAAATCCTGGAATTCAGCCCTGACGACTTCATTTATATTATCCATTCTTTCGACATTTTCGAAATGGGAAAGGATGTTTCCGTATGTATCGCTTAGCCGAAGAAGACGAGGCAGGAAATTTCGACGGCTTCCAATCCGATTCTGTATATCCCTCTCTAATTGATACGCGTTTGAATCATATTCGAGTATAATTCCTTCCAAAGCAAACGGAGTCAGCCGTTCCTCTTCTTCTGAAAAATTGCGATCTGAAATGTCAGGCATTTTGCATATTTGGATTCAGTGCGTTTTAAAAAACAGAAATTCGAGGAACTTCTAAAATACTATTGGAATGAAATTTCTCCTCGTCCATATTCATGAAGGAAAAAAATCCAAGAGTCACGACGTCTCAAATAAGATGTTCAGTACTTATAATATAAATATAATTTTTTAATTAACAGATAGATTATGTCGCTGACAAAATACAATCTCGCAGACATAAAAAATAGTTATTTTCTTTCAATTGGAAATAGATTAATTAGGTATATTTGGCAATGTAAATAAAACAATAAAATAAAAACCTGTCCGCCAAATCTTGCACATCTTCGATGGTGGAGTAGAATAATGGATCCGCCTCTATTCAATCGAAATCAGCCATCATTATTAAATTTTTTAATGGGGATCAGATATATTACAAGGACTTGGAATAGGCTTGTGAATGTATGTCTACAGATATAACGAATGCTTCCGAGCTGTTAGAGAGAGGTGTTACATAAGCTTGGATTTGGAACTGATAGAAAATGGATCTGAAAGTAGCCTTTGCATACAGCCATGCGTAGTTTTAGTTTAGTTTAGTTTTAATTAAGAAAAACAGCTTGCCTTGTTCCTATTTTTAGGAAAAGCATTTAAAAATAAAAATGTTGTTTTTATTGTGCATACTCTATTTCGAGCTTTGCATGTTTAAATTTAGATTGTAAGACCTCTATACAGCTGAGGCACTTGTATTCAGTTTGAAATTAGAAAAGCTAGCAGGCTGGAAGCGAATGAATGCACACAAGAGTGCAACAAGTTTTAATTGAATTTCTGATTTTAGTTTTGAGTTTTGTATTTCTGTGTTTGTTATTTTTATATCATTATATTCTACAAATTGGCAGAGCGTTGTTTTTCAGCAGATTTTAAATTGACATTCAGGTATGATTTATACATCGGGGGGAAAATTGTTGAAAATGGGTACACAAAACCTGCATATCCAGCAATGTATAATGCACTCTCACAAGCAAGGGAAAGTAAAAACCTCAAAACTATAGAATTACTTCGAAGAGGTTTCGAAAATATGTCAATAAAATATTCTGATTCGATGGAATCATTATTTACTTATGTAGTTGGCCTAGTCAATCAAATTAAATCACATGGTGAGACTATTGAAGACAGAAGGATTATTGAAAAGTTGCTTAGAAGTTTTCCTGCAAAATTTGATCCTTTAGTTGATGCTTTTGAAGAAACTAAAGATCTAAGTCAATTGTAAATTCATAAGTTGCGTGTTACAATAATAAATTGTGAACAAAGGTTCAATAGATCACATAAAGTTGTAGATCAATCCTTTTCATCTATGACATCGAGAATTTGTGGAAGAGGAAGAGTAAGGTTCAGCCCTAGAGGCAGAGGAAGAAGTTCATCTACAGAACATAGCAGTAGTACAACAAATCAAATTGGAAGAGGAAAGAGTCAAGATAACAGTTATAATAAATATTTTGGTCAGAGACATGATAAGTCTCATGTGAAGTGTCACTATTGCAAGAAATATGGGCACTATTATTATGATTGAAGGAAAAAGTAGTATGATCAGAATAGGGAGAATCAAAATCAAGTTTGGAGATCTATTCCAAGCTCCATGTTTATTACATGCACAAGGATTTACGAAGTAATACCTTCTTTATCGCCTATTGAATGCAATCTATCTCAAGAGAGTCCCTGTGATATTTTGTATTTGGATTCTGGTTGCAGTAATTAGATGACATGTAACTTAGATTTATTTTCTATTTTGAATAAGTCCATAGAGAGTGATGTTACTCTTGGGAATAATAACACAATGTCTGTAAAAGGAAAAAGAACAATCACAATTATGCATTCATACATGTATCAACTAATAAACAAACGATAAGAATTTTCTCAAATACATGAGACGAGAGATAAATTTATCTCTACATGGAAGAACATAGACGATCCAAATGTGTGACATGATGGAACAAGCATAAAAATTTGGATATACTTTGGTGTAAGTTTTGGAGCTAGAAACTAGACAAGGGCGGGATCATATAGCTATTGTAGCCTAGAACTATACGTGGTCTTGAACCCTTTGATAGTCTAGATCTTAAAATTCTTGTGTGTTTTGTTTGTCTGGAAATAACCTTCACTATATGTCACACTTTATCACACAACTTCGAGATGACTTATAATCAATTGCAACAAAGTAGAAACCTTAGAAATATGTAAAACCCTTCATTATCTAGCATTAACAAACCAAACAAAGAAAACACGTGTGTGTGGTTTAGGTTAAACTACCCTTGATGGTCATACTTTGAGCTACTAAAAACATACAAGTGTTGTACTACATTCCCTCCTTGTGAAATCAAGTCTCATGTAGTTCTCCTAAGTTCTTGTTCAAGTGTGAATATCTAACCAACCCCCTAAGGGTGCCCTTGTGTCTCTTGACACCAAGATAATAGGCTAATTGTATATTATAAAATAGACTCAACATGGTATTAGTTTGATGTGATGTGCCTCAACTACATGATCTAACCATTTTTTCTTGAAACCCTCTAACAATGCTTAGAGTGAGCTTTCTCTTGCTAAGACATGACTCTATGACCTTTTCATGCTTGGAAATGGAGAAATCTAGACTCTTTGACATGGTTGGGTACTTCATACCTCTAGTAGGGACTTCTCTAATTGATGTGCAACTGATTTGGGTAGATTTAGGAACTCATTAAGTGCTTTTGGAATGATATTTTCAGTCAAAGATATTAAGAGTGCTAGGTGAGTTACAAAGTGATATTGACTTGCTTATATATCAATTTGTATGTGAAGTATTCTAATAAGGCCAACCCTAGGAAGATGAAACGAATCAAAGAAGATATTCAAATTGACAATATATTTGGTGAACTTTAAGGGCTTGAACCGTACAAATCAGAAAAAATTGGACACCACATCTCAACCTAGTTACACAGTTTTGAACAGAGAAGAAGAACACCATGACAAAAAGTTGGACATGAAGAACATGTGTTGTTTACTACTTTTATTAGATGATATTACCAAAATTGATGACATAGCAAACATGTGTTGTTTACTACGTTTATTAGATGATATTCCCAAAATTGATGGCATAGCAAAGTGTAATGATAAGAAAGTCATGGAAGAGCTAAAGAGATGAAATGATTGGATTCCAAATGTGAGCATTTGTTTTAGCAAGGGAGCATAGTAAAATTTAACATTGCACAAAGGCAAGATACCAAATTTTAGTGTCTTGATAATGCATGTAATTCCTAATTCAAGAGGAAAATATAAAATTAAAAAAAAAAATTGGTTCCTAGAATCACAATAGAACCTTATGTGTCTAAGCAAAAAACACTACACATTGTTATTCTTTATTACATGTGAAATTAACGTTATGCCTTCCTTATAAAATATTAAAAAGCTTCACACCAGTCTTTGTTGATGTTTACATTAACATGTTTTACAAACTTCATTATCAAAGTTTTCATGAACTATTCTCTATACAAAATGCGTAGATGTACTCTTGTACATGAATGCACATGCCCATACACCGATTCAAAAAAATCAACCCACCTCCTTACATGTAAATAATGAAGTTTCAAATCACTGAGTTGCATCAACAACAATACAGTAGAATTAGTTGATGTTTGTGCTTGTAAACAACAAGTTGTAGGTTCAAATCACAACTAAAAAATTGAAACGTTTGAAATGTGTTTTTAGAATCTGATTCACTTAATTACATAGAATGTCAACATCTTTGTCCATGTTTGTGAATAAACATTTACTAGATTATAATGTTGAATTATAAACTTACATCAAAATCAATAAACGCCTTCTACTAAACACTGAAGACTAAAGAGAAGCCCAACTATCAAAATCATCCAAACACCAACCCCAGCCCTATGCCGTCACATGTGAATTGACATAAACAATCATCATCCTCGTGACTAGATTTGTTTTGAAATATTATTTTCAAGAAATGAATAGACATTGATGTCAGATAAATGGCGAGAGCCAAAGTTTCTAATCACATGGCAATCTGCATCAACATTGACGCGTCATCCAAATACTATTTGTTTAAGATATTCCGAGTGCGTATACAGTAAAATTACCAGTGCAACGCCCTAAAAAAAAACTGTCGGTGAAATATCCTCCGGCCGCAAGAGTTACACGCTATGCTAATTATGCTAGCCAATAATTGTACAGAGTCAAGTCAACATCACGCCAGCACTTTCCACGTGACATTTGCAATTTCCTTGAGAAAAATGCCAACATGTCTGAATTGACGTAACACGTGTCACGATTCGTACCTTTATATCCTCTGCTCTGCCTCGTCTTTTTTTGTGAGCACAGTCCATAACATGGATTTAACGCATTGTGAAGTACCACGAAACCCAATTATGGTCGTCGATGCCATGTGATTGCTTTCTTTATATAATTCCTTCCTCACCTCAAAGATTTCACAGTACCCAATCCCAATCCACTTTTCTGCTCGGTTACTGGATTACAGAAACAGTCTTTTCTTAGAGAATATGGATTGCACATTGTTGTCTGCGAATTCTATGAAGTATAAAGAACCTCTAATGCACAACCAGGTTTTGAGAATTAAGGAAGAAGATCAGCATTTTGGGAAGTCGGTGATAAGATTGGGAGATCTGGGTTCGAGTTCCACTCGTTCCTCTCCTCTTGCTGCTCTGGTTCTTTCTTCTTCTTCTTCTTCACAATGTCAAATGATGTTGGCGGATGGTTCCAGATGTAGATCGCCTCTGGGTACCGAGCCATGAAAAAGTCTAGTGTATGTTATGCTTCTGTAACTGTGATTGTACTTGATTTCAGAAATGGATACAGTTTTGCCATGGATTTGCCTTTCTAGTGAATCCACACTGTTGTGTGAGAATATTGCTTTGGATTCCTCTTGTTTCTATAGAATGTCTTTCGATCTTTTATTAAAAAAAACAATTTCGCGTTGTTGGTGTGCAAATCCCGTGAAGAATATTCAAAATACTGTTTTCCTAGCTGTCAATATCTTTTCTTGATACTATTTATGATTACATGGAGAGAAGACCTGCAACATTGCAGGATACGATGGTGAGAAAAAGAAATGTTATGCTTATTTTTTTCTCCCATACACCATCAAATAACAATACAAATTAAAAAAATTATCTTCTCTATCACCACATAAGTTTTGTATTCCATGACACGACATATCCTTGAGTCATTTTGTGAAACAAGTCCTGCTTTTTGTACGTTTTGATGGAAGTCCTTGTGGATATCTTTGATTCTTTGTAGTCTACAAAGATTACATCTCATCGCTCCATATTTTGTTTAATAGTTTATGTGTCTTGTGTATGAATTCTACTTGGTACATACATGTTTATTTGGGTACCTGCAACTACATTTAACAAAAAACAAGATTCTATTATGGTTCGACGAATGTCCATGTCCTAATCCAAAGCTACAATTTAGACACATCATGAAAGGATATTGGCAAAATTGTGATTGAATTTTCCAAAAATGTTGCAAGCCCTTTTGAAAAAACCTATTTTGTACAATTATTACAATCATTACACTCATTTTGCATAGGTTGGGGAGCATGCTGGGGGTATTGTTTTGCATAACTTGTTGTAGATAGTAGGTATATAGTTATTTGTGAAACTGTTTATAGCCACACACTCCATATCAATATATGAGATGTAATAGAAATGTAGATGGAAACAGACAAAGATTCTTTTTCTCATATTTGTTGTTAATCTCCCAAGATTTCATACATGAGTAAAATAAAAAGCAAAACTAAATTTGTTTATGACATTTTTGTCTGTAAGTTCCATCTTCTCATTATGCTAATATAAATGTCCATGTCCTATTTTAAAGGTCACATTATGGCATAGGGTAGAAGGATTGTGGAAACCATTCTGGGGTCTGACTCTATGTTGCCAATTGCATTTGTTGGAAAAAATTTTAGGGCTTTTCAACAAACTCATTTTGTGTGTATCTTGCAATCATTTCAATCCTTGTATCATGTGCCTTGTTAATACTTTCACTTATCACTATTATAGATAGAGGTTGTTCTCCCGATGACTTTGGCCATTTGGAGTCCATAGTGCAACATCATAATAGTTAAGTAGGATTTTGTGTTTGTAATAATGTTGTTACATTGCAGAGATTGTGGTGTTTCTTTATCTTAGTTCCTAGCTATGTGCATTGTGTGGAACTATTAGGAAATTATATGTTAGTGCTCCATTTGATATGTATGAGTAAATATTAATTACATTGCTAATTATTATTATGGTGATTGTTAAGAATGCAAGTTAGTGAATTAGTAAATAATAACAAAGGCCTTACATCTTGTTTTTGCTTGTCGTGGGACTATCAACCAGAAAGGGCAACTATTAGCTCAACAATTGATTCATGAGGAGCTTATATGTGTGGAAATGAATGAGCCCCCCATTCTACAAGTGTGATATATTTGACAACGATCTACATGGAAGCAATAATCAACAAAGAAAATGTGAGTAAAACCTACACAACAAATAACACCCTAAAATAACACAAAACTTGTGTTTCCAATCCCAACACAACAAAATCTTATCAAGTCAAACTCAAGTTATAAATAATTAATCTGACGTTAGAAAATAAACTATAAAATAAAGTTAGAAGCTCGCATTGTCATTATACTCCTGTAACATTTATGAAAATCAACGAAATTTAAAATAATTAATTTTAAAAATACGGAAACGTTCTCATATAAAAACATACTCCACATTTTTTTTTAATGAAATTTTATATTTCATTTAATATACCTCGCCTTTGCTTTATTTATTATTTATTATGTGCACATAACATGTGGTTGTTATTTAGGGTGTGGCTGTCAATTTTTGCAAAACGTGTGTCATGAATGTGTATGATCACTTCTATTTCCAAAAGGTTTATTAAAAAATAATAGCAAAGATGTAAAAGCAACCTCTTCTACTTCATTCAAAGGTTGGGTCTCAAAGTGAGAAAGAATAAATTATTAAAGATGATCTCATTTCGGTAATGAAGATTGTGTGCTTGTTCATGTCTTAATATTTCAACTTGTTTAGCGGCGTTGTTATTATTAGTCCTTAGGTTTTTTTTTCGAATCCTTTTGTTGAAATGGGTTTAAATAGTTATTACTAGCAAAAGCATCCATAGGTGCTTGTGAGAGGCCAATAGGCATATAAATTAGGAGGGAAGAGTTGAAAGTGGAGAGACAAGGGAGAAGGAAGAATGTGGAAGGTCATTAGGTGTCCAATTGCAGTTACAAAGAAAGAAGATATTGCAACAATAAAGATATTTATTTGAAATAACATGGTTTTTTACTTTTTATAAAATAAAGGACAACTGCAAAAAAAAAATCAGTTACAAAGAAAGTTGTCTCTGAGAAGACTATCGGCAATTAGGCCGTCCTAGATAAAAAAATATTATAGCTATAAGCTTGGGTGGTGATTATTAGTCCTCATTAAATATATAGTAATATATTAATGAATTTAAACTGTTATTGTTAGTATGTATCACTTTTAAACTATTTACTCTTTCAGATATTTACTGTATTAACGGTTCATTTAGAATCATTTTCAAATGTTTCCGGATAATAATTATAGTTTGTTACAATATTATATTTTATCAGGTTTTTTGAGTGTTATATTTTATTGTTTAGAGCATTTAATATGTATGTATATTTTGATCATATTTTTGAAAGATTGTTAAATGTGTATGGTTTTGTGCTCGAATATATTAATTTATACATGCCAGATGATAATTTTGTTATCGCATATCCTTGCACCTCGTGTAGGAGCAACACTAGGTAAAAATTAATGTTAAATAACACTTCTATTTTTAAATAGAGATACTTTTTAAAAATATAATTTTATTTATTTATATATCATGTTATTAGTATTATAATAGACTAGATAATACATTTCATTTTGCTAAGAAATTATATAATTTAAAGGGAATGTATGGATTAGATAGGTTGTTGTACAAAAGTTTTTGATATGCTATGTTTATATATATTAATATTATTATATATTATTGTAAAAATATTAAACCTTCTCAAATCCATGCTTTACTTAGTTTATTGATTAAAACCCTTTAATAAAATAAGTTCAATTATTATTATTAAAATAATTCTAAATTTTTTTTACTACTATCCATTACATTCTATTTGTAGCTTTCAAGCTTTTAGGAAACTTAGATTTCCCTTAGCCTATTTTGTATGTCCACCGGTTACTAGATTTTGTGAAATATCGACTTGAATTTCCAATTTATTTGCAGATGTGTAGCCCCACAATTAGAGATTACAAATCTAGAAAATAATGCTCGGTAGGCAATGGTAACTGGCGAGGCTCTTGGAACTTGTTTTCCTTGCTTTGATCAATCCTCACTTGCTTATAGTTTGCTTTCATATATTTTTATGGTTAGATTGGCCCATTGTTGCAATGACTGGTGCTCTTATATTAACGGCGTTACCCTTGCTCCCTGTGGAAGAGAAACTACTAGTATTCAATTAAAATGTCTTTGTACAAGGCACTATGTAACTCTTGCCCTTTATTTTTATTTTTTTAAACTAGCAATCGCACGTGGAAGTGACGTGGAATGTGTGATGGAAATGCACTGAAGGGGATTTATTGAAGGAGTTAAACTTGATAGAAAACAAACTTGTGAGGGGGAGGGAGAAAAATAAGAAAATTGAGGGAGTGGAAGTGAAAACAATTTGACATCTCATTTCCTTGATGGTTCGAAAGGCACATTTACTGATACTTGCATATGGAAATGTTTTTTAGCTTTATTAATGTTTGAGGGATTGGAAAGAGAGCAATTTCTTTCTATGTGCACCATGTCCTCATTTGATCGTGAAGGCAATCCAAGGTTACAAAAAGGGAACATTTTGGTGTGAGTATTATAATCTATCGATGAGCCAACAAATCTAAATGCATGGAATGAATCTAATGCATGTATGTCGATGGAGGATATTTAGAAGAGAAGAAAATTGTGATTGATCCATAATGCAAAACAATTGTGAGCTGGCTAGAGGATCGAAAATGCAAAGACATATGCTTGTTGACTCCTCATTTCCCTCAAGCTTGATAGTCACAATTACCCGTGACTTGCATTTAGAAACATGTTGTGTAGTGAAATTAGTGGTTAAGGATTGAAGTATTAATTAGTGCCGTTGCTATTAACCTACACAATAACTCTAAAGATTTGATAAAAAATAATCCTATCATTTTTCCTAGTCTTATCCCACATGGTACCAAATTTGCTCCAAAAATCCTTGCCTCTAGTTCCTTCATTCTAGTCCTATAATTCTCTATCAGTTCATGCTTTGTATTCCTTCCACGAGGTCTCTCGCGATACGCCTTGACCATATCACTAAGAAAAGAATTCATGAGGCATTGATTGGCCACTGCATCCTTCCATTCTGCAACTACTCCAGTTTTCATCTCATTCTCCTGGAAGTCGGTGGGATCACAACTGGGGTCAGTGACAACTTTCTGGGGATTTCTATCTGGTAGAAGAATTACTTTTGCTAAGTCATAAACCATGTTTCCGGCTATTCCTAAGGCAATTTCTTTTGCAACAGAGGCATTAAAAATGTGGTCTGATACATAGGCTAGAGTTTTCCCTACATCATCCTGTATTTTAAATTTTTCAACTGAAAAATACGAAGAACGGTTCAATAAAAAATAAGGAAAATCTTTATGATTTTACCGTATTTGGTAATTATGCTCACAGGTGTAAACCAGACCTTATCATGCCTACAAGGGTTTTTTCTTACCATTTTCCTAAATATATATTGATCAAATTTTGCACCTCTGAATTTTAAACACAAGTGTAAACCATTCCTTGTTTCTACCATTGAGATTTATGCTTATTATGAATGGTATTATAAACCTGATACCACATTGATATATAAAATGGTATGGTAAGTTGGAATATGAAATGATATTCTACACTTGACAATGTATGAAAAAAAGTTGTGGTGAAGCCAAACCCTTTGAAAGCCTTTGTTTAGTTGGCCTTCAAACAACAAATTTGGTTAACTCTAAAGAATTGATTCATTATTTGCTTAAACATTAAGGTTTTCTCAATAGTAAGGATGGCTGGTTGAGGTAGAAGTAGGAGGTGAAATTAACAAGAAACTGAGATTGGATAGTGGATAGTTTAAGGATGATGAAGTCAAGAAAATGAATACAGAGCAGTTTTAGAACTTAAACCATTTCTTGGAACACATGAGACAACTTCAACATTAAAAAACATGATTTTAGAACAATGTTGATCAATCAGGGTTCTCAAGGATGCTTCTATTTTCAGTTGTTGGCTATCCAAAACTTTGGTTCAATGCTTTGCAAGAAATGTTTGGTGATATATACAGTTCGTTCAATCAATCATTTGAGATCCACAAATTGACGCAAATTGTTGTCTGATTCAGTTCCATTTGGGAGAATTAATGTTGTATTTTTTGATCCCTGTGGTTTTAGTCATTGTAGTTCTACCCTAGCCATGAGTGAAGAGATCACGTTGTGGTGTTAGTATTTTCACAAATGACTCCAAATCTGAAGTATGTATGATGTCTATTTTGTACAGGACTTCATGGTATTGGCAACTCCTTTGTGTTATCATTGGTGGGATTTTTGAAAGCGTCTTTAATGGATATTATCCTTAAAAGCTGAGTGTAGCCCCTCCATATTTGGCAAAATTTGAACCAAAATGAACCGTAATGAGCAACACAAGACCAAGGTGATCAACCAGATTAACAAGGACATCATTTCAATCAAAGAGATAGAGGCATTTCAGAGGCATCCTTGCTAACAAGGGAGAGGTATTTGTCATAACCAAGGACTTCTGAGTGTTCTCCTATTTATCTCCTTATGAATTGTGGAGAGAACAATCTTACATTGAAGCCCAAAGGCATTGACCAGAATCTTTATTCATCCTTTGACTGTCCTAAACCATTGAGTGACAAGACTAAGTCCTAGAGTGTGCTCTCTTCTCAATTGTGCAAGTACTAGTGAAGCTCCCGCCAATCGGGAAAAATTTTCATTGGATCTTTTATCACTTTAACCCTTGCACAGTTAACAGGAAAAATGCTCTTGTTCAATCCTAACCTTTTTTAGAGAGTTTGTTACCTTTGAACCTGCACAAAGTCAGATAGCAGTCCTCTAAGGGAGTTGAAGGACGAATCAAAACAAGGACCCTACTATCCATATTATTGTTGAGCTTGATACTTCATCTCCCAATCATCCTCTAGAGAAAACAAACCTCCAGCTCATTCATTTGATCACAACTATGGCTGAAAATAATCACACGATTTGACCATGCTTTTAGGCCGTGATACTAGAGCTCCTCTCCCATTGAACTAGGAGCAAATAGGTTGAGACAAATTGATTTATCAGACAACACAAGAACAGTCCTAATGAAGTACATGGCTGAAATGCATAATAATATTGCCTATTAATTCCAAGAGAAACAATAGCTTCAGATTCAAGTGAAACAAATTATACCTCAAAAAAATGTAAATATTTTGATGGATGAATAATCATGACATTGAGTGCTCATGTCAACAGATGTTATTGAATTACTTTAGATCATACTATAGAAAAAAATTGAAAATAAATGTATACCTAGATGAAAGCATAGACACCTAATCCCAGATGATGGCTAGAGAAATTTCAAGCTGCAATTTGGTGAAAGGATATATCCTAGATTTCTCATGAGTAAATTTGAGAATATTAAAAAAGCATTCTAATGAGTGTATGCAGGATTTTAATGCCAAATTTACTAAATTCGTGATGAAATTGCCTGAAAATGTCAGACCTCCTGAGGTAGCTTGTCTGATCAAATATTTTTAGGCCTTTGATGCTAAAGCTGGTTTTTATCTCAGAGATTAAGTCCCAATCAATTTGAGACAACCTTATACCATGGTAATCAACATTGAGAATAACATTAGAGCAGCTGGAAAGCCATCTAAAAGAGCTGATGTGAAGGGTCTCCCACAAATTGAGAAGAGTTCTCCAAGCATTTCCTTGAGTGATGATGAGAAGCTAGACAAGATGATGGGAGATTTAAAGGAGCAATTTTATAGAGTGGCTAGAAATGAAAAGGGCTTGCATCCTGTTACAAACAAGCAATATTTAAATGACAAACCACATAATCAAGATAGAGGAAATTCACACGATAGAAATTTTTACAAGGGGAAGATTCCTTTCCATAAAGAGAGCATGCCTAAAAACATAGTTGTAATGAAAGTTAGAATAATGCTCAACAGAGAGACACTTGATCCCCTTGTTGCCAGTACCAATGAGATAAATCAATTAGAAGAATAAACATGGTGTGATGAATGTGCTTCTTGCCTCTTCTTTCTTGTGTGCTTGCTTCAGTTAATGTTTGTATTGATTGTGTTGATGGTGATCAAGATAACTTATTATCAGTTTATATGTTGGAAAGTGAAGAAGATTCAATCAATGTGGCTCAAACTTATGAACTTCTTCTCAACAATTTTGAATATTTGAGATCTAAGATGATAAAGAAGTATACAATTGGAAGGCCATCTGAAGAAAACATTTTAGCTCTTTCCAATGATGTGAAGGCTCAAGTTAAATGCAATTATAACTTTAGAAGCCAAAAAGATTCCAATTCAAAGGAAAGCCCTAAGGAGGTCCCACTTGCGAAGAATGATAAAAAGGGTGAAGAAAATGTTAAAAAGACTCATGTTGGTCCAGAACAAAAGGCTACTCCACCTCAGCCTATTAAACAAAGGAGTTTTGTGCAACCTATTAAACATAAGTCTCCTCTTCTCACTAGTTGACCAATTGATGCAGTTCTATGACTACATCCAATGTCTCCTCTTACTCCTAGTGTGAAATGGATCTTCATGCTCCAAAAATACAGCTAACAATAAGAGGTAAAGAGTGGAGACTGGATCTACAAACCCAATTAAAAATAATACTTCCTCACCCTATGATTTGGGTCACTTCTTTGCACAAGCCCTTGCTTTTTGTGTCACACCCTGTATTTACACCTACTTTGATGGCAGTACATCATTGTTATTTTATTGTACTTGCTTGATGATTGTACACCTTGCTTGTTGAGTGTGATGATTTCTCAATATTAACAAGTTATTATGTTGTTGTACTTGCATTAGTTGATGTTTTGAAGTAATAATTGTTTTAATGATATGACTAACATTCTTGTGTTTTGTTATCCGGTCATAGACCAAAAAGTATTAAAAAGGTCTTCTTCGCTGCTCGAAAAAAGGTTTATGGAATGTTGTCAAGGTAAAGGTTACTTGATTGATTATCTTGTTTAGCGGTGATAAATAACATAAATAAATATTGGTCATAGACCGTAAGCAGAGTAATGAAAAAATGTTAAGTTAATGTGTAATTATCATGGTTTTTCGTTTCCTGGTCATTGACTATGATTGTAATTGTTATTAGTTGGTTGTAACCTCCTCCTTGATGCTTAACATGCAAATTGATAATTATGTTTTGACTATTCTTGTTGGTTATAGACCATAGAAACCCTTGGCACAATTATAAAAGATAAACAAAATGGTCTTGGACCATGCAAACTTGGAAAAGTATATATATTGTTTGTTTTAATTATGGGCTTCGACCATATATTATGGTGGCAAAGGTGATTGTTTATTTTATGTTATGAGGTCTTTGACCCCGCCATAGGCATAGCGATATATATTAAACAAAATTTTATTTGGGGTCATTGACCACCATGCAATTTGGAAATTGGAATAATTGATATGATTGGTCATTGACCAAAACCATGCAAAGTGGGATTTATTAGACACCATGCAAACTTTGGTTATTACTATTTAGTTTAAACGACGACTCGATTGCTCGGGAACTGCCATGCAAGTGGAGGGATAATTTGAATGACTTTATCGACGCCACTACGTGGCACTGTAGAAAGTTAATGCATTTAATTGGGCACACCTTTTTGAGACTTGTGAAGCTTCTTTAGGAAGCTATTGCATGCAATACAAAATTCTTTTTAATCATTCCCTTTCGCTGTTTGAGCTCTTCTTTTGGTGAGCTGTGCATGGAAGATAAGGTAGCTGGTTGTGGTTGAGATTTTTGTGGTTTACCTCTACTAAAAATAGACGCCAAAATTTGTGGGCATCAATGGCATTTAGTTGTTATATTGGTGAGACATTTTTGAGAATTTGGGGTTCGAATTTCTGGAGTTTATTGGGCTGATTTGGTTGAAGATTTTGTAAAGAAGGTTACAGGAAAAATTGCAGAAGTTTTACTAGTCACATGCAAGGATTCTCTCGCCCAAATATGTTGTTTTATTATGGAATATAGAATAATAATTGGTTATCTATCTTTGTCCCACATTGGTGGTGTTTCAACACCAATATAAGAATAAATAGATCTAGGGTGTGTGCCATCACTAAGATCGGCTTCGGGTCTTTGGTGTTTGGAGTTACATGCACATATATACTGGGTCGAGTTAATCTCGTGCTACTCATCTATCTCTGTCCCACATTGGTGGTGTTTCAATGCCCATATAGGAATAAATAGATCTAGGGTGTGTGCCATAACTAAGACCAGCTTTGGGTCTTTGGTGTTTGGAGCTACATGCACATAACAACTTGGCGGAGTTAGTCTCGTGGTACTCATCTATAATATCCACAGCATGTATACCTATGTGGACAGTGGAGAAATATAAAATCTTTTTTATAATAAAAAAATAAAATGAATAGGCAATGATGTGACATAGTTTCAATCACATGGCATCCAAATACTCCTCGTTGTAAGGTATTTCGAGTTCGTATACAGCCAAGTCACCCATGCAACTCCCGTGCAACGCCCTAATAACCCTGTCGGCGTAATATCCTCCGGCCGTAAAAAACTACACGTTATGCTAAGTATGCCAGCCAATAATTCTACAGGATTCAAGTCAACATCATGCCAGCACTTTCAACGTGACATTTACAAGTTTCTTGAGAGAAATGCCAACATGTCTGAATTGACCTCACGCGTGGTCGCGATTCGTACCTCTATTTCTTCTGTTCTAACTCGTCTTTTCGTGAGCACGGTCCAAAACATGCATTTCACGCATAGTGAAGTACCACGAAACCCAATTATGGTGGTCGTTGCCATGTGATTGCTTTCTTTATATAATTCCTTCATCGCCTCCAAGATTTCACACAGTACCCAATCCCAAACAGCATTCGTACAGCTTTCCTGTTCGGTTACCGGATTCCAGAAACAGTCTTTTCTTAGAGAATATGGATTGCACATTGTTGTCTGCGAATTCTATGAAGTATACAGGACCTCTAGTGCACAACCAGGTTTTGAGAATAAAGGAAGAAGATCGGCATTTTGGGAAGTCAGTGATTAGGTTGAAAGATTTGAGTTTTAGTGCCACTCGTTTCTCTTCTTGCTGCTCTGGTTCTTCTTCTTCTTCACAATGTGAAACGATGTTGGCGGAGGGTTCCAGATGTAGTTCGCCTCTGTGAAGAAGTCTAATGTAATGTTATGCTTCTGTAACTGTGCTTGTACTAGATTTCAGACATGGATACAGTTTTTCACATGGAATTGGGTGATTTTGTTTTGGCGTATACGGTAAGCTTGCTTTGGATATGCCTTCCACACTGCTTTGTGAGAATATTACTTTGGATTCCTCTTCTTTATTTATAATGCCCTTCAAGGTTTTGTAAAAAAATATCTACAATTGTTGATTTCCAAATCCTCGTGAGGAATCTTCATTATGCTCATTTCTAGCTATTAACATTTTTAAATATTTTTTATAATTATAATTATCTTGAGAGGCTTTCCACAATAGAACAGAATACCATGTCACAATGAAATTTTATTTCTACCTTTTAAATTTTTATTTGGTATGTTTGTTAGAGGAAATTATACCCCTATTATCACCCAAATTATACTGAAAGAATATCCTTAACTCGCAATATATTTATATGAATTTGATCCCTTAATTCTTGCCCTAAACTATATTTTCCCCTCTTATCCTCCTGTACTCCATTAGCTAACAATATAAACTAACAATTGTACGTGAAATGTATGATGGAAATGCTGAAGGGGATGGAGCGAAGAAATTAAAACTTGAGCAAGCAAAAAAAAAGAGAGGATGAGAGACGATAAAGAGGGGGTTTGAGAGACAAGAATTGCATTGTGTTCCACTATGTCATCTCTATCTTGCTTGCATTACTCACGTGAGTGTAATTTAGGCTTAAAAGGGACAAAGTAAAACATGGGGAGAATACAAAAGTTACCATGTTTGAGACCCAACCGAAATGCTTGTTTCTTGAAGCACTTTGGAGACCCCTTTTTAATTTAAAGATGGAGTAATTGGAGGAAAATAGGTGGTGTGGTGAACAATGATTAAAAATTGAGTTCCTCTAGTGGTTGGCCATACATGTCTGGGAAGTGAATGTTTTAGACTAATACTCCATTATTCACATGAGCGCAATTAGAGCTTAAAGTGGCCAAAATAAAAAAAAGGGAAAATTCAATAAGTTCCAGGTCAAAAACTAAACACATTGCTTTCTTCATGTAGCACTTTGCAGCGCCATTTTTTAAGTTCTATGCTCGAGTAAATGAAGGGTTAATTACAGGAAAACAAATGATGCGTAAACAATTATTGATAATCGATCCCCTCTACCAATTAGTCATATGAGTGACAAGTAAACTTATGTCTTCTAATTGAGCTCTACTATTTTTAATTTTATTTTTTTTATGTCGTCAAGGTTTTCAAATGGATGATATTTGATTTGTTAGAAAAGATGAAGACATCTGATCAATAGAAAGCTGTAAATAAAAAAGTGAGAATTAAATATCTAGATGTGCCGCACCTTTTCCATGTGTTGCACCTTTTCCATGGCTCAAATTGCAACACCCAAATAATATCTCCTCTTTGTTGAATCAATCTTGCTCACTTTATTCACATGAGTGCAATTTATGCTTAAATGAGCCAAAATAAATAATGGAGAAAATTCAATAAGCTCCGTGTTCGAAACCCAACTGAAATGCTTGTTTCTTGGAGCACTTTTAATCCCCCTTTACAATTCTAAGCTCGATTAAGAAAGGGAAACAAATGATGTGTAAAAAAAATTGATAGTTGGGTTCACATTATTCATGTGAGTGTAATTTGTACTTAAGGTGCCGAAATAAAATATGGGAAAAATATGATAATTTCCATGTTAGAAACCCAAAAAAAAATCTTATTTCCCGTGCACTTTGTAGTACCCTTTTGTAGTTCTAAGATTGAGTAGGTACAAAGAAGTCAGCAATGTGAAAACAATTATCAATAATTATATGTTATCTTTGTTCTACTTTAAGGTCACTTTTAATTTGCCCTTTCTAGTTCTAAGCTCGAGCAAGTGCAAAGAAATAGGTGATGTGCAAACAATCATCGATAATTATCCTTTATTCATATTCCCCTTTATCACCATTTCGTAGCCCCTCTTTGTAATCACTAAATGTAGTCCTCAAAATTTTAATTTGCGTAAGAAAGTCCCATCACACTGAGATTTGATTCCTCATGTTGACCAATTATTTTATTCCAATGGAAATACAAGGGTTGTACTTACATGTCTAAAACTATTCAATCGTGGGCATTAACACATGTAGGGATTCAATGCTTTGCAAAACAGTCATGTTAACTAGTAATTTACCATTGTTTTTTCATAAAAATTGGAGGCATTTTTAAATTTAACAAGGGAGTTGTCTCGTAAGCAGGATTATTCCTATTGATGAAGTTAAGCTTTGTTTTCACCCTTATCATGGGAATGGCCTTCTTAGAATCAAGATCTAAAAATCTTGTTGAGTGCTTCCCCGTCTAGCAGAGAAAACCACCCATTAAAGATAAAGGATTTGGGGAAATTTTCCTGGTTATGGCTATGGGAAATCTTATTGTTTAACCAATAACTTAGATTTATTTTCCATAATGTGAGGGAATCGCCTCAATGTACGATATATGTAATTATGAGCCCTCAAATTTTATATGGAAAAGGAAAAAAGAGAAATATTAGATGGAACTGTAGGGTAACATGGCATTGGATCACCAAATATCCCCCACATTAATTTCCAATGAAATCAAATACAAAAAATGAAAATGGCTATGCGATTAGTGCTTAAAGAGTGGGGAAAATATATACTCAATATATAAATGCAAACAACCAATGTTGAAAACAAACTAAATTTAGATTTCACAAATGTGAGGAGTCAGGTGTTTGTTTGGGATACATTGACATGTTTTCAATGGAAAATATTGGATGTTAAGGTAGACCTACCACATGTTATATTCATACAGTGTGCATAGGAATCATTTGACTATATAAACTCTCCACGTGGATAAATATAACGTCCAGTAATCTAAACAATAATGGCGGGGAAGCTGCAGGAAGGTAATGGACTTCTACAACATGAAGGGGAAAGGATTCTTTTAGACATTGATGTTCAAGCCTTCACCACATCCATCAGATTTTTGCACCGTATAATATTTCACAAGTCTCAGCTCCCTTATTCCTGTTTGGAAAAATGCATTCGAATTAATTAATGGAAACAATTTCTGAGTAAGAAATATCTTCATTTCATTTCTTTCCTACAATGTGATAGAATTTTTATTTTTCTAAACAAATATTAATCCAACTAGTAAACTCCAATCCAAAGCTGGGCCAAACTATAAAAAATTTATAAAACAAACCGACAAATATGCTAAGTTCATATGGCATCATGGAATGAGAAACCAAACCCTTTTATTGGCCATTCCAATATACATTCAAATTAAGCAAACAAAGTTTTGGACATTATGTCTATTTGTTGTCATTGATGTTAAGTGTCACATTGATGGTCAAAGGGGTGTTTAGGTGATTTAGGTATCTCCATGAGGTTTCATTCATATTCAAGCTTTAATGTTGATTGGTAGTATCTATACTTGTAGTCATGTCATGGTTTCTTGGTTGAGTTATATGATTCTTTAGCATTGTTTAAGCTAGTATGGTCTAGTGAGTCTACTCCAAAGGATGTATGAGATATTTGTGAGGTCAATTATGGTAATTATTTTGAGTTAAAGGTGTTAATGAGTCTGTAAGATATCAACAAGACTGGATCATGAGAAGTATGTGTTGAGTCAAGTCATTCTAGGCCTAGTCCTAGACCTAGTGCAAGAAGGATGATGTGGCATCATGAAATATGAAGCAAATTAGTCTTGTTTAATCATGTTTAAGGTTTAGTGATGTTTCATAATAGGTGTTAGAGGTGTCCAAGGTCATATTTCAGTTTTATAGTGTAGGTACACGGTCCTTTGAAGTATGTTAATTAAAGACAAGGTATGAAAACATGGCTAAGTGTTAGTGTACGGAGAGTTTTAGATGTATTGGATCTTGGATGAGAATTTGGATAGGTTAAGGAGGCCCCTATAACGATTTGAACAAAATTTTAGGTCAAGGTAGTGAAGAAAAAGCAATAAAATTGATTTTTGGCTTTATCGAGTTCTTAGAAAGAAAAAAACCAGCTCGATAGGTGTTTTCATTTTCTCACCCACACAAGTGAGCTTGCATGGGAATATTAGGATTTTAGGGATGTTTTTTCATAGATGTAATGTGTTTTACAAAAATAATGGATTTATTTGATTGTCCCATCTTTATGAAAAATCATTAAGAAACAGAGGTGGTCTAAAATTGTTGTTAAAACCCTAGACCTAGATCGATAAGAGGAAGATGAAGTGTATGGGATTGAAATTACTTAGGAAATAAAATAGTATGAATTAGGGTTGTATATAATTCTTCAAGGCTCATATTGGTGGTGGTATACTATTCCAGGTGTTTCAGCAAGCTAGAGAAAAACCCTTGTTTTGTGAAGATTTGCAGGTATAGGGCTGAGATGGAAGTTTCATGAAAATAAATGAATTGTTAAAAAAATATTGGAATGTTTTCTAGATGTAAATTAAAATTTTCAGATAGGTACAATGGAGAAAAATGAAGAAAATAGGTCTCTGAAGTTGCCCTACCACTTTTGGCCTAGAAGGGCTAAAACTAGTCTTGTGGTTTGAGGTGTGCCTTGATGAAATGCATGATGAAAAAGTAGTATTTGGTCATGAATAGTTTTTTGGAATATCATATGATGTTTTATATCCCTTGGTATGATATGAAGTGATGATTTTTGGCTTAATTCCTATTCGCATAATCAGTCTTAGTAGGCTTCTCAAGAAGGTGGTGTTGAAACAAGTGTGCTTGGTTGGTTTTCTCCACGTGACACATGCTTATGAATTCTTGAACATGTTAGAAGGGATTCTAGTGAATTTTTACAAGATTATTTATTGGTTTGAAGTATAATTGGAGGTGTTTGTGCATGTTTTTCTCAAGACTAGTTATTGAGACCTATTTGCCAGTTTTGACTAGGTCTCAGAGATTGAAGTGTTTGGGAGCCTTGTGTCATGTTTTAATGGATTTAATGAGTTGTTACTGATTCTTTATGATGATAAATTTCCATTTATATACTTCTTGTTCCATGAAAATTTGATTTTATATCTTAAGTTTCTTGCTTTATGGGACTATTTTCTAGGTGCTTGAGACCTAGTTGAAGTCTATTTCCAAATGGAGTATGTCATGATCATGATGGAGGTTGCATATTTTTATGAGCATGATGATAGTTATGGGAGGATATTGATGAAATTTACTATGCTTGAGAATTCTTGATAATGATGTCTTGTGCCCTTGAAGTCCAAGTGCCATTCGTTGGAGATAAAGACATAGTTCTAGACATATTTGAGTTGCCTTGTACAAATTGGTGTACTTAGGCCTATGCTGAACTATACGGTATCATGTTATGATTTTATATGATGGATTAGATTTTTTTTCTTGTGAATCCTAACCTTATTGGTCTTGGCCTTCCTAAGGGTGTTATAATCTAAATTCATGTATATAAGATATGTTATATTTTATCATTGTGTGTGGTTGTGATGATGATGTGAGTGAGATAAGGGAGGAAGTTGAAGAGTTGTAAGGGGTGAATGATAGAGCTAAGAATAGGAATGAAGAGTTGAGAATATTTCAGGAGTGGGTATTGAAGGTCATATGACCTAATAATCATATGAAGGTGTATGTATGAGTGAAGTAGGAGAAGAGCTTGTTTGAGAAGGTTTTTACATCCATGGAGTTGAACTTCTGATCCCAATCTATTGTAGGAGAAATAATAATTTAGTGATCTTCATCTTCAGATGGTTGAGTTGGTGCTTAATCATCTTGGGGGGTTGTAGCCTCCTTGTATACTGAGTGTTATACTAAATAGGGGTTTGTGCTCCTTGTGAAGTGGATGTTTCACTAAATAAATCTTGTGTCATGTGTAATATTCATGAAAGTATTTTGGATTTTTTAATATATTAAAAAAATTTAGTTGGTTTTCTTACCCTTTATGGTTTCCCACTTTACATATGGTGTTCATGTGTTATCCCTCTTATTTCATGCACTTTTGAATGGATGCTACAATAATACTGAGCTCATATTGAATAAGTATGTTGAATGGTTGTCTTGAATGATGTTGTAAGCTATGGAAAATTATTTAAAAGTTTTGTAGGACTGATTCAACCCTCTCTCATTCCATTGCACTTCTAAAAATTGGTATCAGAGTAAGGTCCTTTGAAGCAAGTTTAACCACTTAAAGGAGATATTTGGAAGTAATAAAATGGTAAGTCAGCAGGATGGCATTTCCACTAGCAAAGATCCTTTGTTTGATTGGTCAAAATATGCATTTTGCAGTATTAGAATGAGGACTCACATCATGTCTTTAGGATGTGACATTTGGAAGTCAATGATAGATGGGTATATTGTTCCTCATATTCCCCCAACTAGTGCTACATATAAGAATGCTAGTAATGAAAACTCCAAGGCAATAAATGTTATTTTGTGTGGATTTTAAAAATTAGAAATTGCCAAGGTTATGCATTGTACATCTGCTAAAGAATGTGGGAGAAAATTTAGGTCCTATATGAAGGATATTCCAAGGTAAGGATGAAAAAACTCTAGACATTCATAAATCAATTTGAAAGCCTAAGAATGAAGGAAGAGGGATCTACTGCTTCATATCTACCTAGAATTGATCAAGTTGTCAACATCATTAGAGGTTTAGATGAAGGGGTAAAAAAAGAGGTAGTGGTGAAAACATTGTTAAGATATCTTACTCTTAAGTTTGATCCTAAAGTATCTTCCATTGAGGAAGCCAAGGATTTGAAGGTCATGTTGATGGATGAGCTACATGGAATTTTGACAACATATGACATGAAGATATTTGATTCAAAACCTGTCAAGAAGGAATTATCTTTCAAGGATTTGAAGAAGTCAAAGGAAAATAAGACTACTAATGATGGTGATGCTCCTAAGATTGATGATGATGAAATGATTGCATTTTTTACTAGAAGGATGAAACATGGTTCGTGTAAGTATAGAGGTATATTTCCATTTAAGGCTGAGAATGATGAAGAAGATAAATCACACGATAAAGACAAACAATCCAATAGGTCTAGTAAGAGAAAGAAGAAGTATTTTAAGAACAATAAAAGTGTATATAATAACAGTTCTTCTAGTTCCTCTGATAGTGAGGATGAAGCTATCAATTTTGATAATTTTTTCATGGTAAATGATGTTAGGTACTCCAAAGAAGAATATTCCATGTTTTATGATGGTGGATGGGATTTAGATGAAGAAGAGGAAGAGGTTGTTCTCAAGGTTGAGTTTGAAAATTCCCTAGAAGAGCTTAAGCTTCAAAAGAAGAAGAATCACAAAATGAAGTCAATAAATAAGGATTATGAAGAACATATTAGTATTCTAGAGAAGAGACTAAGAAAGGATGTTACCAAGTTTGAAGAAATTAACAAACAACTAGAAGACAAACTTGAAATAAGCTCAACATGTCTAAAAGTAAAAGAAAAAGAACGTAAAAAGTTTTGAAACATAAATTGGAATGCTCATTTCTAGTCTCAAGGCCAAGGAGGATTATATCAAGTTTAGTATGGATATGGATTCCTCAACAAAAGAGATAGAAATAGCTTATAGAAAAATGAAGATGTATAAAAAATTGAGAAGAGATCACATGTAATCTAGATGATTTATTAGGTAGTCAAATACCGTCTAGTGAAAAATCTAGTTAGATTTCAAGGAAGAAGTAAAGAAGGATAAGAATCACTTTGAGCCAAGTCAAAGACCTACTGAAGTTAAGGAGGACCTCAAGGGTCAAAGGAACATCATGAAGTAACCCAATACATCAAGGTATGAAATAAATTCCAATGGTTTTTTTTACAATTGAAATATGTTTTGGGCATAGAGAAAAATAATGTAGAAGGAAGATAATAAAAGATGATCATCCATGGAGAGATAGAAGATATGATTGGCCAATAAACATCACATGCTATAAATGCCATGAGAGAGGTCACATTGATAAATAATATCTTCATGAGCCTCTAAGAAAGAGTTGGAGAAATTAAGAAAAAGTTATGTTGTGTGTTTTAAATGCAATCATGTTGGACACATTGCTAGACACTGTTATCAATATCCACCTAGACAAAGATCGAGAGATAGAGGTTCTACAAGTAAAAATCCCACTATTTACTTTAAATATAAAAATGTTGGTCATATTGTAAGATGTTGTAGATAAAGAAAAGACATCTATAAGAGGAAGGAAGATGTCAGGTCTAATCATGTTGAGAAAAAGTAGAAGAAATTTAGTCTACCCCTGTTGAGAATCCTAAAGTTGTTTTCTCTAGTGATAGTGAGCCTAATGATCAAAGAAGCCTTTTTGCTATTGAAAAACATTAAGAATTGTTGTTTTCTTCTCAATAAGACTATTAGGGTTGGTGAAAGAGAAAGAAAGGTATTGTAGACACCGGGTTTTTTTCACCCACCCACTCCCTGCATACACACATTATTTAATCTAAACCTATCAATATAAACACTACCTAAGTCATCTCCCTCACTCCATAAAATTGATTTTTACTCCTTTACAGATTACTATTTACCCATCTAAAATTACCTTAACCCCCTTGAAACCACATAACTATTTCTAAACCATCCCTAACCCATTTTACCCCAACCTCTTAACCTCCTCAACTCGCATAACCTATTGCGAACCATTTTTCTTCATCCCCATACCCGAAAATCATATTTGGGAAGTGGTTGAAACCACTTCTAAATATTTTTCCAAATTTTCCTAGATCACCGGCGATTATAAATAGGAGTTTCAAATCTTGTTTTAGGTATCTTTATAAATTCATCAAACACTCATTCATCTTTCTTTTTTAAACCCAACAATAAGACTCTACCACTCTAGTGATCTCCAAATCCAGTAACAAAATCAAACCTCCTCAAGAGAGTGCCCACATCAATTTTTCCATTTATTTCTAACAATCTTCCCATTTATAGGTGCTCTGTGTCTTGTCAATACTCTAAGGTAATCCTATTTACTTTTTCATTTCTTTTATCACACCAAATTTTACAAAACCATCTATTCAGATTTATGTTTGCATAAACTTGTTGTTTTAGAGAAAATCAACATTTTTATAGGAATCACCAATGATTCCTTTGAATCATCCATGATTCTACCAAATCGCAAGTGATTCCTTTGATACACTTGTGATTCCTATCTATCATTTTCCTTTCATAAATCATAGCATTTTATTAATTTATATGTATGTTTTTGGGTTTAAATTGTCTCTTGCAAGTATGTCTTTACTTTAGATGACTATTCTAGGTTGATCACACCCCATCACAAGAATTTACAACCTCCCGATCATCTAACATCCTTTATTGTGTGAGAAATTTGACATCCTCCATGGTATCACACTTTGTGCTATCAAATTCACACTTGATATCGATGATATAAAGAACCAAATTGAATTCCTCCATGAGATCTAGTAAGAAACTCTAGACTACTGGTATGACTACTTTAAAGTTGTCTAATTAGCTTCCACCTTAGCCTGAGCCACCTACGAAGCAGAATAGGACTTTCCTTTCCATCTTGAGTTCTAGCTCCATCATTATCATTATGAATGTCTATCATTTTATCATTATTATCAATTCACTTGATTATTTACAAAATGAGCTGACATCCTCCCAGGAAGTCCCTTTAGATTCCTGGAATCAGACTTTGCCAAACAACTCGTTATCCCATCTTATATAATATTCCTTGTATTGATGTCTCTAATTACATGTCTCTTCACTTGGTGAAAGGAGTGCCTATCCATTGTTGCATCTGATCATCCTGACATTGTTACTGTCAACATAGGTATCGTTAAACCCTTGTTTTGAGTTTTAGGTATTTTCCACACTTAATAATGTAGGTCTGAAATTTACTTAATACATTGCTAGCATGCTAACTGGGACATGTTCCATTCAATTTTCATTAAAAATTAACTTTTAACTATTTTTTAGGTTTTTTGCTTTGTAATTGCTAGCAATTCTGTAGAATCTCTTGTGATTCCTTATAATCACCAAAGATATTTGTGATTTGTTTTTTATTACTCAACAAGTCTACCTTTAGGGCTGTGTTTCTTTTTTATTTCTTGTTTTTAGCTAACCCTTGTAGTTTTTTCCATTCCAGAGGATCTATTTCTACCAAAATAAAGAATAAAAAAAATCTAAAATATAAAAAAATCAAAAGAAAAACTACAAGTATGCTTTCTTTTCTTTGCATTGCATTTTGTCTATAGTATTCATCAAAAAAATATTTCTCTTTGGGACTTAAAAAAAATCTTTCATGTATGTATGATCATCTAGTCTAATTAGTAAATTAACGAATCACATTCACTTAATTCCCCTCATACACAACCAAAACCACATTTAATACAAACTTGCATCAAAACATTCCTACCTAGGTGACCCTACTTGGATTCCATCACCAAGAGGATAAGATGACTCAGTGTTTTGTCCGAGTATAACAATTATAGTGGGCGGTATATTGGCTAAGCACCCGACACCCTTATCACTGTGGGACCATGAAGTGAGGGGGTAGGCCCCAATACCATGCCTTGTATCGATTACAATAGAGATTCAGGCCTCACGTACCTTCAGGTATATCGAGGAATCCAACATTTAACTTCACCTCAAACTAACCATATATTTCCATTTCCTAGGACCCCCATTAGCCATTTTTCACATTTCACATTTTTCTAATCTAATCAAGATAAAAAAAAATATCTGGTGTGAATTGCTTACTTGTAATCAACTTGTTTTTACCTTATCTAATAAAAAACTTGTAATCAACTCTCTAGACTTAATTTTCCTTCCACTTATTGTTTGTTTTCATGGTATTAATACGAAAAAAATACCATCAACAAAAATTTGAAACACGTCCAATAGTATATAGAAAATATCCAAATCCGCATCAATGAAGCTACATTGTCTAATCGACCAACACCGAGCATATTTATCACCACCATCACATAACCAAGAACCCCCAAATTCTCCCAAAAATAAATATACCTCATATGAAATCCCTAATCCACCTAGTCCTTATTTATTCGATAGTGGGGATCTAGTCTTTAATGAGATTTTGGATTCAAACCCTGTTTCCCTCAATTCTTACCTTGTTTCCCAGGGTGTTCTTCTTCAACAGTATACACTTGAACCGTGGACCTCTATCTCCAACAATACATATAAATTCTCCCCTCTTGTTAATCCTAACCATGAGCTGGTCATCTAATAAGTGCATTCTTGTCCCACTGCCAGTGAATTAGAAACATCCAATGTCGTGTCTTCGACTATCATCACTTTTGACCTCAATGTTGTCTCCTCATAGGATACAACTAATCAACAATCATCATCTTCACCAGATCCCTCGTCTAGCTCCACCTCATCCCAAAACAACTCTAGCACAACTTCGTCTAGGACAACCCCTTTAATTTCCTCCACCATCAAAATCTCTCATATAAGCTCAACATCTATCCCATTAAGCACATCTGATCCTATATTCCTCTCAAAAATGACATCATCTATCCAAAATGTATTTATGTACATCCTAACATCAACCCCACCCTTTAACACAAGTTCTATCTCTACTTTCCATCCCTCGCAAAAATTATCAACCACCCCAATCTTCTATCAACACATACCTCAACAATGTTAGCATCTTATCCACTCCTTTATTTCTTTTCAACACATACCTAAATAGTCTCAGCCTCTCATTCACCACTTCCATTCCATTCCAACACATACCTCAAAAATCTCAAACTTCCATTCACACATCAATCCACTTTCAACACATACCCCAACAATCGTAACCCCTCTTAACCACATCCATGCCCACTCAATATCAATATATTCAATCTTCACAACCCATAGCCTCACAACCTACATATAGTATTCCCATGAAAGTCTCTCTCCAACATAATATACCTTTACAATATCAACCATATCAACGACTAAGTTCATCTACATACAATCAACCCAATTCCTACTCATTCAATTCCCAACAACAACAATTACATAACAACCATTTGCAAGCGTTAATGAACATGATATCTAGTCTCGAAGATTTTTCTATGGATCCTAGAAAAACACTCTCCTATGAAAAAATGTTCAATGATTCCATCCACCCATCGTTACTATACAAAGCATATCCTTTGCATTGGTAACTTCCTAAGTTCCTCAAATTCTATAGCAACGAAGACCATCAACAAGACATCCAGGCCTTTCGACATGCTTGCTACCTTATAACACATGATCATAAAATTATTATGAATAAGTTCCCTATGTCCTTAGCTGGCCCTACTTTAGATTGGTACAAAAAAATTCCTCAATATTCACTTTTCTCATTCGATCAACTCACACAATTGTTTCTAGAACACTTTTCGATTAACATTGCGCTTAAAATCAATATCATCGACCTATATGCCATCAAGAAATATGAAGAAAAATCAATCACAAATTTCATCACTTGCTAGAGGGACATTATCGATCAATTATCATTCTTCCTCACCTAGAACGAGTTAATCGAGCTATTTTATCACTCATGTACCAAACACATATCATCAATGTTACAAATCCAATCCTTCCAAAATTTTGACGAAGCCTTCACTATGGCTTGCAAACTTAAGCTTCACACTCTCAAATATGGTAGGGTTAAACTCGTATCAAAGAAGCCTAATCCCTATTATTCATTCAAACCATCCTCTAGCCACGATAAATATAAAACATCAGCAAACGAAGTTGTCATAAATACTAATTCTAAATTACATTTAGCCTCCGAACACACCTATCCTCAACGCAATTTCACTCCTATCAATGAATCTTATAGGGAAATGTTTGAAAAAATCATGGCTGCAAATATGGTCACCCTTCCACTTGTCCTATAAATAAATCAGTCTCAAATCCCTCTTGGTATGTGTATATATATAATGACATAGAAATTCCATAGGGTCAAGGGTCATGACATAGAAATTTGTTGCTTATTTTGAAACGTCTTTCAAGATCTTATCGACAAAGGTGAGTTGTAACTCAATAACCCAAATGCACCTATAAATAAAAATATGGATGTTTTTAAACAACCATTTCCAAATCATGCCACATCCACTAGTCAACCACAATCTAATCTATTCCATTCCCATCACACTATCAATGCAATTAAAGATCAATCATTTTTATCGTTAGGTCTAAGACTCCCGTCACATAGTCTCCTTCCGAATAATCAGTCAATAACTCCATCACAGAAAAAAAAAAACAAAACACCCATTAAATTAGGTACATCCCCTGATCCCGCCATTGAGAAGATTACACTTTCATCTATGTCTATTTCATCCCCCTTGAACCTGTCTATAAGCTCTTCACAAGTCTCACAAAAGAAAGCCATAGTGCAATATGAGAAAAGTTCTTACGATGAACATGCCACTTAGCATTATATACATAACCTTCAAAATCCCTTCACATGATCACACACACCCCAATCTAAGAGAGTAATGATCATACCACATGACCCTCTGGATTCTTCGACATAAAAGTTAAATTCCTTACCATTAATCTTAGGATTGCATCCCTCATCCATATTACCAGTCACTATCACACAGTCAAAAACCATTCCTTAGTGTACATCCAAAGGAAAAACATCAAATACAAACCTTTCAACCCATTTATGATCAAAATAATCTTCACTTCCCTTGACCTCCACTTTGAAAGTAAATCATGCACTAATCCTTAAAAGGCCTCTTCAACAATCCATCATAACATTACCTCCTCTTAAGTTGTCTGGCTCTCAAGGGTGGAATCCCTCCTGGTATAATTTCAAAGCATTTTGTGATTACCATCATACACTAAGACATTATAAAGAGGATTGTAAATCCCTTCATGCTGTTATCATGAGAATTTATAACAAGAGGCTTCTCCCACCAGAACTAAAAAAACCAAAAACAACTCACAATATATCTACAACCACTACATCCAAACCTGTTATGTTTGTGGAGCCTATTTTCATGTTAGAGTTTGGTACACCTTCCATGTGTTACACTCAGATATTTTTACGGCGGTCCCGCTCGCCGGTGAGTAGGTCAAGGGGGTTCAGGGGGATGAATCCCCCGAAGAAAATTTTCATGGGTTGTTTATTAAGCCATGGGTAATGGGTAACTGTTATGAGTTGGTTTTGGGCCCATGGTTTTTCGGTACCCATTGTTTTGTAACACCACCTCTTCAGCTACCTATTGATGTACTTATAAATAGATGGAGATACAATAGGATTTATATGTGTGTTTTGTGAGTATGAATTCAAGTGTGAATTTGGGAGGGTTTGTTGAGCGCAGCTCCAAACAAGATTTGATTATTGTAATTGTGAAGACTATTGGCTTGTAATAAAAATTGAGCAAGTGTTCTTGGTGGATGTAGCCCACATTGGGTGAACCACGTTAAATATTGTCTTCGTGTTGTGAATCTTTCATTTTTGTAATTCTATTCATACTTCTTATTATTGCGATTATGAGGAATTATTCCACATTAGATATTATTAATTCCTAACAATTGGTATCAGAGCCTGGTTTGGTTTGCTGAAGTGTTGAATCACAGGGAAATTTTTTAGCTTGAGTGGGAGCTATGGCAGATGATGGAAGATCTAGGGTTGATAAATTCAACGGGTAGAATTTCAGTCTTTGGAAGATGTAGATGGAAGATTACGTTTATCAGAAGGATCTTTATACTCCACTGTTTGAGAAGGTGAACAAACCCTCGAGTATGACAGATGCAAAATGGGATTTGTTGGATCAAAAGGCACTTGGAACGATCCGGATGTGTCTTGCATCTTCAGTATTATTTAATGTTTCAAAGGAAAAGACTATAAAAGAACTGATGGATGCATTAGGGAAGTTGTATGAAAAACCCTCTGCCTCTAATAAGATATTTTTAATGAAATTTTTTTTTAATATGAAGATGTCTGAGAATGGTTCAGTAGCGGATCATTTAAATGATTTCAATATGGTTTTGAATATGCTAGCTTCGGTTACAATAGAATTTGATGAAGAAGTTAGGGCTTTATTAATTTTATGCTCTTTACTTGAAAGTTGGAATAGCCTAATAATGGCGGTAAGAAACTCGGTTTCAGCTACCTCGAAGTTGAAGTTTGAGGATGTTGTAGGGGTGATTCTAAGTGAGGAAATGCAAAGAAAAATCTCTGGTGAATCTTCTACTTCAGGGAATGCTTTGACAATGGAAACTAGAGGGAGATAGAAGAATAGAGGAAACCGTGGAAAATCAAAGGATCGGGCAAGGTCAAAATCCAAAAAGTAAGATAGTATGTTAGCACTGTGGAAAGTCTGGGTATGCAAAGAAGGATTGTTGGGAGATTTGGGATAAGAAGAAACAACAGGAAGAAAACAAGGAGGCAAATGTGGCATCGAGTAATGTATGCCAGGATGCTTTGATTCTTTCTTTGCATAATATTACCAAATCTTGGGTTTTAGATTCAGGGGCTTCTTTTCATGCTACTCCACATAGGCATTATTTTGTTGATTATGTTCAAGGGGATTTTGGGCATGTTTTTCTTGGTGATGATGAGCCTTGTAGTATAGTTGGAAAAGGTTCTATTCAGGTTAAGATGAAGAATGGGAATACATGATTATTGAAGGATGTCAGACATGTGCCTACATTAAGGAGAAATTTGATAGCAGCGGGGCAATTGGGAAGTGATGGTTGTACTGTGATATTTACAAATGACTCTTGGAAGCTCACCAAAGGTGCTCTTATGGTGGCAAGAGGTAAGAAGGTTGGACCCTTATATTTAACCATTGATAGTACTAATGATTGTAATCTTGTGGCTTTAGATGCAGATACAACATTATGGCACTATAGGCTCGGTCATATGAGCCATAAGGGCATAGACATCATAAAGAAGAATTTACCTGGATATACAGAAACAGGTTTGGATTTATGTGAGAACTACATATATGGGAAACAAAAGCGAGTAAGGTTTCTCAAGGTTAAACCTACGAAGAAAGAGAGTAAGTTAGAACTGGTACATTCTGATGTGTGGGGGCCAGCTCAGGTATCATCTCTTGGGGGTTCAAGTTATTATGTTACTTTTATTGATGATGCAACAAGGAAAGTTAGGATTTATTGTATTAGAAACAAATATGATGTATTTGATAATTTTTTAAAATGGAAATCCTTGGTAGAGAATGAAACATGCCTTAAGTTAAAATGTCTTAGGTCAGATAATGGAGGGGAGTATTGCAGTAATGAATTTGATGATTATTGTTCTAAGAATGGAATCCGTAGGCAAAAGAAAGTTCTAGGAACCCTGCAGTAGAATGGGGTGTCAGAAAGGATGAACAAAACAATAATGGAACATGCTAAGAGCATGAGGATACATGTAAGACTGCCTCTTTATTTTTGGGCAGAAGCAGTGAGCACAGCTGTGTACTTGATAAACAGAGGACCCTCAAGTGCCTTGGATGAAGGCATATCTGAGGAGGCTTGGTACAGTAAGAAAGTCGATTACTCATTTCTTAGAGTCTTTGGATGTAAGGTGTTTGTTCATATTGACAAGGATGATAGGACCAAGCTAGAGGCTAAATCAGAAAAATACACTTGTATTGGTTATGGTGGTGATGACTTTGGACTTAAATGTTGGAGTATTAAGGACAAAAAAATCATTCAGTCTAGGGATGTGGTCTTTAATGAGAAAGTCATGTATAAGCAATAGTTGTAGGAAAATAGGGAAGAATCCAAGAAAGAATATGTAGTGGTAGAGGATCTTCTGGATGGGAAAGTGACCCATGAATCAGTTCAGGAACCTATTCAACAGGAACCCCAAACTCCTACAGTGAGGAGGTATTCTAGGGTAAGAAAAGAACCTGAACATTTTTCTCCTTCTCTTTATTATTTATTACTCACTGATAGTGGAGAGCCAGAGAGATTTGGTGAAGCAATGCAGGTAGATATCAGTAAGAAGTGGGAGCAAGCCATGGATGAGCATAAGTATCTCATGGAGAACCAGACTTGGGATTTGGTGAAGCTACCGGAAGGAAAAAGAGCATTGTAGAACAAGTGGGTGTACAGAGTTAAAGATGAAGAAGAAGGAAAGAAAAGATATAAGGCCCAGTTGGTGGTCAAGGGGTTTGTACAGAAACAAGGTATGGATTTTGATGAGATTTTTTCTCCTGTAGTAAAAATAACTTCTATCAAAACTGTTCTTGGAATAGTGGTAGCTGAATACTTACACTTAGAACAGTTAGATGTAAAGACTGCATTTCTCCATGGTGATTTGGAGGAGGATCTATATATATAGCAGCTAGAAGAATATTAAGTCAAAGGTAAAGAGGAGATGGTGTGCAAACTGAAGAAGAGCTTGTATGGCCTGAAACAAGCTCCACGTCAATGGTATAAGAAGTTTAATAGCTTCATTATGGAGCAAGGTTATATTAGATGTCATTCTGAACATTGCGTGTATACAAAGAAATTTGAGGATGGAAGTTATATTATCTTGTGTTTGTATGTTGATGACATGTTTGTTGCAGGTAAAAACATGCAAGAAATAAAAGTACTCAAGAAACAACTAAGTGAATCCTTTGATATGAAGGATTTGGGGGTAGCTAGAAAAATCCTTGGTATGAGGATAACTCAAGATAGGAAGGAACAAAAGCTAACTTTATCTCAGGAAGAGTACATTAAGAAGGTATTGGATAGGTTCAACATGCAAGATGCTAAACTGGTTGGGACTCCTTTGGCAGGCCATTTTAAGTTATCAAAGGAGAAGTGTCCCAAGACAGAGAAGGAAAGAAACCAGATGTCCAAGGTACCTTACTCATCAGCGGTTGGCAGTTTGATGTATGCTATGGTGTGCACTAGGCCTGATATTTCCCATGTAGTGGGAGCTGTGAATAGATTTATGAGTGATCCAGGTAAAGAGCATTGGCAAGTAGTAAAGTGGATCCTTCGATATTTGAGAGGGACCATGGGGACAGTTTTTTGCTACAGTGGATCAAACACCTCTTTACGTGGTTATGTAGATTCAGACATGGATGGAGATGTTGACAACAGGAGGAGCATGACAGGTTATATTTACACTATAGGTGGGATAGCAGTGATATGGATTTCATGACTACAGAAGCTGGTGGCTTTGTCAACCATGGAGGCTAAGTATGTTACTGCTACAGAGGCAAGCAAAGAGATGATTTGGTTACAACAATTGCTTGAGGAGTTGGGGCTTAAGCAGGAGGAATGTAAGATGCATACTGATAGTTAGAGTGCTATACACCTAGCTAAGAACTCGACTTTCCACTCCAGGATGAAGCATATACAGTTGAGATATCACTTCATCAAGATACCTTTGGAGGAAGATAAGTTGAAGTTGGAAAAGATTCATACCATTCATAATCCTACATACATGATGACCAAGGTGGTCACAAGGGATAAAATAAAGCTATGTTCAGCTTTGGTTAGCCTTCGTGGATGATAGTGAAGGGTTGAGAAGCTTGCTCAGTGGAAATCAGTCTCCAAGTGGGAGATTGTTATGTTTGTGGAGCATGTTTTCATGTTAGAGTTTGGTACACCTTTCATGTGTTACACTTGGATATTTTTACGGCGGTCCCGCTCGCCGGTGAGCGGATCAAGGGGGTTCGGGGGGGTGAAGCCCCCGAAGCAAATTTTCATGGGGGGTTTATTAACCCATGGGTAGTGGGTAACTGTTATGGGCTGTTTTTGGGCCCATGGTTTTTCGGTACCAATTTTTTTGTAAAACCACCTCTTCAGCTACCTATTGATGTACTTATAAATAGATGGACATACAATAGGATTTATATGTGTGTTTTGTGAAGGTGAATAGTGTGTGTGAATTCTAGTGTGAATTTAGGAGGGTTTGTTGAGCGTAGCTCCAAACAAGATCTAATTATTGTAATTGTGAAGACTGTTGGCTTGTAATAAAATTTGAGCAAGTGTTCTTGGTGGATGTAGCCCACATTGGGTGAACCACGTTAAATATTTTCTTCGTGTTGTGCATTTTTTATTTCTATAATTCTATTCATAGTTCTTATTATTGTGATTCTGAAGAATTATTCCGCATTAGATATTATTAATTCCTAAAAAAACCATCATCCACACTCACAACCACCAAAAATGGGGACTCCTCTAAGAAACCCCCTCCTCATCAAATGGACATAGTACGTATCACCACTAAAGCATGTACCCAAGACCCCAACACTTCCGATCAAAACAAGTCCAAAGTATCTAACTCTCTCACTCCCGAGTAATATAGTCCAACACCTCCTTCTAAGGTTAAGGTATTCATTCTTTTCTCCCCCCATAAACAAGCCACTACCTATTTACAAAACACCATTATAAAAAAATCACCAAGATCTAGTAAAAATGTCCCTTTACAATATGGTAAAAACTTCACCTAAATATCGACAAGCCATGATAGAAGCACTCCAATCCATATCAGTACCCTTAGATGATCCACAATATTTTTAAAACCTAGTAGTCACACTCAAAATGTCCACTTCCATCTCCTTTGACAGTTCATAAATCCCATCATTACAACTAGAGGACCATGATATCCAACTTTTTATCACCACCCAAATCAATGAAACTCTCGTAAAAAGGGTCTTGATCGACAACGGTGCTAACATACACATTATATCATCACATGCCTTTGACCAAATTCAATTACCTAACACCATTGTCACCTAGACACCAGCCCTATTGCGAAATTTCAATGATATTATCGTCCCCATATTAGGGACAGTTATATTACCCATCAAATTCAACATTAAAACACTCCTCGAACTCTTCTATCTAGTAGAAGGATAATTTCAATAGAACATGCTATTAGGCCAACCCTGGATATGCACTATGCGTTGTATCCTGTCTATGCTCCATCAATGTCTCAAATATGAACATGAAGGGAAAAATTTCATGGTCCCCACATATCCAAATCATTTCAAAGCTTTTCACATGACATATCATTTGAATGATATGCTCATTTCCAATCAAAATTGGGATCCTATAATGAAGCCTCCACTGTTTTATCCATTTTATAGTCAAAATTATTAGATAACACTTCTTTAATTGAATTTATGGAATGCCTTTCACTGGGGGAGCATTGTCTCCTTACACTTAATTAATTTCCTACGCCAAAGACATACACAAGAATTGAAAAATAAACCATGTAAAAACATAATGTTGGAGATGTCATCTCCTATAGTCCACCACATCTCAAAATGAACCTCATCTATGAAGGTATCGACCTCCCTTCTACACATCCTACTAATCAATGCCATGCCAAACCATTCATATTAGACTTCACATTCCTGTATAACCAATTATTTACACAAATTTATATCCATAACTGTGCCTGGAAAGGCTTTGAACTTGGAAGTTATGATCAAGGTATCCACGACTTGATTGTTGATTACTCTTATAAACCACACAAAAAATATGGGTTAGGTTTTGAAAAACTAACCTCTGAATCTTCAATGAGTATCATCTTTGAACCCATCATAGAGCCAGAACCATCTTCCTCATCTACACATGATGAAACTATAGACACAGATGACACCATTTCCATCCCATATAACATTTTTTAGGAAACATTATTACTTTAGGACCACTTACTTATCAAACTAATCATGGTGTTGAAACCCTTCCTCTCGTTTGGCCTGAAATAATAAAAGAGGATTCATCCACTATTGACATTCTCCAATGCTAGGATGACCAAGCCATCCTCTCACACATGGGAGCAGAGGACCCTTACCTTAAAAAACTTTACCCACCTAAAAAATTGACAATTCTTAATGAGTTCATCATTGATGTTAATAGAGGAACTCCACATTAACCTCATGTAGTTAAGTTTGGTCAATCTTTAGATTCACAATAATTAATCAACTTTACCACTTTCCTATCTAAATATAGTCAACCCTTCACATAGTCGTATAGTGATATGCTAGAAATTGACCCCAACATTATCCTCCGCAATATCGTCACTTATCTTAATGCCAAACCTTTCAAACAAAATTTACGTAAGATGTACCCTCACATATTTATTCTCATTAAAGAAGAGTTATAATGCCTTCTTTCCATTAATTTTATTATACCTATTGACTACCCAAAATGGGTCTCTAATATTGTGGCCATAACCAAGGCCTCAGGAATATTACGCATTTGCACTGATTTTTGATATCTCAATCTCATTTGTTTTAAAGACAACTTTCCCCTTCCAAACATTGATCAGCTTGTCGATCTCATCCCCAACCACAAAATTCTTTCCCTTATGGATTGATTTTCTGACTATAACCAAATCCTAATCGCCACTGATGACCAACACAAAACATCCTTCATCACTCTTTGGGTACTTTCTGTTATTGGGTAATGCCCTTCAAACTTAAACATTTCAGTGCCACTTATCAACATGTTATGACATACATCTTCCATGATCTTATCTAAAAGACCGTATAAGACTACGTTGATGATCTTTTAGGAAATTAAAAACAAGTTAAGGATCACCCCTTCATCCTTGACACGATCTTCAATCCTCTTACCCAATACTTCCTTCATCTTAACCCTTATAAGTGCGTGTTTGGTGTTCTCACTAGTAAAATCATAGGGTTCATTGTGTCTATTCAAGGCATTGAAGTAGACCCCACCAATATCAAAATCCATCATCAAGATGCCTCATTTATCAAACCTCAAACAACTTCGTAGCCTTCAAGGTAAACTTTAGTTAATCTGTCACTTTATCTCATAACTTTCAGATCTTTGTAAGCCTTTTCACCACCTCCTTTGAAAGGATGTAAACTTTAAATGGGATGACCATTGACAAAAGGCCTTTGATGTCTTCAAATATTACCTCCTATTGCCCACAAGTTCTCATACCTCCACGTGAGTGGGATCCCTTTTTACCTTTACATATCTATACTAATCATGCCTTGGGTTTCCATGCTCGCTCATCAAGAAGATAAATTTCATGAATAGGTCATTTACTATATAATAAACAATCTCCATAACTACTATACTCATTATACAGAAGCCAAAAATGTCATGTTGTACCCTATACTTTGAAACATCTAAACTCAATCTTTATCTACTTGGCCACAAGACTTACATCATCACCAGTTTCAACCCTCATAAAACCATACACTCTAAGCCATATTAGAGTGATTGCATCACTCGGTAGCTGATTCTTATGAGCAATTTTTACCTTGTGTTCATCTCAAAAAAATCTATTGAGGGACAAGCTATTGCCGACCAGCTCGCTGAAAGCACCTCTACCTAACAGTCAACCACCTCACGAATAGTTTCTTGATGAATCTATCAACATTTTTCGATCACACTCTGGTCAAAATGTCACTTTTATTTGATGGATCTAAGTGTCAACAAGGGGGAGGCATCGGCATCATTATTATACCTCCATGGGGGACCCATATCCCTCTATCTTTCAAAATAAATTTTTGATGTACTAATAAAATGGGCCTAATATGAAGCTCTAATCATGGGTTTCGAAATTGCCATCTTGCTTGGTGTTCAAATCTAAGAGATCCACAGAGACTCACATCTTGTCATCAACCAAATCAAAGGAATATATCAATTTCAAAATGAAATTCTATAAAAATATAAATCCATTTTTGAATTCCTCTTAGAAATCCCTTTGACCCTTACACTATTCAAAAAATTCCACGATCCTATACAAAAATTCCCAGACACCATGGCTTATCTTGCATCCCTCAACCCTTTATCAATTGACAATTCAAAATTCTTTATTGTTGTGCACAAAATTGATCAACCATCCCACAATATTGAACTCCCTTATATCAAAATTATTGAAAATAATCCAACAGACCTCTGATATACTCAAACATTTTGACTATCTTTTAGAATTCAAGATTCCTTTAGACCTATATAAAAATGCTAAGAGATATTTTCTCTAACGCGGATACCTGAAACATCATCATAGGTGGTATTTTATATAAATGTGGATTTGATGGTTTCTTATTAAGATGCCTAAAATCTCATCAATCTACTAAATCAATTCAAGAATTCCATGACGACATATGTGGGTGGACACATTAACAAGACAATGGTTTCTAAACACATCCTTAAGATGGGATACTACTGGCATAATCTCAATCAAGATTTTTGTGAGTGTGTTAAGAAATGTATTAAATGCAAACAAAATTCCAATCTCACTCACATTCCCACTCAATATTTACAACCTTCTCAAGATCTATGACATTTTGACAATGGGGGATTGACCTCATAGAGCTCATCAACCCTCATGCATCGCAATGACATCATTCAATCATCACAACTACTGAATACTTCACTAAATGGGTAGAGGCTATTAATTTAATCTCTACTAAAACTAGCAAAAATCATCAATTCCATCTATCATCATATCATATGTCTCTTCGGTATCCATCATAAGCTAGTCATTGATAATGGAAAATCCTTCAAAAATAAAGAAGGTAAGAAATTATGTGACACATTCAACATCAAATTAAGATTTTCATCACCATATTATCCACAAGAAAATGAACAACATGAGGCTTTTAAAAAAACACTTAACAAAATTATCATGAAATTTTTTGATCAGGTAGGTAGAAATTGGCACCTTCAGATCTTGGGCGTCCTCTAGGATTATTGTACTAGCATCCATAATCCTACAGGGGCTACATCCTTTACTCTAGTCTAATACTATGAGGATGTTTTTCCCATTAAATTCAAAATCCCATAACTCTGTGTATCCCTCATATGTTTCATCCCTAATGAGGATATCATCAAGAATGTCTAGCGCAATTGGAATTACTAGATGAATGACGTATAAAAAATCTTGAACAACATCATATTTATCAATAGTACATGAAGAGCACATGTAATAAACATGCTAAATAACATGAATTTAATATCAGTGGTCTCATTCTTAAAGAAAATGAGAATGTCACTACTCTGGAAAGGAATAAACGTGGAGAAATTTCCCCTAACTGGATACGTCCATATGTCATCACTCATAAGTATGGGTCGGGAGCTTGCCAATTAGCCTCTCTTGATGGTACACCTAAAAAGGAAACTTTGAATGATTTATACTTATGGCCTTTCTATTGTTAATACATCAACTTACATGAAAATAGTCACATAAAAGATATGATTCCACCCCTAATCTCTCATTTCATCAATGTGTTGATTTGAAAGCATGTGGTTTTCTGCCACTATCCTCAAAACCTTAAATATGAGCATCAAAACTTTGTTCACCTCATATTTCATATGGAAAAGTTCCTCCTTAGTAGGTACCCCACAGTCATTACATCCATCCACCTTGTATACTAGCCAAAGACATGTCACAACACACACATATCTTCCCCTCCTCGAAGTGTTATATTAGGGCTGCTCTCAGCATAAAATAAATTCAAAAATATATATGGATGCATATTAAAAAAGAGTATACTGATCCCTTGAAAAACAACTATTGAGTATCAAAATCATATCGTCAAAAAGAAAAGAAACCTAATCCCTCGAAGAAAAACTACCTGTTAAAATAAATAGACCGGTCCCTCGAAGGACGACTATAAAAAAAAAAGAAAAAGAAAATTGTAGACCACTCCCTCGAAGGATGGCTACCCATTAAAAAAGGATTCCCCCATCGATCATCCTTCAAAAAGTCATAATATCAAAAACCATCCTAGGAAAGCTTCCTGCATTGATGAAATTTCCCATAAAAAGAAATTTCCTGCATCCATCAGTTTGTGTTAAAGTAAAATGTATATCTAGGGAACATCCCTATGAAAACCATTGAAAGGAGAGCCTAATTTACCACAAAACCTACATATGTAAACCCTTCCCATGTCCTAGGAAGGTATACATTCCACCTCCATCTATATCAAAGATATTACATGTAACTACCCAGTGTTAGTCATGTACTAACATTTTTTATAAGGCCAAAAGTACACGAGTCTTCACTCTACCTATTCCCATCACATATGGATCAAATATAGTATAAAACAATCACTTCACATTTCATTATTATCCATGATTTAGACACATTTTAATATACATTAAAGTCAATTTAAAATAAAATATCAATAACACACACATCACAAACATAACATTGTCATCTATATAAAATTAGCATCCACCAATATCCATGTAATCACGATCATGGCTAAGCATTACATTACCACATGTAGAACAAAACATTAAAGTGAAATCAACACATGGACTATAAAAAAATCATAATCATATATAGTCATCAATATGTTTCTATACATCATCTGAAGTCTCAAAAAGAAATTTTTGTATATAATAAATACATATAAAAAATAGGCTTCATAAAGAGTCATATACATCAAAATACATCATCTATTGGGTGACTTTAACCTATTTCACCAAAATTCTAATTCCCAGATTATCACCCTCTCATTCATATGGTCCTCTATTAGAACCACCTCCATCTGTACCTCACAGTAGCTGACCCACACTTCCTGCACTACCACTAGGTCTCGTGCGTCTCCTGACCTAATATACAACAAAATAAGTCTCATCAGGAAGCCTCCATCAAAAATATCTCCTCATAATACCCCAACTCCTCACATAAGGACCTAGCATTAGCTAAGCTAACACTACTAGGTGGTCCCATCTACCCACTAGCCTAAGCTCTCACTACCTATAGCTTAGCTCCTAACACTAAAGTACCTGCGATATCGAGGGCCTTTCTCAAGGCCTCTCATTTCTATCTATATTGTCCACAATCAGATATGGCATGTGTTATCTCCACATGTACACCTATTATATTTTTACCTATGATATCCTGCTCACCTATCAAACCATCCCTCTATGCGATCAAGGTAGCCTTCTTAGCCAATAGTGTGGCTTTCTCTACCTTTAAATGAGAAATGGTGTCCTCTAAAGTTTCCCTATTGTCATCACCACTAACAACCTCACCCCCACCCTCGCCATCACCATCACCTCCCTGGTGAGCCACCTCCACATGGGCTCATACTCATCTATTTGCTCTAGCAAGTAGAGCTTGCCACCATGCAATAAAATCCTTAATAACCCTAACATCATCCAAATCCATGGGAACTCCCCGATCATATACACCCATTTCCCCCTCCTCATCATCATTGAAACTAAGTAATGTAACTACTTGAAATGACATATCTACATTCCCTTCATCATGCCTAAATGGTGTAGCTTCCTCTGGAACATTATGAAGTATTCCAAATTATCACTTGACGTGACTAAATGACATCAAATCCCAATCCTTAGGTCATTGGCCCTATACCCATATATCTTGTTGGGTGGTCGTAAGCTCACCCTCCTCTACCTCCCACACTAGAAACCTAATATATGGTCTCCATATCACATCACCTTCTTATAACCAACTAGGAGATGTATGTAGTGCTATATTCCATGCACTGGCCCTTCCTCACCTCTATCTGATCACCATCAAACAAATATAGTTGTCCTTACCAATGCTGCTAAGACTCACCATGGAAAACCTTTAGGTCGAGCCACAACAATGTGCTATTATGAACAACATTGTAATAGAAAACCAACATGAATCTAAAACCTCTTCCTAATCCTCCATGCCCATAACTCTCTGTAGGTATGGGAAAATAATGGAGGTCCCATACAAATAAAATCCTTTTCTTCATCATATTTGCCACTACACCTATCATCATCCACGGAAATTGACCCTTAGAAGAGTCAGGAAAATAATAGCAAGTAATCCCTACCATCATTAGGGTCATCAAAGCATGACCCTCTATCTTCAAAGTATATAAGGCCCCATATGAGAAACCACCCAATGAAAAACTCCACCCCATCAATATCATCACCATAAAAATTCTTCATCACACCAGCTCTATCTATCTCATCGATCAAATAAATTCTCTCTCCCTGTATAGTAAACCTCAAAATCTTGTGGACATCCTCTAGGGTGATATTCATCTCACCTGTCAATAGCCAAAACATACAAGTTACCGGATCCTATATCTCCAACAACGTAAGCAATAACCCTTGTTACATGTGGTTCCACAACCAAACCTACATCCTCCAAATGATACCAGTCATCATCTGACAAAGAATCTTGCACATCCTCTAGGATCAAAGGAATCCTATTCCAAATAGTCAACTTGTCCCTTGACTACATCTACAAAAGATAAAACATTTTTTAGAACACTCTTTAATCAAAATTTCACCCAAATTACATAAACAACACAAAATCACATCAATCACCGATGATTCTAGCATCTCAACAAATGTGCCTTGTTATGGCCCCCCCAAACAAATGCTAGCTAAAAACACACAAACTCATCAAAATAAGGTTACTTACCTGTCCTAGGGTGGGCCTCCTTTATCTTCTCGATCCTCCTACAACTTACAGCTATAACTTATAACTAAAAAAAATCACTAAAACTAGAGCTCCAAATAGTCTCAATTAACGTCGTATAGTAAAATTAATTTACAGAAGTACATATCGACTAATTAATAGGGCACACGATTTTTCCCACCATAGAATCACTTGATGATTCCCCTTAATCACCTAATGATTTCATGTTAGATCATCTATGATTCCGCTTTAATTATTAAGAGCACACCTTTTTCAATGTCCAATATCATTTGAAAAACACTATCATATTCATCCAAATAGCACATTTGTCCTAGCAATGAGCCTCCTTTTAAGGGCCCCAACGCCCCTTGTAACATGGCCAATAAAATTTAACACATTCCTTGATTAAAGATTGCCTCAGATTATGCAATAAAATCCTTTCAATACTTTGTCCCCTATCAACAATCCATCTCAGATTTGTTTTTGTGAACCTCTAACATTGGTAAGTTCGATATGTCTATAGGACACAAACCCATTTTTCTCCCCTATCACTTAGCTCTCTAGTCTTAAGAAATCCCATATTTGCTGGCCACATCTACTCCCTACAAATTATACATCTATAGGGACAAGAACCCTTTGGTTCTCCTATCACTTGACTTCCATGAGTAGAAACCCAGTCTTATGTTTCTATACCTCGTCTTAGGGAAAAATTAAAATGAAACATGCGCATCAAGACCATTTGATCAACTTAATAAAACTAGGTGATCATTGCACTGTTCTTGTAAATCACCCACAGTTTGAGGGGGGGTCACTCATCCAAGCATCAAATGAAAACCATCTCAAATCATTTTTTTCCAACAGTTTGTTCTGTCACAAACCACACAATAAAAATGGGTAAACGTAGACACTGGGTTTTTGTCACCCACCTAGTCCCCCGCATACGCACATTACTCTATCAAAACATATCACTATGAACATTATCTAAATCATCTTCCTCACCCCATAAAATTGATATTTACTCCCTCATTAAATCATTATTTAGCCATCCAAATTTACCATAACTCCCCTTGAAACCACCTAACTATCTTCTAAACCATCCCTCGCCCATTTTATCTTGACATCCTTAACCTCCCAAACTTGCATAACCTCTTCCCATATCCATTTCCCCTCGTCCCCATACCCAAAAAATACCCATTTTGTAACTGGTTGAAATCACTTTTAAATGCCTTCCACTGAACTTTCTTGGATCACCGAAATTCTAAAAAATTGCCAACGATTATAAATAGGATTTTGAAATTTTATTTAAGGGATATTTAGAAATTCCTTAGATGGACGTCTGTGCATATTTGTTCTTCGAGCCAAACAACAATAGCCATGCCACTCTAGTAAATCTCCAACTCCTAGCAATAGTATTAGACCTCATCAAGAGAGCTACAACACATTAATATTTATATCAAATTCTTCGTACAATCTCTCCAACAATACCAACAATCAACAATCATCAACCTCAAATCACCCATTTACATACGTTCCATAACTGTATCTTGTCAATACTGCAAGTTAATCCTCTCTTATTTTATCATTGTCCCTATTTCATCACACAAACTTTCACAAAATAATCAATTAAGGTCTCTGTTTGCATATAGACTTCACATTATTTTGGAGAAAATCAATCCTTTTACAATGATTGCCAATGCGATTCCTTTAGAATCTCCCATGATTCCCCTAAATCACTTGTGATTCCTTTAAATCGCAAGGGATACCTATATCCATTAGCTTCTTTTAATCAAATCATATCATTTTATTCAACTTTTCATCTATATCCCTAGATTTAACTTGTCTATTGCAAGCATGTCCCTATTGCTTTAGATGAATGTTCCAGGTCAAACACATCCAATCACAAGCATTTATAATCTCTCGATCATCCAATATCCCTTTGTATGGGAGAAATTTGACATAGTCCATGTGCTCATACTTTGTGTGTTATCAAATTTACACCTAACATCAAGGACATTGAGAACTAAGCTCGATATTTCCTTCATGAAATCCAACAAGAAACCACAAAATACTGGTATGATTACTTTGAATCTGTCCAGAGATTTCTGCCACTTTAACTTGGGCCACCTACAAAGTGGAACATGAATCTACCCTTTCTACCTTGAGTTATAGCTGAATCTATCTTTTTCATTATGATTGTCTATCAATCTTACCATTATTATCAATCCACTTAATTACATCAAAACATGAGCTGACATCCTCCAAGGAAGTCGCTTTGGATTTCCTACAATCGGACCTTTGTCCAAGCATCTCTTGTCATCCCATTTTATCTAATATTTCCTTGTTTAGTTGTCTTTGATCGCAGGTTTTGTTAATTTGGTCGAAAGGAAGAGTGTTTATCTATTGTTCACATTTGGTCATCCCAACATTGTGATTTTCGAGCGCATGTATCACTAAACCCTTCCTTATGTTTTGATTTTTAGGTACTTTTCCACATTTAATAGCATATACCTGAAATTATACCTAATATAGGGGGATCGATCAAATGTCAATACAATAATAAGGTGATTATATTTGAAGATGGATCTTGAATCCCATGTAATAACATTTGATGTTATAAGGTACATTCACTAGACATAAGGTATGTGTGTAGTCATGGTTACAAGTATTAGTGCTTCATAGAAGGTACTATCTTGTCTCCTGCAGAATGGATTTGTTAAGGTCATGTCTTCCTATCGCAGTTCATAAAGTTGTGTTGACCAGGCGTAGGTATGATTGTGATACTATCATACACGAATAATAGAGGTATGATGTTACAATGAGAATTTATGCCCTAAGATTGGAGATCCAGGTAGTTTGAAGGTATGTAAGAAAATATGAGAGTCTTATCTTGTTTAACATGGTTGATCCAAGTTTAATATGTCCTTAACTGAGGCATGTGAAGTCATATGAATAAATTTGTTCAATGAGATAAAATGGTCTGTTAAACTCATGGAAATATTGTATGCTTAATGTGTATAATCTGAACCTATAGAAGACTCCCATGTAGGGCTTTTATAATGATCCTATATGTGTGCTTAATGGGGATAATAGATCAGAAGGTTGGTTACGCAAGGATGTGTGATCTAAGTCTTTAGAATCTTGGATATTCTGTAGTAGAATCATGATATTATATCGGGGTATAGATGTGTACTCCATCAAGTATGAAGAGGTCACATCTTGTATAAGTGTCCAAAGAGTTATGTATGCAAGGGATAACAAAAATTCTTCATGTCTCAAGGTCTTAGATGGAAGATGTGGTTATGGACATTCAATGATTCATTAGATGTTGATGTTTCTTTCTATCATATCACGATGAAGCGTGATCTAGCTAATATTGATGTAGGTACTTGAGAAACATGAAGGTTTCATATGGATCATTTTTTTCCTTTATATGACTAAAGAGAAGTATATGGACTCATGGGGAGCTAGTTATCTTGGTAGTTTGATGATATAATTATTTAGACTTATTGGTGAATCAAGTTTTGTATGGTTCAAGAAGATGTGTGCAGTCTATGAAATAGTTGGACTTGGTCATATGAGGGGACACACATTAGTTAATAGTTGATTCTTGAGTTCCATGAGCCTAGGGGGATCAAAGAAGTATATTGTGTCAAGAGGTAGTCAATATACAGTTAATAAGGAATCTAGAAGCATGAGGTTGTTCAAGAGAAAGTGTGACTGATCCTACTAGGTTAAATGTCAGTATTTCATGAGTAGGTTTCTAATTTTAGTAAGAGGAGGTTAAATACATTGTTGACATACTACAAATAATTGTTGGAACATCTAGGATTCATTCAAATTTGGTCATCATGATCACATTGAAGGAGGGTAAGTTTCAGATATGTTTCTAGGTATGGGTACTTACATGTATGAAGTTTGAAGACAGTCAAAAGATACATTGTATGAGTTAAAGTCTTAAGACCTTCAGTAAGCAAGGTATGCATCCCAAGTTAGTGTGAAGATTTCAAGCTATTTTGTATCAAATGTCAAGTGTTATATGGTGTTTTTTCAAGGATTAGTCAAACTAGTTCTTTGAAGGTATCATATGCTAAGGGGGAGTTGTATTAATCTCTAGGAGGAGTCAAAGTCAGAAATTAAAGATGAGGTCCATGGACCTTCATCTGATTTGGAGTGATGTAAGTTCCAGTATGCAATATTGGTGTTGCCTGTTGTGTCTTCATAATAATTAGACTAAGTTTTTTCAGGTAGTATTCTTTGTCATTAGATGTCAAATTGGGAGAGAATAACCATGATGACACATGATGAGTACCTGTAACGGTGTTTGAATTTATGCTATTCCATCAATGTTTGTCATAAAGTGGGTTTACCATCAATGAAAAAGGGGGATGATTATTAGACATTGTGTCTAGTTGTTTTCATTGATGTCAAGTGTCACATTGATGTCATAGGATTTTTAGGTGTCATATGTAGGTGTCCATGATGTGTCAAATCAATGTTTAATATTAAGGTTGATTGGTAGTCTTTTTGAGATTGCTATGGTCATGTTCATGGTGTCTTGGTATGGGTGATGTTCTTTAACATGGTTATCTTGATAGTGTGGTCTAGCGAGTGTTTTCATAGTGATGATGTTGTAAGGTCTTCATGAGGTCAAGCATGGTCAATATGATGAGTCAAAGGTGTTAATGAGTCTATAAGAGGTTGTCAAGGTCAGATCTTGGTGAGTCGTGTGTTGGGAAAGTCCTAATTTGGCCCAATCCTAGACCTAGTGCATGAGGATGGTGTGGAAGGACATGAATGTATGGAGTAGATCAGTCATGTTCAAGCATATGATAATGTGTTTTGATGTTAGGACATAACAAGTGTCTTGAGGTGTCTGATTCATGGTCATATTTTAATTAGGTATAGACTGTATGTATAAGTCCTTTTGAAGCATGACATTGAAGATAAAGGCATAATTTCACATGGGTGCAAGTATTAGTGCATGGAGATTATAAGAGATGTAGTGGAGCTTAGATGAAATTGAAATATGTGAACTAGAGGATCCATATAGTTCTTTGAAAAAAGTTCCAGGTCAAGGAGGATCAAGAAAAAGCAAGAAAATGTCAATTTTTGGCTCTACCGAGTTCTTAGAAAGTAAAAACCATCTCAATAGATGAACTCATTTGAGTGCTCACCCACACGTGTAAATATCTACATGGGAGTCTTGATATTTTCAGGATAGTTGATCAGGCAATGGATCCTAAGAGTGTTTTGCTAAAAGGGATCATGGAGTTGATTTGAGTCTCGTCACATCTTTATGAACAATCATTAAGAAGCAGAGGTGGTCTAAAACCCTAGTTAAACCCTAGACCTAGATTAATAGGAGAAATATGAAGTGTATGGGATCAAATGACTTGCAGAAAGCAAATGTGATGATTCAAGGCATGTTAGAGGACTCTTCAGCGCTCTTGTTGGTGGTGATTTCATGTTCCAATTGGTTTTCAACAAGTTAAAGAAAAACCCTAGTTTTGTGGAAGATTTGAAGGTATAGGTCTGAGATGGAAGTTTCATGAAAAGAAATGATTTGTTCTAAAACTTTGGGAGGTGTTATAGATGACCATGAAAATTTCTGAGATAGGTACGTTGGAAAAAATTGAAGATACAGAGTCTCCAAAGTTTCCCTACCACTTTTGGCCTAGAAGGGCTAAAACCTAGTCTTATGGTTTGAGAGTGAGTTTGATAGTATTTGCATGTTGTAGCAGTAGTTTGATTTTGTCAATAGATATATTTGGTATGGTTTAACATGATGTTTTTAAGAGCCCTTTCTATGATCTAAAATGAGGGTATTTCTAGCTTAAGTCCATAATGGTACTAATCAGCCATATTAGGCTTCTCAAGAAGGTGTGCTGAAACAAGTGTGCTTGGTTGGTTTTCTCCATGTGACATATGGTTATGTGTGCTTGGAGCATGTTGGAGTCACATGATTTCCTGATGTGTTTCAAGTTATTTGTTGAGCTTGGAAGTTTGACTTTCAAGGTGTTTGGAGCATGATTCCTCAAGACTGGTTCTTGAGACCTAATTGCTCAGTTTTGACCGGTTTCAGATATTCAAGTGGTTGGAAGCATTATGCCCTGTTTTGGTGGATTCCATGAGTTTTTATAGGTTCCTCTTGATGAGATATTTTCTAGTTATATGTTCATATGAGCCATGATGAAGGTGAGTTGTTGATAGGTTAAGTTTGTTTGCTTTTTGGGATTGTTTTCTAGGTGCTTGAGACCTAGTTGAAGATGCTTGCCATATGGAGTGTGTCATGATGATAGATGGATGATTGCAAATGATTCTTAATACTTGTTAATGAGATCCTATGGGATTATTTTTATGATGTTTCCTATTGTTATTGATGAATCCTTTTTGATGAAGTTTTTATATGCCCTTGAATTATCATGAATGCTATTTGTTGGAGAGTGAGACCTAGTTCTAGGCTTATTTTGGGGTAGCCTTGTGCAAAATGGTGTGTTTGTAATGCCTCATGACTAACATATAAGATCTCATGGTAAGAAATTAATATTATGAATTTATAATGTTTTTTCATGTATCTATATGACCTTACCTTAAAGGTATTAGATGAACTATATGGTTTTTTTAGATAAGATTCAAGTATAAAATGTGTGTTAGATTAGTCTCATTGTGAAGTAGTTGTGTTGATGGATGATGTGAGCGAGCTAATTAGGAGGAAGTTGAAAGTAGACTTGTAAGGGGTCAAGGGAAGAGCTGAGAAGAGGTATGAATAGTTGAGAATATTTTAGGATCATGTGACCTAATAAGAAAATGAAGGTTTATGTATGAGCGAAGTAGGAGAAGATCTTGTTTGCTATGGTTTTCGATGCGTGGAGCTGAACATATGATCACAATCTGTTGTAGGATAAATAATACTTTAGTGATTTTCATATTTAGATGGTTGAGTGGGTGTTTGATCATCTTGGGGGCTTTTAGCCTCCTTGTATATTAGGTGTTATACTAAAGAGGGGTTGGTGTTCCTTATGAAGTGGGTGATTCACTAAATAAATCTTGTGTGATGTGTAATATTTATGTAAGTCTTTTGGATTGAATGATATATTCAAAATTTTCAATGGTTTTTCTTCCCCTTGAGGGTTTCCCACTTTACATCTGGTGTTCATGAGTTTTCTCTCTTATTTCATGCACTTGTGAATAGATGTTACACACCTAATAAAATCATATTGAATAAGTATGTTAAATGGTTGTTTTGAATTATGTTGTAAGCTATGGAAAATGATTTAACAATTGTTTAGGACCGATTCACCCCCATGTTCTCAGTCTATTGTTCTGCTAAGATGGAGATACCATTGCTATAACTAATAATAACAAAACATTTTTTTTTCCTTTTTCCTTTA